>CM065726.1:27917194-27924694 GCA_033310375.1 Conus canariensis | reverse complement strand
ATTCCTCTCTCTCTCTCTCTCTCTCTCTCTCTCTCTCTCTCTCTCTCTCTCTCTCTCTC
This sequence comes from Conus canariensis, assembly GCA_033310375.1. Lineage (NCBI taxonomy): Eukaryota > Metazoa > Mollusca > Gastropoda > Neogastropoda > Conidae > Conus > Conus canariensis. Next base: position 27,924,635 of record CM065726.1, on the reverse strand, counting down.
TCTGTTTTCTTTTTCCATTAAAAAGAAGTGTATATATATGACGATCTTTCTCTTCCTAAAGGCAGTAGTTTCATCTGTTTGTGCGATTCCCTTTTTAATTTCAGAAAAATAAAAATCTGTAGATGGCACTATTATTGTATTGTTCGTGTTTTGTTTTGTTTTTAGCTATTCGGTGGGATTTTTTTTTTAGGTGATTGTTCGTTTGTCTGTTTCCTTGGATTCGTTTATTTTTGTTTGTGTGGATATTCTGTTGTTGGCGGTGGTGATGGTGTTGTCGTCGTTGTTGTTGTTGCTGTTCAGGGAGGAAGTGTGTGTGTGTGTGTGTGTGTGTGTGTGTGTGTGTGTGTGTGTGTTCAGTTCAGTTCAGTTCAGTTCAGTTCAGTTCAGCTCAGTTCAGTGTTTATCTTAATGTCTGTTCATCATCAATGATACAAGGCGATAATAAAAGGAAACAGAGATTACAGACAATGTCAGATCTACTGTCTGGTCATGTTCTCTCATCTCTGTCCTTCACATATGAGAATCTAGACACTCAACTAAGAATACTTCTGAAAATTTGGAGAGAGAAAAATCACAACAGTTTGCCCAACTCTGACTGGGCAATAACGTGTGCGATGTCCGTAATATATGTGTCATATAAACTATTGTCAATGCTTTCAACATATGCCGTATTCATATCTTTTCATATGTATCGCCCTGTTAAAACTGAACAGTCTAGTAGTATATGATGGGCAGAAATATTTCCCTCATATATACACCTAACATCAGGAGAGAATTTTGTGCTCCTTGTGTTTTACCTGAGATTCTATGTGCTATATAACTTGAGCAGGAAGGCAATTTATGTGACTTCTTAGTGAAATGTATGTTATATATACTGTTTTCCAACAAATGAAACATTTCACTTATAGGTGGTTTCAAAGGGCATTCAGAAATAGGTAAAACATTTCCCACAACTCTCTGTTTAGCCAGATTATCTGCTATTTAAACAGCAATGTGATGGTATCCAGCAAAAATCAATGCGTATACATCGATTTCTGAAATAGTAACGTATTTCATTTCAGGAAAAAGATATATTCTAGCTTTTCAGTTCCATTACTGTAATGATTCTAGAACTGATTTCAAATATACACATAACAATATATAAAAAGTGGTCATTGATGTGTTAAAAATGTACATCAAAGCAATTAGTATTGCATAATTTTTTGCTGTATAAATAGAAAACCCATTTCCAACATGCCAAGCTTGTCTCATGTTTAACTCTGGTATTCCAGAACCCCGTTCCCCTGATTCTCATATTGACCCATCTGTTTAAATCTTTAAATGATTGGGATAACTTAGATGCAAAATAATTAACGTTCTTGAGCTTCAACAGCTAATAGATTAGAGTTTTCATTCTTATTTAAGTGTGTGTGTTCATAATCAAAATTTCTATTTAAATACTCCCATGGAGGCATTTGAGGAACAGACGAATTGTCTGATACTAAAGTTATTTCAATATTACCGACTGACAGAACACTGCAAGCATAATTTTGGATAGGTTGGAGGTACGAAATAGATCTTGCTCTTTAAAGACAATCTTTATGTGAGTCAATGAAACTTTCTTCTCTTACCGAGCTTTTAACCAAGAGACTGCGAACTACGGTTCTCTCTCTCTCTCTCTCTCTCTCTCTCTCTCTCTCTCTCTCCTCTCTCTCTCTCTCTCTCTCATTTTCTTGCTATATTTTCTTACACTCACTACTTCTCCTTGTTGGTGGTGTCGTTCTTGTTGTCGTTCTTCTTTTTTCTCCTCCTCCTCCTCCTCTTCCTCCTCCTCTTCGTCTTCAATTTGCTGTTGTTATTTCTTTGTTTGTTTGTTCACCTTCTCCTCCTCCTCCTCCTCTTCGTCTTCAATTTGCTGTTGTTATTTCTTTGTTTGCTTGTTCACCTTCTTCTCCTCCTCCTCCTCCTCTTCGTCTTCAATTTGCTGTTGTTATTTCTTTGTTTGTTTGTTCACCTTCTCCTCCTCCTCCTCCTCTTCGTCTTCAATTTGCTGTTGTTATTTATTTGTTTGCTTGTTCACCTTCTCCCCCTCCTCCTCCTCCTCCTCCTCCTCCTCTTCCTTCTCCTACTCCTCCTCTTCCTCCTTCTCTTTCTATAGTTTATTCTTCTCCTTGCGTTTTTTTTCCTTTCGTCTTTGGGAGGCCAGGGACGAAGTGGAAGAGGAAAAAAGAAGAGAAAGATTCATTCAAGTTTCAAAATGATTTGTTATCTCTGACGCTGCCTATGTATAAATTTAGGAAAGCGTGAGCGTTGTGTATGTGCTCTCTTCCCAGGCCCATCCTGACTAATGTACGAAAGGCATCCGTACATTAGGTGGAAGAATACAAACTCTCTCTCTCTCTCTCTCTCTCTCTCTCTCTCTCTCTCTCTCTCTCCTCCTTTATTTTTCTCTCTTTCTTCTCTCCACCGCCCTCCCTTCCCCCTCCCCCCCCCCCCCTCTGTCGCTCTCTGTCTCTCTGTCTCTCTTCTCTCTCTCTCTCTCTCTCTCTCTCTCTCATCTCATCTCATTCTGTTCTCATTCCTTCTCTTTTCTTTCTTATCCCGTCTTCCTGTCTTTGTCTTCCCCATTGATATGGATAACACGTATACACATAGATCACATCCTTTGTAAACAATGAAAGGAAAGTGTTAAAAATCTCAGAGACTAATATTCAACTGCATGACACGGGAAGTGATTGAATGTAGCGCCAGCGGGAATCTCTTTAGTCGACTCTGCTTAGAAAACGTCGACTGTAAAGCACTTAAAACTCGGTGTCTAAATGGGGACATTTCAAACACTTTACAAAAGTATGAGTCAGTGAAGTTATGAGAAAAGACTGAGTCAGTTTCACATTGAAAAATAAAAAGTGGGCAAGACATGCAGAGAGAGAACAAGAAAAACACAGTTCACAGGTCCACAGGTCGTAGGTGAAATTTGACGGCTTGCCAACCCCGAGGTAGGTGAAATTGGACTTTTGGCAAATTCTGTAAAAAGAAGGGGAACAACTAAGTAGGTAAAACTGCACGGGTCAGGGGCAGCCATCTTGCTAATTTGAATAACAAAGCGTAAGTGAAACTTGAATAGGTGAAATTGGACGCCCCCGTCTTAACGAGTAGATGCGCTATGTACTCTCTCTCTCTCTCTCTCTCTCTCTCTCTCTCTCTCTCTCTCTTACATGTGGAGGAAATGGAGTGAGCGGTGGGTGAGTACAACTACAGTTGGGGATAGAAGATGTGACAAAATATTTCGGATGTGCATTCACGCACAAACGTACACACACGCGTGCGCACGCGCGTACACAACACACACACACACACACACACACACACACACACACACACACACACACACACGCGTGCGCGCACACACGTACTAATTTGCATGATGATGCGCATACGCATTGGTAACCTCGGTGTGTGTGTGTGTGTGTGTGTGTTTGCACTGTACATGTCATTTATGCTACCAGTGATGTAAATGAAACGAAAGTACAGTGTGAACGATAGCCTGCGGCATGCAAGCTCCCAACCAGCTGCAGCTGCCTATTGTTTGGCCGCTGCACCTCACCTGTCAGTAAGCTTGCAGTCAGCAAGTGCAGCTAGCGAACCGCTGACTGTCGCCGCGTTTGCCGTCGCCAACCACCAACACAGCTCACGGCTTGCTCTTTCATCCTAGACCCTGTATTTTGTACCGAGATCAAAGTGAACAGTAACTGTTCGACTTTCGTTTTCATTGTTGTGAATGTTATGAATGTCCTGCCTAAAGAAGATCGATAGGTCAAAACGCGTCGCGTTTGTGTTGTAGTTTGTTTGCGCCAATCGTTTGGCGCCCAGTAATTCTGCTTTCGCTTTTACGTTTCAATTTCCATATGCAATCAATCGCGCGTTAAAACTCGCTCACCCCTAGTCCACAGCGCAGGTCACAGTACAGTTTGCAGTGTGGCCGAAGGCTAAAGTCTGAAAAGTAGCTACCAGAACGCATGGGTGTAATGTGTGTGATCCACCAGTACACTCCCCCAACCTCAACTCAATTGAAAGTGTTCGAGCAGTTTGAAAATACAAAAACAAACAAATAAAAAACGTTAGGACTCAAAATCTGACTTCCCAGTGGCATGGAACAACGTGTCTTCACAACTACCTTACTCTCAGGGTTACCACGACGTCATATGCGTAATCTCTCCACGCCCGACTTCACTCCCCTGCCTCAAAAGAAAGGCCATATGCCCAAATCTACTTCCCAGGGAGTAAATCCAGACCGATCTCCCCTTTCGTTTCTAGAATCACCGCTCCCGTCCCACCCACCAACCTTCTCCCTTCGAAATTCTCAAAATGTCCCAAGCGACAAAACACATCAACCAAAGCACATTGCATCTTAGGTTGAGCTGTTCTGAGGGGGCTTTGGGGGAAGGGGTGTAGGGTGAGATTCTTTGCCTGAGCCAGCACTAGACCTATTCCCTGTGAACGGTTTGGGGCATTGTGTGATCCAGAAACAATACATAGAGTGAAATAGGCCACGTGTCCAAAGTAATCCGCCCTATGTGACAGGGAGGTGTATGCAGGCCCGTGTCTATGTTCACCCCATGGGGTGTATCTGGACCATGGCTGAAAGCACTCGCTTAGAAATGGCTCGGCAACAGAGGTGGGGAGCAGTTCTGGCTCAGTGTAACGAGAGTTGGGAGTGGTCGGTGGGTCCTCTAGGGGAAGGACTAGGAACATTTTCTCCATGAGAATTATATTAATATTTCACCGCCACCCTCTCTCTAACCAGTGGTGGAAGGAGCAATTTTCGGGTAATTTATATTTGTTCTGGACTGTTAAAATACTCAATAGTGGCTCTGAGATAAGTTTCCTTAGGCCTGTACTCTTAAAAATACTTGTAGCTCCGAGAAACAGAATTAAAGAGAGAAGTTCAAGCATTCAACACTGATTGGACAACAGAGAACTGACACAAGTTAAGTGCAATTTCACACGTCAACGTTACTTGCTTACACATGGGTAAGTATATACATGTCTGTTCTATAGGCTGAATTTTAGTTCTCATTGAACCACAAAAATTAAGTACCCTTCCTCACTCCTACTTTACTTACTTACACTCAGTGCAGTAGCTTAAGTTGGAATACAGTGTGCATGTCAATGTTACTCTGAATGTATATTCTTATACACATCCACTTTGCTTGCGTACACCCAGTGCCAAGTGAGGGTAAGTTCTGAATAAGCAGGCCCTGTGTCAACGCAGTTGCGATGCGAGATAAACGTTTCGCTGTGTCACATCGCTACAGTGGGGGTGAAGGGGGGAGGGAGTCGTAGGGAAGAAGGGTGGGGAGAGACTGGCGAGGCACGCATGGAGTGACGCAATTTGATTTCGTACCATACTTTCGCAACCTCAAGGCGAGAATGAAGGGGAGGGGTAGGGGGGGGGGGGGGGGTTGGCATATATTTGGAAAGCTATTCTGTTGTTTGGGGTTTGTAAAGTGTGTACAAGATGGGGTGAGTGGGACCAATCAGGTGGACTTGACAAGCGTTTAGTCACACTCAGGTTCAGAATCACGCCCTTCCTCCCCCCCCCCCCCCCCCTCCGCCCCTCCCCCCACCCTCCTTTCATATTCAGGTGCAATGCGTTTAAGGACACTTGAAAAAAAAAAGAAAAGAAAAAAGCGAAGACAGGGAGTGGTTTTGGAACGATGGTGGACGTTGGTCTGGATTTGCTCACGGTAGGGGGTGGGGGTGGGCATGTGCCTTGTCTCACCTGATGGAGTTACTACGGGGGCGGAGTGATTACGGTATGTTATGCTGGTAATAAAGCATCAGAACTTCAAACAAGGTAAGCTAACAAAAACGTTCTAATTTTCAACATGTAATTCTCCGTAATGCTCGAGTTGGGAAGGCCGTCAATGATTTGGAAGGACTTGACGACGCAGCTGGTCTAACTGTAACTTTGTGCGAATGAGGTGGGTGAGGTGTTTTTTTTTTTTTTTTTTTTTTTTTTTTTAATGACTTGTGAGTTGACTTCAACGCGGTGACAGCCCTGATATGGCCTTTTGCGGTCGGCTGGGCTATATGCAACATTACCCTTTACCCTCACTGGCTGACTGCGATAGCTGACGTGGCATTCGAACTCTGATCCCAGTTTTTGTCAGGCGGTTAGTGACTTCCGTTCCACAATATGCTGTGTCATACCGACAAGTCATAGCCAAAGTTTCGCTCAACGAGTCCTTTCAGGGTCAAGGGCGTTGGTAAACTGCTGACTCGTTGTAACCTGAGTAGGTGCAGTCTGTGTTGAAAGCAGACGGCTGAAGCACAATGGGGAGAGAAAGAGGAGCACGAGCAGTTCAAACGACAAGAGGAATTAAAGAAGAAGAGGAGGAACGAAGGAATAAAAACAAAAGAAAAACACAGAAGAAGTCAGAAAGAAAAGAACGAAAGAACGGACTGAAGGAAAGAGAGAATGGCGGGGGGGGGGGGGGGGGGGGGGGGAGGGAAGGGATGACAGAAAAAGAGAAAAGAAAAAGGAAAAAGGCAAGGAAGGAAGGTAAGGACAAAGGAATGAGCGAAGAAACAAACATAGAGGCAAATCCAGGGACGGGGTAGAAAGGAACAAGGAGAGAAATGAAAGAAAGAATGAAATGAATAAATAAAGACAGAAAGAAGGGAAGCTGCAAAGAAGGAAAGAAAGGTAGAAGGGGGACGAAGAGAGAAGGAAGGAAAGGAAGAAAGAAAGAGGGAAAGCAGAAAAAAAGTGAATAAAGAGTGAAAGATGGAAGGAACAAAAGAAAGAAGGAACGAAGGAAGGAAGACAGCAAGAAAGAAATAAACAAAATATGATTTAATTCAACACAACTAGCGCAGAAGGTAAAAAAAAAGTCACCGATTGTTATGGAAGAGAGAGCAGTTTCTCAATGTCTCTTGCTGTGCGTCGTATAAAACGACAGTCAAAGCTCTATGAGGATGGTGAGACTAATATCCCAGCCTCCGCGTTCCTTCAAGACACTAGCTAGTCAGAGGTTCTGTTTGGTCTAATGCATAAAACATTGTTTTCTTGATCCACGAGTTATCATCATTATTATCGTTTATTATCATTATTGTTATCATCTTCATCATCATCATCATCATCATCATTATCATTGTTATTGTTATTATTGAGAGTACTTAGATAGTGCCAGTCCTCGGTTTAAGACCAAGCTCCAAGCGCTTTACAATCCACACTCTCCTTTACACAACGGGCTGCCTACCTGGGTAGAGCAGAATAAAGAGCTGCCTGTTGGAGCTACACACACACACACACACACACACACACACACACACACACACACACACACTCACTCACTCACACACACACACACACACACACACACACACCACACACACACACACACACACACACAAGATATGAATTAATTGACTGATTTCTAACATAATTTTGGTCTTT
>CM065726.1:27767194-27907194 GCA_033310375.1 Conus canariensis | reverse complement strand
ATTGTTGTTTGATTTGAGTTGTTAATTTCACTAAATGATCAATGGTTGATCTGTCTTTTCTAAAGCCTCCTTGGTTTACAGGGATAATCCCACGTTTTTCGCAATGATAAGACAATCGATTTAAAACAATTTGCTCCATTAATTTGCATACGTGAGACGTCAGAGAGATAGGTCTATAACTATTCACATCGTGTACTGGTTTGCCCTGCTTTAAAATAGGGACTATAATTGAATCTCTCCATATGGATGGGATGTTACCTTCAATCCAGCATTTACTAATAATTCCGTGTAAAAATAACAAAAAGTTTTCTGGAAGATGTTTTATCAACTCATTGGAAATGGCATCCAGACCAACAGAAGTTTTCTTGGTCTTAGGTAATGAACAGATAGCAGACAGTAATTCTTGGAAAGTAATTTCAGCATTCAAGTAGTTATCATTATTTTTCTCAGGGTCATTGTATATGTCATTTTGTGATTGATTTTCTCTCAAAGTTCTGCATTTGTCTGATAGACTACTGTAGGAGCTATTCTTTACAAAGGTGTCAGCAAATGCCTCAGCTTTTTGATATTCTGAAGGAAATTGTTCATCACCTAGAATAACTGGATATTCTGGTAGATGAATCCCATTTTTCATTTCATGGATCTTTTTCCAAATTTTACTTTTATCTTTATGGTCACTTATTTCATTAAAACAAAACGTTGACCAATAGTTGCTTTTAGCACTTTCTATAACTCTGTTTCTTTGGTTTTTAGCAGATTTGACAGGAACACTGCCTTTCACTTTTTTAACTTTAGCATACGATTTAAAGATGTTCTTGTTTTCGTCTACAGCATTTTTACATGAATCTGTCCACCATACTTTACCAACGTGTTTCGAAGAGTTTGACACATTAATTTTGGGAATTGCTTTGCCTGCAGCATTTAAAACTGCCTCTGTAAAATGAGTGTACATAGATTCAATGTCTGATTTATCAAAAGAACTAACGTCGTAAGACCTTAGAACAGATTCAAATTTGGCCCAGTCAGCTCGTTTATAATCAAATTTAGGAATTTTATCCTTTACATCATTGTGCTTAACTTCAAATCCTCTAAAAGTAAGGATAATAGGAATATGGTCACTTCCCAAAGTGTTATCGTGTAATTGCCACTTGCAGCTAGGAACTAACTTTGGAGAGATTAGAGTCAGATCAATTGCTGATGGTTTGTGGCTGGGAACATCAGGCAGTCTTGTAACACTTCCGTCATTTAAAAGAAAAAGTGGAGAATCTGAAATATTCTCCACCAAGCGATTAGAGGTTACTCTGACGCAAGATAGATCCCAAAAAGGGCATGTTCATTAAAGTCCCCCGCTATTAACCATTTATCAGTTGTAGTATTTAACGAACGTAGCCAGTCAGAATTGCAATCAATAATACCTTTTGGGAAATACACTGAAACGATATTCAAAATAACGATTTGTCGAATCGGACACACGCTGCACAAGAAAACAAGTTTGTTGTGTCATTTGGTACAGGCGATTGGATTGGTTGGTAAAATAGTTGGTCATTAATATAAATGGCCACAGAAATTTTCGCAGCACAATCACTTTCTTGGCACACTGGTGGATAGAAGAAATGGTCCAATCGTGGCAAGTCCTTCTTTGTCACATTTAGAGATTGAAGGATGATGACCATATAAGTGTTGTTCTCAAGATGTTGTTGAAGGTGTATTATATTGGTAGTGATTGAACGGCAATTCCATTGTAGGATACTACTGTGTCTTTTTTTCCATCAGAAAGTTATAAAGAATAATAATAAAGAAACAGAAGAATACTGCAAATAAAACAAAGCACAGTAATAGCCTATTAAAATGAAAATAGACACTTTGCAAACACCAAAAACTGAAATTCAGTATGGCAATACCTAAAATCTATCAACAGGACAGTGACTAATAATACTATAAACAATCATGCGCGACTATGAAAATGGCAGCCTTATAACAATCCAACAGAAATACGTAGACAGAAGACTTTCACTGGGCTCGGTAATTGTACAGGTAATCTCGTCCCCGATGTTCCCTGCGCAGCAAGAAAGAGTTCCTCCTGCCCTGGTGATGTGGACGGGGTGGGTTATCCCTGGGACGACGAGTGCTGTAGCGATGACGGGTTGTCTTTGCTTTCTCCAGTACATGTAATGAAGATGACGACCAAGGTTGCCTGCAAACACGCTGAGGCCCCTTTCTGAAGGATGGATTAAGTACCACATGTACTGAGTGTTGTTGGTGATGTTTTCGTGGGACACAAACGACACGTTACCCACCCTTTTTCTCCTCCCCACCCGCCTCTCTCCTCTCCCACCCCTCCTCCTCTCCCCACCCCGCCTCTCCCTTTCCCCCCGCCTCTCCTTCCCTCTCCCCCACCCCGCCCTCTCCCTCCTCCCCCCCGCCTCTCCTTCCCCACCCCGCCCTCTCCCTCCTCTCCCCCACCCCACCCTCTCCCTCCTCTCCCCCACCCCCCCCTCTCCCTCCTCTCCCCCCCCCACCTCTCCTCCTCTCCCACCCCGCCCTCTCCCTCCTCTCCCCCACCCCACCCTCTCCCTCCTCTCCCCCACTGACTGACCTGCAGCACACCACGTGGATTTTGGCCGCACATTTCATGCTATGAAGACACGACCTTGATGCGGACCGCACAACTGATGCTACAGAGAAAGTGACTGACGTGAAGAACATTAAACCAACTAAGCAAGAACGAGCTCCTACCCTGATCTCTCCCCCACCCCGCTCTCTCCCTCCTCTCCCCCCACCCGACCTCTGTGGGGGAGAGATCAGGGTAGGAGCTCGTTCTTGCTTAGTGTGTGTTTGTGAGTAGGTGTGCGTGCGCGGGTATGTGTGTGTTTGTGTGCGTGTGCGTGCGCGCGCGCGTCTTTTGTGTGTGCGTGTGCGTGTTGTATGCATGTGTGCGCGCGCGCGTGTGCACGCGTGATATTGCGTCTCTCTGTCTGTCTGTCTGTCTGTCTTCTCTCTCTCTCTCTCTCTCTCTCTCTCTCTCTCTCTCTCTCTCTCTCTCAGACGCAGAATCAACAGCAATGCAAAAATGCTGAAGAGTGACTGAACACGAGAGAGAGAGAGAGAGAGAGAGAGAGAGATGGTTGAAATAGAAGCTACGGCGAGGCGAAGAGGGAGGGGAGAGGAGAAGGGTTTGTTGGAGAGGAAACGGGTACAGGGGATGAGGATTGCTGTGGGGTAAAGCATGCCTCTAAGGGTGGGGTGGGGGTGGGGGGGGGTGAGCATGTTGGAAAACTCCACCCAGTCCTAAGCCTATCCTTTGGGGGTTAGGCTGGGAAGGGGATGGGGTGAAAATATCGATCTCTTGTCCCGGTTGCGTGGGAAACTTTTGGATATTCTCCGCTGTCAACAACGGTTGTTATCAAAACACGAGGGTTCCCAATGAAACCTCTTTCTCGTGCAGATTTTCGTTCAAAGTAAATCATCGTCAACAGTGTAATACATGAGCCCTTGGCGCGCCAAACTACTTCTGTAACACATTGTCGGGGAGATGGGAGAGCGGGGTGGGGGGAGAGGAGGGAGAGAGCGGGGTGGGGAGAGGAGGGAGTGAGCTGGGTGGGGGAGAGGAGGAAGAAAGCGGGGTGGGGGAGTGGAGGGAGAGGGTGGGGTGGGGGAGAGGAGGGAGAGGGCGGGGTGGGGGAGAGGAGGAAGAAAGCGGGGTGGGGGAGAGGAGGGAGAGAGCGGGGTGGGGGAGAGATCAGGGTAGGAGCTCGTTCTTGCTTAGTTGGTTTAATGTTCTTCACGTCAGTCACTTTCTCTGTAGCATCAGTTGTGCGGTCCGCATCAAGGTCGTGTCTTCATAGCATGAAATATGCGGCCAAAATCCACGTGGTGTGCTGCAGGTCAGTCACATTTCTTCGTTATGTAGGCCAATTATACGTAACATATTCAAACAAACAGGTCAGCGTGGACATAGATATAACCACACTATTTATGATGCAGCGTCAGTTGTTTTTGGGTATTTTGTTTTTTTTTCCAAACATGACACAGATATGGATAGCCTCTGTTTTAATCTTACTATGAACTTGTTTCACGTGGTTTCCAACAGAGCTTCGTGACCATCTGATGTGGGAAAGATGGCAGAGTCTAGCACCTGTTGAAAGCACACTTACAGAGTACAAATAGGATAGAGAAACAATCAAACAAACAAATCTTTAACCACTAGCCGCCGTGGCGAAGTGGTTAGCATTGCAGACTGCCGGTTCGGAGGTCGTGGGTTCGATTCCCATCAGAGTCAATCATTTGTGGGATTTTTGTGCCCCAACCGTCTCCAACCCAGAGTTGGGTTTGTTATGGGCTTATTTGGGAAGACTGGGACCACACAGTCGAGTTTCATGCACTAAATGGATGCGTCCCTGAGTGTTGCTCAAATTTTCCTGACCAACACTACAGGTGTCTGTGTCTCTATGGCCTGGCTGACGCCGGGATATATTACGAAAAATAAGTATAGAGTACAGTCTTGTAATGCAGTCTCAGACCAGAATGGAAATACGTAGTATCATCTTCATCATCAATCAGAAAAAAGAGGCCTCATATTCTGTGCCCGTCCATGTCATGCTCTGATCACTGTGACTTCAGTATCGATTACCTCTCCATGCCCTGGACCCGTCCATGTCATGCTGTCACTGTGACTTCAGTATCGATTACCTCTCCATGCCCTGGACCGTCCATGTCATGCTGTCACTGTGACTTCAGTATCGATTACCTCTCCATGCCCTGGACTCGTCCATGTCCTGCTGTCACTGTGACTTCAGTATCGATTACCTCTCCATGCCCTGGACCCGTCCATGTCCTGCTGTCACTGTGACTTCAGTATCGATTACCTCTCCATGCCCTGGACCGTCCATGTCCTGCTGTCACTGTGACTTCAGTATCGATTACCTCTCCATGCCCTGGACCCGTCCATGTCCTGCTGTCACTGTGACTTCAGTATCGATTACCTCTCCATGCCCTGGACCACGTCCATGTCCTGCTGTCACTGTGACTTCAGTATCGATTACCTCTCCATGCCCTGGACCCGTCCATGTCATGCTGTCACTGTGACTTCAGTATCGATTATCGATTACCTCTCCATGCCCTGCACTTGGGTCTGTCGGGGTCACTGGTATCGGTAGATTCATGAGGACGTCGCTGGATGGTGTTTAGTGGCACCCTCCGGAGGGAGAGCTTATTCACGCTGGCTCCGCGACTTAGCAATTACTGGCGTCGGCAGGGAGCTTGGTAGGTGATATCCTGCGTATGTTGCAACAGAGCAGGCATCACTGAACACCACCGAGACGTGCCTCAGCAGCAGTGCAGTGTCTCTTCAGCGGATTTGCTTATAGCAGCTTGGCATAGGCCACTCCCTGTGGATTGTTGGGGCTGCAATAAGGCTACGTTCATATGCCACTCACGACTGTCGTGCGGACATGAAAAATCGCACGCGCGTGAGAAAAGGCGTTCATACTGATCCACACGTTCTCCGTCCGCTGTTTTTCTGGTAAACACGGCGCTGATGAGGCGACAGACACTGAAGACAAGCTGGGGTGTGGGTGTGGATGGGGAACCAGAGGGAGCAGCACGGGCGTAAAGCCACTGAAATATCACAGAAGATGAGACAGAAAAACAGACACAACGGAGATCATCTAACTGTAGGGTGTCTGACAAAGATACGTCATGGAATATCCACCAAAAAAGGTCTCTAACAAACACATTGTATGGAACATTCACTTGTTGGGTATCTAACAAAAACATGCAGCACCCGTCTAAATGTATCTAACACATTTTCTCTCATCTTAAAGCGAGGGACTGTTCTGTTAATCAGAGTTGGAGTCGAGTGGGTACACGATTAATTGGCTTAGGTAAAGATGGAGAGGTGCGCCGATCTCTCTCTCTCTCTCTCTCTCTCTCTCTCTCTCTCTCTCTCTCTCTCTCTCTGATGAAATAGACAGATTAGAGGGGTTTTCAAGGCGGAACAATCTACGGTTCTTTGGTATCCATTCAACAGGTAAAGAAGACTACGAAAGTTGTGCTAGATGTGATGTTGACACCTTAAACAGCGTTGACAGTTCCAAACTATGGAGAGGGGATCATGTTGTGCGTGCACACAGGGTGAGTCAAGCAAAACAAGGCGAGACAAAAACAATGATAGTCTGTTTTCTGCGATGGCAAGGTAAAATGAAAATAATACGCGATCGTGAGCTACGACACGACCTGGAAAAACGAGGCATCAGAATTGCCAACGACCTGACGAAAAGACGGGCAGCAACAGTAGCCAAAGCAAAGCAAGATGGTATGGCGGCCTACTTTGTCCGGGAAAGCTGACCGTGGGACCACGAAGACCCGATTTACGTTCGTATGCCGAGGCAGCCGCATCTTGTTGTGACAAGATGTAATAAACGCTCACCAACTAGATCAGAATATTCTATTCACAATACTATTCTTAAAGAAACCAATGCTGCAAAATATTTAGGCGTGATTATAGATAGTCGTCTCAAATGGAAAGAACATTACAATTTAGTATGTAAGAAAGCAAACAACATCTTAGCTTTCTTATACAGGAATATCAACGACCGCCCCCAAAAGGTTATGGATGACTGCTACAAAACACTGGTTAGACCAGTACTGGAATATGGTTGCTCAGTCTGGGATCCTTACAATCTAAAGGACATTGATAACCTCGAAAAGATTCAGAAGAGAGCAGCACGGTTCGTAACAGGGAACTGTATCAGAGAGAAAGGGAATACTAGGAAGAACATGAGGAAATTAGAATGGAAACCCTTAGAAGAGAGAAGAGCTTTTATTAAACTTAATACCTTCTTCAAAGGCAGAGCTAAACTAATTGATATCCCAATGGAACAACTAGTATTGAATAAAAGTAGCACCAGGAGTGGCGGTCAATCTTACGCCATACCTGCATCAAATATTGACAGCCATTTACATTCATTTTATCCTAGTTCTGTACGGCTGTGGAACTTACTGCCGGGTGCCATCAAGATTGCCACAAATGCAGTCTCATTTAAAAATCAAATTGACACGACAGTCTTGAGATCTGCATATTGACTGATTTTTCAATTTTAACTTCCCCATATATTTTATGGTTACCTGGGCCTGAACCTGGCCATTGCTTTTAACTTTTTTAATATCGTGTGCGACCCCTTGTTGCCAAATTTTGCTCCAGGGGCCAACAGGCCGAGTCGCACTTTATTTTATTTTATTTTTTAACATGCGCGCTGGTGACCTACTCATTTTTGAGTGAACCAGTTTTTTAGGAAGAAGAAGAAGATGTCACAACACCAAGTGCTACTGGCACGGTTGGAAAGTCTTCCAACACTCACTTGGCAGTTGACCGTGGCCCGGGGGATTTCCCCTCGCGCCATGATGACGTCAGACGACACAGCAACCAATCGGGAGCCGCAACAGTGGAAGCGGAGAAAGGAGGTCAACATATGCTGGGGCATATAAATGATTTTGATTTTGTGTGCCTCACCCACTGAGACATTTGTTAATGGAAAGTTTGATTCTTCTGGTGTGTTTAATGATTTTGTAAAATTTCATGCTCCATGAAAGAAATTATCACATAAAGGTCGTAATTCAGGTGGGGTGTTGTTAATGGTGAAGAAAATGTATGAAATGTATGTTACTCAGATCAGTGTAAAATGTGCTAACGCGATAGTCTTAAATGTTAGCAAAACATTGTTCAATACAACCAGATTGCATGTTATGTTGTACCAGAGGGAGGGCTGATGTATAATAATCATACAATTAAAGACGGAATCTTGATTCTTGAAGAGATTATGTTAGAAATTACAGAAAATAAGGATGTAAATATTCTGTTATGTGGTGATTTGAATGCAAGGACTGGACGTCAACAGCCCAAACTGGAGACTATGTTGAATTTCATTCCAGGAGATGATAGTGATGATGATGAAGATTGTGATGTTGATGAGGATGGCGTTTATAATATTGATGTCTGTGATGGTGATAATTCCTGTGATGAAGATTGTTGTACTGAAGATGATGATGAAAATGATGATGCAAATGATGTGTTAAAGTGCTGTTCTAAAGACTCATGTGTAAATAAGTTTGGCAAATCTTTGTTAGATCTGTGTTTCATGTTTGACTTGGAAATTTTGAATGGTACATGCCAGGATGATTCGAAAGGAGAGTTTACATTTGTGTCACCTAATGGCAGTGGCATAATTGATTATTTCATTGTCACTATAGAGTTACTAAGTAACTGCAGAATGAAAGTGGGCGATTGTTTGTTCTCCTGGCATTTACCGCTAGAATTAAAATGGAAAACAGGTAATGTTAACATAAAAAACATCCAATATTTTTTTTTACAGAAGAATGCATTATTTGGTCTGATGAATACGCCGTAATCTACACGGAGGAACTAGAATCAGATGAGTTTAAACAGTGCTGTAACGAAGCTACAGAGTGTCTTAATGTGAATATTAACACTAGTATAGAATATTTTGGGAAAGCTTTGTACAGTGCCACTGCATGTATGGTAAGGACCAAGGGAAAACAGAAGAAAGAAGTGAGCGATTGGTTTGATTATGAGTGCGAGAACAGGGAAAAAAGTTGTGAAAAGGTGTCTGAAACGATATCAAAGAACCAAAACCAAAGAACTGAAAAAAGAACACAAAGCAACCTACGTTAGGGAAAGGAAATACTATTATTCACTGGGGAAAAAAAAAGAGAAAAGAAAAGACTTTGATGAAAAACGAATTAATAAGTTAAAAGCATCTGTTCACGGCCCTAAATTGTTCTGATCCACCATTCGATCGATTCGTGGAAAATCAGTAATTTACAATGAAATCAGCTTGCAACAGTGGTATGAACATTTCTATAGTGTATTTAATTAATGGATCTAACAACGATTTTGAAAATTTCAGTATAGACATAGATAGCGAAGAACAAAGTACACAAAATACTGATGAACCACTGATTAATGATCAGATAACAAGAAATGAGGTCTTGAACAGTATAAAACACATCAAATGTGGAAAAAGTGCTGGACCAGACAAAGTAGTGGGAGAAATGTTCAAATGTGCTAAATCCGTTGTAGTTGATTTCTTGGTTAATCTTTTTAACTTGGTGTTTGATAAGGGAATCTTTCCAGAATCTTGGTCCAAATCCATAATAGTTCCTCTTCACAAGAAAGGTGATAGTAACAATCCTTATAACTATAGAGACGTTGCATTGACAAGTGTTATTAGTAAAATGTATACGCATGTACTCAACAAAAGATTAAGAGTATGGGCACAGAGAGAGGAGAAAATAATAGAAGAACAGACTGGATTTCGATCCAAATATAGTACAGTAGACCACATAATTATTTACTCTGTACGCCTTAGTACAAATATATTCAATAACAAAATCTAAATTGTATGTTGCATTTATTCATTTCCAGAAAGCTTTCGATTCAGTCAACAGAAATGTTCTATGGTATATTCCGAGGAAAAATGGTGTAAATGGGAAGTTGTATAAAGCTGTTAATGGAATGTATGAGTCTGTTCTTGCATGTGTTCGAGAGAAAGGTGCTTATACCGATTATTTCAGCTGCCCCCTGGGAGTGAAACAAGGGTGTCTGCTTAGCTCACTGTTGTTTTCATTCTTCATAAATGAATTAGCGATAGAGATATCGGGGGGAGGGAAACATGGAATACAAATAAACATGGAATACAAATGTTACCTGGTGCTGCTGACTTATTTCTAATGCTTTTCGCTGATAATATTATCCTCCTCGCAGAGACGCCTGTTAGTTTGCAGAATCAGTCAGACACTGTAAAAAGGGAATCAGGTTGAAATTAACAGTGAATCTAAACAAAACCAATGTAATGGTTTTTAGAAATGGCGGTTACTTATCAAAATATGAAAGATGGTTTTATGGTGGAGTAGAAGTTAAAGTGACAAGTAGCTATAAATACCTTGGGATGTTCTTCACAACAAAATTAAGCTTGAGTAAGTGCTGGCTCGAGATGTGCAGAAAAGGAAAGAGAAGTGTCATGGATATTTTGAGAATTATGAAGAAATTGAACTCCAATGATGTAAATCTATTTTGGGAATTATTCGATTCACAGATACAGCCTATTTTGATATATGCGTCAGAAGTTTTGGGCATGTTGGATAATACTGAAATTGAAAAAGTTCATACCTACGCGATAAAGCGTATCATCCACATAACCCTTGCACGCATCAAATAAAATGGTTTACGGCGAAAGTGGACGATACCCTCTCTTTATTACCACTTACGTTAGATGTATCAAATACTGGTTGAAATTAGCAAGCCTACCAATAAACAGACTCTGCGGTCAGGCATATGAAATGCTCATGCTACAGCATGAAATAAAAAATTTAACTGGGTCTCCTATGTTAAGAAAATATTGACAGAGAATGGTTTTGGCATAGTTTGGTTGTCACAAGGAGTCGGTAATAAAGCAGGATTCATTTCTGAATTAAAGGACCCTTTGATTTGTTCTTATGAACAAAACTGGCATACTGGCATGGATGGAAATGATAAATACGACTGGTTCCTCTCATTTAAAAGCAATCTTGAAGCAGGGAAATACCTTAAATTTGTAACGCATAAATGGCATAAATATAGTTTAGCAAAATTTCGAACCAGAACGCTCGGGCTCAACGCAAACCAAAAATGGTTCGAAAAATCAAATAATAAATCTTTGTCCTGTGTGTAAAGAAAGAGACAGTGTTGAGAATGAAGTACATTTTGTGTTTGATTGTGCTGCATACGCCAATATCCGTAGAGGGTATACAATTTTCAATGAATCAGTTGCTCAAAGAAGAGATTTAGTAGCGATTTTAGCAAGTGGAAACGAAAAAAACTGTCGTAGAATTTGCGAAGTATGTCGCAGAAGCGAGTACATTTCGTAAAAAGCATATCACGAATGAATAAGATAACCACTTCCTTAAAGGTACATTGGCTCAGTAGTTATGTTCATAACCTGAGAGTCTAAGTCAATGGTATATTGTGTGTGCGTGCGCGCTTGCGTTTGTGTGTGCGTGTATGCGTGCGTGTGTGTATGCGTGTGTATGTGTGTGTGTGTGTGTGTGTGTGTGTGTGTGTGTGCGCGCGCGCGCGCGTGTGCCTTTGTATGTATGTGTGTGAGAGTGCGTGCATGCGTGCGTGCGTGCGTGCGTGCGTGCGTGTGTGTGTGTGTGTGTGTGTGTGTGTGTGTGTGTGTGTGTGTGTGTGTTCATGTGAATTGGTGAGTGTTGGATTCGTTGATCTTTTTTGTAACAGTTATATGTCTAGCCTACAATCACTGGCCCTCTGGGCATAAATGCGAAAACATCATAAAGGGTTCAACGCTGTTTCTACTTCTTTTGTTTTACTGTGAACCTCACATTACTGTTTATATTAGGATAGTATGAAGAAGAGAACTGGGAATGTAGTGGGGGGAACGGGGGGGGGGGGGATATGTTTAGTTGTATTTGGGAGGGGAAGTGTGTGTGTGTGTGTGTGTTGGGGGGGGGGGGGTGCTTGTGTGTGGGTGTTTGTGTGTGGGTGTGTGTGTGTGGTGGGGTGGAGGCGGGGAGGGGTGGGTGGGGGTGGTGTGTTGGGAGTATGTGTATGTGGTGGGGTGCAGGACGGGGGCGGGGCGGGAGGGGAAGGGGGCGAAGTGTGTGGGGTATATGTGTTGTGGGGTGAGGGTGGGGGTGGGTGGGGGTTGGGGGAGGAGGAGGAGGGGGAAGTATATGGGTGTGTGTGGGAGGGGGGGGGGGGGGGGAGGGGGGTGGAAAAGAAATTCATAGGGAGGTTGTTAGCAGAAACCTAACAGACCTAACACATGTAGCAAACGTTTGCATTATGCAGCGCTACCAGGGGAAAAGTGTTACACTATACTGTTGTGACATTAATTTGTTTTGATGTCATTTGTTCTTCTATGTTCTTTTTCGTCACTTTGATGTTTTTCCCTTGTGTTCACTGTTTAGTGTTTCCTGATGAAGGGTCTAAGACCCGAAAGCTAAGAGTGTTATTATTTTTTAAAGGACTTCAAAGTACTCATTTTTCATATTGTCTTAGAAACTAGCTTCAGCTTACATGTCTTCTGGGATGATCTAAGAGTAGGAGAGATTAACATTCCCCTCTCTGACATACACTGGTGTTGAGTTATACACACTGAAAATTGAATGTTTTCAATGTTATGGCCTATGGTGGATCATTGAAATTGTGGAGCTTGATCTCCCCTTTGAAAGGACCCATCATGTCTTTGATGTCTTTGAAACCTGTCTCATTGACAGATCGTCAAAGGAACATGACAGCCAACCAAAAGTATCACGGAAGGGGAAGGGAGGGTGTTAATCATCTGAGAGGAGACAGTCACCTTCCAACACGTGCAGTGTGAAAGGATGCATTAGGATCAGAGATGACAGTCTCTCAGATCCGCTCGTTTTCAGCCTTTGGTGTGGCCCATGAAGTTGCATCATCCACTGCCTGCGCGACACTGTCTCGTATGCAGATATGAACAGCAACGAAACATCCGACCAGTTCATGGGCTATGCGTAATAAACTGATAAGACAACGGAGGCCATTTACGCTTGCAATGTTTTCCAGGCTGAGTCCGGACTCAGGGCGAACTCGTGCGTTTACACTACACAGATCGGCGCTGAAAAACGGTCGCGCCCAGCCCTGATGCCGATGTCAGCTGGGCAGCGCTCGGTGGTACCCGATTTCCAGAAATGTCTGGAATCAGCTCACCTCCCCCACTCCCACCCCCCTCCCCTCCCCCGTCTTTGATGGGATTGCCTGCGCTGTTGAGGTCACTGCATGCGGAAGATTCTGGCTGCGCGGTTGAAGGACACGGGAACATAAGAGTAAAAATGAATGGAGAAAATCGGGGTTGTGTGTGGAGTGAGGACAAAACCAAGCTCTTGATCCAGGTGTGGTCAAAAGATCACATACAAGAAAATCTGAATAAAGCGAAGAGAAATATCTTTATTTTCGCCAAAATCGGTAAAATTCTTCTGAAAGAGCATGATATTCTCTGCTATCTAATGTAGAGAAAGCACACACACACACACACACACACACACGCGCGCGCGCGCGCGCGCGCACACACACACACACACGGAGCAAAATTTCGTGCAGCGGAAGACAACAACAGAAAGAGCGGTAGCAGGTGAAAAGAATATCGATTTCATGATCTCCTCGCACTAATCCTGAGGTTTACCCTACAAACCTGCAGTCCTCACACCGATCCCAGCTGATGTCACAAAACGGTGAGAGCAGTTGGAACAACAATCAGAAATCTTCTTTTTCTTGTTTTCGAAAGATGATAAAAATATATTTTCTCCTTAAAGCAAATACTAACAACAACAATAACGATGATCGCCATCATTTTTTAAGCATGATTGACCCGTGGAAATGAGGACGACGCTCTCTCTCTCTCTCTCGCAGCCATGATACATGGTTGAGGGGGTGAAACTTGGCGTCTTGAAATGACTTAAGCTGGTAACGTTAAGGAGTGTGTGTGTGAGAGAGAGAGAGAGAGAGAGAGAGAGAGAGAATTAGGTGTGGATGGTGATGGTTGTCAATGACACGTCACACACATAAAAAAAGCACTTTTAAGAGCATGAGCCAAAGATAAATCACCCTTGAGCCATTGTTGAGTATTTCCATTGTCCCGAAGAAAATGAATGTCTTTGATGACTACAGTAAAGTTGCTCCTTCCACCTCTAATAAGAGAGAGGATGGATGTTTCTCTCAGAATGTTGCTCAAATTCGTAATAAACGCTACAGATATCTGTATCTCTCGGGCCTGGCTGATGCCGAGATTCCTTATGAAAGTAAGCGTAGGGTACAGCTCTGTCATGCTCTCTTGGGCCAGAACAGAATTCTGAATCCATGGCATGGTGGTGCCTTTCAGAGGGAGAGCTCACTCACCGTGGCTTTGCGACTAAGCAATGAAAGTGGTCAGGATGGCGCTTTTAGTAGTTGGTGTCCTGTGTATTCTAGATCAAGACCAGCATTACTGAACACCACTGAAATGACTCGGTAACAGTGCAGTGTCTTCTCTGGTGGTTGCTGATGACGACTTGATGTTGGCTACTCCCTGTGGACTGCCGGTGCTGGGTCTGTGATAGGACAACGCAGAGTGTGGCTGCGGATGGGAGCCGAAATAAACGACTTCAGCGGTAATGCCGTAGAAGATTATTTATATATACATAATTATAAATAAAGCTTGCCCTTATGTCTTAGATTGAAGAAATAGGGGGAAGATAAGCATACAAATCTGCAATGGTAGATAATTCTGCCTAACTAACAGTATGTGCTTGAGTGGGTGAATGGGGAAAAATAAAATAAACGCTTCTCAAAATTAGCATTCAGCAAGCTTATAGTCTCCAAGAGGGAGACAGTCTCCAATGGAGAGGAAACTCACTAACATATAACTCCTGCTCAGATACCGATATTTCGAAACCTGATAGTTTCTCCTCAGTGACAGCGGAAAGTGGTAACTTGACTCCTCTGCCTTTCGGTTTTAAGAAGAATGCTGTCCCAGAAAAAGCTGGTGTGCAATACCGTAGTATGTTTGTTGAGTTTTCAAAAAACCAACCAAAGGTGCCACCTAAGAAGCAAAAGAAAATCATGAAAGAACAAAACAAGCTACATTTTCTTGTGAAAAGTAGAAAATATAAAAAGATAACCTCTTAGACACAAGTGCTGAGGGCCAGTTCTTGGAATGAATCCGCAAGGGACTAAATTACAACAAACTAATAAATTCCAAGGATAAGTACCGAGCACCGTTCCAGCAACTTACAGAGCAGCTTGGTGTTGCAATGACTGCCGTAATATTCAATTATAAACAAAGCTTGCCCTTATGTCTTAGATTGAAGAAATAGGGGGAGATAAGCATACATATCTGCAGTGGTAGATAATTCTGCCTAACTAACAGTATGTGCTTGAGTGGGTGAATGGGGAAAAATAAAATAAATGCAATTGAATATTTATTGCAGTCATTGCAACACCAAGCTGCTCTGTAAGTTGCTGGAACGGTGCTCGGTACTTATCCTTGGAATTTATTAGTTTGTTGTATATATATATAATATATATATATATATATATATATATATAGATGGACAGACAGCCAGCCAGCCAGCCAGCCAGATAGATAGGTACATAGATACATAGATGGATGGAGAGAGAGAGAGAGAGAGAGAGAGAGAGAGAGAGAGAGAGAGAGAGAATATTGAAAAAATACATGGCACAGGTAAACAACCTGTAGGGTGTCTGGTAAAGACATTGTATGGAACCTCCACCTGCAGGGTATCTAAGTTAATACAGATCAAGGCACCCCCAACCCCCACAAACACACACGTGCGCGCGCTGTTGTGCACGCATTCTTCCACCATTAACGGGAGTGAGTGAGTTGAGGGGGGGGGGGGGAGGGGGGGGGGTAAACTTATATTGGGCCTCTGATTCACACACACACACACACACACATATATATAATATATATATATATATATATATATATAAACTGATCACGTGGGGATATATATATATATATATATATATGTGTGTGTGTGTGTGTGTGTGTGTGTACATATATATATATATATGTATCTCCACGTGATCAGTTTTAGATACATATCTATATATGTATATGGTGTATATATATATATATATGGAGGTTCCATACAATGTCTTTACCAGACACCCTACAGGTTGTTTACCTGTGCCATGTATTTTTTCAATATTCTCTCTCTCTCTCTCTCTCTCTCTCTCTCTCTCTCTCTCTCCATCCATCTATGTATCTATGTACCTATCTGTCTATATATATATATATATATATATATGTGTGTGTGTGTGTGTGTGTGTGTGTGTGTGTTGTGTGTTTATATGTATATATATATATATATATATATTCCCATCAAAAAGACCCTCATTCATGCTGTTTGTATTGTTTGCAAAGTGACCAAGTAGGGACGGAGAGGTCAAAAATTAAGGGACGAACCAGGAGGGGGAAGTTTTGGTATGTTTGTTTACCGCGTTTTTGACCAGTTATTGAAAATGTGTTAAAGTAAGCTTAAGACATTCTCTCTCTCTCTCTCTCTCTCTCTCTCTCTCTCTCTCTCTCTCTCTCTCTCTCTCTGTCCGTCTGTCTGTCTCTGTCTCTCTCTTGGCTACTTTTAGTAAATGACAACTTCCCACCCCACCTGACCCGGTCCGTGTGTGGCAAGAGCTGGGAGTGGTAGGTGGGTCCTCTAAGGGAAGGACTTGGAATAATTTCTCTATGAGAATTATATTAACATTTCTCCCTCCACCCTCTCTCTTACTAGTGGTGGAAGGAGCAACCTTCCGGTACTAGTCATTGGAAGAAATTTATATTTATTCCAGGTACTGTTAAAATACTCAATAGTGGCTCTGAGATAAGTTTCCTTAGGCCTGTACTCTTAAAAGTACTTGTAGCTCCGAGAGACAGAATTCAAGAGAGAAGTTCAAACATTCAACACTAATTGAACAACAGAGAACTGACACAAGTTAAGTGCACTTTCACACGTCAACTCTACTTGCTTACACATGGGTAAGTATACATGTCTGTTCTATAGGCTGAGTTTTAGTTTTCATTGAACAACAAAAATTAAGTGCCCTTCCTCACTCCTACTTTACTTACTTACACTCAGTGCAGTAGCTTAAGTTGCAATACAGTGGGCATGTCAATTTTACTCTGAATATATCTATTCTTATACACATCCACTTCGCTTGCGTACACCCAGTGCAGTAGCCAAAGGGATAATCATAGACATGTTCTCACTGTTTCATCATAAAGTGAGGGCACGTTCTGAATGAACTGATCTTAACTGAGTTGAAGTCCACTTGGATAATGATAACTCAGCTTAAGTTGGAGAGGATAGTTGATCTCTCCGGTGGCTGGTGACTGACCCTGCTGTGTAGACCTGCTGCTGTATGGCTGGGCTGGGGTGTGTCTTCACAACCTGTCTTGCCCAGTGGTTGTAGTGTAGCCCTGGTTTAAGATGTAACCATGGTGTCTGGCATAACCCTGGTTTCTGGCGTAGCCACAGTGTACGGTGTAGCCACAATTTGTAGTGTAACCACGGTCCCTGGTCTGCGATAAAGAGAACCTGGTCTGTAGTTAAGTAGCTGAGTGGCTGGCTTGTCGAGTTCACACATTTACCCTCTTATCTTTCAGAAGAGGTGTGAGAACTCAGCCAGCAAATGTTTGCTCTATTGTAGAGTTTCTACTATAACTGTCAATCTCCACTGTTCTTTAAAGGCTGAGTTAAGCTTCCAAAAGGGTAGGAGACAGTAGTACAATGCTAACAGTTTCAGTCAAATAACTCTTCAATATTTCTTATGAATTAAGTCACATTAACTTGGAATACACTTAGCCCAAGTGTGCAGGTGGTGTAGACTTAAAGTCATACACTACAAATCATTCCAACAATCACCAGTATTTATAAATCAACTTAGCAGTTTTCACCTAGTACAGGCATACTGGTCTCCTGATCTAAGTCTATCATTCAGTTACCATCTTAACAGATGTCATTGCATACTGGCAAAAGTCAGGTTGAACATAAAGAATAGTGGTCAGACTGTTAACAAAGAATCATATCCACATGGTGATAGCTTTTACCACATGGTGGCAAGGAAACTACTACATGGCACAACCATTCATCATTTTAATAAATGTCACCAAGTAATCGTACAAGGTGACACTGTTAAACCACATGGCATACCTATAATCAATGCCTAGATTCAAAATGCAAAACATAGTTTCAGCTGACATTTTTCTGGGATGAATCAGTAACTTCAGACTGGGTTTTTCAGATCAGAGGAAGATTGCCATGCCCTTTCTCTTGATTTCCCTCGGGCGTCTGTCTTGTTACTTAGTTCTGATCTACAGCTGATCTCGGGAGAAGTGAGTAGGAAAGGCTCAGTATCTCTATTTCAACTGCTAAATTGGGTATTCTAGATTCTTGCCTGGCGACAGGCTGTCACTCAGGGCAATGAGAAGGAGGAGACTTGTCTGTCTTTTGGCCCTCTTTGATTGGGGATTGGCCAATTGCAAACAAGGGAATATATCCTGTACTGCACCGAGATCAATGTGCGATAATTTATGCACGCATCTTTACAACGAATGCTAATGAGCTAAGCTTGAGTAAACACAATGTCCTCATTGACCAGGTGTCCGCAACATGCGGACGGTGGATATGGAAGGAGGGGGGTGGGGTTTAGAGAAGGAGGGAGGTTTGCTGGTTTTGGTGTGAAGTAAGGCTGCACTGTGCTCAAGTGGGGAGGGGGGGGGATGTGATGAGCAACAGTGTTACGACACCATGTGAATTTTTCGCTGTGTCATGCCGCCACATTAAGGAGTGAGGGAGGGTTGTGAGGGGAAGGGAGGTGGAAAGATAGTGTTAGACTTGTCAAGTTCACACATTTACCCTCTTATCTTTGTGATGAAACGCTTGACAACTCCACCCGATCCAGGTCCCAAACCCCATTTTTGTACACACTGTACAAATCCCAAACAACAAATCATTTCAAATCTATGCCAAATTCCCCCCCCCCCCCCCCCCCCCCCCCACTTCCTTCTCCCTTTGATGTAGCGAAAGTATCCATGGAAAAGCAAATTGCGTCACCACGCACGCGAGGCATCGCCATTCTCAATCCACCTTCCTCCCCTACTACCCTCTCCTTCCCCTTCACGCTTTAGTGTAGCAGCATGACACAGCAGAAAGTTTACCACACGCATTGCAAGTTGCCCCTCTCTTCACCCCCCCCCCCCTTTCTCTCTCACTTGACACAGGGGCACCTGGCCTTCTCTGCGCCCCCCCCCCCCACCCCACCCCTTTTAATATTCACCCGCCCACCCTCAGACGGTTGTGTGCAGGTTTGGGGTGACGACATTGTGCATACTCGCGCTTAGCTCATGAGCATTCGTTCTAAAGATGCGTGCATGAATTATCACAAGTTGATCTTGGATCAGCGCGAGGGAAGACTCCCAAGTTTGAAATTGGCCAAATGGCAGACAAGTCTCCTCCTTCTCCTTGCTTTGAGTGACAGCCTGTCTCACAGGTACAGTCTGAAATTACTCAGTTTAGCGTTTAAAATAGCAGACACATAGAGTTGCAACCAAAGATCATACTTTTAGGGATCACTTTAAAAGGGTGGCAACTTCAGTGTAGTGTTCCTCAGACCAGCACGAAAGATGAAGGGGTGAACCAGAGAGGGTGAACGTGTATCTTGCTCTACTCTATCTCCAAGTCTAAGTTTCACTATTCTCCCAGAAAAATGTGAGTTGAAACTATGTTTTACATTTCGAATCTATGCATTGATTTTATGTATGCCATGTGGTTTAGCAGTGTAACTTTGTGACATGACTTGGTGACATTTATCAACATGATGAATGATTATTCTGTGTAGTAGTTTGCTTGCCACCATGTGGTAGAAGCTATCACCATGTGGTTATGATTCTTTGTTAACAATCTGACCACTATTCTTTGTGTTCAACCTGACTTTTGCCAGTATGCAATTCTATCTGTTTAGATGATAATTGAATGACAAATTTAGATCAGAAAAACAGTATGCCTGTACTAGGTGAAAACTGCTATGCTGATTTATAAATACTGGTGATTGTTGGAATGCTTTGTAGTGTATGACTTCAAGTCTACACCACATGTCTACTTGGGCTAAGTATATTCCACGTTAATGTGATTTAATTTATGAGAAACATTGAAGAGTTATTTGACTGAAACTGTTAGCATTGTATTACTGTCTCCTACCCTTTTGGAAGCTTAACTCAGCCTTTAAACAAAAGTGGAGATTGATAGTTATAGTAGAAGCTCTACAATAGAGCAAACATTTGCTGGCTGAGTTCTCACACCTCTTCTGAAAGATAAGAGGGTAAATGTGTGAACTTGACAAGCCAGCCACTCAGCTACTTAACTACAGACCAGGTTCTCTTTATCGCAGACCTGGGACCATGGTTATGCTACAAACTGTGGCTAAACCATACACTGTGGCTACCCCAGAAACCGGGGTTATGCCAGACACCGTGGCTACACCTTAAACCGGGGCTACGCTACAACCACTGGGCAAGACTGGGTGTGAGGACACACCCCAGCCCAGTCATACAGCAACAGGTCTACACAGCAGGATCAGTCACCAGCCACAAGACAGGGATCAACTATTCTCTCCGACTTAGATAAGTCAAAATTATGCCAACTGGACTTCAGCCCAAGTAAGATCAGGTCATTCAGAACTTACCCTCACTTTATGATGAAACAGTGAGAACATGTCTATGATTACCACTTTGGCTACTGCACTGGGTGTACGCAAGCGAAGTGGATGTGTTTAAGAATATACATTCAGAGTAACATTGACATGCCCACTGTATTGCAACTTAAGCTACTGCACTGAGTGTAAGTAAGTAAAGTAGGAGTGAGGAAGGGCACTTAATTTTTGTGGTTCAATGAAAACTAAAACAGACATGTCTATACTCACCTGTGTGTAAGCAAGTAAAGTGGACATGTAAAATTGCACTTAACTTGTGTCAGTTATCTGTTGTTTAATCACTATTGTATGTTTGAACTTCTCTCTTTAATTCTGTCTCTTGGAGCTACAAGTACTTTTAAGAGTATAGGCATATGGAAACTTATCTCGGAGCCACTACTGAGTATTTTAACAGTACCTGGAATAAATATAAATTTCTTTCGATGAACCGGAAAGTTGCTCCTTCCACCACTAGTAAGAGAGAGGGTGGATGTGAAATGTTAATATAATTCTCATAGAGAAATTATTCCAAGTCCTTCCCCTAGAGGACCAACCTACCACTCCCAGCTCTCGTCACAATCTTTTAGAAGAGGTGTGAGAACTCAGCCAACAAATGTTTGCTTTATTGTAGAGTGTCCACTATAACTATCAATCTCCACTTTTGTTTAAAGGCTGAGTTAAGCTTATAAATGGGTAGGAGACAGTAATACAATGCTAACAGTTTCAGTCAAATAACTCTTCAATGTTTCTTATGAATTAAGTCACATCAACTTGGAATACACTTAGCCCAAGTACACATGTGGTGTAGACAAAGTCATACACTACAAATTATTCCAACAATCACCACCATTTATAAATCAACTTAGCAGTTTTCACCTAGTACAGGCATACTGTTTTTCTGATCTAAGTTTATCATTCAGTTGTCATCTTAACAGATGTCATTGCATACTGGCCAAAGTCAGGTTGAACACAAAGAATAGTGGTCAGATTGTTAACAAAGAATCATATCCACATGGTGATAGCTTTTACGGGGTTTAGAGAAGGAGGGAGGTTTGTTGGTCTAGGTGTGAAGTGAGGCCACACGCTGCTCAGGTGAGGGGGGGGGGGGGTGGGGGGAGCAACAGTGTTACGACATGATGTAAATTTTTTGCTGTGTCACGCTGCCAGTTAAGGAATGAGGGAGCGTTGAGAGGGGAAGGGAGGTGGAGAGAGAATGACAAAACACGTGGCACACGCCGTGACGTAAACTTTTCTTGTAAGGTAGTGTTAAGCCTGGTGGCTCCTGCCGTTCTAAGAGAGAGGGGGGGGGGGGGGGGTAGTGCCCTTGTGTCAAGTGATGGGGGGGGGGGGGAGGTTGAGAGGGGAGAGTTGGCATAGATTTGAAATCTATTACTGCAGTGTGTGTGTGTGTGACAGATGGGACAGAGAAAGGAGGGAGAATGGCGTTTGTCTTTGTACAAGGGGGTTACTGCTTGGGACCGATCGGGTGGACTTGTCAAGCGTTTCTTCACACCATGTGTGTGTGTGTGTGTGTGTGTGTGTGTGTGTGTGTGGTTGTTGTTGTTGTTTTGTTTTATGTCTTTCCACATTACGTGATATTAGATGGAAAAAAATGGGGTCAGGGAAAATGGTTAACATGAGATAAAAGAATAAACTTATCTACAGCTATAACACAAAAGTAGAAATGCCACTTAATCAAAAAACAAACACACACACACACAAAAAACAAACAAACAAATAAAAAACCCGAAACGTGCCACTCTTCTGTCTCATCTCACCACTGACTTATCTATTATAAGTTCTTGCCAAATGGACTTTTGGCTAAGTGCAAAAAGAACAGATACGTTTCAATTGCTGACAGGAAAACATTTTGAACAGGCTGTACGACGCATTTGGAATGATTTTTTTCATTAAGTTACACAAAAGAATGTGATCAGTTGATATGCTATGACCACATATACAATGTATATTTTTGACATACTTTGTTTTAAAACAATCCAATTTCCATCCACAGATCAAAGAACTTATCTGTCGTCTACGATAAATGTTTTGATCGTACTTACTTAACTTTTCATGAATTAATGTGTGTGTGGGGTGTGTGTGTGTGTGTGTGTGTGTGTGTGTGTGTGTGTACACGGTGTAGGCCTATACTCCCACACGTGCGCATGAATGTGTGTTTAGGCTGTGTTTGTTCTTCTTCTTCTTCTTTCTTTGAGTGTCCACCTTCATCGAGTTGAAGATTCTGACACAAGTGTATGACCGTTTTTTTAATCCCCCCATTAAGGCAGCCATACTCGTTTTTCGTGATCTGTCAGTGCAGAGGATCATAAAACTGAAATGATTTAACAGCGTTTCTTTTTCATCCACAGGTCACGCAGGTTAGTTGGCTACTTTTCGATGGGTCAGATAAAATAGTTTATTTTCATGCAGTGTTTGAACAACCAACCCGACCCAACTATTAATCTTCAACGACTTCAACCTTCGTCCCACAAATTATGTTAGTCCACTGTCGCGAAGACGTCGGTTGCTATCCTGCTGTCGCTGAAGCTGATCAAAAATGTTACAGACTCGATTTAGCCTAGCCAACGTCAATGTTCAGCTCGATTTAGCCCACATCACACACTGCGGCGCCATACATCATGCGCACTGCATCACCGCCCGGACCGCCCGGACGAAAGAAGGCGGAGATAGGTTCGCCAATCAAAACGCGAAGCTCGCCGGCAAACCAGCCAATCCGAGGCTCTGACAGGTACGCACACCCTCCGTGATGGTGGAGAGGAGAGAGGGTGGATGAGGTGGGGCACGGAGGATGGAGGGGGAGGGGAGGGGTAGTGCGTGGTCACACTAAGCAATATAAACAGCACCAGCTATGACGTTGCATTACTTTCACGTCGGGGAACCGTATCGGAAGGTTCATCGTTGGAGACATCGCTCGTTTCACGGGAGAAGGAAGGTAAGGGCTTGATGTAATGAATGTAACGTGTACTTAGCTAATAATAGACTTATAACGAGCCTGGAGCGGTAAACAGAAGCGGATCAAGGATCAATCTTTGCCGGCATCTGCGATCGAAGGGCAGTAAGGGGCTCGGGCCTCACCGCGCTTTGAAAAGCGACAGAAGCGGATGACGCGAAGCTCGGGACGACGTTATTATGTAATATGTCGATAGCTCTTCCACCTGAATGAAGTCGGGTTGGGGTCGAAGAGGGCGGGGGGGGGGGGGGGGGGGGGGGGGGGGGGGGGGGGGGGGGGGGGGGGGGGGGAGACAGAGCCGTGGGTTTGGGATTGATGCATGCAACGAGGAGGATGGATGCGCTCTCTCTCTCTTCTCTCTCTCTCTCTCTCTCTGTGCGCGAGCGCACGCGCGCGCGTTTGTGTTGCTCTCTCGCCTCGACTGTTCTTGTTTTCATGTGAACCTGTTTAAGCTTGCTAAAACGAAAAGGGTGTAGTGTTGTGTGTGTGTGTGTGTGTGTGTGTCATGAGTTGTCACTTGCCAGTTTTGTGTGTTTAACGTTTATATGTGAAAGCGATTCGTGTCTTAGCGTGCAGAAAATTCTTGTGTTGGTTGTGTGTGTGTGTGTGTGTGTTCGCGCACATGTCGCCGAGAGAGAGAGACTTGTGTTTATTTGCGGTATGTGGGGGGGGGGGGGGGAGGAGGGGTTCGCGTGCACGCGCGCATGCGTGACTATGTGTGTGTGCGTGCGCGCGTGCTTGTGTGTGTGTGTGTGTGTGCACGCGCATTCGCACACATGTATATGTGTGCGTGTCAGTGTTTTGTAATTTATGTGGTGCGTGTGTGGAGTTGTAGTAGGACTCGGCTGAGAACAACGAACGGACTTTGAAGCAACTGTGACAAGGCCTTCAAACTGTAGAAAGGTGGTGACATACGGCGAAATCCGAGCGCCCACCCAGAATGATCTTGCTGTCATCATCACTGTCATCATTGATCACGAATCCTATTCCCACCTTGAACGGGAAATCAAGTGTCGTCCCCGTCCCCTAGGTCGCCATCTCCTTCCCTCCTTCCTCCCTGCTCGTTCGGACAAATCTTAAAACCTGTAAGTAAAATCCAAGCAAAGCACGTTGACCGTGCCGTGTTTCGAGGAAGACCTTAACTGAAAGAGGAAACACGTTCTGTACACAAAGCATATCAAACCGTCAACGGGTTTCGATGTGCTGACAGTCGTGCATTTTCTTTCACTGTCCTGCGCCCCTTTACCTCCCTCGTCCTCGCCCCCAAACGGTACCCTCGCCCACCCACCCCCACCCCCACCCCCATTCAGCATCCTTTCTGTGAGTGTCCTGCGCCTCCCCCCTCCCCTTCCCTCCCGTTCAAGAACGGTATCAGGACTAGGAGTGGAACGTTGTTTAGGAGAGAGAGAGAGAGAGAGAGGAGGAGCGGGGGAAGGAAAGGACGGGGAGATTACCTTTCACAAAGGAGCCCCCCCCCCCCCCCCCACACACACACACACCACCACTCCGCGCGCACGCATCCCCCGCCGCGCGCGCGCACGCACACACAGCGCCACCACACACACCGCGCGCATGCGCGACAGCACATTACAACTGACGACTGCTGCAAGCGGCACTGCAACTTTTTTAACGTGCGCTAGGGGATTCGTGCATGGAAAATAGTTGATATGATGACTAGGGGTACATGTGGGACTGTGAACGTTTTTTGTAAGGGAGTAGGGTCGGTAATTAAGGGTGGAAATATTGAGGTGGAGAGATAATAATAAAAGGGGAGGGGGCGGGGGGGGGGGAGGGGGCGGAAAATTAAGGAAATTGGAAAAAAAGGGGGGGGGGGAAAAAAAAAAAAATAAGCGTCCAGAAGCTGAGAGAATAGAGGGAGGAATTAACCTAACGCGTACGCACACACATGGGCTACATAGATACATGTTGTTGTTGTTCTTGTTGTTCGTCCTTCGATTTCGAAGATGACCATGACTTCAATCTCAGATGGAAGATCGCTGAGTGTGGGTCCGCAGGTGGCTGGTGAGGCCGATCTGGGCCCGGAGGGAACGCCCACATGTGGGACACATGTGGGTGGGTACTACAGTGGAGGTGGAGGTAGCTCTGGCTTTGCGCGCGGCTCGCTTTCTCTACTCTGATGTATATGCACCCTTTGTGCTGCTGCTTCGCCAGGCTGGGCGGTCCAGGGCAAGCGACTCCAGGTGTTGAGGCTGATGTTCAGGCCTTTGAAGGGACACTTTGAGGCAGTCCTTGAAACGTTTCTTCTGCCCCCCAACTTTGCGCTTGCCCTGACTCAGTTCTCCGTACAGCAGTTGTTTCGGCAGTCGACTATCTGGCATTCTGACGATGTGGCCAGTCCATCTGGCTCGGGATTTCTGAAGATACATACATACATGCATAGATACATGCATAGATACATACATGCATAGATACACACCCAAACATCAACAAGAACGAGTTTGAGTTAAATTTAAATACATCGACTTCTAGAGCGAACAACAACAAAAGAAGAAGAAGAAAGAAAGAAAAGAAAAAGAAAACAAAAGGCAAAACTCCGAGATTACGATTGTTGTTGTTGTTGCTGCAGCTGCTGCTGCTGTAAACTTTTACGACGAAATAGCTAACACACACACACACACACACAACACACACACACACACACACCACACACACACAAGAGCTATGCATACTAGACCCACACACATATGAACACGACGAGGGAATACAGAAAAGGAACAGCATGCGATGAGGTCAGAGATGCACATCTGCTTCAGACTTGCGCTGTTAACGACCAAGAAAAGTAGAACCGTGTCTTTTAGATAACGCCAGTTGCCAACCTGTAACATGGGTCTAGACAATGCACAAGTGAAATACTCTCTCAACCATTATCTACACTATGTCCACGTTTACACTGATGAATATGAAATAGCAATAAAGGTACAAGATACGGACCCATAGAAGTTGTTCAACCAATACCATACCATGATCAATCTTACCGTAAACGTGTGTGTGTGTGTGTGTGTGTGTGTGTGTGTGTGTGTGTGTGCGTGCGTGCGTGCGTGCGTGTGTGTGCGTTTGTGTGTGTGTGTGTGTGTGTGTGTGTGTGACGTCATGAAAAGACTGTAAACTCTAGAACTGCTGAGTGCCACTACTAGGTCTCCGAAAGAGACGAATCTGTTCGTTCTGCCAATGGCGGCTCTCCTCTGGATCGTGGAATCAATGGTGAACAACATCGTTTTGCTTTAGGCTTGAAAGTGTTTCTTCGACATGATGGTCCAGACATGCTGCCAGCCAAGGCTTTGGGTTTTTTTTTTTTTTTTTTTTTTTTGTAAATAGCCTATAATACACTAACACCCTCTTTTCAACCCTAATTTCGTCCGCCTTTTCAATATCCCTGTCCCAATTTTTTTTTTCTGTTTTTGTTTTGTGTTGTTGGTATTTTTTCTTTTATTTATTTACTATTTTTGTTGTTGTTGTTTTTTTGCCCTATACAGAATTTTTGCATCGTCATTGTGATCAAGGAGGAATTTTGGGCTTGCACTCGTTTTTTCCCCTCCCACAGCATGTTTGGACCATCGTGTCGAAGTGTCGTCAGAAAACAAAACTATTTGTGTTGCCCGTTTCGGAGAGTCTGAACTTTCGTAGGCTGTTTAGACTGATCAGCGGAGGAACCCGGCCGCCATTGCGATTGTGTTCGTCCACCTTCGGTATCAATGGGAGACATGCCACTTTCTGGGCCTGATTCGGTGGAATTTCCACTTCTCAAGAAGCTCAACAGAATCCTGCGGCCTCAGTTGTTAATTCAATTCAATTCAAATCAATTCAATCAACTTTATTGTCCATCGGAAATTTTTCTTCTGCTCCACACCATTTCGCAAGAACATAAGACCTTACAAAGAGACATTATAAATCGTTACAGAAAAGCCTGTGTTAGTATTATGTATTTGTATATACATCAACACTCGCACGCCCCTCCCCACCCCCCGCACACACACGCACACACCCACACATACCCCCCCCCCCCCCCACACACACACACACACACCGCATACACACATGAAATAAACATTAAATCCATGACATAAAACATTACATAGATTATAAAAACATAGATTATAAAAACACAAACTCACCCGCACCAATGTCCAAACACTAAAAACACACACACACACACACACACACACACACACACACACACCACACACACACACTGCGTACACACACACACACGCGCGCGCGCGCTCGCGCGCACACACACATACACACAGTCATAGTCACAGTAAAAGCATAATGGGATTATAATCACAACCGAAGTCAGGATCACATATACACACACGCGCGCGCGCGTGCGCATGCACACTTGTACACCTATTAATACACGTTGGCACGCGCATACACACGTATGCATGCGCGCATATGCGCCGGCCACACACGTACAAACGCATTAGTATATGCACACGCGCGCACGAGAGAGAGAGAGAGAGAGAGAGAGAGAGAGAGAGAGATGTTTTAATCATAATTGATAAATTTTAGAGTGAAACATCGTAAACTTAGAATTTCTACACTATTGTGTAATAGCCTACACTTGTGGCCTTCGGCTTCCCATAAGTGTAGGTCATTACACTCAAATGGTGTAGAAATTAGGCCTGTATAGGCCATTGCCCCTCATGAGAGAGAGAGAGAGAGAGCGCCTTCAACCGGATCAGTCTATGGGGCGTGCCTCCAAATTCCAAAGCGCTGTGCTGAAGTGAACTTGTCCATCGACTTTTTTCTTCTTTTTTTTTTTTTTTTTAAAGCAGGTAAACGAGTGGGCTGACCGATGTTGGCCCGAATCCCCTCCTCCTCCCTCCACCACCTCTCTGTTCATCCACAAAACTCGTCTCGCCGACTTTGACCTTGATCTTGACCTACCGGCCAGCCAGCGCCAGCGACAAACGCAAGTCGTACACGCTCGCTCACGGCCGTCCTTGTTCAGACGGAAAATCTTGCATAACCGTTACGAAAACGGAGGAAGGGTGGGGGGTGGGTGAGGGGAATGGAGGGGGCGGGGGAGGGTAGTGAGAGGGGGGGGGAGGTATGACTTTGGTGGGGTTGGAAGAGGCATGCCGGGTGGTCAGGGAGTGAGTGACGAGACCAGTGTAGATGCCTGCCGGTTCAATAACGGCAACGTATGGTTGACTACCGAACAAAAATCAATATTAGTTCCTTCACATGTATCGCCCCCCTCCCCCCCCCCCCCCCCCCCCCCCCCCCCCCCCCCCCCCCCCCCCCCCCCCCATTCCCTCCTTCAGCCTTCCCCTTCGCCCTTTGGATGCTGTGACGTAAAACTTTTAGTCGTCTGCTTTCTGATCATTAACCAGAGACTGATTGCGAACACACCAGCCACGTGTATAAGTGGGCTAAATAAATAAATAAATAAGAAATAAAGGGCGATTCATGTTGTGCTATACTGAGGGTTAAACGAGAAATGATTTGGCAGATGGTTTGAATAACAAAGCTAAAAGGAAGTTTGAAAGAAAAAAAAATCGGGGGGGGGGGGGGGGGGGGGGTCGAGATACATGCATAAATTGCCAATGACGTAGAAATATTAACTGATTCACCAAGACCCATTATAAAATATGACTGAAATAATCATAAACATCACACACACACGCACACGCACACACACACACACTAGAAATGTCGACAGAAAAATGCAACTTAAATCGGTAGTATGGACCGCTTTTAGTGTCTGCTCTGCACAGTACAGTCACACTATATGCGATTGCCAAATAACTTCTCAGAAAAGCCAGTATGATGCAGAATAGGGGAGGGGGGGGGGGGGGGGCACACAAAGGCTTTCGGGAAGAAAGGTGATGAAAGTGATGCAAATGCAGCAGAACAGCAAGTATCAAGTAAACCTAAGAGAACCCAAACAAAAACAAACAAAAACGTGGATGAAGAAGGAACAGATGGGAACAGATGGATGAACTGACCAAAGAGCCTAAATGGGATAGATAGATAGATAGATAGATAATTTTTTTTTTTTCTTTTTGAAATTCCCTGAGGAAGACCGCAAGAAGGTTAAAATATAGGGGATATTTGATAGGTCTGTTGTTTCAGCTCTTTTTCATTATGTCTATTTATACCTGTAACTATCTTTTTCTGTATCTATACCTATCGATCTATAGCAGAAGAAAGTGGTGAAAGAGTGCACTCACCAGGGTTTGACTATGGTGATCAGGGGAACAAGAAGGAAACCAAGCGAGCTTTCTATCGATCTATAACTATGTATGTATGTATGTATGTATCTCTCTCTCTCTCTCTCTCTCTCTCTCTCTCTCTATATATATATATATATATATAACAGAGAGAGAGATAGGTATAGATGTGTGTGTGTATATATATATATATTATGTGTGTGTGTGTGTGTACATAGGTGTGTGTATGTAAACATTACATAGAGAGCTTTAAGGGTCTTTGAGTAAAACTGTTTCCATGACTATTTATGCCTTTCTCATTTTTTTTCATTCTTTCCTTCCTTGCTGTACATCGGTGGCCATACACATTATCATCACATGATTCTGATTTTCAGTCTGTGCATAGATAATGATCAGCAATGGTGCTGCGTACTGACCACGGATGCCCAGGTATTTCTGACCAGTAGATAAGACCTTGTTTTATGAGCATATCATCAGTATTGTTGATATCATCACTGTTCTTCTTCTTGTCGGTTGTAAGTTTTCATTGTCATCACCATCAAAATCATCATCATTAGCATTACCATTGTATTATCATTTTGTTGTTACGATGATTAATAAAGCAAGTGATGACAATTGTGTTTGTCCCAGATCCAGGCTTGCTGGCTGCCTTGTTGGTGACTGCAGAACGGAGCAAGCCGTGCGGTTGAAATCACCACTTGTTTGAAATCTTGACTTCACCATCAGCATGTCATCAAAGCTGCTGACGGGGAAACTGACCTTCGCCTCGCTGCCCCCTCTCGACCTCTCTGTCTGTAACAAGGAGTAAGTTTCTTCTTCTTCTTCTCTCTCTCTCTCTCTCTCTCTCTCTCTCTCTCTAATAATAGAGGTAAGAAAGACGGGCTGACAAATGTAAGGATAAATTTTGTGAATATGGATTTTGCTGTGTATTGCTCAGCCTAGGTGTTGGTGATCTGAATGTTTTTGTGAAGGTATTCAAAGAAAGATTGATGGATTGTAATTGGCTAATTGGAACCCCCACATACAAAATACTGAGAGATTTGAATTTTTCAGAACTTACAGTGTTTTCCAGTTTAAATGTCAATGAAAGTTGTAAAAAAAAAAAGCATTTCAAACATATTTTGCCTAGATTTAGATTTGATGTGTCTAATATTGCTGTTCATTGCTATCACTATAGACAGCCATGTGAAGAAAATTTGACCCATCCATTATGTCAATATTCAGAATCTTCAACTCAAATGTGAAATCTGGCCTTCTGTATGGTTCTGAGTGGCGAACAACAAAGACAAACACCCACAAACTCCAAACATTTATCAACAGATGTCTGCGAAACATTGTGAACATCAGATGGCCAGATGTTATTGCCAACACAGAACTGTGGATCAAGACCAAGCAAGTTCCAATAGAATTAGAAATCAGAAAACGGAAGTGGGGATGGATTGGCCACACCCTCAGAAAGTCTCCATCCAACATCACAAGACAAGCCCTTGAATGGAACCTTCAGGGCAAAAGAAAAGTGGGAAGACCAAGACAGACATGGCGAAGGAGTACCGACGCGGAAGTGAAGGCCGCCGGAATGATGTGGGCCGAGCTGAAGAAGATCTCCCAAAACCGTGTCCGCTGGAAGAGTGTGGTTGCGGCCCTATGTTCCCCAGAAAATTCAGAGGACTAAGGATTATGTCAAAATTCAAAAGAAGACCCAAGTTGATTTTGTACTGTCTTATTCAATATTAAGCAATCTCAGAGTACAAATCATACGGCAAAAGTATTTTATCCATCCTTGTGTGTTCAAATTAACCTTGATAATGTCATCATCAAATGAAAATACTGGTTAACAGTTAGCCATTCATAGATATTAGGCATTCAAAAGGAGAAGTGTTTATACAACATGAAGATCAATATCAATGTGCAACCTAAAATGTATATCCCTTTTCTAAGAGGCTGTGGCCTGTATGAAGAAACCATTTGTGTCCTGAGTCTGTCTGTCTGTCTGTCTTCTCTTTCTCTCTCTCTCTCTCTCTCTCTCTCTCTCTCTCTCTCTCTGTCTCTCTCTCTCTCTCGGCGAAGTAAACAGATATCCAATATATTTGACTTCTGCGACAGCTTGCATACGTTATTGGTTGAAAATAACACAAATGGAAATTTCAAGGTTGCCCAGGAGGTAAGGTAAGGTAATGTTGCTTATAGCCCAGCCGACCACAAAGGGCCACATCAGGGCTGTCACCATGTTAAAATCAACTCAAGTCATTAAAAAAAAAAATAAAAAAAATAAAAAAAATTCCACACATCTCTTTAAATGACATCTTCTAGAAATGGTTGCCCAGGAAAGCATATAATATGTTGTATGATTTGGATGGTAGAGGGAAAAGAAACTGGGTTTCTAACGTGAGGACTAAATTACATAAACTTGGATTTGGCTATGTTTGGCTACAACAGGGCGTTGGGGGACATAAATGGATTTCTTCGTGCATTTCGGAATGGATTGATAGATTGCAGATGGCAAGAATGGTCATGTCACGTTCATGAAAGTGACCGATTTGCTTTTTGTAGACAGTTCAGATCTATACATTGTGTGCCGGTATATTTATCAATTGAAATGGATAATCATTTAAAATATATCATGACAAAGTTCAGATTAAGTATTTATGATCTTTCTGTTCATTATTATCATTATAAGAAGCATAACAAACTTGAACTGACATGTCCGCTTTGTAAATGTGCCGAAGAAAATGAAGTTCATTTTGTGTTGTGCTGTCCCGCTCTAAGTGACCTGAGGAATCAGTTCATTCATCAAAAATATTGTAGACATCCTTCTTCATTTCGACTTTCATTACTAATGACATCTACAAATGAAACTACTGTAAAACGTTTTGCTATTTTCTTGTACAAGGCATTTAAAATTCGAAGTATAGCATGTAGTTAGGCATTGGTTGTTGTATGTTGTTTAATATCGAGTATGCTTTTAATTGTGGATGCCTAGATGTTTGATGATTTGCTTATTTCTGTCTGAAACGATTTGATCTCAACACCCCATTCATTAGGGGCCATGGCCTGTATGAATAAAACATCCATATCCATATCCGTATCCGTATCTCTCTCTCTCTCTCTCTCTCTCTCTCTCTCTCTCTCTCTCTCTCTCTAGGGGCTATAGGACTGGAGAGGAGTGGTGTCATGAGGATGAAGAGGGGAGGGCAAAGGGTTGGATGAGGGGAGGGAGGTGGGGGATGGAAGAAGGGGGATGCGAGCTGTTGCACACGTGTTCATTTATGATTTGTTGCCAAGTCTTTCAAGCCAATTTAACAGCTCTAACTGAGAAATAAACAAATGTGTAATGAAAATGTTTTTCTCTCATGTAAGATGAATGTTTTTACCTTTTACCCCCCCCCTCTCTCTCTCTCTCTCTCTCTCTTTTCACACACACACACATTCATACACATTCATGTACACATGCATGCATGCACACATTCATATAATCACACACACACACACACACACACACACACACACACACACACACACACAGTGATTTTACATTTGCGGTTTCTAGATTTGTCCCATCATAATGGATTTTTGGTTTTCCGTTCGTTTTCCGTTTCTTTTTCAAGTTAGTTAGTTACTTATGTATTTACATGCTTGCCTTTTTTTTTTTTTTTAGGTCTTTCCTGGTCAGTAATAGCTTGCTTATTCACTTATGTTTCCATTAACTCATTTATTTGTCATACTTTATTTTGATTTCTTTTCTTCCATACAATTACATACATTTTTTGGTGCTTACATCTTAGTTTATTATGGACTGGGACAGAGTGTCAGTGATGTGTGTGCATGTAGCATAAAAGTGATCTGTATGTTTGTTGTCATTTCAGTTGAAAATGTGTCCAGCTGTTGTCAAGAGAAAAATCGATAGGAATAAAATCAAGTACGTATTCTAAAGGGAATAACAAAAGTCGATAGGAATGAAACTAAGTACATATTCTAAAGGAAAGATTGATCAGAATGATGGTAAATACACCCCCCAAAGGAAAGAAGCTTACACACAGTCACTCACTCCTTTGCCATATGTTCACACCTACACATTCACTCACACACACACACACACACACACACACACACACACACACACACACACGCACACACACATATACCTTACACCACATACACATATGTACACTCTATCATACATACGTGCATGCACACACACACACACACACACACACACACACACACACGTACCAGTGCATGCATGCTCACACACACACACACACACACACGTACGCACGCACGCAACACACACACACACACACACACACACACACACACACAGATCGCTTATTTCAATTTTACTGTTTTGTTGTTTTTGGTAAACACATGCATATGTACTCAATATGTGCACGTGTGTGCGCGCGCGCACACACACACGCACACACACACACACACACACACACACACACACACACAACACACACACACTTTCAAACCAACCAATTTAGTTTCATCACACAATTTTTTCTTTCTTCAGTCTTGCATGTGAATTTGGTGAGTAATCAGTATTTTAAAGAAATTTCTTTCTCTGTTGTACGTACACCCCCTGGATGACTGAAACTGGCAAACAATGATTGAGCTAATGACTCCGTTTCCATCTCTTTTCAGCGAAATCCGTGCTTACTTTGAGAACAGCTATGACCTGAACGAGAGCTTGTTTACCTGTCTGAAAGGTCAGTGGGTTTTGTTTTCTCTCAGAAAACACAACAAAAGCTCTTGTCTGCGCATTTGTTCTATCCCGCCTGGATTACTGTAACGCTCTTTTGTCTGGCTCTCCCTCTCATCTCATCAACAAACTTCAAAGAGTTCAGAATCATGCTGCCCGTCTCATCTTCCGCACTTCTAAATATAACCATGTTACCCCATTGCTCCGCTCTCTCCACTGGCTCCCTGTTCAGCTAAGAATATCCTACAAGATTGCCTCTCTCTGCTTCAAATCTATCGAGTCTTCCTGTCCTGAGTATCTCACCCACCTGTTACATCTTTACACCCCATCTCGAGCTTTACGTTCCTCATGTGACACTCGTATCTACAGTATCCCCACTGTTCGCACTAAAACCTTTGGTCAACGTTCCTTTGCCTATCAAGCTCCAACTACCTGGAATCAATTGCCTCGCTCTCTCAGATACTCACCCTCACTGCCCACATTCAAGCGCCTTCTCA
The DNA here is from genome assembly GCA_033310375.1 of Conus canariensis. Classification (NCBI taxonomy): domain Eukaryota; kingdom Metazoa; phylum Mollusca; class Gastropoda; order Neogastropoda; family Conidae; genus Conus; species Conus canariensis. Next base: position 27,872,534 of record CM065726.1, on the reverse strand, counting down.
AAACTCATCTGTTTCCTAGGTAACTTCGTCTTCCCTGTGACCCGACGTTTGCAATGTGTGATGCGAGTGTCTGCTTTGTGTGCGTTCGTGTCTGTGTGAGTGTGTGTTTGCGTGTATGCATGCTTGTGAGTTTGTGTCCTTGCTTTGGATTTTGATGCCTTTTTCTCATGTATGATTGTTATATATTGTGTGATTTGATGTCTGTTGTGATATTGTAAATGCCTAGGGCATTCAATTGATTAGGCGTCATAAATGTTCATAATAATAATAATAATAATGATTAATGACATTTTTGTGTGCGTATTGATAAAAGATCATACATACGTGCACATTTTGTAATGATCATGCCAGTACTTTTCGTACTGATCAGTTGAAACTGAGTTCTGATGACTTGTTTGATATGGTGATCACGTAGCTTGTGAATTGCTTTGTCTGCAGTATGATCATGCAAAGTATACTTAAGGCTGAGTGACTGACCAAAACTGGTTCAGTGTCAGATTAACTCGGTACTGACATTTAACTAAATGGTGATGATATTTTGAGATTACTGTAAGTTGAAGAAAGTAGACTACTTTTAAAAGTAAATACCAAAAGATACAGGAACATTTTAAACAATACGAAACAAATCAAAATAATTGGCTGAAATCCCTCTCTCTCATTCTTTCTCTCTCTCTCTTTCTTTCTCTCTGTCTGTCTCTGTCTCTGTCTCTCTCTCTCTCTCTCTCTCGCAGAGCAATATCATACATATGTGTGCATGCAGGTGCACAAATACACCCACACACATACATGCACGCACGCACGCAGGCGCGTGCGCGCGCACACCACACACACACACACACACACACACACACACACACACACACACGCAGACTTTCTCCTCCCCACCCATCCCCCTGCATTATGCTCCAGTTCTACTAAACTTGTTTCATTTGATATACTTGAATTCCCCCAATCAGCATACACTAAAGGCCAGATAAGTAAATATCTACCTATCTTACCACCCATCCCAACCTTCCCCTCTTGTCCCTAACACAGTCCTCTCTCTCTCTTGCACCCCCCCTCCCCACACACACACAGGCACACACACACACACACACACACACACACACACACACACACACCACACACACACACACACATGCATGCACACTCATACATGCACACACACACACCACACACACACACACACACACACACACAACACACACACACACACACACACACACACCCCACACACACACACACAAACACACCACACTCATACACGCACACACACACACACACAAACAGAAACACACACTCACACACACACACACACACACACACACGCACACACAATCATATGTTTTTGTTGTTGTTTTTTTTCTCGTCTAATAACACTTATAGTGAATAGACGTTAAACTAAAGAACTAACACACACACACACACACACACACACACACACACACATATGACACTGTGCACACACACACACACACACACACACACACACACACACACACACACATGCATGCATGCATGCACACAAACACATACACAAGTATATACAGAGGAGGGATAAAAGGTTGTGGAAATTAGTAAGGTAGCATTTTCTCAACAGTTGTTACCTTATGAATATGATTTGGGGCCTTCTTTCTCAGTACACATTCACCACAAAATGTATTCCTTCTATCGAGTTTTATTTCCATCAGACATAAATTTTTTAAAATACAGTTACTTAACTAGAAAACATCCCAAACTTTCCATAAATGCCAAACAGAGAACATTGTACCAAATCCAGCAGTAATGTTATGCGGAAAGAAGCTGTCTATCAAAGGGAAGCTACTGAGGTGTTGAGTAGGGGTCTCGGAACTCCAGGACTGCCTGAATTTGTTTCTCCTCATTTACTCAGAATTCCAGGATTGCCTGAATTTGTTTCTCCTTCTTAATACAGAACTCCAGGAGAACTCAGGATTGCCTGAATTTGTTTCTCCTCATTTATACAGAACTCCAGGACTGCCAGAATTTGTTTCTCCTTATTTATACAGAACTCTCAGGATTGCCTGAATTTGTTTCTCCTCATTTATACAGAACTCAGGATTGCCTGAATTTGTTTCTCCTTATTTATACAGAATTCCAGGATTGCCTGAATTTGTTTCTCCTCATTTATACAGAAATCCAGGATTGCCTGAATTTGTTTCTCATTTATACAGAACTACAGGATTGCCTGAATTTGTTTCTCCTCATTTATACAGAACTGCAGGACTGCCTGAATTTGTTTCTCCTCATTTATACAGAACTCCAGGACTGCCTGAATTTGTTTCTCCTCATTTATACAGAACTCCAGGACTGCCTGAATTTGTTTCTCCTCATTTATACAGAGTTCTCAGGATTGCCTGAATTTGTTTCTCCTCATTTATACAGAACTCAGGATTGCCTGAATTTGTTTCTCCTCATTTATACAGAACTCAGGATTGCCTGAATTTGTTTCTCCTTATTTATACAGAATTCCAGGATTGCCTGAATTTGTTTCTTCCATTTATACAGAACTCAGGATTGCCTGAATTTGTTTCTCCTCATTTATACAGAACTCCAGGATTGCCTGAATTTGTTTCTCCTCATTTATACAGAAATCCAGGATTGCCTGAATTTGTTTCTCATTTATACAGAACTCCAGGATTGCCTGAATTTGTTTCTCCTCATTTATACAGAATCCAGGACTGCCTGAATTTGTTTCTCCTCATTTATACAGAACTCCAGGACTGCCTGAATTTGTTTCTCCTCATTTATACAGAACTCCAGGATTGCCTGAATTTGTTTCTCCTCATTTATACAGAACTCCAGGACTGCCTGAATTTGTTTCTCCTCATTTATACAGAACTCCAGGACTGCCTGAATTTGTTTCTCCTCATTTATACAGAACTCCAGGATTGCCTGAATTTGTTTCTCCTCATTTATACAGAACTCCAGGATTGCCTGAATTTGTTTCTCCTCATTTATACAGAACTCCAGGATTGCCTGAATTTGTTTCTCCTTATTTATACAGTACTCCAAGATTGCCTGAATTTGTTTCCCTTCATTTATACAGAACTCAGGATTGCCTGAATTTGTTTCTCCTTTTATACAGAACCCAGGATTGCCTGAATTTGTTTCTCCTCATTTATACAGAACTCCAGGATTGCCTGAATTTGTTTCCCTCATTTATACAGAACTCCAGGATTGCCTGAATTTGTTTCTCCTCATTTATACAGAACTCCAGGATTGCCTGAATTTGTTTCTCCTCATTTATACAGAGTTCCAGGACTGCCTGAATTTGTTTTTCTCATTTATACAGAACTCCAGGATTGCTGAATTTGTTTTTCCTTATTTGTACAGAACTCCAGGATTGCCTGAATTTGTTTCTCCTCATTTATACAGAACTGCAGGATTGCCTGAATTTGTTTCTCCTTATTTATTTATACAGAACTCCAGTATTGCCTGAATTTGTTTCTCTTCATTTATACAGAACTCAGGATTGCCTGAATTTGTTTCTCCTCATTTGTAAAAAAACTCAGGATTGCCTGAATTTGTTTCTCTTCATTTATACAGAACTCAGGATTGCCTGAATTTGTTTCTCCTCATTTATACAGAATTCCAGGATTGCCTGAATTTGTTTCTCCTCATTTACACAGAACTCCAGGATTGCCTGAATTTGTTTCTCCTCATTTATACAGAACTCCAGGGTTGCCTGAATTTGTTTCTCCTTATTTATACAGAACTCCAGGATTGCCTGAATTGTTTCTCTCTTTATACAGAACCAGGATGCCTGAATTTGTTTCTCATTTATACAGAACTCAGGATTGCCTGAATTTGTTTTTCCTTATTTATACAGAACTCCAGGATTGCCTGAATTTGTTTCTTCTCATTTATACAGAATCAGGATTGCCTGAATTTGTTTCTCCTCATTTATACAGAACTCCAGGATTGCCTGAATTTGTTTCTCCTCATTTATACAGAATCCAGGATTGCCTGAATTTGTTTCTCTATTTATACAGAACTCCAGGATTGCCTGAATTTGTTTCTCCTCATTTATACAGAACTCAGGATCTGCCTGAATTTGTTTCTCCTCATTTATACAGAACTCCAGGATTGCCTGAATTTGTTTCTCCTATTTATACAGAACTCCAGGATTGCCTGAATTTGTTTCTCCTCATTTATACAGAACTCCAGGATGCCTGAATTTGTTTCTCCTATTTATACAGAACTCCAGGATTGCCTGAATTTGTTTCTCCTCATTTATACAGAATCCAGGATTGCCTGAATTTGTTTCTCCTCATTTATACAGAACTCAGGGATTGCCTGAATTTGTTTCTCCTCATTTATACAGAACTCCAGGATTGCCTGAATTTGTTTCTCCTCATTTATACAGAACTCCAGGATTGCCTGAATTTGTTTCTCCTCATTTATACAGAACTCCAGGATTGCCTGAATTTGTTTCTCCTCATTTATACAGAATTCCAGGACTGCCTGAATTTGTTTCTCCTCATTTATACAGAACTCCAGGACTGCCTGAATTTGTTTCTCCTCATTTATACAGAATTCCAGGACTGCCTGAATTTGTTTCTCCTCATTTATACAGAACTCGGATTGCCTGAATTTGTTTTCTTATTTTATACAGAACTCCAGGATTGCCTGAATTTGTTTCTCCTTCATTTATACAGAACTCCAGGATTGCCTGAATTTGTTTCTCCTATTTATTTATACAGAACTCAGGATTGCCTGAATTTGTTTCTCTCATTTTATACAGAACTCAGGATTGCCTGAATTTGTTTCTCCTCATTTTAACAAACTCAGGATTGCCTGAATTTGTTTTCTCCTCATTTATACAGAACTCCAGGATTGCCTGAATTTGTTTCTCCTCATTTATACAGAATCCAGGATTGCCTGAATTTGTTTCTCCTCATTTATACAGAACTCAGGGTTGCCTGAATTTGTTTCTCCTCATTTATACAGAACTCCAGGATTGCCTGAATTTGTTTTCCTCATTTCACAGAACTCAGGATTGCCTGAATTTGTTTCTCTTCATTTATACAGAACTCCAGGATTGCCTGAATTTGTTTTTCCTTGTTTATACAGAACTCCAGGATTGCCTGAATTCGTTTCTCCTCATTTATACAGAACTCCAGGATTGCCTGAATTTGTTTCCCCTCATTTATACAGAACTCCAGGATTGCCTGAATTTGTTTCTCCTCATTTATACAGAATTCCAGGATTGCCTGAATTTGTTTCTCCTCATTTATACATGTACATGAACATCTTCTGCACTTTTTATTTCTAAAATTTGTACAACTGTTGACTTTTTTTAAATTGTAGACTGTCATGAGTATTGCACGAATTTAAACATAACAAGTATGAGAATTGTTTGATCATGTGATTTCAGATCCAAACAGTCTGTACAAATGTCCCGATCGCCTTCGACTGCCTCTTGTGTTTTACTACACCCACACTGCAGTTGTCTACGTGAACAAACTGCTACTGGCTGGTCTTCTTAAGGTCAGTGCTGCATTTGACATCATCTTCTCTTTCATCTCTGGGATTTCTCTGCTGATTTGCTTCAGTGATGGATAAAGGTTATCTGTCCTTGTTAGACCTTTCACCTGACATGGGACACTTAAAGTGATTGAATTGACCCAGGTTTGACGGAGAGGAAAATCCACTGGCTCAGAAATGTGGACCAGGATCTGCCTCATTGCTTACCCAGGCCAACTGAGTTGTGTTCATATTCGGATTAGTACTTGTCAATGCAACACATACAGGACAAAACGAAATGTGTTATTTGAGTATGTGTGTGTGTGGAGCAGCTCTAGTTTCCTGTGGAAAATGTATGTGATGTATGTGTCTTCTTTATATGTGTGTGCTTGTGTGTGTGTGTGTGTGTGTGTGTGTGTGTTGTGTGTGTGTGTGTGCGTGCGCACGCCTCTGTATGCACATGTGTGTATGTATGTTTGTGTTTGTGTGTACTGCTAGGTCAGCTTAGGCAACTCTTGATGACATGACCAGGAACTTCTTTTTCTCCTTCATTTTTTTCTTCCTCCTTTTTCTTCTTCTTCTTCACCTTCTTCTTCTTGTTAACATCCATATTTATCTTTTTGAGGACTTTGGTGTTCATGTACTTAGGATTTCCAGTTGTAATATAGAATATGTCTAGGCTGCCTGGAACATCTGTGCATAACAGTGGGATTGGGGAAATGGGGGTGGGGGGGGGAGGAGGCAAGAGTTCAGGGAAGGTCAAACCTGTTGGCAGCTGATCAAACAATGTGTCATGAAGACAACGTAGCATGCAAACAGCCTGTCTTTGTCAGGTATTTCTTATAAGGAAAGATTAAAGTTTCAAGGTGTCTTGGGTTCTGGTGATAGTTCATCCTATTTCATAACTCTGCCTCAGAAATTGTTATCTTAGAAAAAGTTGATAAGCTATCTCATTGGGAACGGCAGAGGTATGGTGATCTTTGAAATCAAAGCGATCGTCATGAGTTCAACCTTGGAAGAAAAAGCTGTTGGAAATGTGACAGGTGTGTTTGGCTTTGCTGTCAACAATGTGGAGTGGCAGCTTAAATTTGTAACTGCCCTTTGAATGTTATCTGAAGAATGTCGAATGTGTGCTTACCTGTGTAAATGGAGAAGACATACATTTTCTGTAAGGGGTTGTCATGACACACTCTGCCCAAAAAGAAAAGAAAGAAAGAAAGGATGGGATAAAGTAGAACATTTAACAGTACACAGACTTTCTTAGAAGCTATATATACATGAAACTGAAAAGTCATATTGGAATAATAGAACATTTACACAGTACATACACACACACACACACACACATATGTACAAATAACACACACACACACATGCTTGCACACACGCACGCATGCAAACAGGTACACAGACACACACACACACGCATGTACACAAGCACGCACGCACACGCATGCACATACGCACACACACACACAGAGACTTGTGCCTGCCCAGGCAAGAGCTCATCTTAACAGACATGCAAGAATATGCACATATGCAAGCATGCAAATGTGCAAGCATGCCACACTTACCTGTACGTTTGTATGTATGTGGATACACACACACACACACACACACACACATTTATGTCAACATATATCTCGACCATGCTGATGGGACAAAAGGGGAAACGTGGTTGCAGGTTTATATCTGGCAGCAATGTTTTTCTTTCTAACTCTTGTTGGGAAGAAGGATACAGAGTCGACAGTGGGTTGGGAGGATGGAGGGGCAGTTAAATGCGGATAAAAAGAAATGTTTCATTATCCCAAATAAGAAGCAAGTTTTTGGAATTAAGAGAAAGAAGGCAAGTGAGGATCCAGATTATCTGCATAATGACTTAATGAATTTAATTTTATATTTTTGATGGGGTAAAAGAAGTACATAGAATTTCTTACAAATGATTGTATGTTGACCTTTCTGAATACAAAAAATGGGGGGGGGGGGGGGGGGGGGGGGGATTACATTATTTCAAATTGAGCTGTAAATCTATATTTCTATCATGTTCATAGAATGGATTTACTCTGAAATGGGACAATTGAATTAAGAATAAGAAACAAAGGAGTAAGAGGTTGAGGGAAATAAAGTATTGAAACATAAAGAAATAGTAAAGCAAATAATTAAAACCTTCAGATGAAAGAATAAAACTGTTTAGTTTTTTTTTTTTTTTACTATTATCAAGATGTCATATACAAAAAAGATTACCCAAAAGAAAGAAATAAAAGACAATTCTTGAAATTTAGAAGAAGAAAAAGAAGAAGAAGAAGTGCAGAAGAAAAAGGATAGGAAGAGGTTGAAAGGAGCAAAGGCAGAATGCAATACATGCTTGAAATACTTATCAAACATATAAAAAATATATATGTTTGTTAATGAAAGTTTAGGAAAAGGTGTGTGTGTGTGTGTTTGTGTGTGTGTGTGTGTGTGTGTGTGTGTGTGTGTGTGATTTTTTTTTATGTTGTTTGACTTTTTACATTTTTTTTTTTTTTTTATTGATTTTCAGTCTCGCTTTTAGTTTTCATGGTGAAAGAACATATCTGAGTTGTGTTGTCTCATTTTATTTCATTTCGTTTTTACTTGTTATGTTTTGTATTGTTAAGCCTGATAAGCCTGGTGTATGGAATCCCACTGAATATGTCCCCATATTCAAATAATAGTTACATGGTTGTTGTTTTTTTAAGATTATTGACAGTGTTATAATGTCTTATTGGAGATCAATTGCTAAAAAGGGTAAGAAAGGAGAGAAGATCATAAACAGAAAGGAAATCAGGAGTTGTAGTTGTTGTTGTTGTTGCTGTTGTTGTTGTTGTCGTTTTTCACACTGGAAACTGTTGAAGCCCTAAAAAGACTGACAAAACATTTTCCATTGGTCCATGGTCTGTAAGCATTGGAGCCAGAAATAAAAAGACTTGTAAGTTGCTCTTACAGTTACTTTTTTTTCTCTACTATGTCAAATTCAGCTGCAAAATCATCTTTCTACCACAAACTAATATTTCATCTGTGTACTTACAAGCAGCTGTACTCAACTATCTTCTTGCTTACCACTGCACAGTCTGTAACATATGGATCATGCCTAATAAAAGATTATACATATCATTGTACTGGATATAAAAAGAGGTAGAGAAAACACTTGAACCCACTTGGGAGGAGAACAGTTGAGTACTTTGGCTCGTTGAACCTTCAAAGCAACTGAAGAGAGTGGGTGCAGCTTCTGTGGTTGTTGAATTGTGTTCACTCACTGATTTCTTTAAACACAAATCACTGTCACTGCAGAAAAAAAAAAAAAAGGGGGTGGTGGTGGTAATTGGAAAAAGAGGTGAGAAAGAATCTAGATAGTGATGGGAAGGGGGATTAGGGAAGATGAGGGGGGGAGGGGGGAGCAAATAGGAAAAATGAGGGGGGGGGGTGTTAGGGATAGCTGTGATTTGACCTAGTCTTTAATGTTGAGGCCATCTGGCGCTGTAGTACACAGCTATCCCTAACCCCCCCCCCCCACCCCCCACCCCCCCCCCACCCTTTTTCCTATTTGTTCCCCCTCCCCCCTCATCTTCCCTAATCCCTCTTCCCCTCACTATCTAGATTCTTTCTCACCTCTTTTTCCAACTACCACCACCACCACCCCCTTTTTTTTTTTTTTCCCTGCAGTGACAGTGATTTGTGTTTAAAGAAATCAGTGAGTGAACACAATTCAACAACCACAGAAGCTGCACCTGCTCTCTTCAGTTGCTTTGAAGGTTCTACGAACTGAAGTACTCAACTGTTCAACTCCCAAGTGGGTTCAAGTGTTTTCTCTACCTCTTTTTTTTTTTTTTTTTTTTTTTTTTTTTTTTTTTGCTGTCCCAACCTCTGCGCCACCTCAGAGGCAGTGCACCCACGCCGCTCATTCTGACACCCCATCCACAGCCACAGCCCGGTCGGCCCAGCCGCAGCCCCGGCACCGGCAATCCACAGGGAGCAGTCAATGTCAAGTCGTCAAGAGGCAACCCACCGGAGGAGACACTGCACTGCTGCTGAGTCACTTCGGTGGTGTTCAGTGGCACCTGTTCTGATCTAACATATGCAGGACACCACCTACTAAGCCCCCTACTGACGACAATAATTGCTTAGTCGCGGAGCCGGCGTGAGTGAGCTCTCCCTCCGGAGGGCGCCACCATGTCCGTCCAACGACAGCCCCCATGGACCTGCCGATACCGGTGACCCCGACGGAACCAAACCAAGGCCACAGACGTGGAGAGGACATCGAAACTGAGGTCACCATGAGAGCAGGGCATGAAGGGCCACAGAATTTGAGACATTTTTTTTTTTTATGCTGATCGATGAGAATGAGGATGATTAAGATGATGCTACGGATTTCCATTTCGGTCTGAGACTACATGACAGGGCTGTACTCTACGCTTCCTTTCATAATATATCCCGGCGTCAACCAGGCCCGAGAAATACAGGCACCTGCAGTGTTGGTCAGGAAATTTGAGCAACACTGTCAGAAACGCATCCATTAAGTGGATGAAACTCGACTGTGTGGTCCCAGTCTTCCCAACTGAGTCCGCAGCAACTCAACTCTGGGTAGGAGCCGGTCGGGGCAGAAAAACCCACACGACTTCTGATGGGATTCGAACCCACGACCTCCCAGCCAGGAGTCCGCGACGCTAACCACTTCGTCACGGCGGCTGGTCTCTACCTCTTTTTATATCCTTTGTGAAAATACCCAGGCAGTCAAAACTTTTTATATCCTATATCATTGTAATGTTTGTGTAGTTTTCATCATGTCATGTAAATCTACCGTGATTATGAAACATTGACTTTATTTTTTATTGAAAAAATGTCTATGAGCATTCTTTTTGTCAAAATCATCACCTTTTGTTTTACTTTAATAAAATGTTTTGTTGTTGTTGTTACCTTTATTTCTTTTTAATATTGACACTCCTTGCAATTTTCCTAACATTTTAGGTATACTGACTGGCTAATACTTCTGTTTAATGTATGCTGAATGAAAAATGTATTGACTTTGATGTCATCGTAGTACACCATATCTAAACCTTTGGAAAGCATGATCTTCATTGAAGGATAAAGAAATAAAATGTTTTGTTGTTGTTGTTACCTTTATTTCTTTTTAATATTGACACTTCTTGCAATTTTCCTAACATTTTAGGTATACTGACTGGCTAATACTTCTGTTTAATGTATGCTGAATGAAAAATGTATTGACTTTGATGTCATCGTAGTACACCATATCTAAACCTTTGGAAAGCATGATCTTCATTGAAGGATAAAGAAATGAAAAACAGAAAAAGAAAATTGATAAGCAGATAATCAGGAGAACACATTGATTAAATTACAATCACAAAATAGATTCTGATGAACAATATGTTATCATTTTCATTCCATGTTTATGTTTCAGGAGCGGGTCAATGCAACGTTTGAGACAATGTTTGAAACAGGTGTGGATGAAATGTCCTGGGATGACACGGTAAGAGATGGTTTTGTTTTGTTTTGTTTTGTTTTGTTTTCTATCTCTTCTTCGTAGCCATATCAGTGGCATTACACCCACATGGCTCATTCTGACTCTCCATCCACAGCTGTACCCAGGATCACCCGTCACAGCCCCAGCACCAGCAATCCAAGGGAGCAGTCAGTTTTATCAAGTCATCATTAGGCAACCTACCAGAGGAGATGCTGCATTGCTACTGGGCCGGTTCCGATTCAAAGTATGCAGGACATCATCAACTAAGCCTCCTACTGATGATAACATTTGCTTAGTTGCATAGCCATGATGATTGAGCGAGCATCTCCCTCCATGGCACCACAAAGTCCATCCTGCAACAGTCACCATAAACTTGCTGATAATGATATAACCTTCACATGAACTCACTGGAGAAGATCCAGAGAGGAGATTATGACTGAGGACACCATCAGAGCAGTGCATGAAGGGCCTCAGAAATCGAGACTTTTTTTTTTCTTTTATGGCTGATCAGCTGGGATGAGGGTGATGAAGGTGATGCTATGGAATTCTACTCTGGTCTGAGACTGCATGACAGGGCTGTATTCTACTCTTCCTTTTATGATGTATCCCAGAGTCAACCAGACCCGAGAGATGCAGACAGCACCTTCAGTGTTGGTCAGGAAATTTGAACAACTGTCTCAGAGACGCATCCATCACATGGATGAAACTTGAGTGCATGGTTCCAGTCTTCCTGGATGAATACATAGCAAACTCCACTCTGGAGAGAAGCTGATATGCAGCCATAGAATTCCATATGTGAAAATGACTCTCTTCCAGCCCACGCTGCACAATGCTAACCATTTCACCAGGGTAAATGGTGACATTGTAAGTTGTACAGTTGCAAGTACATGGACACACATAGGCATATATGCACACATGCACACACACACACAGTGTTGTGTACACACACACTCACACATAAACACACACACATGTGTGTGCATGCAATTATGCACATGCATGCACATTCTCACTTGCATACACACAGATTCACACATACACACATACACACAAACAAAGACGCACACAACCACGCAAACACTATCGCTATACACAGTGTTGTGTACACACACACTTGCACAAAAAGACACTCCCCTGTGTGTGCATGCAATTATGCACATGCATGCACATTCTCACTTGCATACACACAGATTCACACATACACACAGACACAGACACACACAAGCACACAAACACAGACACACACAAGCACACAAACACTCTCACTACGTATTTTGACAATCCCTAAACTGAGTATATCAAATGACCAAATCTATTTTTAATGTTATACTTTTCAGAAAGAATTCAAAGTTTTTATATGCAGTTAACTAATCTGTCATTCACTTAAACAAAACTACTATGTTTATGACGACCAACTGTACTTTTCTTTTTTCTTCAACATTTTAGAAATTTGTTGCTTTTTTTTTTATCCTATCTATTAACTGTTGGTTTTTATATTCTAAATTGGCTGTTCAGAAGGTCTTCATTATTTTGATGATGTGCTGGAATCTAAGCAAAAACAAACTATTTATGAAAAAAAAAATCGGTTTCTGAAAAAAACAACTTACTCTCCAGGATTTGACCAGTTAATAAACTCAGTTTATAAGGTAGGAAAACACACACACACACACACACACACACACACACACACACATGTCAAAATCAGCAAAGAGATTGACACACATTTGTAACTGACCACATGCAGGCTTATGCTTGCAACTACACACATGTTAACACCACACACACAGACACACAATTACAGACACAGAAACACAAACACACACACACACACACACACACACACACACACACACACACACACACATTTTTGTTAGCTGAATACTTTTTCTTTACCTACTATTGATTGTTTAAACTGACACTGTATTTGTCAGTCTTCGTTCAGGATGAATTCTGTAACACGCTAGAGGAAATACAGCATTCTGTTCATTTGTAAAGATCTGTTTCTCTCTCTCTGTTTCTCTGTTTCTATCTCTCTCTCTCTCACTCTCTCTCTCTCTCACTCTCCCTCTCTCTCCCTCCCTCCTCTTTCTCTCACTCTCTCTCTCTCTCTCTCTCTCTCTCTCTCTCTCACACACACACACCTTAATTCACTGATATACCTATGAAATGTAATGTAGACAATAAACAGAATTATTGAGGGGGAAAAAATTGGACACAGGGGGCAGAGATGCTCAAAGACATAGTAAGTCAAAAAACAAAACAAACAAAAACTTGTTAATTTCTGTGGCAGGAAAACTATCGAATGGGTGGAAGCTACAAATGGCCAAGTGTTGAGGAGATTGTGGAGTATCGCCGCAATGTGCGTAACATCATTTTGAAATTGATATTGGACACTCCTCTGCAACTGCCCATCACCATGGATAGTCCTTGGGTGAGTGGTACTGAAATGTAATTGGTGAAACAGTGAAGGTCAAAGGACATTGAAATTTGATTGGTTTGATGGTGAATTGGTTAGTAAGTTGTGTGTGTGTGTGTGCGTGGGCATGTGTGGTTGTGTGTGTTGGCATAGGCATGTGCTGTTGTTGTTGTTGTGTGTGTGCGTGGGCGTGGGCATGTGTGGTTGTGTGTGTTGGCATAGGCATGTGCTGTTGTTGTTGTTGTGTGTGTGTGTGTGTGTGAGTGTAAATTATGGTCTGAACTGGTGATTTTTGTGGAAGAACTCAGATTCATACATGTATCAAGATGCAGTTGCTCTTCTCTGTGTCTGTCTATCTGTCCTGACTGTCTGTCTGTTTATCTGTAAGTCAGTCTCTCTCTCTGTCTCTCTGTCTCTCTGTCTCTCTCTTGTTTTTGCAAGCCTTCTAACAGTTGCACATACTGCAGTGTCTCTGCCGAGTCATTCTTGTAAGCTTTGTCTGAACATTTTGAAGGTCTGCCATTGTAAGGATTCCTTGACCGACAAACAAGGAGTGGGAAGCTGTGTATTGATTTAGTCGGTTAAACAGACATGCAACCAGAGATGCATACATGATTGTCCAAATGGTCATCATACTCGCATGCATGCAGTTATGCACAGTGTTTCTTGGTGCACACATGCATACACACACATAGAGGCATATGCATGTACACACACGCGCACTCGCACACATGCACGCACGCGTGCACACTCACACACACGCACACGCACACACACACACACACACACACCCCATGCACGTGCAGACACACTTTCACACACACACACTAACACTAACACTAACACACACACACACACACACACACACCTCAGATTACTTGAAACTGCTTCTTTAATGTAACAGGGAATGTACTCTAAGACAAATGATCCTGTATGGCTTTATTTGGTTTTCTTATCTTGGTGAGTGCAGTGGGGTCTGGTGATGGGGATGGAGCATGAGCGCATTCACCTGGAAACCTCGTCCGTCTTGCTGCGTCAGCTACCTGTCCACCTGGTGGAAAAGCCACAGCACTGGTTGTATGCTCCACGCACTTGGGGTTAGTTATGGCATCCTCTGTTGTCTTCAGCGTGTGTGTGTACAAGGTGCAGAATTTCAGAGATGGGGCAGGGTTTGTGTGGTATTGCAGTAATACTAATGCTTTCATTTTAAATCTATTCATATTTTGTTATTTTAGTTGTCGTGTGTATGCATGTGTGTGTGTGTGTGTGTGTGTGTGTGTGAGAGTGAGAGAGAGAGGAAGAGTGTGTTTTTTTTGTGTATGTGTGTGTGTGTGTGTGTGCGCGCCCACATGCGTGCGTGGGCATGTATGCATATGCATGTGGAGATTGATTTATTCATTTAAAGTAATCTTGTCATTGCATGTTTGATGGAAAGGTTCCTATATTAATATTCATTAGTAGGGAGTTTCTGAATTAATGATCTGTGATTGTGACAAACAAGCTTGTAGGCTTATCTCAACAAAAAGTGGCTGTGAAGTAATGCGGTGCATAACTTTAAAATTCAGTCAATTCTATTTCCTGACATCATCTGTCTAAAAAAAACTGCGGAGGTAAATAGTTTCTAAATTGACCATACCTCAGAACTGAAATAAGAAAATACTGCTGCAAAAAAGAAAAAAAAAATGTCCATTGATTTTTTTCCTGTTTGTAAATGCGAGAATTTATAAAGAGGAGAGACAGGAGTTTCCTTTTCATGTTTTGCTTTTCTTTCTGTTCAGAGTCTGGGTGCAAAGGAAACAAGATGGTGCATGTGGCAGGAGGGAGGTCACCCTGGGCAAGCCGAAGGATTTTCCCTCATTTGGTTGGGACAATGAATATGGAGAGGCAAAGTGCAGGTCAGTTTCCCATGTTTGTGCATGTATGTCTATGTCTGTATTTGTTTAGATGTGAAATTGTCCAGAAATGGATAAGGATTATTGTCATTAGAGGAAATTACACTTGTAACTAGTTTGCCATATCCACAGATATTATACTTTTATGCTGGTAGTTCAGTAAAATAACTCACAAAAAACAAAGACGGGGAAAGTTAAAGAAAAATGAAGGGCAAGGCTTTGTTTGTTTGTTTGTTTTGGGGGATGTATTTTGCTACATGAATTTCCATGTCCTGTCAGCAGTATTACTCTAATGTCAAACATCGTGACTCTTCCAGATAGTTACACCGAGACTCATTACTTTATAATTCATGCACATGGAGATTCAGTCAGTATTAACTCACTATACATGAGTTTATTCACCAGAGGTTGCCCTGTATTGTTGTAGAGTCCATTTCAAGATGGTCAGTATGCTTTTTTTTAGGCCCCTACTGAGGATAGGATAGTCTGCTACACTTTATCCCAAACAGAAGAGACTAAAATTGTCTGGGTTTGTCAGATTTTGAGTCAACGTATTCTGATAGGATCGAGGTGGTGCACAGGTGAAGAAAGATGGACGTAGTTGCTTGGGGCTCCCAATTTTCTTATTTTCTCAGAAATCTGAGAAAATCTATTGGCTGCTTTTGAGAAACAATGGTTTCACAGGCAAAATCATTTTGATATTCATTTTCCTCTGTCAGCCACTTGGCTGTTTGTCAGTTTGTGAATGTCTCATAGTGATAACTGTAACAATTTCTGTTAGAGTCGCTTCCAGTGTTTTCTGCATGTCAAGGACCGATTTGTCTCCAAAGCTGACTGCAAAACTTCTGAGGAGTGTGACCATGTCATGCACAGATATTTTGAATGGACAGTGTGCTGAAGCTAAGACTTCAACTTAAATAAAGACTACGAGAACAAATGGTGATGGGAGAGGCTTTTAAAAAACAAACAAACAAACAAACAAAAATAGCATCCATACGAACAGGTGGTTTGGGGTTGGAATCTATGTGCTGAGCTTTTTTTTTTTTTTTTTCCAAGTTGTATGACAGACTTACTGATTCATTCTTTCATTTGGAATGCTTTTTTGGTGACTTTAACTGTGCTCGAGTTCTGAATTTGCTTTGGAAGTTTTATTCCATATTTTGGTGGTGTTCAAATGGTTCATGTCTTGCCATCAAATCTATTGCAAAAGATGTTCAGTCTAGCTTGCTGTTTTCTGTTTGTTTGAGTGTACGCTAGACTTTACATCAGATTATTTTTTTGGAATATGACACCAGTGAGTATTAAGTATTTGCCTCATTATAAAGAATCGCAAGAAAGCCCAAAGTTGTACCAGATAGCATCAGTTTGCACTTTTTTTCATATCTATATTGTAAAAGTTTTCCCAGGGAAGCTAGCTTTTGACCCACCTAGATTTTAAGAAATGTTTAATTGCCATGGTGATGCCTTGTTGTGAGAGTCATAGGTATTAACCCTTTGCCTGCTACACCCTTTTAAAGCTCTGAGACAACAGTTTGCCAAGCCTTTTTTAGTCGCGAAGGGTAATAATTCAAAAAAAATTCTGGCTCGAAAACTATTGAACAAAAGCATATGAAACCTATACTTTTCTGAAAGGAAATTGAACACTCTATCTTTTGATAACAATTGCAATCACATTCAAGAACACTGCAAAAAGTTTATGTCCAATGAAATAGGTTTATGTGTTTTTCACTCAATTTCTAAACATACTATCATATTAGTGTGAAACAAAACAGTGAATTATTGTTAGAAAACAAAAGAATCATAAGGAAAAATGTATTTCCTTACCTTATGTGAAGAATATAAATCCAAAGTTTTCAAATTGACCAGATACCTGTCCACAGCTACATCCAGGTTGTTAGGAGGTTCAGAAAGAAATTTATGTGTCACTGTTGTTTTTCTTCTTCTTTTATCCACCAACATTATGACCACACAACACAAACAGAAAGATGATAAAATCACACATATATTACATAATTATATGTACAGGACAGGAGACAGTGACTAATAGTTTTTCTTTGTGGGGTACTCCTGGAGATGGTGTTGAAGGACACTGTCCACACATGTAGTTTGTTTCCTTTCGGATGCCCCTCTTGCTGCACACCATGCACCTCCTGCCTGATGAGCGCTTCCCCACAGTCTTTTCTAAGGTAGTGGGGAAGTGCCTCTCCATCAGTCATGCAATTTCTTCCGAACGGGGTACAGCTGCTTGTGGTGCTGGATTGTTGCCATACAGGAGGTCGCTGATGACTTGCAGCTGGAACGTCAGGAAATCCAACTTGCTGTGTGTGTTTCTTGTCTGGCTGGGTGTTGTTAGGTGGCACAAGGGTCTGGGCCAACACACCACCTCTCCCTCTCCCCCTCTGTGCAGCAGCTCCCCATCCTCTACCTCTGGTCCCCCGTCCTCTGCCAACACCTGTTGACATAAAATAAAAGTCATGTTCACACACACCACACACACAAACACACACACACACACACACACAAACACACACACACACACACAAAAACACACACACACACACACACACACACACACACATACATACACACACACACTCTCTCTCTCTCTCTCTCTCACACACACACACACACACACACACACACAAACAGCACATGCACCATTACTACTTCTCACTCAGTCTTGTTTCAAGTATCTACTCAAAAAACCATTTGATTGCACACACACACACACACACACACAGTGAAATCAGAAACACTCAGACAAAGTGCCACGCCCACACCACACCCACCATGTAAAGTCTTCTGTTTTCTGATAAATGCCATGTGATCAAAACCCATTCATCAGCACACTCGCACAAGACAATAACTATGAGTCGTACCTGTTCCCCTTCCAACGCCGGCCGCCTTTGTTGACGCGTGCTGGCTTGGCCGCGAGCAAGCTGACCCGTTGTGTGTGTGTGTGTCAGCTGTAGCAGACGACGCTTCTGCTTCACTCACAGTACTACCCTCCTCTTCTCGGCTGTGATCACTTGACTGGCCTTCGCCCACTTCAAAATCTGGGTCAGTGACGTCGTCATACTCTGCCTCCAGCTATCTGCTCTCTCTGTTCATGTTCTCATGAGCTATTCTGGCAATGTTGACATCAGCATCACCCCCACTCCTCTGAACAGCTGATTCGTCACCTTTGTCCTCATCCAGCGAGTCTTCTAACACACTGGAGTCATCATAGGCAACAAATTCTCCGTCCTCAATCAGTTGAAGAACTTCAACATCAGTGGTAACAAACTCGCTGTAGTCTTTTTGGTGCACGCTTTCTTTTGACACCACTTGGTCCTACTTGTGGTTCTTCTTTGTGCCATGTTGAACTCGTGTGAAAATCTGCAGGGGGTGGTATCGGTAACAGCCCAAACTGACCACTTGTCTGCCTCGTTGGATTCTTTCACTTATGAATATTCATTGCAGACATATCGGACTTTCTTATTGGTGTGAATTGGGAAACCCCAAACTAAAGATAAAGATAGGAAAATTCCTACAATGACGATTACGGATTTTTCCGTGAGTACGGCAGATTTTTGCACACGGAAGTGTCACAGAAAAATCCGTAAGGGGGCGGCCAAGGGGTTAAGATGGCGGCCAGGCAAAGAAGATGGACTATGAAACAACAGTATACAATTCTTCCATTTAGTCAGCCATCTACTTCAAGACCTGAGGAACCTACGCCAAAGAAAACCTCTCTGAAGGATTGTATTTGTTCCACCTTATGGTCACATTCAGTTAACACACAAGCAAACTGCAAAAGCAAAAGTCACAAATAAAGTTTTGGCACATTCAGTGTTGAGAGGAATTGCTCTCAGCTATATTTTCTTTATTCATAAATCTGACTTGTGATGGGGCTGGTAACATATAAAGTCTTTGCGCTTCCCTTTTGGTTTGAGGCTTTATGACAGGATTGCATAGTTCACTCCCTTTTTTTTTTTTTTTTTTTTTTTTTTAGATACAGTGAAACTTCCCTTTTCCAACTTTTCTTGTAACTTTCTTCCTCACATAACCTGGATGAAAATGATAGACCTATTTCACTATACAATTTATATGTATAAACTGCATATACATATGACATCTGCCCAGCTAACCCAACGTACAGCTGACCAGTCTTGGTTAACATCTTTTTCAGTCAAAATACCGGCCAATCACTGACCAGAACTGCAGCAAAATAGCATGGGAATGATTGGCCAAGTGCCTGGAAATGGATATCCGGAGGAATCACCACTCAGAGCTAATTTCACTACAGCACTTTTCCACCATCAATTCAGAAACTTGCTGCCTATCCCCTGTAAACAGAACCAATAGCATCACCTGCTCAGAAACCTTTCATCCACTGATTCAGACTTCTTAGTAAGACACAGCTGATTGTATATATGTTCCCTCAGCATCATCTTAAAAAACTGAAAGGACCTGACCTTCAAAGAGCAAGTCCAAGTAATCCAGTGAAATGCAGAAGGTGAAGTGCAGCTTCAGTCACCAAGTCACTCTAGGCAGGAAAGACACAGGTTCAAAAGATCATCGACAACAGAGAATCCATTTCAGTCAGACCAAAGTGTGGACAAACTGAGGACGGGAAAGATGCCCAACATTGAAAAAAAAAATGTTTGTAGACATAGAAGAAATGATTTGAGAATGGTTTTATGAGGCCAGACAAACCATATTCTGTAACAACACAAAATTAATTGGAGATTTTAGGCTGTGCATGCGCAGCATATGTAACAGACTTTGCATATTTTGACACTAAGATTTATTATGTTGCTTTTAGATGGTTGATGTTATGTTTTTACACTAAGACTTGTTAGGTTGCATTTAGAGGGTTGATATTATGTTTTGACATTAAGATTTATCATGTTGCCTTTAGATGGTTGAGTTATAGTATCACCCTCCCAATTAAGAGACCAGATTTTAGCTGTTTTTTAAAAGTCCTAATAGGAAGGTCCCACTGATGAAACCTGGCATCAACCAGGTCCAAAGGATAGATAAAAGGTTCACACAGGAAAAGATTAATGGCATCCTCAGATTCACCAACTTCTTGAAATGTCATCAGTGTTCCGGAGTTTGAAGCCAGCCAGTACCTGATCACCAACAAAGAGTTCCTGCAGTTTGTGCAAGATGGGGGTTACCAGCAGCAAGACCTTTGGACCAAGGAGGCGTGGCAGTGGGTGCAGTTCCGACAGGCTAGGCATCCCACTTTCTGGGTGTGCGAGGAAGGTGAGTGCATCAATGTTCTTTTGGTGTGCCTTAGGTGCTTCGTTATAAATATGTCACTAGGTGTCTTCTAAAGATATGGTCATTTTAGATTTTAAAAATTGGTGTACAAACTTAGATTATGTAACATTGCTTTATACTAATTTTCAACATAACCAAAGCAATGTCCTAATTACAAAGCAGATTTGCATCTGGGACTTTTTTCCAAAAAAAAATTAAGAGGAAGAAAAGATGGAAAGAAACATTCAGAAGATACTCTGTTCAGTCCAAATTTTTTCTATAACCACATGATTGTGTGTTTGTGAAACCAGTCACAGGCTATCAGTTCCTTCTTCAGTAGATTACCAGCTTGGCAAACATTCAACTGGAAAAAAGTTAATGGCTTGGTAAACATTCTATTACATAAAAAGGGAGGAGGTTGTGAAAGAATGAAAAGGGGAATGGAAAATCAAAGCTCTGGTTTATTGTTACAACATTCTTCACTGGTTGCATATTGGGACCGTCAAAGCCTATCCTCTGTAAACAGAACCAACAGCATCACCTGCTCAGAAACCTTTCATCCACTGATCCAGACTTCTTTGTAAGATATAGCTGATCGTATCTTTGTTCCCTCAGCATCAAATAGAGACCACATTCTGTAATTCTTTGGTATTCTCGCCATCAAGGGTTCAAAACAGAACCCAACGGCACCTCAAAGCAGCCAGTGGAAGGTAGAAAGGGAAAACGAGAAGAAAGTGCTGTAAGAAAATAAGTTGCTGAAAAAACAGAATCATTAGTTAAAGAGTAGTAAATGTACAGGGAAATCTTCAAGCTTATGCTTGAGGATCCATTTCAGGATACAAGGGAGGTTGTAAGGTGTTGACAGTCAGAGTGGCCAGCTCAACCCAAGCATTGTCGGTCATAAATGCTGACAACAGCTAAGAATTCTGTAGGACATCCGTTACTTGGATCTCCTAAAAGATGTAATCTCCTACTGATTGACCAGATAATGATATGTTGAACAATTTAGTAGAGGGTTAAAAAGAAGTGTAGGCTAACAATTCCTCTGTCATTGAATTGATGAGTTGACAAAGATGCAAAAACAAGCAAACAAAAGATCAAACAAACAATATGTATGTATGTATGTATGTGTATACAGACAGACAGAAAGAGAGAGAGAGAGAGAGATTTCAAAACAAAAAAGTAACTTAGGATATATATCCCTTCATGTCAGATATATATCCCTTCATGTAACCTTTTTATGATTTAGCTATACCCCCACCCAACTCCCACTCCCTCCATTTCTGCTTTCCTGGGGAAGGTAGGTCTTTCAGAATGAATTATATCCTTTCTTTCTGGAAATTGTATGCTGATAATTCCTTTTTTTTCTATAACTCTCCTTGGCTCTGCCATTCTATCAACAACAACCAAAACAGAATTTACTGTTGTCAACCGTTTTTCTGCTTTTATAGTCCATTCACCTGTCTTTGGTCTATAAAGTCTGCACACTTTGGTTCTCCTGTTAAGGATTATATGATTATACTTATGCCTTTAAATCTGTTGAGGAATATAGGTCTGTGTCAATGCTCCTCCAGAAAACTTGGTTCTGTGGTGACCTCATTGGCTGCACCCATGTGATTCCTACTGCCACCTCAAAATCCATGCATCTGCTGTGACCTATGCTATGTCTGTTTTGATCATCCCACTCTGGTTTTCCCAGTGGGTTCCAGTCAGGTGCCTGTCTTGTGGTAATGTCAGTAAACACAGATAATGCCAAGCAATTTGTTATGTTGTAATATATAATCTGGCAAGTAGATGGTCAGAATCTGACCTCTGGAATATTCACTCACTGTCCATTCTGCAGAGCTATACTTTTCTTTTTAAATGCAGTCTTTTTGCGTTGCGTTGAAATGTTTTTATTTTTTCTTTAATGTTGTTGTGTGAATCCGATTATCATCATTTTTTTTTTTCTTTTACTCTGTTGAGCAGGTTGCAAAGGAGGGTGTGGGGCAGATCTGGCAGCCTACTCTCCCTGTGCACCCAGAGAGAACAACAACGCTATGCAGAATGGTTTTGGTGATACCAACGGCTTTCTGGATAACCAACCTGTCCCCTACAGGTGCACTTCTCACTAATTACTTACGTCAGTCACTACTGCCAGTCATAAATTGTAGCAATATTCATGAATTTATAGGAAACAGTGTTTATACAGCAACGCCACCAACAACAGGAAATCATTAACATGCAAAAACGAAACAAACACAAGCATGCACATCATCACATCCCCAAAAGTGTATCTTTTCAGAGTTCATTCTCTTTAGCTACAATGCGGAATGAAAAAAAAAAGGTGACACAGTCTTCACTTATTTTAAAAGACAAACCAGCTGTTACAATTTTCCTTGCTCTGTTTGTGTTTTTGCACATATGTGAGGGTGTGTGACCTGTTTCGCAAGACAGAAACCAGCTGTTACAATTGTTCTGTGTGTGTGTGTGTGTGTAAGATGAAAAAAGGTAAAATTCTTTATTTAGGAGGACAATAGATAAGCACCGACATGCTTTTTTAACATCCAGTCCTCGCCCTGAGTAGGGACTACAACATGCAGTGAAATGAAATAATGTATGAAAGCAAACAAACAAACAAACAAAGCAGTCGTGCAATCGTAATGGAACATCAGATGAAAAGAGAAGAGAAATGAAGAAAAAGTAATGAAGGGGAAGAAGAGAAGTGAGTTGGGGTGGGCTGGGCTGGGGGAGCATATAGAAATGTAGCCTACTATAACATACAACAATCAGCATGTATAAAAACAGACAATAGAATGAATATGACAAAGTACTCACAGACTTTGGAGCACATGCATGTGCGCGCAGGCACACACACAACACACACACACACACACACACACACACACACACACACACACACACCACACACCTCATACACACACACACACACACACACACACCTCATACATACACACACACACACACACACACACAAACACACACACACACAGAAAGAGAGAGAGAGAGACAGGCAGACAGACAGACAGAAGGGGAAGTAAGAGAGCGGGGGACATGAAAAATGGGAAGAAGTAAAGCACAATAATAAACATTTTTGATGAGAAATGGGAAGAAGTGACATGGCACAACATGTAATCATTTTTCATAAAGCATGAAAACACGTAAAAGGTACTTGCCATAGTGACATGCAATTTGGAAAAAAAAAAACAAACGCACACATAAAGGGGAGAGAGAGAGAGAGATGGAAGGGAGAGGGGGAACATCCAGAAATGGAAAGAAGTTGTAAAGCACAAAATATAATAATTTTTGATACAGCATGAACATATGCAGAAGATATGATAAAAAAAAATTGTGGCATGCATTTAAAATAATGAAATAAAAAACAAATGAAAAAGAAGAGAAAGAGAGAGAGAGAGAGAGAGAACTGAAGACGATCATTAAACAAGTAAAACTGAAACCACTAATGGAGAAGACAAGAACAAACATGATGTGTGCAATATAACCCAGGAAAGAATTGACTAAAATAATGAATCAACTACATATCAAATCGTATATGAACAAAATCATGATAAGGAGATGAGACAAAGAGATCATGTGCTCGAATGCGCTTGCGCGCAATAGAGTAAGAAAGAGAGTAAGAGAGAGAACAAACATGCATGGGATAGCAGGAAGTCACACGCCCTCATGCACGCACACACCTACACGCACACACATACACACACACACATGCACGCACGTACACACACACACACACACACACACACACACACATTTGTCTAATATCACATATTTTGTGAAAAGACGTAAAATTAAAGTACTACTACTACTACTACTACACACACACACACACACAAACAGACAGACACACAGACTGACCGACCGACAGACAGACAGACAGACAGAGAAAGTGAAGGGGAAGTAAGGGAGCAGGGGGCATGAAAAATAGGAAGAAGAAGCAAAACACAATGAATAACCATTTTGATGAGAAATGGGAAGAAATGACAAGGCACAATATGTGCGTGTGTGTGTGTGCGCGTGTGTGTGTATGTGTGCGTGGGAGTGTGTGTGTGTGCGCTCGTGTGAGTGTGCGCGCGCGTGTGTGTGTTTGTGTGGGTCTTCGTTAACACACTCTTACTCTGCAATTGATAACAAAAATAAAACTTTTTTGGCAGCAAAGAAGCAGGGGAAGTCTTGTAACTGTGCCTGTGTTGTGACGCTTCAGGTACCGCGCCATGTTTGACGTGATTGAGATGCCTTGGGACTGGCCAGTGGACGTCAACTACCATGAAGCCAAAGCCTTCTGCCGCTGGAAGGGACCCCAGTTCCGTCTGCCAGCTGAGGCAGAGCATCATCTGATGAGGGGACCCCAGGTCTGAACGATTTGGGATCATGAACAAATGAACAGGCAAACAAACATACAACCACGACTGATGATCGTTTTCACAAAATGAACATGCTTTGAGTTTGCTTACTTTGTGTCTCTGTCAGACAGCCTCTTTGTTTTGTGTGTGTGTGTGGTTTTGTGCATCTCTTTCTCATTGTGTACCTCTCTCTCTCTCTTTCTTTCTCTCTTGTACCTATAATATTCTTTTGTTAAAGATAATAAAACTCTATTCTCAGTTGCTCTATATGTCTTATGTTCATTGTCAATGTGCCATTGTGTATGGGGCCCTTCAGAAGGGATTGTGGCCTTTACTGAATAAAACATTTTTTCCATTCTCTCTCTCTCCTCCTCCCTCCCTCTCTCTTGTCTCTCCTCTCTCTCTGTCTCTCCCTCTCTCTCTTTCTCCCTCCCTCTCTCTCTCTCTCTCTGTTTATTTCCGTATTTTCCCTTTCTTTTTCTCTCTTATTTTTTTCATCATATTTATATATATTCTTGAAAGTGATTGAATATCTATGAATTTTGCATTTGGTTTTGTGTAGATCCTTTGCAGTGTTGTGGTGGCATTCTCTTCATTGGTCTGTATATTATTTGTCAGATTGATTAGTGACTTGTTTCCTTCATTTTCATTTTTTTGTTAAAGTAATTAAAAAGCATTGATGTAACAGTGAACATTCCCTTATTCCTCATCTTCATCATTTTGTAATCGTCTGCTCAGTTGCCTGTTGCCATGGGAACAAAGAGTGACATCATCTACCAAGAGAAGAGCGAAGCTAACGTCAACCTCCAATACGGTTCCTCCACGGTATGTTGCTGAATTGCTTGTCCCTGGATTTTTTGTTAATGCACCCATCTCAAATACTGCATTTTCCACCCCATCTTCTTGTGGTGTATATTTTGGCTTTGGATTGGACACACACACACACACACACACACACACACACAAGTATACATTATTTGTTCAAGATGCTCATTGTATTTCTTCAGTACACGTTTGTCAGACCTTTAGGATGCCACAGAGACCGTATACGTCCATGAGAAGAAACCAGCGAAAAAAAATCCCCGGCTATAGTGATATCACATATGAGTTGTACACATAAATTTGGAGTGCCACACATGTAAAATGTCGAAATGCTACACTTTGTGTTTTGTGTTGGCAGCTATAAACTCTAAAACTCACTGATAATGTACATCCTTCACCATGGATGCAATGATGCATCCTGACAGCAGTTCTTGAATGAAAAACCAAGACATTTGATGAAAAATGCTTCAGAAGACAGATTCTCTACATGTCAGGCAGCAAGTCAACACATACCAGTAGACAAAGAACTTCTGAAAGATTTCAAGTTCCATAAGATCACCTGGTATGGTCATGTATCTCACCATGACTCCCAGTCCAAGACCGTCCTACCGGGTAAATGGAGTTCAGATGCCCCTGAGGTAGTCCAGAAATGTCCCAGATGGACGGCATGAAGAACTGAATCGGTCACAATGTCTCAATACTGTCGTCCATGACTGAGGTTTAGGTCATGGCACCACTGTGATCTACTAAGTTTGGTTTAACCACAGAAGCTGTGAATTTTCAGAGGCCCAAAGTGTCCAGGGCATGGCACGATGGAAGGTGAAGCCCATCCCTCTGCTTCCACCACCTTTAACCTTCCCTGAGCTGAATCAGGTATCCATTTATTGCTTGATGGACACAGAGAGTTTTGAAGCCGAAAAAGATCAGACCTCACGAATGGTTAGAACCCATGACTGTCGGCTCTGTAGACAAAAGCTCTAACCATTTGATCACAGGCCGTCAGGTTGGCTCTGCAGACAAAAGCTCTAACCATTTGATCACAGGCCGTCAGGTTGGCTCTGCAGACAAAAGCTCTAACCAATTGATCACAGGCCGTCAGGTTGGCTCTGCAGACAAAAGCTCTAACCATTTGATCACAGGCCATCAGGTTGGCTCTGCCGACAAAAGCTCTAACCGTTTGATCAAAGGCCAGTCAGGTTGGCTCTGCAGACAAAAGCTCTAACCATTTGATCACAGGCCCGTCAGGTTGGCTCTGCAGACAAAAGCTCTAACCATTTGATCAAAGGCTGTCAGGTTGGCTCTGCAGACAAAAGCTCTAACCATTTGATCAAAGGCTGTCAGGTTGGCTCTGCAGACAAAAGCTCTAACCATTTGATCACAGGCCGGTCAGGTTGGCTCTGCAGACAAAAGCTCTAACCATTTGATCAAAGGCTGTCAGGTTGGCTCTGCAGACAAAAGCTCCAACCATTTGATCACAGGCCGGGCAGGTTTGCTGGCGTGGCCACAAACGCAGAAATAGCTTGGTTCTGTTGTACAACTGAGTGGGTCTGTGGCTGTTTTGGTTTGTTGGGGACTCTTGGATTTTATTTGTTTAGCACAGCTGCAACTGTCTATTTCTGTGGACCATGCTTTGTGCAATAGGTAGGGTGTGTGATAGTATGCGACTCGAGTCACGATTTTGCTCACAATGGGCACTTCACAGCTTTGCCACACATCACAAGCATTATCACAGTTGATGACAAGTTGGCCTAGACATGACTTGGATTTGTTTGCCAACTTTGAGCTGGCAGAAGATGATTCTTAAGAATTAATCTGCAATAAGAAAACTTAGCCGTGATGTTTTGTACCTTCTTGAAAGAAAGCATCAGAAAAGACGTAATGCATGTGTCTTCAGGGAATGTCTGTGGTGTGTCTGAAGTATTCTTAGTGCACAGAGAGGGGCATATCAGTTTGTGTTAATGGTGTTAATGCTTGCAGCCGGTGAATATGTTCGCTCCTACGGAAACCGGCTTCAGTGATGTGTTTGGGAATGTCTGGGAGTGGACTGAGGACCACTTCAATGGCCTGGACAGCTTTGACACTCACTTCCTCTATGATGACTTCTCCTCCCCCTGCTTTGATGGCAAGCACAATGTCATTCTGGTGCGTCACATGTGTGGTTTGCGTGTATGTAAGTGGGATGTGTGTGTGTGTGTGTGTGCGTGTGTGTGTGTGTGTGTTTGTGCGTGTGTGTGTGTGTGTGTATGTGTGTGTGTGTGTGCATGCATGCATGCGTGCGCGTGCGTGCGTGTGTGTGTGTGCATGCGTGTGTGTGTGTGTGTGTGTGTTTATCCACATAGTGTGTCGAATTTATATGCAAAAAGTATGTCTGCACAGGAATCCATGTAAGCATATACGCGTGTGCGTTTAACACGTATGCTTGTGTGTGTGTGTGTGTTTAAGTTTTGGAGAATGTTTACTGATACTAGTACTACAACCACCATAATTCCAGTTTCGATTAGAGAACAAGTGCTACTACTGGTGGAAGGTAGCACTTTTCACATGTCCGTTCTTATCTTTTAAGCATGTCTTTGACATCTATTCTTTTAACCTTACCACGTATGTGGAGACATCCTTTCAACAAAGACTTCTGTCCCACAGGGAGGCTCCTGGGTTTCCACTGGCAGCGAAGCATCCCGCTTTGCCAGATACGCTTTCCGTCGCCATTTCTTCCAGCACCTGGGATTCCGTGTGGCGCGCAGCGTACAGCAAGGGAACAACAAGATGCCCATGCGATTAGTGAACACTGAGGTCTTCGTGCTGGGTTCTGGACTACTGGGTGAGCTGGCACCAAAACTCTTTGGGTCACACGCATGTCAGAACCAGCTTGTAGTGGGATGAAAAGGATTTGTCTAGATTTATGATGATCACTGTGTATCACAACCAGCTGAAACAAAATCTCTGCCTACAATGGTAATTCAGAGGTGCCAGTCCATAAATTGTTACCATATGTTTTGCCACTTGATTGGATTCTGTGTGAATTTGTGATCACTTAATCCATTTTCATATGAAGAATTTCCAACATGTGTCTGCCAAGTGAAAGCAACTATCACCTATGAGTTTCGCAGTTTACAGATACCATCAATTTGGCATAGCTTTAGAAATGTGCTCAACTACGAGCCACTTACCTGCGTTACTGTGATCAGCAACTGATGAGAAGGTGTGTGATGTCCTGAAGCAGGCTAATGATTTCCACTTCTGCACATTACACAGAGAAATTTAATGTAATGGATTGTGGTGCTGTAGAGGTTTTGTACAAAAGTGATTGTAGTGTATGGGTGGATCCTTTTTCACAGAAGAAAACAAATCTTAAGGAAATCTGGCAAAGGAGACTTCCTACGTTTTTTAAATGTGTTTTATGGATGTCCAATCATTAAAGTAAATCTTTGAGTATCCCAGTGGCACCATAACTTCCTGAATAGATCCCATCAGAATTCTTCTGCTTATTCTGTTTTGTCTGTGGTAACTGAAATGAGTTTAATGGGAACAAAGCTACAACGATAGTTGAGAAGGGGGTGGCAGTAGATGACAAAACAGTAATAATCTACCTGGAATGCAGCATAAGGGTAAAGTGATTAGTTTTGGTTACTTGGTGTAAAGCCAGAACACTGATAACATGACAAAGACTCTGTCTTGGTGCCCTTAGAGAGTTTCTCCTTTGGTGTGTTTTAGATGCCAAAATAGTATTCAAGATGTTTCATGATTCCTCTAAGAGTTACAGTCACGGGAGGAGGATTACAATGAGTTTCCAGATAAGACATTGATTTTGGCCCTCACAACTGTATAACAGTGGTGTGTGTGTGTGTGTGTGTGTGTGTGTTCATTATTATTGTTGAGTGCACAGAGCACTCTGTAGATAACGCATCAATATAGCTTTTACTGCCATTATTACAAGAATATCTTGTCAACTGAACAAAATCTCGTACCAGAATTTAGCAAAACTTCCCATTTTCAAAATGTCTGAAAACATGAAATCTAGAAAATATTATCTTTTGCATCGTAACTCAGCGCCAAATGCTGAATCCAGTCATTTCTATGCCTCCCAGACAACACACCAATGTTTGACACTGACACGATCAGTCTGGTTCCCTCCACCAACCTACAATATCGCTATGATGCTGCCACGCCGCCACATGGGATCCTGGAACTTGAGTTTGGCTTCCGGGATAGTCTGCCTGCTGCGACTGCCACCTTTGCCACCAACGTCATGCGTGGCTGCAACATTCCCATGACCTCTGCCATGTACGTGGGCTCTGCCACAGGGCGTGGACCTTTTGAGCTCAGCAAGTACTTTGACCAGGTAAAAACACGGTGGTAGTCTGATGATATTGAAAGGTTTGCTTGGAGGAAGATGGAACTGTGAGGTGTTTTTGTTTGCTGGGAGGTTTTGTAATTTTTTTCAAAATAGTCTTCATAGGAATGGGGTTTCTGCTCTTGAAGATGGTAGAGTCATGTTGGAAAGAATTTGAACTCTTGATGGATAAAATGAACATGGCCATTGCTCTGTGTCTGTATCTATCTGTCTGTCTGTCTGTCTATCTTTCTACCTGTTACCTATCCATTCACCCATGCACCCACCCACATACCACCCACATACCCACCTACCATACCATACCTACTTCAAAGTGCCAACTCTCCTGAATTTTTTTTCTGGAATTTCTCTAATTAAAAAATTGTTCCCCATGTCCTAAAGTTAGTGAAAAAAAATCCAGAATGTCAAAACTTTGCTTGAAAATGTGAGGTTAAGCGGGTCATTTTTGAATGGGGATGAAAAAGTATTGCAGAATAAAACCCAAATTATGTTATGTGGATGTTGACAATTGTGTGTGTATAAAATGCTTAATCCTTTTAAATCCCATATTCGTCAGCTTTAGCGTTAGGGGGTTAGAATGCTTTCAATCAAAAGCTGAACTGCCGCATCTTTATTCTACCCGCTCTCTTCCCAGATTTAGACTCAATATCTGCTACTTAACTATCAGTCTGTACATTCATATACTGACCTGTAATTTTCTCTCTTTTTCTCTTATCTGTACCACCTCCTCTCAGCATTGCTGTGTGTTTCTGTCCCTTTGTTAAAACCTCAGCTACTACATTTTTTTATGCAGTTTTGAATTGTATACTTGGACAGGTTCTGGGTGTGGAAGTCTGCAGCAGACTGATCGACACTGCCTTGCGTCTGCAGACCGGCAATGCCCTTGCCTATGGAGAGGGGCTGGAGGCCACCTTGAATGCGGACATGAAACCAGAAAGAGTTGTTTTCAAACAGGTGGGTTAATAGGCATGTCTGTTTAATCAGTTAGGGTGCTGCCACTCCAGGGGTTTGTGGTTTGAAATCTATCAGTATCCAGACGACCAGTCTCTGAGGTCTAGATGAATATGTGTAAATCTGCAGGTCCTAGAGCCACCATTGTGTCTGTGCACAAAGAAAACTTCAAAGGGTTTTGTTCATTTAGGGACCAAAAAAAAAAAGAGATATGAATGTGTGTGTGTGTGTGTGTGTGTGTGTGTGTGTGTGTGTGTTCTAAAAGTAATAGGATAGAAAATTTTTACACACACAACTTTTCTGTCTGTCTGTCTGTCTCTCTCTCTTTGAGTGACACATCTATGAATT
This sequence comes from Conus canariensis, assembly GCA_033310375.1. Lineage (NCBI taxonomy): Eukaryota > Metazoa > Mollusca > Gastropoda > Neogastropoda > Conidae > Conus > Conus canariensis. Next base: position 27,841,159 of record CM065726.1, on the reverse strand, counting down.
TTCCATTGGTTATATTTATGCACTGACAATTAGTATATCTATTCATAGACTTTCATGCTTGATTTTGTGCACATGTTTGACCGTAATCTTATTCTCTTACATTCTAATAATTCCCCCCCCCCCCACCAAAGTTTTGGTATGATTTTCAGTTCCTTCAGTCATTTGAGGATTTTCGCTCTTTGTTTCATTATTTCTCTTTCCCTTCTCCCTTTTTGAACTTTGCCCTCTCTTTCCCCTTCCCTTTTGTTCCTTTCATTGTTCCTGCCCCCTTCATCCCCTCTCCTACATCTCTCCGTCTGTCTCTTCCATAATTTTTCCCCACCTGCTCTGTCGCCCCAGTCATGTACTGATATAATTTTTGCATTGCATATTTGATTCTGTGTACATGCTGGTTGAATTTCGATCTTACACTTATCATAGTTGTTTTGAAATCCCTTATTTACGTATTCCAATCAGCCACTTCATTGCTTTTCCATGAGGGTATAATGTAAAGAAGCCTTTATGGACTTTTTTTTTTTAAACCTTTATTTTAAAAAAAAATTTGCTTATTTTCTCTCTGTCTCTCATATTCATATTTTTGTGATAAAATACTTTTTTGATTATGTTCTGTATTACTCACCCCCTTCAAATGGGGCTGTGGCCTTTTCTTGTATAAATTATCATTATTGTTATCATTCGGTCTCTCTCTCTCTCTCTCTCTCTCTCTCTCTCTCTCTCTCTCTCTTTCATGTGCACACACAGGCAATGGCTGCTACCCCTTTATGTTGCTATGTTAACAGCTGACCTGGCTGCCCAATGAAGTGAACAGCCACGACCTGGTGATCATGTCTCATCTGGAACGGGTCCAGAACCCCAAAGGTTAGTTTATCTATTAACACAGTGACCACTATATTCTGTAATGGCAAAAAAAAAAAAAAAAAATTGCTGAACCTTACGGTGAAATGAAATTTAGAAGAAAAGTTGGCTAGATTAAGGATTCTGAGACACAATGAATGGAGAAGATCTTCAGTCATTGGCCCTAATGCACTAAGGATCAATGGCCCAAATGCATCGTACAGATCTTGTTTCTGATCTGGTCTGTTTAATAATGTTCAAGATCACAAAGCTGATCTATACGTCAATGAATGTCAGTTGGTGTTTGTTCATTTCTTCACTTGCAGTTGCTGTGTGTATGTGTTGGGCACAGGGCATATGGGCAAGCCTAGAAGATCCTTTTTAGGGGATATCTCCTTGTTTTATTCAGTGTGGTTTGCGTATGCATTTGTTCTTGGTGAAATGGGCCATAAGCAACATTCATGTAGAATTATGAGCATGTAATTGTCTCATCATGACAGCGAGACTTCCCTCCCTTGTTTGTTATCTGCTGATTGTTTCCTGCTGCATTTCCTGTCAAATTTATCAAACTGAAGTTACCTGTATTAGCATCTCTTCTGCTGTGTGTCATGTTTGACAAAGTCCAAGATAAAAAGAGTATGCCAGTCTTGAATAAATGTTACTTCGAGTTTGTTCCTTTCTTCAGTCGCTTGATGTATGCGTTTTAGGCATGAGCTCTATGCGCAGCTTGGAACTTTTTGTCTTGGGCAGTGGGGGAGGAGGGGGTCTAGTTGTTTGTTCTGTGTGTTTTGTGTCTGTATTTGTGCTAGGTGAATTGGTGCCATAAGCAGCACTCACTTGGAGTTAAGGGAATGTAATTCCTTCTTCATGGGAGCAAAAGCTACCCTCCTTACTTTTCTGTGTCGGAGTTCCTTGAGGATTTCCTTTCATTTTATTCACCCATAGCACCCAAGAATCTTTAATCAAACCACCTTTCTTTAGCTGTATCATGTGGGTCCTGGTAAGGCTGTAGACCACTCACAGCAGACTGAATGGCAAAAGGTGGAAAGCTGGTGCAGTGGATGGTGTACTTACCTAGAATACAGTACCATAATTGCCAGGCCATAACAACACCGTTATGTAATCCGCCACCAATTTGTTTTCTTTAATTAGAAAAAGAGCAACATATGGGCTGCAACTGATTGATTAGGCACAAGAAAATTGCTGTGAAAAACAAGAACAAAAATGGTGAACAAAGTGCACGCAAAGCCCATGTATTCTGTGGTATGACTATCATAAACTGGCAAGTGAACAGGAAAGAGCAATGCATACAAAGACTAGAAAAAGTCAGCTATCAGATTCTTTCTCATTGCTGTTCTCAGCTGCGCTGAAACCACTGAAGGACACGTCTTCAGCTTCAGACTTGAAGGGTTTCAAAGAACTTTTCATCAGTGTCGGCCATGATGCTCATGGATTTTCAATACTTCCACCTCTGTGCTTGTGCTCACTGTGAATTCTGTCTTATCTGCTGCCAAGGCTGCCTGCTTTTTTTTTTTCAAACCAATGGTAATCAGGGACTGCTTTAATTTTCTTTGCATCAGGAATGTTCACCACACTGAATACACCACCGACAGACCAGAGACTTGAGTTGCTGTACGGTTGCCCTTTTGATGAGCCAGATCAATAGCCATCAATTTGAAATTTGGGCTTCTCAGCTTTGGCATTTTTGCTTGATCATATTGTGCTGATGATTGATTGATCAAGCAGAAACAAAATTCAGCTATCATGAACGATACTTATCATCTTAAACTGGTTTTAAGTTTGTCGTATCAACTGCAAATCAGGGGAAGGTAACTATGGCAAGCTGAAAAGAAAATCAGAAAAACCCATAAATAGGCCAATACCAGTGTAGTCGCCGCAGGTGTTAGAGTTTTTGTGGAAAAAAAAGAAGTGGCTTAAAGCTTGAAAAGTACAGTACAATTCTAGATCAGTGACTGAAGTCTTGGATCATGTGTTGTGTTGTATTTGTCTTATTTGACTAAAATCAAAGGTTGCTTTATTTTGGAACTTGAGTGAAATTCTCTCTTTCATCTGCTTATCACTCTTTATTCAGTACAGTCAATCGTATTTTTAACCTATTCCCAGATTTCTGTTGTTTATTTCATTTTGCTTTGTGCTGTTCATAGCCGTTTTCTATGCATGTTGTGACCAGGGTATAATGGTCAAAATTTGAGCTCAACCTGTTATCTTTAACATGGGTGAAAAATATTGGCCAACTAGTAGGTCCACCATGAAGACATAAACCTATATACTGTTTCCTTTGTTATGCTTTCAGTATCAACCAGTTTGATTGTGTATGAATACCTGGCAAGTACAATTGCAAGAGGTAACTTCCAACAGTCAACTAGTTATGAATAACCTGGTTGGTACGATCACAAGAAGTAGCCTTCCACAATCAGACAGTTTGCATGTGTATGTGTATGAACAGCCTGGCTGGTACGACTGCAAGAAGTCATCACCCACAATGGGTTGGCTGTCGTCGTCAGTGCTGATGGGGGTTGGAACAAGGACACCTTGCATGAGCATCTTCATCACAGGTCAGACATGAATGTTTACCCATTGAATTGCTCGTTAGTTCTTCAGCCTTAAGAAAATGTTTCTGGAAAAGAAATTAGGGCACACATTCTCTTTTCTTTGAAAAAGCGATTCAGAAAGAAATAGTATAATGTTCTGAAATACATACAAGAAGAAAAGTTTCACAGAAGTAATGGACATAGAATATGTATCTAAAATTCTGATCATTACAGTTCATGATCTGTGCCCTCAGCAATACAAGTGAACCTGTCATTCTTCTTGGTCGTGTTCTATACTGCTTTATATAACATAATTTCTACCCCCTTAGTCTATTGAAAGATTATAGGTATGTATGTGCTTTTCTTCTTTTAAATGTGTAATGATTAATTCAGTTTCAGTTGTCGCAAAACAACAGCAATAATGAAGAAGCAAATACACACACACACTATGCACTTGCTACAGCACAGTCTCTGCTACTAGAATTAACAACAGACACATACAAGCAAAACTTACGAAGCTGTATAAGATAACCTGGATTGAAAAACGAAAGGACATTTTGGTTCATAGAAATTTCTAAACAAAAACAATAAGCAGCATGTTCAAAATACTTTCAATCTTCCCATCCTTTACAAACAGGCTCATTGTGGGGCGGGGAAGGGGTGGGGTGGAGGGGCAAAGGGGAAGCAAGTGGCTGTCAAACATGAATGCAAGATGTTCATAGCAGTGCCAAGGGAAAAAAGGTGACTGCAGAGGGGCATCCAGGAGTCATGACCTGGGGTGTAATACATGTATGAAGGAGAGGACCACTCTGAAAGCCTTCTACTGTCCACCCCTCCCTAGAATTACTTCTACTTGCAAATGGTGATTAGGGCAGCAATTCAAACATTTTCCACATGCCACAATGCTAGTTTTCTTTGCATGGAAGCCAGTCTCATTGGAGAAACTTTAAAGTGTTGGCTTTATGGAAAAGGTTGAATAAAAAAAAAAAAGGGGGGGGGGGGGGGAGCAACAACAACAAAAATTGCATTCTGATACACACACACATTGTACATTGATATACATTTTTATCTGGTCACATACTCAGCATGTGCACCCCCACACACACATGGATACAAATTTAGCATGCAGAATTCATAGATTTTTTTTTTTTGCCTTTTCTTTTTTTTTTATATACTCATCACCTGCAGACTTAAGAGCTATACTTAGCATTCTACAGCAAATCCCACATTCTGTGACAGGTTGCATTGTGTTGACGCCCAGCAACTGGCCTACTCCTCTCCTGCTGGTAAAGGCACTGCTGCTGTTACCGTGTGGAGATACAAGTAATTGTTTTCTGCGCATACTTGGAACTACAGCACTCTCCTGGCTGGTGGGAAAAGAAAGAGGGAGAGATAGATTAATGTCTGCTGTATTGTCATGTCAGTTCTGTAGATTGAGAGAACTTGTTCTAACAGATTTTTCCAACAACAACAGAGCAGATTATTTGTTGGTCTGTTTTGTGATTTGTGTAGAGAACTTCTTCTAACAGATTTTTCCCAACAACAACAACAGAGCAGATTATTTGTTGGTCTGTTTTGTGATTTGTGTAGAGAACTTCTAACAGATTTTTTCCAACAACAACAACAGAGCAGATTATTTGTTGGTCTGTTTTTGTGATTTGTGTAATACATGTTTTAGCTAGCTCCATCCCTGTCTCTTCACCTTTCCCTCCCCTGCAATTTTTTTTTTTTTTTTTTCTAAGTCGTGACAGATTTTTTTTTCTTGTGTCGAAATTCTTTAAAGGAAGAACAGTTTTGATTCTCATATCTTAATAGGATTTTAATTATGATCGTGTCATTGCTTACTTTTTTTTTTTTTTTTTTTGGGGGGGGGGGGGGGGGGACTCCGTGGATGGGCTTCAAAGTTATTTTATGAATTTTCATGGTGCTGAGGATAGTTCTTGATTTTGGAAATCTTTTTGACACAGACACATGAATGATAATGCACTGATTGTGTCAAGTTCCAGTTTTGTTTTGTTTTGTTTTTTATTTTTTCTGTGGTGGTGTTGACTTGGTTTCTGTAGGAAGATGAGGATTTTTTCCTCACTCTGTGAATAAAGTTTTAATTACTATCATTTCTTTGCTTATGGCTTTTTGTGAAATAAAAAGTGAATTGCGTGCAAAGTTATTATTAACTGTTTTTAGTGCTGTGGATTAGTATTTGATGTATTTGTTGGTCAGTGATCTGCTAATGAGTAGGGACATGCGCATATCTGCACATTGTGTGGATTTTTTTTCTGGTGTTGAATCACTCTTTACAGGAGTATATGTATTGTTTCTTTTTCCTATTCATTTGTTTATTAGCAATTCAAACATGTTGGATTTGTGTTGTTGATCATCAATTTGTGTGTAACACATGCAGAGATCACCTAGTAAGTACAAACCTATGTACATAATCACCATTCCCTCCTCCTTCCTCCATCCCTATTCCCCTGTCCTTCTAATCCTCCTTTTTGGTAAATGTATTCCACTTCAGAGTTCTTCATGTATGCCAGTTTTAGAGTAAACAGGCACGTAGATAAAATCATGCTCAGTTTTACTTTCTTGGTAAATTTTCCATACCTGTTCTTAAATATGTACCAGTTTAGATCCCTTTGTACTTTCTTGTCTTGCAAAATGAATTGGCAATCATTTATTTGGTTTAAATTGTAAGAACAAGCTTAATTTTACATTGCCGGTCTTTTTGTTTCATTTAATTAATTTTAAGGATTTTTTCATCCCTTTCGAGTTTATTTGCTCATCCTCTTTGAGGAAATTACCTGTGTTGTGGTTGTAATGTGACAGATCGAGTCAAGATTTACCTGATCACTTGTAATGTAGTAGTCATCTTTCTTTCTCCTCTACCTTTGTTTTCTTTAAAATTACTGCTTGTGTAAAAATGTGCTGAACATTTCTCGGTTTCCGGCCAAACCTTAATTTGTTTTCTCAATAATTGAATCTCAGCAATATTTTTTTATTTTTATTTTTTAATTGCTGTCCCAACCTCTGCACCACCTCAGAGGCAGTGCACCCACGCCGCTCATTCCGACACCCTGTCCACAGCCACAGCCCGGTCGGCCCCGCCGCAGCCCCGGCACCGGCAATCCACAGGGAGCAGTCAATGTCAAGTCGTCAAGAGGCAACCCACCGGAGGAGACACTGCACTGCTGCCGAGTCACTTCGGTGGTGTTCAGTGGTGCCTGTTCTGATCTAACATATGCAGGACACCACCTACTAAGCCCCCTACTGACGACAATAATTGCTTAGTCGCGGAGCCGGCGTGAGTGAGCTCTTCCTCCGGAGGGCACCACCACGTCCGTCCAACGACAGCCCCCATGGACTCGCCGATGCCAGTGACCCCAATGGAACCAAACCAAGGCCACAGACGTGGAGAGGACATCGAAATTGAGGTCACCATGAGAGCAGGGCATGAAGGGCCACAGAATTTGAGACTTTTTTTTTTATGCTGATCGATGAGAATGAGGATGATTAAGATGATGCTACAGATTTCCATTTCGGTCTGAGACTACATGACAGGGCTGTACTCTACGCTTCCTTTCATAATATATCCCAGCGTCAACCAGGCCCGAGAGATACAGGCACCTGCAGTTTTGGTCAGGAAATTTGAGCAACACTCTCAGAAACGCATCCATTAAGTGGATGAAACTCGACTGTGTGGTCCCAGTCTTCCCAACTGAGTCCGCAGCAACTCAACTCTGGGTAGGAGCCGGTCGGGCAGAAAAAACCCACATGACTTCTGATGGGATTCGAACCCACGACCTCCCAGCCGGGAGTCCGCGACGCTGACCACTTCGCCACGGCGGCTGGTGAATCTCAGCAATATAGTTGGAATAATGTTGATGATTATGGCCCCATATAACATTTATTTATTCATTACAGTTTTATTAACTTGTTCATGTGTGGTGAAGTTTATGATTTGAAATGCAGTCTGAGATAAGTCAGTGTAAGTGTAATCTGGACATCAGTTTATTAATGAGGAATTTGCATGTGGAAACAACAATGGTTTCTTTTAGAAATGGAGTTAATTTGAAAGTTGTGGTTTACATCTCTCAGAATGATTTTACACAGAATGAGAATAAAAGGTATTTTGTGCCAACTGAATTGCCACGCTATACACTAGACTTAACATAGAAATGCAAGACTAAACAATGTTATTTCCTTCTTCCATTAGGAAATCTGTCAAAAGGAAATCTACATACATAAACATGTGTGCAGCATTGTTGTTCATGTTCACAAATTGCATATTGAGTATGCATAAGTTACAGTTTGACAATCACTGCCTTTTAAAGTGTAATTTATGTTAAAATGTAATTTATGTTGTTGTGATACAATACCACCATTACGGATGAAAGATTATTCTTGAGTTTTGAAAGTGTTTTCCTATACTTTTTTGCAGTGTTGAAAATGAAATACACACCTCAAGAAAGTATAAAAAGCGAAAATGGCAGACATTGAACTCATTTCATGATTGATAATTATATTTAACACAAACATGAATTAAGATTTGAAGTTCAGAAATTAATCATAATTATTTTGAATGGTTGACTGCATCTTCACAGAGCTGCTGTCGACTGCACTGTTCTCATATTTGATACTTTCTCCTCCTCGCTTTCAGTGTAATTAAAGTTTGCATTTTGATCAACAAATTTTCTAAGCTGTTGACTGCACTGATTTCATATTTGATACTTTTTCCTCCTCGCTTTCAGTGTAATTAAAGTTTGCATTTTGATCAACAAATTCTCTAAGCTGTTGACTGCCCTGATTTCATATTTGATACTTTTTCCTCCTCGCTTTCAGTGTAATTAAAGTTTGCATTTTGATCAACAAACTTTCTAAGCCGTTGACTGCCCTGATTTCATATTTGATACTTTTTCCTCCTCGCTTTCAGTGTAATTAAAGTTTGCATTTTGATCAACAAACTTTCTAAGCCGTTGACTGCCCTGATTTCATATTTGATACTTTTTCCTCCTCGCTTTCAGTGTAATTAAAGTTTGCATTTTGATCAACAAATTTTCTAAGCCGTTGACTGCCTTGATTTCATATTTGATACTTTTTCCTCCTCGCTTTCAGTGTAATTAAAGTTTGCATTTTGATCAACAAATTTTCTAAGCCGTTGACTGCCCTGATTTCATATTTGATACTTTTTCCTCCTCGCTTTCAGTGTAATTAAAGTTTGCATTTTGATCAACAAATTTTCTAAGCTGTTGACTGCCCTGATTTCATACTTGATGCTTTCTTCTCCTCGCTTTCAGTGTATAGGTACTGTTTGCTTTTTGATCAACAAATTTACAGAGAGTTGAGAGGATGCACCGCAAGGTTTTGGTATACTATCATGGCAATAAACAGACCCATTACCTTATTTCCAAAACTCAGAACGTTTAATTGTAAGGTGAGGTGCGATAGACGTGCAGGAAACTTTTTGTTTCATTTTACCTTGCTGAAGTTTACAGCATGATGTGTGAAATGTTAAAGCAATAACTAATTAATGTTTACTACTTTTTTTTCCTTACATTTTTTTAAAACTGTTTTTATCTTTTTTGTCCCAGGAAATACATGCATAAATTAGTCGGGGCCTAGATTTGCTATCTCATGGATCAGGTCCCATATTTATTCACACTAACATTGTTGATGATAATAGAATTTGGTTCTGAAACTTGTCACTGGGTTGCTTGGGAGCACACTACCCTACAGGGGATAATAATTGATCACTTCGCACATTTTTTTTAACATTATATACAAAAATATCAAATATATGTTGCATCTTGTTGATGGCTTGGTGGGATATGTTTTTATATCCTGTGACAGAGGCTAAATGTATAAAACTGTTTTACTTTTTTTCTTGGTCAAATAAAGAATAATCTTTCAATGATTTAGAGTGTGTGTGTGTATGTATGTGTGTGCGTGCGCGCACACTGTATTTGTGTGTTTACTAAGTAGTAAAGTACTAAGCCAAGGGCACCGCATTGCTATAGCCAGAACAGAACTTTGGTATCCGGGTCAGCAAGCATAAACAACCGATTCTCCCTTGCCTAGTGCTGTATGTAAAGAAATGTTAAAAAATCAGATTGTAATGAAATAAAACTGGAATTTCTGCACTATGGTAAAACAGCTCAGACCTTTGGGTATTTGCAATGTTCTCTCTCTCTCTCTCTCTCTCTCTCTCTCTCTCACACCAAGCATTGTGTGGCTTTGAAAAGAAAAAAGACTTTTCCAGGAGTAAGTAAAGTCCTGCATGGGAGGGCTCACTTGGGAATCCAGAACATCATGATTGGTCAGAACCTGGTATCGGTATCCCTCTATTGTCTGTATAGTATGGCTTCATATCAACACTTCACTGCTTTTGTTTATTTGAGCTCAAAATACAGCTACAAAGAGAAAGCATGTGACAGATGTGTATGATCTGCGGCACTATGGTGCAAAATTTTCAGTTTTCAGTATTACAATCCGATTCCAAAAAAAAAAAAAAAGGAAAAGACATTCGGCACTATGTAAGTGTAACAGCTCATATCTTCAGGTACGATGTAACAATCATGTGGTTCAGTTCAACACTGAGGCAGAAACAGGCATGACATAGACAATTTCAGTCTTACAATTGACATGCTTTTCTCTGGTGCTACAGTGTTTCCTCCGGTTATACAGGCAAATGGTGTTGGAACTGAGTGTCCTTCTGAGTCACATATGCTGAAAACACCATCTGCTGCAGCAGCACATCGTGAAGCTTGGCATACCTTGTTGCTGTTACACATGTTGACTCTGCTGACCCCTCAACCCCTACTTGTCCTTACACCTTCACAATATAACTACGCACTGTTGCAAGCTTCACAGGATGGTGCGGACAGTAGGGGGGAGTCAACAACTGAGACAAGGACTGCCTTCACTCCTCCAGCTAGTTGTAATGTAATCATGTGTGTATGTCACAGGGCACAGTCTGACTTTCTCACATATTTTCAGTTTTGCTGGAGGGACTGTGTGTGATGGTCTGTCTGTCTTAGAGCTGAACCCCGTGTGGAACTCAAATGCTGTTATCCACAAGATAATATGGTGAACTGTCCACTGGAAACATTACGAGTCCCTGGCACGTTTTGCTGTGCATGCTGCCAACAAAGACATAATCTTGTGGGTTAATCTGGGTAAACCCAGTACTGGAGGTGAGGCCATGCAGCTAATTTTAACAGCACATATATCCCATGAAGGAGTCACCTACACTATGGGGTCTCTTATTTAAGACATCTTTTAAATATCTACACACAAGGGGATGTTGTCCTGCTGGCACAGGTTTGTTTGGTTCCAAGATGGCGAGGCTGATGGACGGGTATCTACGGTCCTTCAAGCAAACCTTTTCGAAAATACATGTCGTACTAGATAGTACAGAAATTCCACAAAGATGACAGTTGCGTCAAGATACTGGTCACCACAGCACCTCCGCAGACTGGTTCTGCCTTCGGGTGCTCTGTATCCAGCTTCCTTCCAGAATAGTGAAAGTGGCCGGCTTGGACATTGACCCCTGTGGCCTTCCGCATAGCAGCCATACTGTCAACCTCGGGGCCTCCAAGTTCCAGGCTTGGCAACCTGTCGCCGGTTGGACCTGCATGTCTGTTGACACCAGGAGCTAGTGTGGGGCTTGATACAGCCACTTCAGGAGCAGAAGCCAAGAGGCCTCGTTTCAGCATGGAACCATTGGCAGCATCTTAAACGTCTGTCCTCGGAGTTTGTTGATCTCTGTTGGCACCAGAGTTGTTGGTGGAAAGGCATACAGGAACGAGAGCGGCCGGGATTGAGTCCGTGCCTGTTTAATCTGTCCAGCGTCAAGTATCTTTCAGTATACTATTGATTGGGAGGCAAAGAGATCTAAACATGGTGTCCTTAGCCAGGCAAGATCTGTCTGGTTACTGTCAGGTTCAGCGTCCGCTGAGTGTCTTTGTTGCTTGACAGAGAGTCTGCTGTTGTGTTCCTAATGGCCTTTACATACACAGAAAGAATAGTGATGCGGCTGTGTTGACACCACAACAGTAGGCTATCTTGTCAGGCCAGCTGAGACAGTGCTGCAGATCTCACCCCACCCCCGCCCCCGCCCCCATCCGCCTTTGCTAGAAATGCTACACAAGTTTTATCACCTATCTGAATGCATACACACCACTTTTCTAGTCTTACACTGAAATGTCCTTAAATTAATGAATGGCTCACTTTACCAGTATCTGCACTGCGTATATAAATATGTCAGTCTTTCTGCAACACTTCACAGCTCTCTGACTGTCAGTCACTGTTCATGTAGGCTTCCCTCACACACCCCACACAGCCTCCCTTCTCCATTCTGAGTCGCATCCATTCTCATGATCGGATCATTGTCATACACCTGCAGTGGAGAGGTAGGAAGAGCAGTTTGAATTCTGCCAGAACTGTAGGTTTCGTTTGGCTTCTTGGTGTAGTGCTACCTGTTCCCTCATGTCCTGCGGTCGTTTGTAAACTGACCTGAATATTCCCTTGCCAGTGCTACTGTTTATGAAGCAAACTTGACCTTCCATTGAAAGATCATTTAGCTTTCTGGCCGTCAAGCGTGGGCAAGATGATAGGCTGGTGGTAAGCTCCCTGATCGATGGTCGCCTTTCTTCTGGCGGGGAGCCTGTTACACCGTGTGAATCTCACGAAAGGCCCGTGTAAGTGCAGGTATCTGCTGGATGCATGTCTGGCTTCTCCCGGTCGAGGGTGAGACCGAAGTCTTGTAAGAGCTCCACTGCTGCTTTGGAGGCATTCTTTTTTCTCAGGTGTTTGGGTCTGGCCAAGATCAGAAAGTCAAATACATCAGTAGAAGATGATTCAAATTCCATTTGACTTGAGGTGATTCACTATGGGTTTGGTTTCTCGTATGAACACTCGTGAGAGGACTCATAAGGTTGGGCTGTATATGATAGGTATTGAAAGTAGTGATGAACAATAGTGGTTGTTTCTCTCTCTCTCTCTCTCTCTCTCTCTCTCTCTCTCTCTCTCTCTCTCTCCTCTCTCTCTCCGTCTCTCTCTCCCTCCAAAGCTCATCCACCCCTACCCTCCTTGTCCGGGCCTGTTAATCAGCCATGTGGGATTTAATAAAAAGACATTTATAATGTCAATGTTTGGGGTGTATAAACAAGTTTGGTCTCAGCTTATTTTCAGCCGAGACTAGTTGGTAGAAACCTGTCATCAATCTGGCAAGAATTTGTTCCCAAGTTTCTGTACATGTGGTACTCAACAGTAAACAGTAACACACACACACACACACACACACACACACACACACACACACACACACACACACACACACACAGAGATGCAGTGGCGGAAGATGACCGATATAAACTAGAATTAAGTCTTACTGAATTTAAAACCTAACCATCAGTAGCCAAAAAAGAAGCTAGGGAAAAGACCAGACAAAATTGAAATGAACTGCAACACACATGACATACTTAAACAATCATCCATTTCCGTAAATAATCAGTCACAGTTTCTGTACATGTGGTACTCAACAGTAAACAGTAACACACACACACACACACACACACACACACACACACACACACACACACACACACATTGGTACATGCTGAGGAGACACAATTGCTCAGACATATTCTGGAATTGAGCTGAGAAACTACAGCAGAACTTTTGGGGTAGTGTTCACAGCTTGGCAATTGGACCGCAGACCTGATGCCACCAATCATACTGATGGCAGAGGAAGAACAAGGCTGAGAATAAAAAAAACAACAACAAACAAACAAACAGCTTGCAGTCGGTCTCATGGTCTGTGGATCCCCATGTTAGGTGCTTGGATAGCTCAATGGAGAGTAACAAGCTCGCAATCTGACGTTGAGAATTTGAACTCCCTTTTGACGCCCGACTTTGTTTTTGACTAACAAAAAAATCGACATTTTCGCAGCTCACCTAAGATCAATTCGCATTTAAATAATTTTCAGATACAGATAGAGAATTATAAGGGCCGTACTCAAAATACTAGGCATTGAAACCTGTAAGCCATTCCTGCTTTGAGACAATAACATTTTCCTACTTTTCTCCGCAGAGCTGTCTATGTTTTTCATCTTTTTGGTTCGTTTGTTTTCTTTTCTTTTTTTTGTTTGTTTATTTTACCATGATCAAAAAGTTTCTTCAAATGTTCACCTGTTTTAGCGTGCTTTGTGCAAACTGACAGCTATAACTGTTCTTAAACTGAAACTTTGAATCCAATTGCATAACGCGGCTTTATATATACAATTTGTTCGCAGTGATCAGTGGCAATGTTACTTTTGAAAAAAATCGTTTTCATTTTCATCCCGGTCCGAAAGTGTCTCAAATCATTCAACTGTTTCAGCGTGCTTTATGCAGTCTTATAGCAGTAACTGCTTTTAAACTAAAATTTTGTTCTGTTCGTACAACACAGCTTATATAATAGGCTACAACTTTTTTTTTTTTTATTATTCATTGGCAGTTGCATTCTTCAAAGATGAACGGTGTAAATCATCCACTGCATTTAAAGCCTTAAAAGTGTGTATCAAATCCCTGCTGAAAACGTCTGTACTTTAAGTGTAGGAATCAGGTGTGACCTTTAATACGAGGTTCTGCTTTGTTACACTTTCAGGAAGCTGGTCAACATGTATAACCAACGGATAAGTTTTAATTACTTTCATCAGAATGAATAATTTAACCAGGATGTCAGTTTTAAACCAGTCAAGACCCATCCTCAAGGCTAAACCAGTCAAGACCCATCCTCAAGGCTATCTTATTGCGAAAATAAGCATAATTTTGACATAATTTTTTTTTTCTTCTTTCTTTTTCAAACCTAATGTCTGGAAGCCAATCGATAAGATGAAAAGCAAACTTGTAGTCTGAGGGGCTGTAGGGCCTGTTGAAAGTCAAACATCAAAGTTACGAATCCCGCCGGACCAGTAAGAACGGCACACACACACACACACACACACACACACACACACACACACACACACACACACACACACAAATACGCGCACGTGTGCGAGCGCACTGATGCACTGAGTTTGGTTACTCTTGTGAACATTCACTCCACCCCCCCCCCCCCCCCCCCCCCCCACAGTAAGTTGCATTCCATTTGAAATATATTAAAAAAAATAAAAAACCAAACAAAAAACAACCCCCCCCCCCAAAAAAAAACAACAACAACAACAAACACACACACACACACAAACCAACGTAATTCCCAGTGAAACGAAAAGGTCCAGTTATATGACATGAACATCTAGTAGTAAGACATGATCATCCAGTCATATGACATGATCATGTTGATATTTCATTATCATAAGCCGAAGGCCTACACCTGATTCTTTTATAACCTTGACTATTTTGAAACTTAAATTCTAGCATACACAATGATTGCAAAAAATAATGGGGTTGGAATCAGGGGTGGGTAGGGAGGATGTGGTTGGGGGCAGTGGTGCACCGGCTCTCTTTATGGAAGTACTTGAAGCCAAAAATATGAACGCTAGATAATGACGCACCCCCCATCCCCTCCCCTCCTTCCTGTTATAAAAGTTTGAAAGATAACCTCCCTGCTCCCCCCCCCCCCCCCCCCCCCAGCCTTACTCCCGTGCTCAGTCGCTTTCACATGAATTTGCACCCCCTCCCTCCGTGTTTACGAAAATATGGGAGACCCCCCCCCCCCCCCCCACCTTTATAATAAAAAACAACAACAACAAAACAACACAAAATAGAAGGCTGAAATAATGATTTTGTAGGTTCAAGACAGCCTATCCCGCCGCCCACCCCCACACCCCAATGCAAAATATCTTCCAACATGCACTCTGCACTGGGAAACCAAAATATGCTTCATGCAATAGATCTAAACATACTGCTTCAAGCAAAGCAGTGCAAACTGGAACCCTAAAGGCAATGGCAGCGGCAGCTAAAAAGAGTTCATGCCGGTTCTTTTAGGTTGAGTAACAAAAGAAAAGTCATAGGCTTAAATTTCCCATCGTAGAATAGATGTCCAACAACTATGTCAGCATGACAAAAAGGCAACGATTTTGAGACGTTCAACCATCTTTGAGGTGCTATAGTTAACCCATCCCGTCAACATTCTAAAAAATATTCCTGAAACAGCTGCAATAGGGCATCTACTACATCTAGTGATCGTCTTAAATTGGATGTGGCCCGATCCCATGCAGTGTAAGGACTTCAGGGCCGAACACCTGTCTGACGGGGACGTTTCTGAAGACCTGACGGCTGTCAAGCTCTCTCTGCTTCTTCCTGCTAGTACTTCAAGAATACTTGTTCAAAGCCGTGTTAAACGATTCTACTTTACTTCAGTAGGACATGTTAGCTGATTTCGAACGTATTTGATTGTACCTGGCGACGTTGCATGCTCAACACGGCTGTAAACCCTTTCTTTGATTCCGTTTCCCAGGAAACGACAGATAACGAGACCAGTTTTATCGCACAGTCGATAAATATTGCGTTTAATTCTATCTTTAACTCATCAGTCTAGTGCTACATTAACGTTACCTAACTCTGTCAGTAGCCATAAACCCGTAAGAGAACTTTTTACATGCAAATTATCCCCACCCCACCCCACCCCCGCACAACAAAAACAAATACGCAAGCGAAACTTGCTGTTTGTGATTTGTAAGAATGATCTCCCCTAAATCGCATTTGCGCAGAGAGGAAGTCAAGAAAGGGAGGGGGGTGCACACACACACACACACACACACACACACACACAATTCCGACATTCAAATTTGACGAGCATAGTATACTTATTAAGTTGATAGGCAAATTATGTAAATTCTAAATGTAAATGAATAAGTTAGCACAATTTTGCCTCACAAACTTTAAGCATTATTTGCTGCTGAACTGTTAAAAACATTAACATGGCGTCGTCTGTAACTATCGACGTGGACTCTGTAAGCGAATTTGTTTTTGTGGTCAAGCTTCACTGAAAAGATACAGCTTGCTCTGTGAATTTATAAGGGACACGTTTTTCTTGTAATAATTTTGGCAGTCTGTCATGATTCAGTTTTAGTTAATCTGGCGAAGGCTTGCGCCATTCCACCAATCCACTATTCTTAATTGATTTTTATACGATGCGTTATGAACAGCAGTTACTAAATTATTCTTGAATCCAGTCTTGTGCACACAATATACAATAGAATACCCATATAACTTAAAACAAAAAATCTTGATCAAGTCTTAAGTAGGCGATTGATGGTTTGGTTATCGTCATACCGGCCACAAACAAGACTTGTGTATCTTGAATATTGTTGTGCTGTGTGTTTGTGTTTTGACAGTCTTCTTCTATCTAAAATACTGGTTCACTCAAAAACGAGTAGGTCACCACCTCTTCTTCTTCTTCCAATAATGTCCACCTGCCGAGTATTCGGCAGTTATTGACATGCTGGAGGGTACTGTACCAGATGCCGCTGAGCATGCCTGGAAGGAGATCAAAGACAAGCTGATGCAGACGATGGAAGTGTGGGTCCCAACAAAGACTACGTCAGCCAGACATACTAACCCATGGATCAACACTGACATACGCCAGGCTATCCGTAGAAAACAGCGAGCGCACAAGAAAGCGAAGAAGACGGGAAAGAAGAGAGACTTAGACAGATACAAGAGATTGCAGACCCAGACATGTTACATGATTAAACAGGCTAGTAAGAAATATATAGAAGAAGTTGTATGCAATGACTTCAGGTCCAACTCTAAGAAGTTTTGGGCATACGTCAAAAGCAAGCGTCAGGATACAGAGGGCGTCTCTCCCCTGAAGAACAAAGATGGGTTCTTGAAAAGCGACAGCCTAGGCAAAGCAGAGATCCTTAACGATCAATTCAAGTCCGTCTTCACAGAGGAAGACACTACTACCATTCCATCCAAAGGACCAAGCCCGTACCCAGATATGCCACCAATTACAGTCAGCGTGCCAGGAGTCCGTAAACTTCTTCAGAATCTCCGCCCTGACAAGGCAACAGGTCCGGACGCAGTCCCAGCTTTTATACTGAAGACAGCAGCAGAGGAAATTGCGCCAGCTCTGACGACTATGTTTCAGTTGACCTTGGATACAAACCAGGTACCGACGGACTGGAAGCAGGCCTACATCGTACCCATCTTCAAGAAGGGTGATCGCCAGCTACCAGAAAATTACAGACCAGTTTCCCTCACGTCTATCACGTGCAAGGTCCTGGAACATGTTCTGCACAGCAGCGTCATGACCCACTTTGACCAACATCAGATATTAAACGATGCGCAGCGTGGTTTCAGAAAACAAAGGTCATGCGAGACACAGCTAATTTCAACTATCCACGACATTGCCAGAAATTTAGCCGGGGGAATCAGGTGGACGTAGTGTTGCTCGATTTCTCGAAGGCCTTCGATAAGGTACCGCATCGTCGTCTGCTGAGCAAACTGCATTACTATGGAGTGAGGAACGACACACTCGGCTGGATCCAGGCGTTCCTCACTGGCAGAACCCAGCAAGTTGCCCTCGAAGGTACACACTCGTCCCCTGCTGCAGTACTATCTGGTGTCCCTCAAGGCACCGTACTGGGCCCGCTGCTATTTTTAGCATAGATAAACGACCTGCCGGATGTAGTCAAAGCCTCACACACCAGGTTGTTTGCAGACGACAGTCTCCTCTACAGGAAGATCTGCAGTCGCCAGGACCAAGCCTTGCTACAAGCCGACCTCACTCACTTGGAAGACTGGGAAAACACTTGGCAGATGAGCTTTAATGCAAGCAAGTGTAACACCATCCGAGTCTCTCCAAGTAGACACAAGAGAATTATACAGACAGATTATACCCTTCATGGACAAATACTGGATACGGTGAGCTCCAGTAAGTACCTAGGCGTGACCATGGCGGATGATCTTTCCTGGATCCGACACGTCGAAACAGTGGCAGCCAAGGGGAACAGAATGGTGGGCCTTCTCAGAAGAAACTTCAGGGACTGCTCCCAAGAGATCAAAGCTGCCACATATACCACCATGGTCAGACCTACACTGGAATACAGCTCCACCGTATGGGATCCAAATTCACAGCAAGACACCCAGCTCCTGGAGAAGGTTCAGAGGAGAGCAGCAAGATACGCCTGTAACAATTTCCACGACAGGACACCAGGCGCAGTTACACGGCTGCTTAAACACCTCAAGTGGGACAGCCTCGAAGAGCGTCGGCACCATAACAGGCTTTCGATGCTCTACCGTATCCACAACGGGCTGGTAGACCTCAACCCCACCACATTCTACCGCCCTTCAGACAAACGGACTAGAGGCACACAGAAGATCCACCAGGAGCGGGTAACCCATACAGTTCTGTACCACTCCTTTTTTCCCCGCACCATCAGAGAGTGGAACCAGTTACCAACCACCACCACATCAGCACCTACACTGGAGGCGTTCAGGAGCCGCCTAAGCTGCAGTCCCCACTACCTGCAGCCACCCCCAGTCTCTCCTTGAACCCTCCCATCAACCCATGTATATAGTTTTAAATCAATTCATCAAGCCAACTAAGCCTGAGACAAAGCAAAACGACAACGACACATCACAGAGCCTCTATGCCTAACAGCCCAGCTCTATTTCGGAAGAAGAAGAAGAAGAAGACTGAGCAGCTTGAGGGAAAAAAAAAAAGATTTACGTGGAGGACCTGGTCACCTTCGAAATGAAGGAGGCCAGGGTAGGAGATTTCACGACTTCTGCAGACAGGTCATTCCAGTCGCGGATGGTACAGGGAAAGAAGGCATGCTTGCAGTAGTCTGCGAGTAGTGATGCGCCGGAATTGCAAGTTGTGGCTTCTTCTGCTTGTGGGTGGCAGGGGCTTCAAGTCTTTGCATTTCACACATGCTTGACTGTTTTGGATTTTGTATAGCATAGAGAGTCTGCACCTGCGCCGGCGTTCTTGGAGCATGGTCCACTGTAACTCTTCAAGCATGTCGTTAACGCTGGATGTGTTTCTATGCCGGTTCAGGACAAAACACGCCGCCCTTCGCTGGATCTTCTCACTGTTGAAGATGGGCTTGGTGGTGTAGGGGTCCCAAACACAGCAGGTGTACTTGATAATGGGTCTGACCAGCGCCTTGTGTGCCAGCTCCTTGGTCTTGCTGGAGCACACCTTTAGGTTTCTCCTCAGGAATCCTAGTGTTTTGTTTGCCTTGGCACAAGTGTTGTTGACGTGGGCGTTCCAGGAGAGGTCGGTCTGCAGTCTGCAAGACTTCCACCACTGTAGCTGTCTGCTGTCACCAAATTTTGAAAATAATCACATGCTGTGTAAATCAGAGTAGGAGTTATTTCAGGCAGTCTTTCTCCAACTCTGACATCTGTTTCTTGTGTAACCATCAGAGCTCCTGGCCAAGTACAGGTCCTTGATGTTATCCCTTTATTTCCTCTGTTGTCTCCTCTTCATCAACCACATGGCAGTAGCATTGTGTGTTGTAGGATGGGTTTTGTCTAGCTGGCTTTTCTTGAATGTGTGAGATTTCATCACTTTGTAATTTTATTTGTGTAAGGTGCTCAGATTTTGTGGTTTACATCTCATCCCAAGCATTTGGATGAATTTGCCTTTGATAAGCTGCAGAATGTGCTGAAGTATTTCAGAACCCTAACGAAAATTATCTATCAAGCTAACTGGTCTTGACTTCAGTGCTGTTACTAATGTTGTCACTGCTAGTGTCTGCATTATTCAGGCCAGGATTTGTGTTCTAGGATCAGGCAGTAGTCACACTATAGATTTTGCTACACGATTTTGCCCAGGAGTGTTGCCAAGTGTTGAAAACAGAACCCATACTGCGAAAACACTTCAATGTACCAGTTAACCTCATGCTCACCCCAACCACTCACAATAGAAAGAAAAGAAATCGCGCACAGTTAGTGAAAGTCTTAGCAGATGATATTGCAAAGAACACAATGAAAAACATCCCACAGAATGCCATGTCTTAAGGAATTTTTTTTTTTAACATACACACTTCAAAATCTGACTGTCCATCTGTCTCTGTGTTCAAATGTCTCTCTCTCTCTCTGTCTGTCTGTCTCTCTCTCTCTCTCTCTCTCTCTCTGTCTCTGTCTGTCTCTCTCTCTCTCTCTCTCTCTCTCTCTCTCTCTCACTCTTAAACACACAGAGGGAGAGAAAGACTCATCATGGAAGCATTGCTGATAACATAAACTGAGCTGTCTCATTGCAAAGATATCACATCCAGGGGGAAAAAATCAGTAACCCCAGTAGCCAGTATTGTTGAAATCCACTCTTTGATCATTATCACTATCAGATATTTGATTTTAAGGTAGGAGAGTAGGAGAGTAAGGGCTGCCTGATTTCCCAGGTCAGATGAACAGTTATGTCAGACATATGATTAATGTTTCAAATATCTGCTGAGGAGAAATCAAACTTTAATTTTGTCAGCATCAAAGGATTATGGTTAAAGCTGGAAATTTGGCTTCTCTAAATAGGACTTTACTGTTTATGAAATCAACATGATAATTTGCCAAGTGATCGGTTGAGTCAAAAAGCATTAGCCAATTAGAATGGAGCACATATATTGGCTAGTTTTGGCCATGTGCTGACAAAATGGTAGACGATTTCTTTCTTTCTGCGTACGCAGGCTGATACTCCTGCGGACACTGCCTGTATAGACAGGCAGTGGAGTTTTGTGTGTATGACCGTTTTTTATCCCACCATTAAGGCAGCCATACTCCATCTTCGGGGAAGGTGCATGCTAAGTGCAACGTGTCATCCATACCAACGGCCACACTGGCCTTCTCTTCCGAAAGTTGGTGATGGGATTTTACGTGCGTGCAAGATGTTGTACATGCGTTCACACAAGGAACCTCGGTTTATAGTCTCATTTGAAGGACTGTATGAGGAATGGAGTCAGAACCAATGTTAATTCCAACGGAAAAATCCCCCTGTACCGAAATTCAAACCCGCAACCCCAGGATCACGAGTCCGGCGCTCTACCAACTCTATTCCGGCCCATGGTAGACAATGATAATTTGTATTGACATGTTTGCTATCATTTAATGCTTTTTAGGATTTGAAAATTACAACCAATGAATGGGCAGGTGGTTTTGTTAAGGGGCAGATAAGAACTGTCTACCCATGGACAGATGAGGAAGAATTTCTAGTCTGCTGAACATTATTAATTTACGCTTTTTAAAACAGATTTTTATGGGTTTTCTTTTTCTGGACAGTTATTGTGCATTGTTTGTTGGGATGACATTCAAGTACAAATCAAAGTTCTTGATGTTTTCAAGTTTGTAGTACTTAACTTTTGTTTCTCAGTTCCTATCACAGCATCACTTTTCACGTAAGTTTAAGGGTCAGCACCTTATCTTTTAATACATGTACAAAAAGCCAGACCGGTCTTCAACTTTTAAGTTCAACTTAAATGATCCGATGCTGATGTCATAACATTACTCCAGTGCCACTGAACCTTTTGCAATTCTGTTGAACAAGCTTTTCACAGGATGTTCGAAAACTCTCTTTGATTGCAAAGAAAAAGTGCAGAGAGCTGTGTGAAATAAATCTTAGGTGTATGAGTGTCCCCTGCTTATAAAAGACTTTATCTCTGTTGTATGTGTCTTTCTCTTTTCTTTCTTTGGGTTTCCTTTTTTCAACTTTTTCTCCTTTTACAAAAGTTTTGTTGTTGTTTTTGTTGTCAGTTCATTCTTAGAGTCTGTTTGGTGTCTTTGTCTTGTGTGTGTGTGTGTGTGTGTGTGTGTGTGTGTGTGTGTGTGTGTGTGTTCTTATCATGAACTTTTTTCAATTTAGAATTGCGTGTTCTTGTTTTTGTTTTTCAGGAAAAGAGTGGAGACTCGGAACTTCAGTTCCAAGGTTTGTTACTCTTTAAAAAAAAAACCAACATTGATTATTCATTACAGACTGTGATTTAAACACGTCTATGAAGTTTATTGTCAGCATGATCCACAGGAGAGCTTGGAGGGCTCTTTAACAGTAGACAGGGCTTTTCCTCTGAATTGTACCATTGACTGCTTCATCAGCTGGTTTTCTACCTTTGTGTTCAGAATGCTTGTCTTTGCTCATATATAATTTTGTTCTTTTGTTATTGTTCTTTTTATCATTTATTACATGCTAGCATTTTAGTTATAATGTACTTACTAAGTATATAGGGAGAATGAAATGTGTGAGCAGAGTAAACTGTGGCTGGTTGTTGATAGTTTTAATTTTTATGCATTACTTTGATGCGTTTAAGGCGTTTTTATTATTATCTATTTTTGTGGCACTGTTATTTATTTATTTTTTTATTATTATTACTTTTTTTTTTATTGAAGTGAGGATGATGAATTATTCAGAATGATTGGCTCTTTGGGCACGTTCTACTTCTAGTTATATCTGCCTTAAGAATGTCAGCAGTTTTGCCAAAGAGTGGCTGAAAGATGCCCTTAGATTAAGCGTCTCTGATGTGATTTGAATCATGACCTGTCAACTCACAAACAGTATTTCTGATACAGCTCCATGCTGATAGAGCACCATGCTCATTCTTTACACCTTGATTGATCCTCATGGATGATTTGCTTTGGACCTGATAATTCTGGAAAAATGGTTCTAAGAGCAATGATGTTGTGTGTGAAATGAGTAGAACAGGCGTTTTGATGGGGTTGTGTTTTGGGTTCAGATATCCCCCATGATGAGGAATGGGGTCCAGTGGGAAAGACCCCTGAGACGCAGGGTCCTGGCAAAACCCACACGTTTACCAATTTCCCTCACTCTGCTGCTGACTCTGATGAAGACGATGACGGTGAAAAGACTGAGGTGAAGGGATTTTTTTTTTTTTATTAAATATTTATCTGCTTTCTCTCTCTCTCTCTCTCTCTCTCTCTCTCTCTCTCTCTCTGTTTTAAAATTGTTTTTAACAATTACACAGGCATGTTTTTAACGTGCTGACCCCTGATATGACCCTATGCGGTTGGCTGGGCTATAGGAAGTATGACTTGACTTGATTCTCTCCCTCTCTCTCTTTCTCTCTCTCTGTCACTGTCTCTCTCTCTCTCTCTCTCTCTCTCTCTCTCTCTCTCTCTCTCTCTCTCTCTTTCTCTCTTTGTCTCCTCTCACAATCACTTGTCAGTTGTGTAACAAACCTATCCTTCTGTCTTTCCTTGTTGGTCTGTCTCTTCTCTTGTCTCCCTCCTCTTTATATAATCTCAGACACTCACTCGTGTGTGTACGTGCTCACGCGCGCACACTCGCACATATGCACGCACACACAATAAAGATAATGTTGACTTGACACACATACGCATGCATGTACACATGCACATACACACTTACAGACTCACCGCACATACATATGCACACATGCACACACACACACACACACATAACGCACACACGCACACGCAGACACACACACACACACACGGACACACACACACTCGCACACACACACACACAAATAAACACAAACAATTGTACATGCACATGTGTGCTCAGACACATATATCTAAACACGCACGCACCCACACACACACACACACGCACGCATGTACACACGCACACACGCACGCGCGCGCGCGCGCGCACACACACACACACACACACACACACACACACACACTAGACTTTAAAGAGGCTAATGTTGTAAGAAGCTTTTGGTGTCCATTTCTGGAACAACTGAGTTTCAAATGTATCATACATGTGTGTGTTAACATTGGTTGTTACATATTGTACAACTTTCGCTGAATCTAAAGACATGTAGAACATATCAGCAATATCCTCCCTTTGCTTCCCCCCCCCCCCCCCTTCCCTTCACGCTGTTCTGAATCTCCCCCGCCCCCTCCTTCCCCTTGAATTGAAATCTTTATGTTTATCTTATCTTCTTTTTTTTTAAAAAAGAAAATATGTTTTTTCAAGGAATTATTTGTCTGCTCTTGTTTTTTTTCCACATTTCTTATTTGTTTCATATTTGTAATTGTATATTGCATTGAATTTGTACAGAGGCCCAGATACTTTCAGATTTAGATTACTCTGTAAGCGACATATGCTTGTTAGAAATGTGTATCTTTATATTTATAAAGCAATGATAACAAGAGAAATCAATGCATCATGATCACCGAGTACAAAACAGTCATTCATAATGATCAATGATGTTAAAATTATAGCTCATTTACACTCTTTATAGGGGAAAGGCCTGTTACTGAATGAAGTATTCATGTATATTGGTTCTCTCTCTCTCTGTCTCTCTCTCTCTCTCTCTCTGTCTCTCTTGCTCTCATTGTCTTCTTTTTTGATATGTCATCCTTGTCCCAGTTCTTTGAATTCTGTGGCATCAGTGTGCCTGGCACAAAACTCCATTGTAGTGACGGTTGGGTGGGTCAACAATCATTCGTTCTGTTTCTCAGGGGCAGGATTTCTCCCCCTTTGTTTTGGGGAGATTTAATTAAGTACTATAAGCCTCAAAATGGATGTACATAATTCATACCCTGTCACAATTTTATGTGAACGTGGTCCATAGAATGTAGAATAATGGAATTGGTAGGTTAAACCACAAGGCTTTATTCTGAAGGTGTAACACATTTGGTCTGCTGGAGAGAGAAATGTCTTATTGTGACCGTTAGATTACAACATCTAAACATGGGGTTTCTTCAACCATGTGCATGCTAATATGTGTCAAGTGAAAGCTGGAGCTTGATGTGAGTTTTCCTCTGTTTGTGTCGGACAGGACAGGTCTCACAGGCCATCCCATGAATGTCACACCACAGTTATCAATCATCATACACTAAAACTACTTTGACAGTAGTTCTGTTATCTTCCCTGTTACATATGTTGATGTTTGGAGTGCTGTATACATTGGGTAGCTTCAGTTGCGAAATGATTTAACTTTTGCTCAGTGTCACTGCTGAATATCAGATAAAAGTTTCACTCAGCATCACAGTTAAATGCTGGTCATTGTTTGTTTTGTTTTCCCACCAGTGACATATTATTTCCTGTACTGCTCATTCAGTTTTTTATGATCTTCTAAGATAAAATATGTTTATTTGTCTCTTTGTGTCAGTTTCTTAAGGACAAGAAGAACGCCTCTTTCTGGACCTTTGAATACTACCAGCAGTTCTTTGATGTGGAGACCATGCAGGTCGGGGGTCGTATCCTTGGTTCCATGATGCCCCGACCTGGCCGCAACTATCTGGAGTCGCATATCCGTCCCAATCCTGATCTCTATGGTAAGTTTGGCAGTTCAGAGGTCAGGTGGTAACAGAGGGTTTTCTTTTAGGGGGAGGAGGGGATAGGGAGGGAAGTCTCCAGCCTCCACTTCTTTTCCACATTTGAAAAAAAATCCTTATATTATTTTTATTAGGGCCTTAATCCTCATTTTTTAAAAAAGTGTTTGTTCTCTTCTTTTTTCATTCAATTTTTCTTGCTCATTGTGCAAGGCTGTTTGCGATTTCCATAAGTGGCCAATATTTCTTTTTTTTTGGTTTCTTTTCTTAGAAATGTTAGTGTGTTTCAGAGAGCTGCGAGATAGTATGAGCAAGCGACAGATGTGGTTGTGTAGAGTTTTTTCTTTTTGTTTTTGTTTGTTTGTTTTTATTAGTTATGAGCCCAGTGATGCAGCACTTTGTCAGAGCCGTGGATTGACTGATGACAAAACACGTAGTGGTTGAGACATGGCTTGACTGATTACAAAACGTATGATGGATGATTGGAGAAGTGGCTGCAGCTCACAACAACTGCAACAATTCTGTTTATGTTGGTGGCTTTGTCACTCTTTGAATTTTTCAAAAAAATTGTTTTCTGTTATTGTTGGCGCATCTTCTGTACTCTCCCAGTGGCACTACTTTTATGCCACTCCAGATTCCCTGTATATAGCTGCACCCAGATTCTTTTTTGATGCCACCGTAGCACCTGCAGTCCATAGGGAATAGTGTTGGGTCTCCTTGAGGCAACCCTTCAGGGAAAACATTGCATTGCTGGTGAGTCATTCCCATGGTTTTTAGTGCTGCCTGTTCTGAACCAACATATGCAGGATGCTGCCTACTGTTCTGATAGCGGTTGTTTTGTTCTGTGAGTGAGGAACCCATTCTGGAGGGCACTGTTTTGTCGTGTAAATGAGTGACCTCTTCCGCGACGGTCGTAGATACCATTGACCTTGACACAACTTACCACAAACTTGGAAATATAAATTTAGGTCATTATGACAGTGGGACATGATGGGCGACAGAATTTGACTCTCTTTTTATGATGATTAGTGAAGATGAAGATATGCTTTGGAACTTCATTCTTGTCGAAAACTGCATGACGGTACTATGCTTTCTCTCATGGTATATCACATCCACAGCCAGAAATGCAGCTACCAGTGGTATTGTGAAGAAATCTATAAAACAAGTGTATCTCAATTGTGTAATTCCAGTCTTCCATTGTTAGCCCATAACACACTCAACTCTGGGTAGAGGTGAGGTGGGAAAAGAAAAATATTGCCAGTTAATGCATCTGACAGAACTTTGAACTCATGATCTCCCGGCCGGAAGCCTGTGAAGCTATCCATTGCACTGTAATGGCTGGCAGGTTGTACAGTATTACAGATCCTTATGCTTGGAAACAAACCCTGAAAATTCACCGTTTTTTTTAAGTACTGGACACATTACAGAAATGAATTATATTCAAGTGGATAACATTAAATGTAGTACAGTCAAGTACAGAAAGAGAAAGACAGTCTTGTGGTCTGTTTTCAATTATGCATACTGTATTTTTCACAGGAGTCCGGTAATTCTCTTGATACACTGAGTTACATGAAGACGCGTATGGAATTTTTCATGTGGAGATTTGTGTTACAGTCTGATGTTATGTCTGATTTTATTCCAGGTTCTTTTTGGATCTGTACAACCTTCATGTTGTGTCTGGTTTTATTCCAGGTCCTTTTTGGATCTGTACAACCTTGGTGTTCACCACAGCCATTGCTGGCAATCTGGCCAACTACATGCAGGCTGCTGGCCAGAACTACCAGTGGGTGTATGACTTCCACAAAGGTTTGTTAGACTACAGTCTGTATAAGACTTCATGGCCATGATATGTCCCAGCCAATGGTTTTATTTGTTCTGTTTTTTTTTTTTTTTAACATTGTAATGAATACTTTGCGTACACCAATATATGACTAATCTTGTAATGATTGCACATCAAATCGCTCACTGAAATATATGTTATGTTTTTATATTTCTGTTCAGATGACTTTTGAAGATGTCATTGTTATATGCATTCGCAGATTATCCGCTGCTGTTATCAATACCTGAATATTAACATTCATGTGAATGTTGTAAATGGCTGTCCTATACTCATTTTTTTCAGAAGGAAAATTTCAGTTTAAGTTCATGTGTGTGCTGTGAAGCTGTATGATTGTGTAATATTTGCACAAGAATGTTTGTTTAAAGAAAATCTTTGTTAGAATTACCAGGAATAAAGTGTAAATTTGTCTTGGTATTATGTAAGAAGAGTCTTCTGCATACTTATGTCAGCTGCACTCATTTATCATTGGGGATTTATTTATGTTATCATAATATTGTGTTTATATGCTGTTTACTGTTTTGCCTGAAAGCAGTTGTATATGTTCCAGATATTTTTTTCCCATGAATGAGTGTACCTGTAAATATGAGGGAATGATACAACTGAATATTGGAAAATACCAGCTGGGGGGTTACAGGTTTGTATCCCATCATAGGTAATTATTTGTAGGACTTCTGGCCCCAACCAGCTGGGAAGTTTCATCCTTTTGGTGGACATGTTCTAAGGTTGTTGCTCAAATTTCCTGGCAGAACTGTAAGTGTCTGCATTTCTCAGGCCTACTTGACGCAGGAACGTTGCTTACAAAAATAAAGTCCTGTTATGTAGTCTCAGACCAGGTTGGAACTCTACAGCATCAAGTTTTTTGTCCTCATCCTTATGTGGCCCTTTATGCCATTCTGATTTTAATTCTTTTATTTAGTTTTAATTTCTTGTCTACATTCATGCTGCGGTGAGTTTGTTTTAAAGTTGTTAATAATATCAGGTTATGAGGACCATTGCTTGATGAACATGGTGGCACCTTCCAGAGGGGGGCGCTTACTCACATTTGCTCCACAACTTATCAGTTACTGTCATCAGAAGATGATTAGCGGATGTGTCCTGTGTTATATTGGATCAGAACAGACCCCACTGAACATCACTGAAGTGATTCCGCAGCAGTGTAGCAGAGCTTAATCTAGAGCGCGGGATTGGTACAATCCCCCGAAAATCTGTTCCTTCCCGCAATTATCGAGTCTTAACGCGGGCAGACTCCCGCACAGTTGCAGGACTGCCCGCCCTGTTCACTGATTGTTGCGGGCGCTCGTTTGTCGACTGCTTGAAAAACTGAACTAGGACTGAGCAGGAGCAAACGATTTCTTGGTATTTCATTGGCTGTTAGTGTAGATCAACCAGTCGGCAGTGTTCATCTCCTCCATCTCGATCACCGACGAGAAGTTGCGAGAGTTTGAGGCGCCATATTGGATATTTTCCAAAATGAAACGTGCACCCACCCTGTTCGACTTCGACTTTCGTGGAGGAAAAGTGAAAAAATAAGATTCTGTGCCATGCGAGGGTGGAGAAGATCATGAAGAAACCGCGACTACATCTGAAAGCTTGGAGAAGCAGCCCGAAAAGAGTGCCAGTGCAAAGGAACACCGGTTTCAAGACGATTGGCTGAAGAAGTGGCCCGGGGGGGGGGGGGGGGGGGGGGGGTAGGGGGGGGGGAGTGCCCCCCTTTTTTTTTATATGAGGGGGGGGACTGCCCCCTTTTTCAAAAATCCTGGATTAAGCTCTGGTGTAGTGTCTCCTCTTGGGTTGCTCAACTTGCCCCATGGCGTTATTGATTGCTTCCTAGGCTCTGTCTTAGCTGGGCTGCAATGGATCAAAAGTATATGTGGATCTGTGCAGGAAGATCAGAAGTTTCTTGAATGTAGTGCCACTGATGGAGCAGAATGATACAGAAAACAGAAAAAAAAAAAAGAAAAAAAAGAAGAGGACGAGAGAGGTAACAAAAATTATTCTGCATTGGTGAGGTGAATTGATTTCACTCTGTTTATTCTTAGTGATATTAGACTAATATCTTAAAATTGTTACACAGAGACTCTTAACTAAGACTCTTAAAACAAATGATGTAATTGAATACCTTTTAACACACACACACACACACACACACACACACACACACACACACACACACTAACGTGGTGACAGCCCTGATGTGGCCCTTTGTGGTCGGCTGGGCTATAAGCAACATTATCTTATCTTATCTCACACACACACACACATACACACACACACACACACACCCACACACACACACACACATACGCACACACACACACACACATGTCGGCACGCACGCCATTATGACAGGCATATTATTACATGGACACACATGCATACAAAATTGAATGGAAATACAGGGAAAGAAAAGACGGGAATGGCTGCAAGAGAGAATGGAAAAAAGATTATCCCATGAGAATAGGTCTAAAGGGTTCAGTGATGGGTCAAATATTATTCAGTAAAAATGAAATGGTATTTATGATCTGAGAAAATTTCTCTTGTTCGAATTCACTGAATTTTAGTGTGCATATTTCTGTGATCTTCCAGTGACCTTTGCGGCCACGGCCATCTTCAGCTACTGGTGGGTGGTACCACTTATTCTGTTCGGCCTACTGTGGTGGAGGGGTAACCCAGAGCGCTACACTTTCTTGGAGCTCATCTGCCTCTATGGATATTCTCTGGCCATCTACATTCCAATCTCGGTGAGAGGTTTTGTCGTCTTGGTTTACTGATTTGTGGATGTTGAATTGGAGGGAGTAGTGGAGATGGGGAGGGGGGGGGGGGAGTTGTGGAGAGTGGAAGGGAGGAAAACAGGAAAGGAAAGGAGATTGGGTTTTTTTTCGTTGTGAGTGCAAAGATTTGTGCAGATTAGAAAGTTGTTTGTGAATTGCCTCACCTCTTCTTCAGCTTCTTGCCCTGTCCTTTCCTGTCTTGCCCTAGTATGCAGGCACACGTGTACACATATACGTATAGGACATGACATTTGACCAGGTAGCTTCAGTTAAAGTTACCACCATTTGCACTGGCTCTTGAACAAGCTAAAATTTTTGTACAATATTTTTTCTTTCTATCATGTATGAAGTGTTACTGACTACATGATACTGATAGAGATGATGCATTTAAGATGATTGTTCATGATCTAGTGGTCCAGGCACTACTGTAATGACGAAGACATTTGGTACATTTGTGTGGACCATTCCAAATTGACTAAAAAGAGATCAGACTTAAGTAACGATAGATCAGGTGATCCAGATGTGGTCAGTCAGTGTTGTGGTGGTGAGTTAATGCAATGCAGGTGAGTAAATACAAACGTCAGTCACAGTGATCAGCAGCACACAAACAAGCAAACGCTTACCACAGCACATTCTTTACTAGATAGTTGTACAGTATTTTCTTTGATTTTAATGTTGTGCAGTTCAAAGGGTTTGGGGATAATTCATTTTACAAAATGGTGCCACTCTCAGTATATCTAGTGCTAGAGAAAGTAAGGCATTTTTGTGGAGAACAGATTGGTAGATGGGAGGTGAATAATCATGTGACACTTTCTGTTCCAGTGTTACAGGAAAACATTGACCTCAGTGGCTGTGCATGTCAGTCTGAGTTGCTGTTGGCAATCAAAGCGCGGAGGTCAGATTGTTAGTTGACAGTGCCGTAATGGTCTGTTCTCGTGTGTGAGGAGACTACTGTTTACCCCAGTTGTTTTGTGTGTGTGTTTCAGTTACTATGGGTGATACCGGTGGCGTGGTTGCAGTGGTTGTTGGTGGTGCTGGGCGCTGTGTTGTCTGGCACTGCTCTTCTGCTGGCTGTGTGGCCTGCTGTCAAAGGGGATAAGAAACAGGTGAATTATAATTGTGAATTTATATTTCAAAAGTTTGTCAAGTTTTGTATTCTCACAATGTTCTACATGTTTTCTGCTGATGCATTCAAGTGAAAAAGTTCTTTTTTTGCTTTTCGTTTCCAGTTTTTGCAAAAGTTGAAAAATAACAATAATTTGAAGTATAAAGCTATCCTGTGATGTTTCTTACGTTGTTCATACAGTGTGATACTGTTGAAACTTTTAGTAATGGCCTACAAAAGTCTTGTATTTGAAACTGAGTATTTAATGGTAGATGAGTCTCATAAGAACAAAAAGAGTTATGTTTCAGAAAACTGTAAGGAAAAAAAGAAGACCATTTCAGAAACGTGAGTCTTAACCCGTAGAGTGCCTTTAAGCCGTCAGCTGACGCCGCATTAAAAATGCTTTCCCAGTGTCTATGGGCCGTCCACTGACGTCATGCATTTTTCTTGAATTTTCATTCGTTACTATTTCTATCAACGGACTTAAATAGAGTGTGCGTAGTAAGCCTTATATGTCTGTAGTATTAAAATGATATGTAAATGACCACACGTGAGGGGAAAGCCCATTTATTCTCATCACTGACTGGATGACCAGCCAGCACTTCGTCTCGCTTGCAAAGATGGCGGCGCAACCTTCGACAAGCGCAGCGACCAAATCAACGTATTTACACAGCTGAGCAGGCTCTGCTAATGATTTTTGACAAAGACAATAATCTTTTATTCAACGACTCACTCGAGCATGAAGGTGAGATGATGATAGTGATGGAATTGCCAACCGTATTCGTCAGTTATTGTGTCGGGCTGTGTGACCTCAATGTGTGTTCAGCTGACTGGTTTGCCAGTGTCGAACGAGCTCGCCTAGTGTGTACTCTGCACTGCGTGCCAGTGGTCAGTGACGTGGTAGTCAGCGTGAGAGGGGAGCGCGGCCTGCTCGCGGCGCGGCACAGGGCAGAGGGAAAGGTAGGGGAAGAGGAGCAGTGAAAGAGAGGGTTGAAGTCCAGCAAGGGGGCGTGGTGGGGAGAGGGGGGCGTGGTCGTGGACTGACCTGTCTGCATAGAGTGTGAGCGTCTTGATAGACTTCTAAACTGTTTTACTTTCATTTACAGGTGTAGTGTGACAATACAAACTTTATTTTCAACTTTTTTGCTTTGTGTTCTTGTTTGGATGTGAAGATGTAGTGGTAAATACATATGCTTTTGATCGTGCAAAAAAATCTATCCAAATCTAATTGTCTAAATACTTTTTTATTATCAAAATTAAAACAAAAGAAGCCCAGATTCAAAATCTTCATTCAATTTCCTTCAAAAATCATATATATTTCATTGTTATATCTTTTGTAGTTTCTGAGCTAGAATTTTTTGTTAATTATTACCCCAAATCATTAGATTTCCCTGGCACTGGGAAAGCCTTTGTTTGTAACATTTTCAAGCAGCTTCAAGCAGCGAACGGGTTAAAGAGAGTCTATTCTGGGATATAAATGTGGTATAGACAACACAACAAAAAGTGAAAGAAAAGTTTCAGAAAACAAGTCTGTAAAAGGAGGTGAATGTTGGATAGACAAAGACAAAAACGTTTCAGAAAACTAGTGTCTTATGGAGATGAATCTAGCATAAAAATAAAAAAAAGAGAAAGATGTTTCAGAAAACTAGTCTATAAATGAAGGTGAGTCTAACATAAATAAAGAGGAACATGTTTCAGAAAACTAGTCTCCACAGGGAGGTGAATCTAGTATAAACAAAGAGGAAATTTTTTTCAGAAAACTAGTCTCAAATGGGAGGTGACTCTAGTATAAACAAAATAGAACATGTTTCAGAAAAGTTTCTAATTTGGTATAGACAAAGAAAAAAATGTTTCAGAAAACAAAGGCTTGAAATGGATTGAATATTGGGACGTGAATCTAGTTTAGACAAGAAAAAGAACAATGTTTCAGTGGAACATGTGTGCAAAGGGAGGTAATCTAAATTGGGAGGTGAATCTTGTGTAGAGAAAAACAAACAAAACAGATCTCTGAAGCGAAAAAGTCTGTATTGGGAAGTGAACTAATCTTGACAAAAAGAAAGGTGTTTTTGTATAAAACAAGGCTTTAAGGGTAGGGAGTTTTGATTTGGAGGTAGACTGCAAATTAAGTATACTGGTGATGATATATGGGAATGTTAATTGTGATCTGCTTTTTCCTTAAAATGAGATTAAAATGTTGAAGCATGCTATTAGTTGCTGGCAAATTCTGATTATGTATAACAACTATAAAAAGAACGATTACCCTGCAAAACAAAGCTATTAAATGCTACGAAAGCAAAGAATGAAACTCTAAAGACTTTGAACACAATGACTTAGAAAAAGTTTCCATATGGACAGTATTCTGAAATAATTTGAAATTATTCAAGAATGTGGTAACGCAGTATTAAATACAGAGATAATCCCTGCCTCACATTTTCCCCAGTCTTCCAAAAAGAATTATTATTTAGTGTAAAGCACATTTTTATTGGCTAGATTTAGACCAACACTGTGCAAGGTTTAAATTTGCTCACCTAACCTTAAGTAACTAACATCACACGAAAACACACACACACACTCACACATACACACACA
Organism: Conus canariensis; assembly: GCA_033310375.1. Lineage (NCBI taxonomy): Eukaryota > Metazoa > Mollusca > Gastropoda > Neogastropoda > Conidae > Conus > Conus canariensis. The sequence goes on along the minus strand of CM065726.1, from coordinate 27,807,277 downwards.
CACACACACACACACACACACACTTTTTTTTCTGGAAATCTGTTTTTGTAGTTTTGTTGCTTTTTTGTTGTTGATTATTCTGTTGTTTTTTTTTTTATTGTTGAGTTTCACATCATAAGGACCCTTCAGGAGGTCTTGCAACACAGCAATTCTAGGAAATTTACAGCCTTCTGTTCTCACCAGTTTTAAAAGAACTCTGCTCTTCATCATCCGCTTAACTCTCAACAGTTTTTGAGATTTTTGCATTTTGCATGATGGATGTTTTTTTTCGTAACATTCTGTGCATTATTTCTAAAATGATAATATTTTTGTGATGAATGTGTCTATTTCGGGTTTTTTAGGTGATACACTGCTTCAGATAACAAAAATGTTGTTTTAAATACCATAATTCCAGGAAGAAAACCTTTGATCACAGGTGATCAAAATTCAAGGGAAAGAACCGAAGAGAGTTAAACCTTGTCAAGACGCCAGCCAATGTGACCTGATGTGTTTCTCTAACGAGACCCTCGAAGAACACTGGAGCATCTTTTACACACTGAAACTTTTCCCTCTTCAATGCTGCTTCACTTCAGAAAACAGAAACCAGTCACAGCACGATAAATCCGGAGAATGCCGGGGGATGAGTGACAAGTTGCTCATCCTTCTCCTTCAAGAAATCTAGAGTTGCAGTAGCTGTGTGCGTCTGGGCATTGCCATGATGCAGAAGCAGTCTTGTTCCTCATCCTAGTTGGCATACTTGCCATGCTTTGAACACCTTTTTGGAAGCAAACAGTGACATGATACTCACTGTCCTGCTTTATTGGAGGGGCAAGTGGTAAGCTGGCCTGATTTTACAAGGAAACATACAACTGTTTGTTTGGAATGATGGAATTTGTGAATACAATTTTTTTTTTTTTTATTACAATATCATTTGGAAAGACTGATTGTTTCTTTGATTTTGGATCATACTTGCAAACTCAGATTCATCTCCTGGAACAATGTCTCAAAGACAATCTGAACATCCAATGTCAGATTTTCGCAACATGTAAGTATACCATTCAGTCAAACCCCATTTCTCGCTCATCCATCAAATGATGTGTCACCAAACAGGCACAACACTGCCTGAAATGGAGGTGTTTGTGAAGGATTATGTTGATGCTCCCAGATGAAATCTTCATTGTGTGGTGACACAAGGGTTGTCTTTGATCATAGGTCTGAGCAGGACCACTTTTTCTTTGGTTACCACTGTTACAGGTCAGCCATTCTGGTCAGCATCTTTCAGGTCGTGTTGAACTGTCTGTACCACCTGAAGAATATGGTCTGTGATGGTGTTCGCTTCCGGAAATAATCAACAGACTAAAAAAACATTGCTGATGAAAGTCATTTGGCTTCTTAGCTCAAAAATCACAGTTACATAACTCAGTTTCAGCCTCAGTGGGACTGTCACCATTACTCGCATTTTGCCTTCCCAGGAAGATTTTACATAACAGAATGAAATTTGTCTTAATACTTTTAATAACACTGCTGCATATGATTACGTAATAATGAACACTGTGGCCTCAGACCCTTCATAGGGCATTAGGATATGCTACACCTTGAAATCTGAAATCATGTCAGGGAAGTGTTCAAAAGGTATGAAAATGTTGAAAAGGTAAAGAATGTGCAGCAAGGGTCTCAGTACATTAACTGTGTTTTGTTGAAAGTAATCATACTGATAGCACATGTTAAATCAAATTTCCTGTTCATTACATGAACTGAGTTTTGTTGAAAGTAATCATACAGATATTGCATGTTAAATCAGATTTCCTGTGTTTAACATTTGTTAACGATTTTCCGTTCAGCTTACTTTTCCTGAATTCTGAAGAATAAAAAGAGTTGACTCAGTATATAAAGTCCAGCTTCACCTGCCCCAACATTTAATTGGGAATGTGAAAAAACCAACAGAATTGTTCTTGGGAGTTACCAAAAGTTTTTCCTTTCCATTAGATGGAAAAGTGTGTGGAGAGGGCAGACACCATCTAAAAGATATAACAAAGCCAAAGGATGGACTTGTTGCAGGCTGTCATATGATGATGATGATGTTGACAGGTTGCCATTGGGGTGTTAGTCTTGATCTTCCTGCTCCATGGTGCCCTGGCTATGGGCTTTATGGTGAGTCAGTCCATGCGACTGTAAAAAGTTTTTTTTTTAAGTCGGTTTCAGAGCAAGGACAGAAAAAACAACAACAAGAGTTTGTGTGTGCATTTATTCCTGTCTAATTCACTCTGTGAGCGTTTGCATATGTGGTGCTGTGTATGTGTGTTAATGTGATAAATGTATGTGCTTGTGTTCTTTTATGTGTAATGAAAAGAAACAAAGACATACACGCAGACACATACATACAGATACTCACAGTGCTTCTTTGTTGTTCAGTCCTAGTGTCTCTCAGCCAGGGATGATTGTCACAAAAGTAGACTGTAACACTCAACGACAGAGATTATACATTCGATCACAGAGAAAGTGACTTGTGGAGACTTCTCCCCAGTAGTGTTCTGTGCAAACACTGTAACCATCTCACATAATGCTAGATATGGCTGTCCTACAAAGGTTTTGTGGTCACTTTACAAAGGTCAGCTGTGTGAAATGTACAACAGTACATGGGTCATTGGGGAAAATGTTGTTGCAAGAAATCATCAGTTCGAAAATTTTTGAATGTCCATTCTACAATGAGACCAGGACTACAGTTTCAGAAAGATTTTCCGAAAGAAGGTTTGTGACCAGTTAATCTTACCCGCTAGTGTACTTAATTGTGTTTACACAAAATTTAGTTGCTGACCAGGTCTACCTTAACATTTTCTTAAAATACTTATCAGTTGTACATTGTCAAATACATTCAGTGAAAGGGAGATACTGAATATGCGTCTTGCCTGTTACAGCTGTACTTTTTCCACGTGCCCAGCTCAGGGTCAGGGCTCACCACTCCTTCTCCAGCCAATCACACAACTGTCGCTCCTCATCATGTGACCCTCAAACCTCTGAAGGTCCAGGCAGGCCTCCCTCCCCACGGCGGTGATCAGCCCAAACAGAATGCAAACTCTGCTCAAGGACCGCCACAGAATTTGGCACACCCACCAGGGCAGACACAAAACGCTGTGCCGGGTCTTGGAAAGCAGTCAGACTCGGCAAAGTCCGCAGGACAGCAGCAGCCTAGGCCGGACGGTTCTAAGCAGGCAGCACCGAGTGCGGACGACAGAGTGCTGGAAGGAGGCATCCTTGCTGGCCCGCAAGGGGAAGCATCGCAGTCAGGAAAGGCGGGTGAAGGCGGAGGACAAAAACCCTAGCCGGAGACCCGGCAAGTGATAATCTGTGTGGCTTGAGTAGGTGGGAGGAGGATTTGGCAAGCCTTAGTGTAGGGTAGTCTTTGAATCGAAAATCTTCTCACAGACTGGTGCATGGTCAGGGTGTGGGGAGGAGCTTGATTAACAAAAAAAAAAGAATGACACAAACCTTATCCTGCAGACTGGGTTCAAGGTCATCTACAGGATTGTTTTACAATGCTGGAGAGGTTGTGTGTAGGATTACTTAAGCCTGCTGTGTAAAGGGGAGGCGGGTAGGGGTATTTATTTTCATCTGACTTACTGTGGGAAATGACTACTTTCTCTCCAAAGAAAAGTTAGTGGGTATCCTGTTGGGTTAGGGTGTTGCTCACTTTCCTCAGGCTGCACAAGACTTCCACGAGAGAGTGCAGGACCCTGAAGAGGACAGTATATCTATATTTGTATGTCTATCTCTGTATGTCAGATTCTGATACATGTGGAAGTTGGATGATTCTTTTGAACATTTATACAGAGATTTAAGCACATCATTGTTAAAACTGTATTAAGTTCTCAGACCCTGTTTATAAAAGTGGTTCCTGTAGGCACTGTAGAAGCAGTTGGTGATTTTGTCAGGCTGGTGATAGCAGAAAGGAATGATCAGAGGGAATGTTCAGAATCCCTTGAGTTGGGTGCAGAAGAAATGCATAGTATTCTGTCAGATACCTGTCGTTAGGTAGTTCAGGAAATTATTGTTGATGATAGAAGAGATTGACTGGTGCTCAAGACTATGACTTGTGATCGTCATTAATGTGAGATGATGAATGTTGTTTCCCCTGACCACACCACTTCGCTTGAAACCATTCCAGCTCCTTTGTTTTCTTTCAATCATTGCAAAATATGGTGTCTGATAATTGACATGAAGGATCTTAGCAATGAAGTTTGCAATATTCTATTACAATGGTGAAATGGAAAATGATTGATTTCACAAGGACATTATGTCCAGATGTTTCCATACATTGGCTCAAACTGTAAAGATTTTTTTTAATTATTTGGGGAAAGATGACCAGAGTTTGTTTGTTTTTGTTTGATAGATGGGTTATCTGGGTTCAAGACAAAAGTGCAGGTTGTTTCATTGCTTTCTCCATCCTGTTAATGAAGAAATGTTGAATTGGCAGGGTTTCCATTTATTTTCTGGTTGACACTTTTGTTTTTGTTTTGCCAATTTTTTGCTTGATTGTTATGTACTTGCCATGACTAGTATCTTTGAAAATAGAATTCCTAATCATGAAATTTGTGGGCAAATTTTACATTCATCTATCCAGTTTTTCATTGCCTTTCGTGTTTGATGTCTTTTGAGTCCCAGTCAGAATATGCTTTCACTTTCTCTGACATTTCAACACGTTTGGTTACATGGTCAGAGTGTGAAGTGTGTGTGTGTGTGTGTGTGTGTGTGTGTGTGTGTGTGTGTGTGTGTGTGTGTGTTGATGTGTGTGCAGCAGTACAGTTATCGTTCTCAGAGATTCATAGAGGTTGATCATGTTTGAAATGTAAGTTTGCTCATTTTTCTTCTTCTAACTACTTTGAAATGCAATAGTTCCTTGTCTTTTTTTTTTTTTTTTTTTTTTTTTTGGTGAGTGTTGTTAACTCCATCCTTCTCACCCATTTCACCCACTCTTCCATCTCATCTGACCCCTTCCTCCTGCTATTCCATCGTAGCTTTTCCTTCCATCCCATCTGATCCCTTCCTCCCATTCCATCTGATCTATTCTAGCCTTCACATCCAATTCTTTCCTTCCGTTCCATCTAACTCCATCCACCTGTCCCATCTGACCCTTCCTCCCATGCTATTTGACCCCTTCCTCCCATCCCATCTGACCCCTTCTTCCCATCACATCTGACCCCTTCCTTCCATCCCATCTGATCCCTTCCTCCCATCCCATCTGATCCCTTCTTCCCATCCCATCTGACCCCTTCCTCCCATCCCATCTGACCCCTTCCTTCCATCCCATCTGATCCCTTCCTTCCATCCCATCTGATATCCCTTCCTCCTCCATCCCATCTGATCCCTTCCTTCCATCCCATCTGATCCCTCTTCCTTCCATCCCATCTGATCCCTTCTTCCCATCCCATCTGATCCCTTCTTCCCATCCCATCTGATCCTTCCTTCCATCCCATATCCCTTCTCCATCCACTATCCTTCCCATCCCATCTGATCCCTTCTTCCCATCCCATCTGATCCTCTTCCCATCCCATCTGACTCCTTCCTCCCATCCCATCTGACCCTTCCTTCCATCCCATCTGATCCCTTCCTCCCATCCCATCTGACCCCTTCCTCCATCCCATCTGATCCCTTCTTCCCATCCCATCTGACCCCTTCCTTCCATCCCATCTGACCCCTTCCTTCCATCCCATCTGACCCCTTCTTCCCATCCCATCTGACCCCTTCCTTCCATCCCATCTGACCCCTTCCTCCCATCCCATCTGACCCCTTCCTTCCATCCCATCTGATCCCTTCTTCCCATCCCATCTGATCCCTTCCTCCCATCCCATCTGACCCCTTCCTTCCATCCCATCTGATCCCTTTTCCCATCCCATCTGATCCCTTCCTCCCATCCCATCTGATCCCTTCCTCCCATCCCATCTGACCCTTCCTCCCATCCCATCTGACCCCTTCCTTCCATCCCATCTGATCCCTTCATTCCATACCATCTGACCCCTTCTTCCCATCCCATCTGATCCCTTCCTCCCATCCCATCTGACCCCTTCCTTCCATCCCATCTGATCCCTTCTTCCCATCCCATCTGATCCCTTCCTCCCATCCCATCTGACCCCTTCCTTCCATCCCATCTGATCCCTTCTTCCCATCCCATCTGATCCCTTCTTCCCATCCCATCTGACCCCTTCCTTCCATCCCATCTGATCCCTTCCTTCCATCCCATCTGATCCCTTCTTCCCATCCCATCTGATCCCTTCCTCCCATCCCATCTGACCCCTTCCTTCAATCCCATCTGATCCCTTCTTCCCATCCCATCTGATCCCTTCTTCCCATCCCATCTGATCCCTTTTGTCTGTCCCATCTGACATCTTCCGCCCATCCCATCTGACCTGTTCCTCTCATCCCATCTGAACCCTTCTATCTGTCCCATCTAACTCCTTCCTTCCATCCCATCTGACCCATTCCTTCCATCCTATCTGATCCCTCTATCCCATCTTATTTTTTATTCCTCCCTCCCACCCCATCTTATACCTTCTTCCCATTCCATATAACCCCTCCCTTCCTCCCCATCTGATGTCAATCTCCAGTGCCATCTGATCTTTTCAAACTTCCCATCTGATCCCTACCCCCCTTCTCACATGACCTTTTCCTCCCATTTCCGGTCCATCTGCTAACCAACAGGGTTCATGGATGGTGTAACAACGAGGGGCATCATTTTACTGGCAGGTGATAACTTGGGTGGTCACGGTTTGGGTTTCTTTTTCTGTGAAAAATCTTTAAAGTTTGTGATGTCAGTTGATATACATGCTAGTCTCATGTAACAATGGCATAGAAACCAGCACAGCTTTCAGCTCATTTATTTGCGCAAAGAAACCTTAGCGCCAAATTCATGAAGGAAGATGGGTTGATTGTCATTGTTGGCTCCAGTTCAAGAAAAAATGGGCAGTGACAATGGCTTCATGAAACAGTTGGTGGCTTATTGAGGGAAACCTGAAATTGACAGAAGGGAAGAATATTGCCTGCAACAACAACAACAACAACAACAAACCAGGGTGAATAATGGGCTGGAAGTGGCATAGCATATGCTAGATGTTATTATTCTTTGTCCATTTTTCTTCTCACATAATAAAGGAGACATTCTCAAATGCATTTTAGAAACGAAGCCCCTGTTTTATTTCAATTTTGAGGGACCAGAGTACATTCCCTTTTTCCTTGGTTGGGGCCTCTATGGCCCTTGGCCCTAGAATTGATCTTTTGCAGGTTTTGGCAGTTCCATTTATATTTGTCACTGGTTTCTGATGTGTCTGATTTCCATTTGAAAGGTCTGGCTTCAGATCCAGGGAGTACTAGATGGGTAAGGGATGGAGCTTCTTGGGATCTTCGAACTCAGTGTTAGCACAAACCTCATTGCTTTAGAATTGTTTCACATACATACACATCTGGAATCATCAAAACAGGCAGATTATGTTTCTTGATAAATATTTTTTGAGAACAAAACCTGTAGCGTAGCTACAGACCTGTGTACCCATGCAATGTCAGCATATTTTGTTCACCTTTGATGAAAATATGATAAGTACAATGAACTGACAAAGAAGAGAAATCAAGAAAAAAAAACATCTAGAAACGAAGTTCTTGAGTTGCAATGCACTTTCAGAGTTTGACACAGGATGATGTCTAGGTATGTTTTTACCAAAGGGCAAACACTCAAGATTGCTAACTCTCGCATGCAAAATCGTGTCTTGCTGTGGCTGCTTCTTCCAACAACATGCCAGTAAGTTGGAACAATAGCAGCAATTACGGGCCCTTAAACATTATTGATAAAGAAAGGCAAGAGGGCATGAATTTGTGCCAAGGTATGTTAATGAAACAGATTTTAAATTAGTTTATGTTGGAAGAACCCATTTCTTATTGTGATTGCTTCATACATGATCATGAGAGCAGATGAAAACAAATCCCCACCACAAAACTCTGAAAGATGTGTACACATTCTCTTTAGAAAAATGTAGTATACCAATAGCAATTTTAGGGCAGTTGGGTCTGAAGCTGGCAAGAATAGTAGAGTACAAAGAAGTTCAAAACAGTGGCTTTGCGACTTAACCACTTTATGTAAAACATACCAAGTATAAAACATACTGGAATGAGCTGCTGGCCTTGAACAGAGTAAGGAAATTGACCTGTTTAGGGAAACCTTGTGAGTTGTGGGTCAGTTGTTTCACACAGGCATATTGTACATGCTCGCTTTGCTTGTGCCACTGCTTTTGTGGTGAAAATGATGCCATGAAATGGTTTTTAATGAAGAAAAAAATCATCCACCTTGTCTCATGGAAACTTGAATGCACAGAGTTAGCAGAAATGACCAAACTAAAGATCAGCTTTGATTTGTTGCTTTGTGTATGGGAAATTCTTCCCCCGCTCATTGTAGCTTCAGTCCACAGATTCCACGCAGTTTTCATTGAAATTCTTCACATTGCAGTGAAATCCATAGGTATTCAGTGGTCTGCAGTTTTCTTATGCTTTGAAAGTATCAGAGAAACCAAAGCTCTTTGACGCACACTTCAGACTTATTTACTGCTTTGTTCTAGTGCATTGTGCAATAATATTACAATAAGAGAAGTAAATTCTGGCTGCTCGCTGTGTAAAAGTCCATCAGTTGTCATTTCAGTCTTCCTCTATGTAAGTGGCTTTGTTTTCTTTCTGTGTGTATATGTTGGCTGTCATAGTAGATGCTTCCATAGAATTCAGCTAAGAACAGCTTGTTTCGCTGCGGTTTCTTACTTAAACTAAACTACAGGCTGTCCATGGGCCCTAGGTATATTGCACACTAAAAGACTAGTTCTCAGATAATTCCTGAAGACATAACCGAGGGGAGAGCATAATTCTGGCCCATGTATGATTTGACCCTGGGATCTCTTGTTGTCTCCTCAAGACGAGTGCAGCGACCACTGGACCATCACATGACTGTTATTAGTGTAGAGTAAAAAGATGCAGAGTGATTGTCAATATTCAAAAGAGCAGAAGATTTCATCCTCTTTTTTCTCTTTCAACCTGAGAATTGTGAGCTGTCATGGTATAAACAATAAAACTTGAAACATCATTTCTGTATAAATGCGTTTTTGACATTTTGTTAAGTATTTGAGCAGCTTTCTTCTTCTCTTAGTATCTGACGTTTGGACAAGTCAGGGGAGACAACCTGTGAAATATTGGAGCTGAGAACAGTTGATGAGTTCACAGTAGGAGAGGTTGGTCAGTTTCATGAATGCTTATTGTACATACATTTTGTGATTATAGTTTATGTTTGTGTGTGTGCATGTTTTCCTTTAAACATTTATTGTTATGAGCAGATATGATGGAATGTCTGGAGCGTGTATGGAGGAACTGGTTCCACCAATACTATTTGGAAGACCCATATAAAAGAAGATTTCACTCCCACTTCGTTTGAACACTCGATTGTTGATTGTGTAGTATGATATTGCATAAGATTTTGTTTCAGGTTTTTTTTTCCAGTCTGATATTATTCCGTATAGAATGAGAGGAGTGGTTTGAGATGAACGCAAACTGTATTCACTCTATTAAAAAGTTGATTGTTGTTCCCCTGTAACATTATCAAAGAGAAGCAAACCTGTAATTTCCCTCTTTGTCTGATTCTGCTGTTTTTCTTAATGATTTGTAAAAATTAATTTTCTACCTTCTTTGCCTATATTGGCTGCCTTCGCTAAGAAAAATCCTTACAATTTTTTTGTTTTCGACCGGTTACAATTGAAGACATGCCAGCTTTTCATAGTGTATTTGGCAAATAAAAAGACTGTAAACTGTGCAGTGACCAGTGAGAATACTCTCTGGCCCATTTTTGGTGTTTGTTTGGCTGCTTGTCATAGTGTATTTGTCAAGACATTGTTATGCTTTTCAATATTTGTTTCAACAAATTATGTAATGTGAGGGAGACAAAAATATTCCTGGCATCTCCAGCAGTGTCTGATCTTATCTGTAAAGAGTTTCAACACATTCACTGTAACATTATGAACTTCATGTATATGATATTCTTGCATTTACATTGTCCCTGGCAGGTCTTTCTCATCAGTGTAGTTACATCCCTGAAAGGGCCTCAAGTAACATGATGCAGGCCTCCGACTTCTCTGCAGATTTCCGGGAAAACTGAAACAGACAATTAGGGGAAAGAAAGATTTTTAAGAGAAAAAAAAGTTGTGTAGAATTCTTGAAATTCCTGTCCCATGTTCAGTATGCCAGCATCCAACTCAGAAATCACCATTTCCGTTTTGTCAGTCTAGGTGTAGACAGTAATGAAAATGCAGCACTAGGAAAGTGTGCATCAGCAAGATGCTGCCAAAGTGGCAGAGACGGATAAAGATTTTATGAACAAAATGGCCCTGGCTGAGGCTGGACTAAAAGTGGACTATTTACTGCGTGACACGTGACGTCACAAACTCGAGGAAGCTTGGTAGGCTTGTTTGCTTTATGACTGTCTGGATCTGGATCTGGATCGGTACGTCGCTGACATCCATTTACTGGCATAGGCGCGACGGTGGGGGGTGCGCAGCGTGATGATATTATCGGCTTCTGGCTTTTGCCAGAGCCGACTTGAAGCTGTCGACTGACTTTTGGTGGACGATGTTATCGTCGAGGTGGTTCCACTCAGTTATCAGGGCTATGGACAAATGCCTTGTTGAACTCTGTCCTGTTAAAGCAAGATACAGTGAAGGTGGTGTGCTGTTACTGGACCATGCTCAGGTGCAAAAACACAAGGGGAAAAGTTAGGCAGCTGGAATTTCAAGGGCAGATTTTTTGAGGGAGGGTTGGGGGGAAGAAATGGGGTTGCTGGTTTGGAGGGTGGATTTTCAGAGATTTTTGTTTTTCCTCAGTGGTAGGTAGCCATGATGCTGGGCTGTGATTCACTGAAATAGAAACACTATGAAATTAAGCTGTTTTTCGTAGAGAGAACATTTCAGAGGCAGAACAAATGCCTTGTTGAACTCTTCTTTTCAGGCCATTTATTATTGTCATTATTCTTATTCTTGTTCTGTAATTGCTTGGCCTCCTGTCTTTGTTGTCTGATGGTTAATTTTTTTTAACCCTTTCAGGTCATTCTGCATGATACAAAAAATGTCAGGCTGCTCTGATTTTGAAATTGCTGAATAATTTACATGTTAACTGTTATTAAACCCCAAATGCTTGGTAAAAGACTTCACAATATATGGGTTTCACAGTTGGTTTGTCACTTCCATTATTCACTGAACAAAATGAATGGGGATGCTTGTACTGCTTTAAATTTTTGGTAGCGAGTGGTGTGCAGTACTTTGTCATGATTGAATGCATGTACATTACTTGAAATACAATATATTTTGCATATTATTTATTTGGACTGCTTTGGAACACATGCTGTACATTACAGGATTGGGTTTCATTGGGGGAACTACTGAGAGGAGATTGTCGCTTCATATAATACCTTGAATCTATGCATTTGGGATTCTTTTCTTGAGTCATGATTTTTCCTCCGTATAAGCTGTAGTGTATATCATGTGTGTGTATACTTGGTGTGTGGCGAGTGAGTAACCGGATATGAACGTGTATGCTTATATTTGTGTATGTGTGTGCACACGCGCACATATGAGCACATGTTTGTGGTATAGAGAGGGAAGAATGAGTGAAAATAGTATGCTATGAAAGATGTGGTATTTCTTGAAAATAAATGGGTACAAAAGCCAGTTGCTTCTTGATTTTTCTTTTCTTTTTGTCATGATTGTCATATTTTTTACTCATAAATGATTTTTTTTTTTAATCTTAAAAAAAAAACATCAAATTTTATTGAGTAACTTGTGATGAAGTTATCGAAAGTTGCAATACATGGTTTCACACCAATGTACACATAAATAATGCACTCATAGTCATACTGAGCACAACACACACACACACACACACACACAACACACATGCACACACAACACACATGCAGCACACATACACACACACACACTACACACACACACACATGGAATGTCTCAAACGCCATGTGTATAAGTAACTTTGCATAATATAAGCAAACCATCAGTTCTCCTGTAAACAGTTGTTTAAGAACTCTCAGGACTGGCAAGCTGCTGAAAAGGAAGTTCAAGGACCACACTGATAGGATAGGCCTACAACTCGGCAATTAAAGATGTGTGCACGTATCTATTTCTGGAGAGAAATCTGATGCCTTTGTTGGACATTGAATATGGAATGCCTTCAGCCTGTTCGGATGTTCAGATCAGGACCTGTAAGCTGGGAAAATGTACTTTTATCACTTTTGGCACTTGATCATAAGTTTCAGTTTCCCAAACTTTTGTAATCAGGACAAGAGGTGTGTGGAGAGGAATGGTTCAAATCTCCCAGGTCAACATACATGTGCATGTGCTACATAGTAAGCATTCTTTATGTGTTCATGCAGGCACAGGATCAGATACGCATGTTAAAGATCCTCTGTAACGCAGGTCAATGTTAAAGAAATGCAGAAAATACCAAGCATACGCCAGGCTTCTGGGGGAGGAAGATAAGTACCACTTTGAAATGCTGTGATGGATACTGCAAAGGAAAAAGAAATAGCTGCAGGTGCATCGTTGATGACAGTACCAAGACCTGTCAGGTAGTATGATAACAAGAACAATACCTGCTGTAAGTGCGTCGATGACAGTACCAAGACCTGTCAGGTAGTATGATAAAAGAACAATACCCGCTGTAGTGCGTCGTTGATGACACTACCAAGACCTGTCAGGTAGTATGATAACAAGAACAATACCTGCTGTAAGTGCGTCGTTGATGACACTACTAAGACCTGTAAGGTAGTATGATAACAAAAACAATACCTGCTGTAAGTGCGTGTTGATGACAGTACCAAGACCTGTCAGGTAGTATGATAACAAAAATGATACCTGCTGTAAGTGCGTCGTTGATGACACTACCAAGACCTGTCAGGTAGTATGATAACAAGAATAATACCTGCTCTCGGTCAGTGTGTTTAGTCTCAGGATTTGGTTATTGGACACTGCAGTCGATTTCATGATTCAGTGATAAAATAAGAAGAAGAGAAGGAAAAGTTTCATGACAAGCAGAAGAGGATAATGAAAAAACAACAATAAGCAAAACATGGAGATACACAGGCATATCAAGGGAGACAAATACAGAGACAATGGAGATGAGGGTTTTGAAGGGGAGAGGAAAGAGAGAAGGGGAGAGAAGGGATAGAGTGATCAGGAGGAAGAAACTGAAGCAAGGCAATGGATGTATCTTTAAGAAAGATGGACGACAAAGTACCAATCCAATCAAATTTAACAGAAGAATGTGATCTGTATTTACGAACCAAAAATCAGACACGAAACGGGTAAAGTCATATTAACCACAACAGTGAAACAGTAAGCAATATTTGTGTGCTATCCTCACCCTGTCTTGATTTGACAAAAATACAAATAATGACAAATGTGGTTCTGCAAATGTTATCCCACACCACAGCTATACCCTCCCAAAGATACATATCAGACATGGACTTATTCACAAATATGTATTTCAAGTAACTGTTTGGAATATCAGATTGAAAGGATTCTTTCTCGCATCTCTCATAACCAGCTAAAGCCTATAAATAAACAAAGTCAGGACTCCTCTCTCTCTCTCTCTGTGATAACATGTCCTGAATAAATTCATTTCATGTGGTGTATGTTCTAGTATAGCTTTGTGGTTTTCCAACAACTGAGGGAAGCTGGTGTGTGTGTGTGTGTGTGTGTTTTAGTTCAGTACTCCTTGTTTTGTCACTGTTTGAAAGTTTTATTTTGTATTTATTAAAACAAAAAGCATTGTACTATCAATCAAAACCTGGTATTTCTGTTTATTTGGTGTTTCTAATTTTGGGTACTAGACACTGACACTGACGTGGGGCAAACAGGTATACTAAGACGAGACAGGTTAGGATATAGATGTTACAGGAGGTGAATTTTGTTTCTTCCCTGCACCAGCTTTAATGTCGCTTTTGGTCTCGTCTGTTTTTTCTCCTGTATCCGAAATAACTTTAAAACAGTCGATTATATCATATTTTACTGACATATTCACACGCTTAGTGTGTTGACATTGAAATTATTTTCAGGTTTATTATTATATAGAAAAACAAAATGAAGAAACCAATCCGGACTCAGTAGTTAAACAGACACAAGCTGTTTGTATGTGAGTAAAGAAGCCTGTTCAACGACTGCATACAATTTTCAGCAGAGTGGCTTTAGCATTCAGTATGTATGTCCACTTTCTTGTGATGCTGTCATTTGATAATGGGTTCTACAAATCGTGATAAGTCACAGTCTTTCTTCTTCCTGACATTCACAAAACAACAAGTATCAATTCTTAATAAGTCCCTCCGGGGGTTGCAACCTTGCCGTGGTCGGAGGGCTTGCGTGCTCCAGTGATCTTTTAGGCTTTGCTGACGGGGGCATCAATACTCGACTAGATGGTTAGTTGTTGTCAATGCTTCTAGGCCTGTATAGCCAAGCTGCTGACTGGCCAAGCATGACGTGGTAGGAATTGATGCCCCTGGTAGGGTCTCCCATGTCAGAAAGGTTAGGAGTGAGGGCCCAGACAAATAGTAACCCACCTTTTTCCTATTCTGTCTTCTGCCTTTCTTAACGGTTCTTTTCTTTCTTCATCTCCCTTTCAAGCCTTCTTTTGCACACTCTTTTTCTCTCTGTGGTCTTCTTAAGATCCGCCGCGTTTGCCGTGCGGTGCGACCTGTGACGGAGGGGGATGAGATCCTGGTGATTGAGAGGGCCAACGCCCTCAACACATCACTTTGGCTCGGACCTCTCCTAGACAGGAGGTACACTCTGGCCCGGGTGTATCAATCGGCTTCCCCTTCGTGGGGCTGGGTCAAGACAGGCAGTTCTCCGACTGGCCAAGGTAACCCCTGCAGTGCTCAGCTCTCTGTTCCCGGGAGTTGGGCATGATCAGGGGGGATAGGGTCAGTAGGCTTCTGTTTGTCGTATATCTCTCCTGAAGCCTGGAAGGGGTCAAGACAATGAGTTCTTGGCCCTGGCCCCTTAGTTGGACTCCATGGTGGGTGGGTAAGGGAGAGATGAAATTTCTAAACATAAATCATAGCTTTATCCAAAATCACACCCCCCATAAAGAAGAGGAAGGCAGTGGACCCCATTTCTAGTCATAACGATTCCGACAGTGACTCGGATATGGAGACGAGACAGAGGACAGGTTTTTGGGCTTCCTGGCTTGTGGTTGAAGGGACAGAGCAGGAAAAGCCTATTTCTGCTCTGAGTCCTTTTGCTATTCAGAAGGGCTTTCAGGGTCTAGCAGGTGACCCTCAGTCAGTGAAAAGGCTACGGAATGGCATTTTCCTCGTCCAGTGCAGATCACAGAGGCAATCGGAGCAGCTGCTGAGGGCAACAAAACTCGTGGACAGAGAGATCCGGGTGACCCCCCATAAGCAGTTAAATTCGACCAAAGGGGTTATCCGGTGCCCGGATTTGAAAGGTGTCTCGGAAGCGGAGATCAAGACAGAACTTGCGTCCCAAGGTGTGACAGAGGTGCATAGGGTGACAGTCAAAAAAGGTGCAGAAAGAGTGCCCACCAACACCCTCTTTCTGACATTCTGCAACCCTGTGCTGCCTACGGTCATTAAAGTCGGGTACTTAAATGTACGTGTCCAACTGTATGTCCCATCCCCGTTGAGGTGTTTCAAATGCCAGAAGTTTGGACATGTCAGAGACCGCTGTTCTGGGCAGGAGGTGTGTGGTGTTTGTTGCAAGGCAACCCATGATGGGCCGTGTAAAGACCCGGCTCATTGTGCGAACTGCGGTGGCGACCACCCCTCCTCTTCACGCAACTGCCCTGTTTGGGTTCAGGAGTCCACCATCCAAAGAGTGAAGACTGAAAAGAAAATTTCGTTTTTTGAGGCCCGCAAACAGGTTGTTGGCAGTCAGACGTCAACAGTGTCTTCTTATGCTTCCGTTACAAAGAAAGTTTCCACCCGTTCAGTCTGCTGCCAGACTGACAATTTTACTTTCACCAAGACATTGCAAGAAAGACCGTTAAGCTCTGGTGGAAGCAAGTCCACCGCCTCCCAACCCAAAGTGGGTGCCCCTGGTGGAGGCAAAAAATCCGCCACCCCTCAGACTGCCCAGCAGTCTACTCCATCTGCTGCTGGGCAGATGAAAAAGCCAGGCCTCCCGCCTCGAACTTCCTCGAGCAGTGCCCGTGCGGGCAAGGGAGTTCAACCAAGTGTGGAGATGGTGGAGATGAGGAAGAAACCTCCACCATCTCCAAAATCCAGACCTTCTTCACCTGTGGGCAAGTCTGCCAGCAGGTCTGAAGACCCAAACAGTCCAGTGAAACTAAGCAATAAATTTGCTCCACTGAACGCAGACGATGACGAGGAGATGACCTGACTTCTCTCCTGTTCATCCTCTGCACCATGGATAGTAGTAAACTAATCCATTGGAATATCCGTGGCCTAAATTCAAATTTTGAGGAGCTGCAACTTCTGTGTCAAACTGTAAAACCTTCCGTCGTGGCTCTTCAGGAAACTAAAATTCAAAGCCAGAAGACCTTCACTCTTTCTGGCTTTAATATTCTTTCTAAACCTGCACAACCATCCACATTGGGACTGTCAGGTGGTGTTGCCCTTCTTTTACATAAAACTTTGCTGTTTAGTCCTGTCGCTCTGATTACCCCCCTTCAGGCTGTAGCTGCGAGAGTCACTCTCCATAAAACTATAACAATTTGTTCACTTTATCTGCCACCTTCTGTCCCGGTTTGTCGTCAGGACCTTTTCAGTCTGATCGGAGAACTTCCTCGACCTTTTTTGCTGTTGGGTGACTTTAATGGTCACAATCCTCTTTGGGGTAGTGTCAGTTCGTCATCCAGAGGTCTGCTTCTTGAGGATGTCCTTTCAGACTTTGATTTGTGTTGTCTGAACGATGGAGCTCCAACTTACCTCCACTCTTCCACAGGTTCACTTTCGTGTTTAGATTTGTCGATTTGTGACCCCTCGCTGGTCCTGGACTATGAGTGGTCTGTCCATGACGATCTACACGGAAGTGACCATTTCCCTGTTCTTTTAAAACCTGTATTAACTGAGAGCGCTTCTGTCTCACAACATTTTAATTATAAGAAGGCCAACTGGGATCTCTTTGTAACCAATATTTCAAAAGAATTCCAGGAAGTTGATTTTCTTCAGAGTCCAGACCCAGCAGAATCTCTGACCAATACTGTGATAAACTGTGCTAAAACCTGTATTCCAATGTCTTCCGACAAACTCCAAATGCCCAAAACACCCTGGTTTAATTCAGACTGCCAACAAATTTCAAAAGTTCGCAAACGGGCTCAGCGTCGGGTATACCAACGACCTTCAGGTCCCAACGCTCGAGCCCATCAGAAACTTCGCGCCAAATCGAGACACACTTTCAAAATCAGTAAACGTCAGTCTTGGAGAAACTTCTGCTCCGGGCTGACATCAAAAACTTCAAAGAAAAAAGTCTGGAACATCATCAGAAAAATCAAAGGGAAAAACACCAACCCCTCCATTCATCACTTGAAACTTGCCGATGCTCTGGTCACTGACAAACAAGCTGTTGCCAATCTGTTGGCTTCCACCATCCAACAGAACTCCTCATCTTCAATTAAATCTGCAGCATTTTTAAAAAACAAACAACTCAGAGAGAAATCTTTATACAATTTCACATCAGACAACTCTGAAGCCTACAATCTCCCTTTTTCAATCAATGAACTGAAAACAGCTTTACAAACCTGCACTGATTCTGCCCCTGGTCTGGATGATATTCATTATCAGGTTTTGAAACATTTTCCAGAAAGCTGTCTCCAGACTCTTCTTAAAGTATACAACCATATCTGGACCACAGGGTGCTTTCCGCCCTCCTGGCGGAAAGCCCTGATCATTCCAATTCCAAAGCCTGGAAAGGACCTTACCAACCCTTCCAACTATCGTCCAATAGCTCTGACTAGCTGCCTCTGTAAGTTGATGGAGAAGATGGTCAACTCCCGTCTGATGTGGAAGCTGGAAACCGATGGCCTTTTGGCCAGTCAACAGTGCGGGTTCCGGAAATACCACTCGACAGTCGACCATCTAATCCGTCTGGAAACCACCATCCGCAATGCCTTTGTCAATAAACAGCATGTGGTCGCTATCTTTTTCGACCTCGAAAAAGCGTATGACACCACATGGAAATCAGGAATTCTTCTGGACTTGCACAGACTTGGTTTCCGTGGTCACCTGCCTCTGTTCATACAGAACTTTTTGGCTGATCGACAGTTCCAGGTGCGTGTTGGCACCACACTCTCTGACATCCATGGGCAGGAGTTGGGTGTCCCTCAAGGGAGCATCCTTTCTCCTGCTCTTTTCAGCATTAAAATCAACGACATTGTGAAATCGGTAAGCCAGGGCTCTGAGTCCTCTCTGTTCGTTGACGACTTTGCGCTGTACGCAGTTGGAGCTTCTTACCCCAGCGTACAGCGTCGACTCCAACTTTGTGTCAACAAGATCCAGCAGTGGGCCGAGGAAAACGGGTTTACCTTCTCACGTACCAAAACTCAGTCAATCCATTTTCACAGTTTTCGTCAATTTTTTGCTGATCCTGAAATTCGTCTGGACAAGTCCACCATTCCAGCTGTAAAAGAAGCCAAATTCCTTGGAGTTATTTTTGATCAAAAACTCAACTTTCTCAGCCACATTAAAAATCTCAAAACCTCTTGCCAGAAAGCTCTGAATATTCTGCGGGTCGTAGCACACACTGACTGGGGTGCTGATAAGAAAACTTTGCTGCATCTCTACAGAGCCCTGGTCCGCTCCAAACTGGACTATGGTTGTGCTGTGTACGGCTCTGCAAGACCCTCTTATCTGAAACTCTTACACCCTATCCACCATCAAGGGCTTCGTCTCTGTCTTGGAGCATTCCGCACCACCCCTGTGTACAGCCTGTACGCAGAGGCAGGTGAACCCTCACTGTCCAACCGCAGGCTGAAAATGTCTCTAAATTACTACATCAGACTGTTCTCAGAACCACAGAATCCTGCCTATGACTGTGTCTTTGACCCCCAGTTTCAAAACAAATTCGAAAACAACCCTAACTGTATTCCGCCGTTTGGTGTTCGTATGCAGCCACACGCGCGGAATGCAGGTCTAGACCTAGGAGTTGTGTCTGATTTTTCCAAGTTTCCGGATCAGCCTCCGTGGACCTTTTTCACACCAGAGATTCGTTTTGATCTCGCAGCTTTTCGTAAAGAGTCCACCAGCTCTCAGGCATACAAGGCATTGTATGCTGACCTCTGTTCAAAATTTCCATCCTGTCAGAAAATTTTCACTGACGGTTCCAAGTCTGAGGATGGAGTGGCCTGTGCAGCCTATTGCCCTGGTGCTCCTTCTCAGATACTGTTAAAACATATACCTCCAGATGCCTCTGTCTATTCTGCTGAACTTACTGCTCTGGTTCTGGCATTGAAAATAATTTCACAATCTACCAAGAGGGACTTTCTGGTTCTGTCGGATTCGCTGTCAGCTTTGGAGGCCATAGCTGGCCGCAACCTTCAGCATCCAGAACTATTACATTTCTTTGAGCTTTTTAGCAAGTTGAAAGCGGATGGTTACAACATTATTCTGGCTTGGGTTCCTGGTCATGTTGGCATCGGAGGGAACGAAATGGTTGATCGTTTAGCCAAGAATGCCACAAGAGAGAAATTGTCCAATATTTATATCCCTTGCTCAGATCTGAAACCCAAAATTAATGATTATGTGAGAGACCTCTGGCAGGAGGATTGGAACACGCAGACGGATAACAAACTCTTTCAGATCCGTCCAAACCTTAATGAGTTCCTCCCATCTACCTCTGGTGGCCGTAAAGAAGAAACGGTTCTGTGCCGGCTGCACACCGGCCATTCGTATTTTACCCATTCGTACCTTTTAAAGAATGAGGAAGCTCCGTGGTGCATTCCATGTCATGTGCCACTCACAATGAAACATATTCTTTTAGAGTGTTGGGACTTGCACGATGTGAGACACAAACATTTTACAGCAGAGTCCATGAAAATCCTGTTCAGGGATGTTCTGCCTGACGTGATCTTTGAGTTTTTGAGAGAGATTAACATTTTTCATCTGATTTAAGATTTTACGGATGAAAGATTTTTAACGAAGTTTCTGGTGCGTTTCTAGACGATGTCATTTAAAGAGATGTGTGAAAGGTGTTTTTTTTTTTTTTTTTTTTTTTTTTTTTTTTTTTTTTTTTAATGACTTGTGAGTTGATTTTAACGTCGTGACAGCCCTGATGTGGCCCCTTGCGGTCGGCTGGGCTATAAGCAACATTATCTTATCTTATCTCTTAATAAGTATGTTTAGCCTTCAGCGTCCAGGAAGAAAATTAACATGCACAAAAGACGTCGTTTATAAATGCAAGAGAAGCAAGTGGTGGTCGTCAGTTAATTTGGAAACTGTTGCTTCCAAAGTGACTATTAAAAAAATGCAATTGGAGAGGAGGAACTGAGTAAGTGTCCAGTCACGCTTTGGTGTAAGAGCAGATCCAAAGCATTTTCACACAGGTTTGTTCTCTTTTTTTATGCTGTCTAGTTAAGATGTAGGAGATGGGAAAGGCATTTCTTTCGAAACACTGGGCTGCAATAAGTCAAAAAAAAAGTTTGGGAATGGGGGCAGGGAGAGGGGGGGAGGAGAGGGGGAAGGAGCCACTTGAATTGCATTGCTGAAATTTCCATTGATCACTGGCTCTGTGTTTATGTGTATCTCTCTCTCTCTGTATATGTATATGTGCGTGTGTGTGTGTGTGTGTGTGTGTGTGTGTGTGTGTGTGTGTGTGTGTGTGTGTGTGTGTGTGTGTGTGTGTGTGTGTTTCATGGCTTTATGTAAGCTAGAAC
Organism: Conus canariensis; assembly: GCA_033310375.1. Taxonomy (NCBI): domain Eukaryota; kingdom Metazoa; phylum Mollusca; class Gastropoda; order Neogastropoda; family Conidae; genus Conus; species Conus canariensis. The sequence goes on along the minus strand of CM065726.1, from coordinate 27,786,373 downwards.
AATGTTCAAATCAGAATCCCACCCCCCTTTCTCTGTAATTATGCAAGTCTGTTTGCCTGTCTGTCTGTCTGTCTGTCTGTCTGTCTGTCTCTCTCTCTCCATTAGTGTGTTTGAAGTGTGCACGAATACTTCATTTGTCAGTCACAGATTATTCGGTTGTGATGCAGATAAAAGTGAAGTGTTAACTATAATTAGAATCCATCACGTTCCGTTGATACACTTGTTTGTAAATATTATTGATCCAATGCTTTTGCTCAATTCTGGGTCAACCCTTGAAGTAACAGCGGTTGTAAAGATAGTAACAGTTGAAGTATATGTAACTGCTGTTTCAGTAGTATACCACCAGTCAGTACATTTGTATGCAAGGAGCGTTATATTGTTGGCACAACCTCAGAAATTGATAGTTCGTGATAAGAAATCCATCTGAGATAACAAGGAATAATCTGAACCAATTTTTCACAGTAATTCTCTTGTTTTGTCAGAATGAATAAGTTGTAGAGAACACAACGGTGTGTACTGACGGCAAGAGTTGGCCAAACTATCAAGATGCATATCACATGGAACATTTCTTTGCCACTACCCTCTCCCATCCTCACTCTGTTCTGCTTAAATCAGTTCGGGCCAAAACAGAGCAATAATATACAGAGTTTTGCTTTACTGCATACAGAAACCAAACTGGAACAGAGCAATTCACTGCCTTTCCAGTGCAGAAATGCTTTTCTGTGACTGCCTGCAAAGGAGGATGAAAGGTGTGGGAGTGGGAGGGAGTGGGGTGCTGGCGGGGAGATGGGAGGGCGGGATGGGTGAGGGAGAGAGGATCCTTTCCGTACCATTTCTAATCAACAGCAGTGACACACTTGTTGGAAATCTAGCGCAGAGAGAGAGAGAGAGAGAGAGAGAGAGAGAGAGAGAGAGAGAGAGAGAGAGAGAGAGAGAAGAAGAAGAAGAAGAAGAAGAAGAAATAATCAATGATCTTTGACATTGAGAAATAATTTCCGATGGTAAGAACGGACAGATCAATTTTTTTTTTTTTTTTTTGTTTTTGTAATGGGGATTGTTATAGAGTGTGTGCGTGTGTGTGTGTGTGTGTGTGTGTGTGTGTGTGTGTGTGTGTGTGTGTGTGTGTGTGTGTGTGCATGCGCACGCGCGTGCGCGCACGTGCGCCCGTGCGTGTGTGAGTGCGTGCGTGAGTGTTGCTCGTATCAATGAGCATTATTCGAAATTTTCGCGCAAAATTTCTGTCCATAAAGGTAACTACGAATTATTTTGGTGTAGAGAGAAAAAAAAATTGAACAGTTACTGCTTTGCTGAAACGCTTATTACGTTTTCATGATATTGACTGTTCACGTGGTCATTTTTTTCGCTTAATTCTTAGGACAATCACTGTACGGTGCAAGTTTACAATCGGCTGGTGCACCGCGTTTTGTATGAGCAATCGCTCATTATTTGGTCACAATGAGAATCTCTACTGCTGTTCTTGGATATAAACAGAATGAAGTCGTCCTTCTGAGCTAGTGCTCTCTACCTCTTGAAGGCTCGAAAAGGGGAGAAGGAAACGAGAAGGCTTTGGAAGGGGTCAACAATTGAGGGATTTCAGACCCAGCGCTCTGATCATGATTCTGAGGCCTTGCACGGGTCAGCATCCCGACGGCTGGTGGCAGAGGGAGAGAAGTTCTAATGCACTGTTGTCCTGGACTGGGGGACCCGATGCTTTACTGCCTGGCTCCTTGTGGATCGCTGGGCAGGAATGATAGTTCCCAATCCTCGCTGAGGCTTCAACCATGCCATCCACAATTCTTCTTCTTTTTTTTTTTTTCATCATAGAGGCCTTGGAAATGGTCTCATTGGATCCATCTGGGATAACAGTCCTGAAGCACTTGTGGTGGATTTAGAATTATTCTGGATTCTCAGTGCAGAGCGTCACTGGACGAATGCTGGACTCGCGGACAGAGACTGCAAGGGAGACTGTCGCATGGGGAAGGAGAACCCGGCAATGGGTGTCAGCATTCCCTTGCACCGTGTTGCCTGTACAAGCAATGATTCGCAGTGACTGAAGACACTGCCCTTGTTTGCCAAAGTGGAGGTATACATGCACGTAAGTGCTTGTTCCAGCTGAAGTCCTTGATTATCTCAATGCCAAGGTACCTTTCATTATCCATCTAGAGACTTTCTCCGTGGATTGGGAGGTCAGAGGTTTCCCCTTCTTGGTGAATGTGAGGTAATTACATATGCCTATAGATGAATGACATCTGCTAGACCTCCTTTTTCCACTCCAGATACTTTGGAGATCGTAAGTGTTAGGAGCGAGTAGATCACACGATTCAGGATAGTGAAAGTAGACAGTATTATGATAGACCTGATCTTTTAATTCAAGTTGTTATTGTAAGCCACAAAAATTCCACGAACTCTGAGGTACTAAGGAGGTTTCCCGGCCAGATGAGAAGCTCTGGCCCTCCACTTCGACTTGCTGGAATTCAGTCTGTAAGGAAGCTCTGCATTCAGTTGTGTATCTATTTGCATTTGCCGAGAGGGTGTAGTTCTTCAAAAGTCGATAGGAGCACATCTCGTCAGAGGCCGTAAAGGACTAACAGCATAGTATCTGTTTGTACATCCTCGTCATGGATTGCAGTTAGGAGGAGTTGAGTTTCACATCACCTGTTTTTTTTTCGGAAGCGGTGCTAGGCGTCGATCACAGTCCTGACGTGGGGTACGAGGGCGACACACGACACGACATGACCTGGGTCTTGATGTAAGGGTTTGGCTGGTGGAAGCGCTACAGTATAACACGAAGTTCCAGTCAGCTTGCCACAGACTGATGTCAAGGCAGTTGGACGGTAGTTCTCTGCAGAGCTGCCTCTCCTATTGACAGGTAGGACCAAAGCCTGAAATGACATGTCCAGGACCTTACCGGTCAGAAAGGAGAATCAGAACCGAAACCAAGGGTAGGCGCAGAACTCTGGCCGGCAATAAACGGAAGGGAGGCCATGTTGTCGGAGTCAACGGGCCAGCGGATTTCAAGTTGTTGAAGAAGTTTGGGAGAGCGGTCTGTAATGAGTGAAAAGATCTGGTTAATGGGTGTAATCACGCTAGTAATTTTATTTACTGAGGAAGTTTGACATTTTTACCCCAAAGTGGCGATATTAAAACAAACCCACACAGACACACAGACACACACAACTGAACCCGTTCGTAGGGTCATTTGTTACCCAAAACTGACGGAGCTGCATTTCAATAGCTTGCCATTGTTCTTTTTTTCCCCTCCCTTACGTGTCACCTTTCTTCATGTCCACCTTAAAATGGCGTGTTCTGGTGTTCAGTGTTGGTCGTCCATCACAAATCTCCCCTCTGAGATGGAGTCTTACCATTCGTAATAAGCGAGTTGTCTCATTTCAGCTTTAGGTTTCTGTCCCTTCATCACAGACTGTCACTCTTTCTCGGTAGATACCGTGTTTGTAGTCAGTATACAGGATCCTCCCCAAAGCTTCACTGTTCAGTTTCCCTCCTCGAACAGCACACACGTTTGCTAAGTATTTTCTTTCCTGATCCAGAATCATCAGATAGGGCCTACAACTGAAGTCACTGGCGCATAACACTCGACGTTTAACCTGAACAGTATGCTCTGAACACATCTATTTACGATACCTTCGTAATACAGTGTTTGCCTCATCCATTGTGCTCTGCACAGAATGAGATGTGTATGCAGCCACGACCAGAGGGACAGAATGTGGCGTTTATCCAAAACAAACCATGCACAGACATGACACCGTTGTCACGTTTCGTTTTAATCACTGCACGCCCAGAATCACTCCGGGTGGGTCAGAGAGGACACGTGTCCACGCTTCCACCCACCCATCCCCCTCCTCCCCGAGGAGTATACCCAGTTTCCTCCCTGTGTTCCAGAATGTTTTCCCTCTTTCTGAAAGTGTCCCAAACGGCGAAACATATCAATCAAAGCACATTCCACACGAGTCTGAGTGGGAAGTGATTATGGACCTAAGCCAGAACTACCCCCCACCCTGTTCTCAAACCACACTACATGGTCCAGAAACAACCCCATGGAGTGATGTATGCACGTGCCCATTTCCAACTCCCTGTCACATAGCGCGGGCAAGTTTGTGCACGTGCCTATTTTTACCCCATGGGGAATTTCTAAACCGTGCCCCAAATCCCTCACTGGAGAATGGTTCCGGAGCTGAGTGGTGGTGTGTGTGTGTGTGGTGTGTGTGTGTGTGTGTGTGTGGTGTGTGTGTGTGTGTGTGTGTGTGTGTGTGTGTGTGTGTGTGTGTCGGTGTGTACTTGCGCGCGCGCACATGTGTGTGTGTGTGTGGTGTGTGTGTGTGTGTGTGTGTGTGCTTGCGTGTGTGTGTGTGTGTGTGTGTGTGTGTGTGTGTGTGTGTTGTGTGTGTGTGTGTCTGGTGTGTGTGTGTGTGTGTGTGTGTGTGTGTGTATGTGTGTGTGTACTTGCGTGTGTGTGTGTGTGTGTGGTCCTGCCCCCTTCCAGAATTGAGGTGTGCATGCTTTGATTGATGTTTTGTCGTATGGGAGACTTTAAGGAAATTAAAGGAGGGGAATGATTTTGGAACAAAAGGGGAGGTCGGCCTGGGGGTGGGCGGGAGAGGGGGGGGGGTGGATGGAGAGCGAGTTTGGGCAGGTGCCCTTTCTCCCCCATCGGGAAGTGACTTGGGGCGTAATGTGATCATGAAACTTAACACCGTCATCAGACCTCTCGCTCATTGCGCTGTCCCCTAACAGCAACCGGTTTAGACACCTAAAAAAGATCTAAAACAACCTTGGATCCTTCCCCTCCTGAACAAAACGATGGTTTCCAGGAATGTGTTATTTAAAAGAGAAAACTCTTCAAAACATCGGGAGCTTAACCAGGTGACCAGTCAGAATACTGGTTGTCGGCGCCGGCTGGTTCAGTTCACAGGTGAAGACGTTCAACCGGTGATCGTAACCGGAGACATCCGCTTGTGATTGTTCAGATTATCCCTACACTTTTCCAATCGATCATCTATCCATCACACAGGCAAATCCGATCTTTGAAACCGTTCCTCTAAACTGTCGACCTGCCCATTCTCTGTCCGAATGCTGCAATGGATCGGAGACTGTCCAAAAAGGTCATCTTCGGCGGACTCGAATTCCACCTCTTCATCGTCCTCCTCCACGTCTTCGGTGACGTGTTCAGGAATGCTGAACAGGATGCCCTGATCTCCAGCTTGACCTTGATCCGGGTCCTCGCCCGCCTTGGTACGGGGCGCCATGTCCAATTTGATGTACTGTCTGAGGTCGGTGTCCAGGCGTTTATCCATGATGGTCTTGAGGCAGATCTGGTTTCGGGCTCGAGCCGACTGGAACTGGTCGCGGGCGACGAATTCTTCGAAGTACTGGCGCAGGTAGGCCTCCTTGTTCTCCCGGCGGATGTACTTGACCATCAGCACCACGATGCTGAAGGCGTAGAAGAGCAGCACCACCACGATGTAGAGCAGAGCGTCGAGAGAGCCTGCACACACGGAGAGACAGAAATAAAACTGTTTTGTGTAGTTTGTGTTGTGTGTGTGTGTGTGTGTTGTTGGTGTGAGTTGAGAGAGAGAGAGAGAGAGAGAGAGAGAGAGAGAGAGAGAGAGAGAGAGAGAGAGAGAGAGAGAGAGAGAGAGATGCTGTTTGAAAAATAGGAAACTGAATGTCCAGTAAGATAATTTTCCTTTTCTATCTTTCTGCTTCTGTCTGTCTGCCTTTGTGTGTCAGTGTGTTTCTGTTTTTCTCTCTTCCTTCACAGCAATGAATCTGTTTGCCTCCACGCTCATGATGCATTTAATCCATGATGACATTTAATATTTCTAATTGTGTCTGTCATAATGTGCGTGAGCGAATCTGCAAGCTTAGTCTCAGACGCTTTGCTTGTGAACATTTGCGTGAGCACGCATGTGTGGTAACTCCTCCTCCTCCTCCTCCTTCTCCTCCTCCTCCTCATCACCTTCAAATCTTCTTTTCTTTTTCTTTTTGTCTTGTTGTTTGTTGTTGTTGTTGTTGTTTTTTTTTTCTTCTTCTTCTTCTTCTTCTTCTTCTTCTTCTTCTTCTTCTTCTTCTTCTTCTTCTTCAGCAGCAGCAGCAGCAGCAGCAGCAGCAGCAGCAGCACCAGCAGCAACAGTTGCAGTAGCAGCCGCTGCAACGGCAGCAGCATCTTCATCAGAATTACCGTGACCAATACGTGACAGGAGGTCGAAGGGGTCAAGCGACAGACTCCCGGCCAATCAAGAGTCTCCGAGCTTCCTGTCCACAGTCATGTGCGGGCAGAGGGGAGGTAAACGGTCGATCCCATCCTTCATGCTGTCCATCCAGGATCACCAGTGTCTGCCTCTGAGACATCTACAGACCATACTCCACTTCGCTCTGTTAACACTGCCGTTTGCATGGACAGGAACCGTGACAGCCTCCACGTGCGTGCCAGGCAAGACTCTGGGAACTGAGTGACCTTGGCGAGAGATTCTTCCCCGCCGTGTGTGTGCTTTGACTCGCTGACCGACATAATTGTCTGCGTAATATCTTCCCTACAGGAAGCGTGAAAAGCCGACCGCAGCATCTGATATGCGCTTGGCCTGACAGTTTTGGTTTCATCAAGGAGGTGTCACTACGTGTGGACTAATCCATATACGCCACACTACATCTGCTAAGTTTCAAGATCACGCTGCGCACGATTTAAACCTGATGGATCAATAAATTAATCACTGAGATGAGAGAATTTAAGAAAAAGGGCCTCATGGCTACAGCTTAGCAGATGTCTGACCTGCTCAGAAGCCCAACGCGTTGGTTAGATCTTGGGGTCTTTGATATATTCTCCATATTAATAGGATGTGCAAAACCGACCCGCGGCATCAATCATAGTCATTCTTTAAAGCATGATCTCAAGTTTTAAGATAGTGAAAACCCTCAACAGCATCTGTTATAACAGTCAGTTATGTGATATTCTCCCCGTATTGGGATGTGTCAAGTCGTCTGCAGCATCTGCTATAGTCATTTGTCGATATTTTGCCTATATTAAGTGTAAAAAACCGTTTACAGTATCTATTATAGTCATTTGTCTGATATATTTCCTATATTAAGATGTAAAAAAAACCTGTTTGCAGTATTTATTGTAGTCATCAGTCTGGTATGTTGCCTATTTTGAACTACAAAACACCATTAAAAGCATCTGTTATAGTCACTTACCTTGTATGTTTCCAAACTTAAGATGCGAAATACCGACTGAACCATCTGGTCTAGCCAATAGTGTGTCAAGTTTTTCCCATTTAGATGGAAAAAGGCATCAGCAGCTTCTGTTAGAGTCACTGGTTTTTACGTTCCCCAAAGAAACTCGTCCGCAGCATATATTAAAGTCGTTTGTCTTTACACGTTCCCAGAGATTTGAAAAGCTATTAGTGCATCTGTTGCAGTCGCATGTCCTATTTATTTGCTATACTCACTACATCAAACCACTCGAAACATTTGCTCTCTAACAACTGGATATATCGCTTTTTTGTATACCATTAAGAGTACAAGTGAAGCGAGGGCCCACTAGAGGGGCTACGAGACGACCGCATACATATCAAAGGGAAATAATTCTCAAGATCATCAGATCAGCAGAGGACGATTCACTCGCCAGGTAGCTCTCAAGACTGTCAAATCAGCCACTCGCTACTCACTCACCAGGAGACGTTGAGGTGCTGCTAAATCACTTTGTGACGCGGGAATCTACTAACAAGTCATAAGATTAAGTTTTTTTAAGGCAGAGAGAAAGAGAGGCGAAGGCAGGAAGGGGAGGGGGCTAGGGGAGTGACGAGGAGGGGAAGAGAGGAGGAGGATCAAGTGGGGGGGGGGGGGGGTATATAATCGGTTTGTTTCACGGTGTCCTCACCTTCCTGTGACAGCATGCCACGTGTCTGGTTCCCTGCGTCCGGCGACACGCACGGACAGAGCTGCATCGACCCGTTCTGACACAACGACGCCATCACCGTTGTCGTCGACGTTGTCGTCGTCGTCGTCATCGTCGACGCGGTGGTGTTGACGGAAGGGCTGGTGGATGTGTAGTTGTGGGGCATGGCTGTGTTGTTGGTGTACAGAGGAGTTGCTGCGGCGTTGAAGGCCACTGAGGTGGGCGAGGTCAGAGTGGTGTGTGAAGTATTCACCAGCACACCCATGCTTGGTTGGTTCCAGTAGCTTGGTCGGCTTTGAAAGCGGCTCCCTCCTGGAGACGCAGGATATGTCCTTTTCGTGTACAAATGAACAAACAGAAGAAGGAAGAAATGGACGAATGAAGGAATATAGTACCCAACTACAGTCCTCCCTTTTAAGATACTACGCTGCTCTGCCTCGCTCAAAGCTCAAAGAGTGTTTTAAGATCGTACAAAGCGCTTTTCTTGTCTTTCCTTTCCTTCCTTTAGTTGCTGATGTATACAGAGTTGCAAGATGTAGTGTGCTTCATTCCTGGCTAATTCTCTCGATAGTTGCTCTTTTGCGCTCCTAGCCTTTTCCAGGGCCAGCAGGCTTTGTAGTCACTGTTTTTTATATGTTACAAATCTCGTCATTCCTGAAGACATTCTACCCTCTCTTCGTGTACAGGGAGTCACAGCTATTGCACTTTAAAACCCATGTCTTCTTCTCTTCTCACAATAAAGAGTTATAAATTGTACAGCAGCATTAGTAGAGTCGGTGTAATAATATCTTACTTTACCAGTCAACACTCTGTCTCTGCTTTACATGACATAATCCTAAACCTTTTGACAACAAAAGCTAGTACCCTATGATCAGAAGACAACCCTTATCATGTTCTTGTTACAAGGTAATCATTAATTAAGCTCTTTTTTTTTCGAGGCAGTCCTCCATGTTTCCTGTTCACACGGCAGTCAGCGACATTTCCTTTTCTCGTCGTGGTCTTTAATGTTTCCTTTTCACTCGACGGTCAAGTTTCCTTTCCACAAAGTAGTCCTTAATGTTCTCTTTTCACAGGGTAGTAGTCAACACTTTCTTTTTACGAGACAGTCCTCAATAGTTCCTGTTCACAAAACAGTCAACAATATTTCCTTTTCTGACAGTAGTCCTCAGCGTTTTCTTTTCACAAATCAGTGCGTTACTCTCTCATTGTCACGAAGTAGGCTTCAGCATTTCTAGCTCACAAAACAAGTCTCAAATCTTTAGAAATGATGACAGACGTTTCTTTCCTCCCTGGATGGACGAAGTACTGTTTAGTGTGACGCACGTGAAATTGATATCTGACGTGTGCACCATGTCTTCTCAACGCAGTTTACTGAAACAGATGCAAAAACATTGTTAAAAAGAAAACAACAACAGCAGCGACAACAATACAGTAGAAAGAAGTGGTTTTCCATCTTCTCTGTCCCTTTTTTTTTTTCTCATCTACATCTGTCTCCTTCATCGTGTTGTTTATGTCTCTCCGTAATTTCCTTCCGTCATGCATTGCTCGCATATCTGCTGCAGCACACACACACACACACACACACACACACACACACACACACACACACACACACACACACACACACGCATATACAGAGAGAGCGAGAGAGAGAGAGGTGGGTGGGGGTGGGGTGGGGAGAAATAATGAGCCACGTGGAAAAAAGTACACACACACACACACACACACACACACACACACACACACACATATATACATACATACATACAGACAGACAGACAGATAGACAGACACACAGACAGACAGAGACAGATAAGCAAAGACAAAAAGACAGAGAATAATATTCACACAGCTTTAATTCGTGGTGCACATTCACACGAAAGAGGGAGATACATGGAGAGAGAGAGAGAGAGAGAGAGAGAGAGAGAGAGAGAGAGAGAGAGAGAGAGAGAGAGAGAGAGAGAGAGAAGACAAGACAAGACAAAATTCTTTATTTACGAGGATAATAGATAAGCACTGATGTGCTTTCTTACATCCAGTCCTCGCCCTGAGTAGGGTCAACAATATAAAATAAAAGGTAACAAAGGAAGCATGCAAAAAGTGACTAGAACTGCAATACAATACGGGATTAAAATTCAGAGAGAGAGAGAGAGAGAGAGAGAGACGCAGGAGCGAAGGGAGTGCGGGGTAAGTCTGCAGAGAGAGAGAGAGAGAGAGAGAGAGAGAGAGAGAGAGAGAGAGAGAGAGAGAGAGAGAGAGAGAGAGAGAGAGAGACGCAGGAGCGAAAGGATAGAAAATAAAGCACAAATGGAGGTGGGAAATGCATAATGATAGTTATAGCCCAGTCGCCACGGGTAGGAGAGGATGTCATATGGATAATAAATCAAGTCATTCCAGCAGAACCGTGAGAGAGAGAGAGAGAGAGAGGAGAGAGAGAGAGAGAGAGAGAGAGAGAGAGAGAGAGTCTCAGAGAGTCACATAAGAATATAAGCATATCGATAGAATGACAAGAGGGCAGGAGGTAGTAGGAAACACACACACACACACACACACACACACACACACACACACACACATACACGTACTCATATAAGACATACTTACTAAATAAAATAACATACATGTGCATTTCAAGTACAAAAACACTTTCTAAACAGTCAGGTACATACATAAGGCAAAGAGGGTGGTGGTGATTGGTGGTGGATTTATGGCAGAGTATGCAAGTACTGGCACATAAGATGGTTGAAATAATGGTATCGGAAATGAAATGAGGCAGGGAACAGTAAACGATAAACAGTAAACAAGTTGGGTATTTTTTGTTCCCATAAGAAAACCTAACACAGAGTAACTTTTATTCAAGACTGGCACAGCCTTTTAAACTTGAATAAAGTCAGACAAATACATAGACGAACAATCTAATAGTGGGGGAAAAAACAAGCGCAGGCCAACAACTGAACTATCTTCATAGTAATGACTTGGCAAAGATTTGGACTTAAGGAGGGGCGGAATTTGAAGATGGAGAAACTGGGAACATGAAATTAAGAAAATATGTTACAGATATGAAAACTCTTCACTAGCTGCATAAGGGAACCATCGCAATCCCTTTTGAAGGCAGATATATTTGTATTGCCTGCTCCAAGGCCTTTCGTCCGCTGGGTCGGACTCATCAGGGAGACACGGCTGGTTGTGTCTGCGCTCCTGGCGTCAAATAGAGACACACCACAGTCCATAATACTGTGGTGTTCTCACCACCAAGAGTGCAAAAAAGAATCCAATAGCACCCCCAAAGCAGCCAGCAAAGAGTAGTAAATGAAACCAAACGAAAGTGTGGGGAGGAAAAAAGTTGCTGAAAAACTAAAGACATTATGCAATACAAATATATCTGCCTTCAAAAGGGATTGCGATGGTTCCCTTATGCAGCTAGTGAAGAGTTTTCATATCTGTAACATATTTTCTTAATTTCATGTTCCCAGTTTCTCCATCTTCAAATTCCGCCCCTCCTTAAGTCCAAATCTTTGCCAAATCATTACTATGAAGATAGTTCAGTTGTTGGCCTGCGCTTGTTTTTTCCCCCACTATTAGATTGTTCGTCTATGTATTTGTCTGACTTTATTCAAGTTTAAAAGGCTGTGCCAGTCTTGAATAAAAGTTACTCTGTGTTAGGTTTTCTTATGGGAACAAAAAATACCCAACTTGTTTACTGTTTATCGTTTACTGTTCCCTGCCTCATTTCATTTCCGATTTTGTTTTGATTAAATTGAGGTTATTTGTTTCTGTCCGTCTGTGTGTTTGTCTTTTGATCTCCCTTGCATCTTTGGGTGGATCCTCAAGCGTAGGCTCAAAGATTGTCCCCTTTATTTTATACTGTTTGCATAATGTCTTTAGTTTTTCAGCAACTTTTTTCCTCCCCACACTTTCGTTTGGTTTCATTTACTACTCTTTGCTGGCTGCTTTGGGGGTGCTATTGGATTCTTTTTTGCACTCTTGGTGGTGAGAACACCACAGTATTATGGACTGTGGTGTGTCTCTATTTGACGCCAGGAGCGCAGACACAACCAGCCGTGTCTCCCTGATGAGTCCGACCCAGCGGACGAAAGGCCTTGGAGCAGGCAATACAAATATATCTGCCTTCAAAAGGGATTGCGATGGTTCCCTTATGCAGCTAGTGAAGAGTTTTCATATCTGTAACATATTTTCTTAATTTCATGTTCCCAGTTTCTCCATCTTCAAATTCCGCCCCTCCTTAAGTCCAAATCTTTGCCAAGTCATTACTATGAAGATAGTTCAGTTGTTGGCCTGCGCTTGTTTTTCCCCCCACTATTAGATTGTTCGTCTATGTATTTGTCTGACTTTATTCAAGTTTAAAAGGCTGTGCCAGTCTTGAATAAAAGTTACTCTGTGTTAGGTTTTCTTATGGGAACAAAAAATACCCAACTTGTTTACTGTTTATTGAAATAATGGTGTTTGAAGGTTGATATGCATTGGCGTTGTTTGGTTGATTCAGGGAGCGAGTTCCATTGACAGGAACCTGAATATGTTAAACTGGATTTGAATAAGTCAATTCTAGGAACAAGGACATGAAGTTTGGGTAGAGTCCTTGAGGAATTTATTGAGAATCTGTGAACTAATGTTGAGGGTGCCTTCCCAGACACAATCTTGTGCATTATGATCCCTTTGTTGTATTCTAATCTCAGACTTAATGGGAGAACTTGAATCTTTTTATAGTCCGAGTCCAGAAGACTACTGCTTTTTAGGAGGACTAATTTGAGTGCTCGCTTGTGTAGGCTTAACAATGGTTTGCGAGAGAGAGAGGAAGGAGAGAGAGAGAGAGAGAGAGGTGGGGGATGGGTAGATAACAGACAGACAGATAGAGACAGGGAAAACGAACGAAACAGAGAGAGGCAGAGAAAGAGAGAACAGAGGACTGGAATGGGTGGGGATGAAACAAACCCCAGCGGAAAAGAAAGGGGAAAAAAGAAAAGAAAGAAAGAAAGAAAAGACAATGACATCAACGTTTGATGTCTTTCTTTGTGTTCGTAGGCCTAGTCCTACAGCCGTAATGGATATTCAACAACAGATAAGGAAATGAAGGTACTGTATGTACAGACAGACAGACAGACAGACAGACACACACACACACCACACACACACACACACACCCCACACACACACAGAGGACCGTACTGAGCCAACACAGGCACGCCAAGCGTTGACTTCCGAGCCAGGTCAACACATCGATTTCGGTCTCGTGTCTTCTTCTAAATATCAAAGCACACCCACCCACTATAGCGAAGGAGAGAAACAAAACGGCAAAAGCCAGGGCAAGTTGTGATAGCATCGACTCATTTGTCCTGATAATGAAATCGTCGTCGTTGATTTGCTTCTGTTCCAGTGGCATTTTGCGTAAGTGGGAAAGAGGGAGGAGAGGGTGGGAGTTAGGAAAACGAAGGAGGAAGTGGGGGTGGGGGATCAATATTTATCATGATTTTTTTTAAGAAAAAAAAAAGAAAGGAAACATTTGCAGATTTCTTGGACGGACCTCCATTGTGCACACTGTATTGTCCGGCAGCATTATTATACTTCGATCCAATCCTGCCGATGGTGCATTGAGTTGAAAGCGTTATCTCGGCCTGTTCCACAGTAATGCCTTACCTCGTCATCACGACAGATTTCTCCGAGCGAGATTCAGGAAGTCTCTCTCTCTCTCTCTCTCTCTCTCTCTCTCTCTCTCTCTCTCTCTCTGTGTGTGTGTGTGTGTGTGTGTGTGTGTGTGTGTGTGTGTGTGTGTGTGTGTGTGTGTGTGACTCCCTATGGTTTTGTTTCTTATGAAAGTGGGGTTTTTATTTTTGTTTGTTTTGTTTTGTTTTGTTTTTAAACATATTTCACAATGAACTAATCAATCCCTACTTGTTGCCGTAGTGCACGCTGCATTCAGACCACCATGTTAGAAGCAGTGGACAAGGGAAAGAGAGAAAAAAAATTGTTCAATAAGTAAACAACAGTGCACTGCAGACCATAACACCGCGCCAGAATACAGCGTTCACACAAGTTCACTGCACTACACTGTAGTGGAGAATACTACCGTAACCAAAAGTAGATAGCACTACAGTACAGTTGAGTCACAGTACAATGCACCAGTACAGCAAGCGCAACCAATCCTGAATCACCGGGTCGGTGTTTACACCTATAATCAACCCGACGCAGTCCTCACGTGGGGAAGAGGGGAGATCACTTCCAGTAATCAGCTGCACTGCTAGCGACGGGTGGGAATCTCATTTCCAGATGCTAAGCGATGGTCGCTCATTCCATTTGTAAATGGATGATGATGATGATGTGTGCACAGCTTCTCCCGACATGAGATGCGTTCAGTCGGCGCTGCTAATTTCCTTTTTTTTTTTTTTTTTTTTTTTTAATCCTACGACGTTTTCCTGCTTATTCTAGCCTTCCCCTACCTTTTTCCTACATTTTTCTTTTGCTATGTTTCATGACTTTTCACAATATTTTCATACCCTGTCCTATCTTTTGTATTCTTCCCTACGTTTCCTTAGTTTTCCTTCTTTCTGCTCTTTTCTATTTCTCTTGCTTTTTGGACTGTTTCGTTCTTCCCCCCTGTTCTTTTCTATTCTGTTTCTCATAGTTTCTACATTGATCTTCTCCTGACTCTTTTGTATGGTTGGCAACTTCTTGCTTACTGAGTCTTCATGCTTTAGACTGCTGGTGTGTATGGGTGTGAACTGAGCGACACAGCGTGGTGAACAGAAGGGAGAAGCAGCGCTGACTGGACGCGGCCACTGGAGGGTGGGAACTCATCAGACCAGTCAGTATTTACTGAAAGTCCAACAGGCGGTCAGCTCAGTAATCAATGCCCTGTTCCTACGATACCGCAGATTTTTCTAACATTTCGAAATATCGATGAGAGTTAGCTGGCTTCAATTAAGATAAAATATGAAAATAATGTATATATGATTGGTCTGGACATGTATTATCTAATGTAGTATACGTTGTCTTTGAAAAATAAAAGTATTACAATCCGAACATTGAATGTAAAAATTTTACATACACATTTTTGTATTCATTTTTCCAACGAACATTTCACATATTTTTGTCTTACATCGAGATCACATTTAACCGATCAATTGATGTTTGCATCCCAGTTAATGTGACCAAGAAAAATGTAACAAAGTATTTCATATGAGGTCTAGTTCTGAAGAAATTAGCGCTTTACGAGCATTCGGAAGTAGGATCTACATTGTGACACATTTTTTTCTCAATTGCAGACAAGCAAATTCAACTTTTTCATATTTCAAGGGCTGTTTGAGATTCTATGCTTCTCTGGAATACATCACATTCACTACTTGAAAATTTTTCTTAGTTTGTGGCTTAATTGTGCAGGAGTGCGCGTGTACACACAGGCGTTCGTGCGCAGCGTGCGTGCATCCGTGCATGTACATGTTGTATGAGTTCCTTCCGTGTTGCTGCTGAGTCGACAACATCGACAACCCTTAATTATGTGCCCATCGGAAAAGTCCACAGAATTACAGGCCTACTATTCTTTATCTGCACTGGACTGACTGGTCAGTCACCACCTTCCCTGATCTCTCCCTGAGCGATCGGGAAAGTCCGCAGAGCTATAGGCCTACTATTCTTCATCTGCACTGGGCTGACTGGTCAGTCTCCACTTCCCCGATCTCTCCCTGAGCCATCGTGAAAGTCCGCAGAGCTATAGGCCTACTATTCTTCATCTGCGCTGGGCTGACTGGGCAGTCTCCACCTTCCCTGATCTCTCCCTGAGCCATCGGGAAAGTCCGCAGAGTTATAGGCCTACTATTCTTTATCTGCACTGGACTGACTGGTCAATCTCCACCTTCCCTGATATCTCCCTGAGCCCAACAGACCGTCGTTTCCAACTTCAACGCACCTCCATTCTCACTCGTTCCAGTCAGCAGGACAAGTGAAAGAACAGGCCATTTCAGGTAATGAATACGAATTTCCAGCCCGCCAATGGAAAGAGGGCAGAAATTCCAAATTTGACCGACTGCCTGAAATCAGACGTTATTCTAGGTACGAAGACCTGATTACACCAGACCGCTGCAACCGCAAAGAACCTGTCAGACACCTGCACAGTATACAGGAGGTATTGAAGGGGTCGAAGGGGGTGGTACAATGATAGCAGAGCGCGGTAGCTCAGACGGCGACAACCTCCTGAAATTGACGACTGTGAACTGCTGTGAGTGAGAGTGTATTTGAATGGACGTGGCACACTTAAGCTTTAAGCGTACTACTCACCCGACTTGACAGAAGAACCCAGTCTGAGGAACTTTGGAACATCAATCCAATAAGCGACACAGCCTGGAAATTCTCACCTCCTTACTGGAGGGGAATTCAAGTTCCAAGGTTGGGGACTGGCAGGCAACAATACTCAAACCCAGATCTCTATGTCCTCGCTTCCACTGCGACTTTCTCAACTTCGTCAACGACGATGGTCTCGAGTAGCTCGTGAAGATAACACTCTGGACTTCGGTCTAACCAGATCCCGACAACTCTTTCCAAGGCTGGTTGTGTCTGGCCTCTCTGACCGCTGTACCCCATACTGTGAAGTTAACATTAGTTCGCTGACGAATAAAGAAGCACCCTGCAAGATCCCCCACGGTGCAAAGGCAGACTGGGACAGAGTAAAGGAAACAGCCGGTGATCTTAGTGTCGTTTTACAACAAAACCAAAGTCAAGAGAAGAACAGACGTGACGTGGACTACCTTCAAGAATATCATCATTGAAGCTGTCAATACCATCACATCACACTGAAGGCTATGCCCACCGTGGGTCACAGATGAGATCAGGAGACTTGTTCACGAGACAGACAACATGTACAAACGAATGAGGAGGACAAGTTTTGAGGAACTGAAAGACGAGGTGAAGACCCTTTGACGCATCATCTAGAGACAGTTCCACCAGCCTGCCGGAGTTACCTGAATAGTGTTAACACCGAGGGAGACCCAAGCGAACAGGCTGCAAAGAACAAGAGGTTCTGGGCCTACGCCAAGCTCCAGCAGGCTTCCAATGTCGGTGCTGATCACTGAGGAAGATGACCGCTTAACTTGTGAACTACAAGAGCAGGCAGACATCCTAAATCAATAGTTTCAGTCTTCGGCAAGGGAGAAACCTACATGAACCCAGAATTGTTACAGTACGCAGGAATGCCAGACTGAGACCATTCATTTATGGATGAAACACGTGTCACAGAATTTGAGGGTGACAGCGCTACTGCAAAATCTCAAGCTGTCCATGCTGCACAAGATCCGTATTAGTCTCGTCCGCAGCCCCAGGCTGCAAGCAACTTGATCTCCTTCCCTCTCGGCAACAAGGACGTGGCCAGCAGTTATGCCCCATTCAAACCCGAACACTGTAGAGAAACTCCGCTTTGTTCCTTCGGAGAACAATCAGATAATGGAACGGCCTGTCAACAAGAAGCTGTGCAGACCACTACAAAGCACAAACAGTCACTTATCTCCTCAAATAAAGGCGCAAAATTTATGGAAATAAGTAACTATCTGTTCGTACTTCGTTTTCATTGTTTTGAATGTTGTTTGTCTCTGCTGAAGAAGACCAAAGAAGTCCGATAAGTAATTATCTGCTCGTACTTCGTTTTCATTGTCCTGAATGTTGTTTGTCTCTCCTGAAGAAGACCAAAGAGGTCCAAACGCGTCGTGTTTGTCTTGTAATGTGTTTGTGTCTTTCATTCGGCAATACAGTCCTTTTTTTAAAGTTCGGAAAACAGCGAACTCCCACTTTTTCAGCCCCCCCCCCCCCCCCCCCCCCCCACCCCCCCACGCCAACTCACCTTCCGTTACGTGTCAGAATGATCAATAAATTGATCGTAAGCCCTTAACAGGAGAAGAAGAAGAAGAAGAAGCAGAAGAAGAAGAAAACTTGTGTTTTCCAAGATCTGGAGATAAATGGGTTTCCGTTTTGCGACAGCGAAACTGTCATTGCGAAATGATCATGACATGGGGGAAAAAGAAAACGAAGATGAATAATGTAGGCACGGAACAGCGGAAAGTAGTTGCCGGGAAATTAGCTTGCATACAAATTGGCTGATTTTCTGCCTCAGGAATTGGGTGGCTACTCCTTTCTTTTCTGCTTTTCCACATGTTTTACATTAACCTGAAATTACATATTCATACGATTTTCTTTCATGTGATTTAAAGAAAGATCCCTGCAGATGAAGGTTTACCGCCCCCCTTCCCCTTTCTCTCTTTTGACTTAATGTATGAAGACATAAAATGTAGAAGTCATATGCGCGTGTGTGCGTGCATATTCTTGTGTGTGTGTGTGTGTGTGTGTGTGTGTGTGTGCGCGCGCGCGCGCAGCTGCGTGTGTGTGTGTGTGTGCATGTGTGCGCGCGCGCGCGCGCGCGCGCGGGGTGTGTGTGTTTTAAAATTCCATGTTTATGCATCCAGATCTGTTGCAATGTTGGATTAATCCTTTGAATGAGACTATAAACAGAGGTTCTGTGTGTTAGCGCAACCCGTAACATCTTGCGAACACATAAAATCCTATCGACAACTTTCGGAAGAGAGGGCCAGTTTGGTCGTTGGTATGATGATACATGTCCACACAGCACCCATCCTTCGTAAAAATCGAAGGATTAATCGAAAGCTAGGGAGACAGAATTCGACTGAATATCACAGGAAACGAATAATCAGCGCCAGCAGGCAACTCTTCGGTCGGCTGTCCCAAGGTTGAAAACGTGAGCGTGAATGGTAAAACCCCGCAGAGAGCTTGGTCTCTAACCGAGGATACGCGCTTTATAAGTATGATAATAATAATTTCATTATATGCGGGGCCTATTAACAATCTGTCATTCAACGCGTTTTGTAAGTCCAAGTCCAAACTGAATTTCGCAGACTATTTTAGTATTAATTCTTAATTCATTTGCTGTTTTTGTACTCCAAGTTCTTTTAGAACAGAGAGTACTTTACAATGGGAACGACGAAATGCACTCTGTCAGTCTGTCTGTCTGCTCGTGGTCAAAATGTGTTCCACTCACTCCAGACAAAACTTCTGGGCCGATCTTTCTGAAAATTTGTAGGTATGTTCATTATGGGTCACGGATGATGCCCGATGTTTCATTTTACCAGAATAGCCGTTACTAACGGCTATAACGGCCCAAAACGGTTTTTCTTCTTCATGGAATATCTCTGAAAGTACTTCGCCGATTTCTTATCTCAGTGACGAAATACATTATGACGCATGTTTGATTGTGACGC
>CM065726.1:27744694-27764694 GCA_033310375.1 Conus canariensis | reverse complement strand
ACACACACACACACACACACACACATGTATGGCGGGTAGGGAGCACACACACACGCGCGCGCGCGCGTACGTATGCTGATCGGTAATTGACTGATAATAAATGATGTTGCACGGTAACGGCAGTATTAGAGTGAGCAACAGCAGTGGCAGCAGCAGCAATAGTTACAGCAGATGAGGGGTTCTGCAGCAGCAGATGGAGTAGTAACAGTATATAGTGACACTGAAAAGTTGCAGCTGCAGCAGTAGGGCAACTAATAGTCGTCGATTATCTTTTCTGTGAACTGGTTTAGCAAGAGTTGTGAACACGGATGGAGAAGTGTCGTTCGTTCGAGAATGTGTCACACATTGTGTGTGTGTGTGTGTGTGTGTGTGTGTGTGTGTGTGTGTGTGTGTGTGTGTGTGTGTTCTTAACAGTCAGTACAACCATGGGTTAATTTGACAATAAACTGGTTTCTGTTTCAGTTTGTGTGTGTATGTATGTGTGTGTGTGTGTGTGTGTGTGTGTGTGTGTGTGTGTGTGTGTGTGTGTGTGTATGCGTGCGTGCGTGCGTGCGTGCGTGTGTTTGTGTGTGTGTGTGTGTCTGTCTCTGTATGTGTGTGTCTGTCTCTGTATGTATGTGTGTGTGTGTGTGTGTGTGTGTGTGTGTGTGTGTGTGTGTGTGTGTGTGTGTGAGATAAGATAAGATAATGTTACTTATAGCCCAGCCGACCACAAAGGGCCACATCAGGGCTGTCACCACGTTAAAATCAACTCACAAGTCATTCATTCACACAATTCTTTCAAATACATCGAAAAACCATCTGAAAGTTTGTTAAAAATCTTTCCACTGTAAAAACTCAGATCCGATGAAAAATGTTAATCTCTTTCAAGAACTCAAAGATGGCATCAGGTGGGACATCTCTGAACAAGGTTTTCATGGAATCCGCCGTAAAATGTTTGTGTCTCGCATCGTGCAAGTCCCAACACTCTAAAAGAATATGTTTCATTGTGAGTGGCACATGACATGGAATGCACCACGGAGCTTCTTCACTCTTTAAAAGGTACGAATGGGTAAAATACGAATGGCCGGTGTGCAGCCGGCACAGAACTGTTTCTTCTTTACGACCACCAGACGCAGATGGGAGGAACTCCTTAAGGTTTGGACGGATCTGAAAGAGTTTGTTATCCGTCTGTGTATTCCAATCCTCCTGCCAGAGGTCTCCCACATAATCGTTAATTTTGGGTTTCAGATCTGAGCAGGGGATATATATGTTGGACAATTTCTCTCTTGTGGCATTCTTGGCTAAACGATCAACCATTTCGTTCCCTCCAATGCCAACATGACCAGGAATCCAAGCCAAAATAATGTTGTAACCATCCGCTTTCAACTTGGTCAAAAGTTCAAAAAAGTGTAAAAGTTCTGGGTGCTGAAGGTTGCGGCCAGCTATGGCCTCCAACGCTGACAGTGAATCTGACAGAACCAGAAAGTCCCTCTTCTTAGATTGTGAGATTATCTTCAATGCCAGAACCAGAGCAGTAAGTTCAGCGGAATAGACAGAAGCATCTGGAGGTATATGTTCTAACAGTATCTGAGAAGGAGCCCCAGGGCAGTAGGCTGCACAGGCCACTCCATCCTCAGACTAGGAACCGTCAGTGAAAATTTTCTGATAAGATGGAAATTTTGAACAGAGGTCAGAATACAATGCCTTGTATGCCAGAGAGCTGGTAGACTCTTTACGAAAAGCTGCAAGATCAAAACAAATCTCTGGTGTGAAAAAGGTCCACGGAGGCTCATCTGGAAACTTGGAAAAATCCGACACAACTCCTAAGTCTAGACCTGCATTCCGCACGTGAGGCTGCATACGAAGACCAAACGGCGGAATACAGTTAGGGTTGTTTTCAAATTTACTTTGGAACGGAGGGTCAAAAACACAGTCATAGGCAGGGTTTTCTGGTTCCGAGAACAGTCTGATATAATAATTCAGAGACAGTTTCAGCCTGCGGTTGGACAGTGAGGGTTCACCTGCCTCTGCATACAGGCTGTACACAGGGGTGGTGCGGAATGCTCCAAGACAGAGACGAAGCCCTTGATGGTGGATAGGGTCCAAGAGTTTTAGGTAAGACGGTCTTGCAGAGCCGAATACAGCACAACCATAGTCCAGTTTGGAACGGACCAAGGCTCTGTAGAGGTGCAGTAAAGTTTTCTTATCAGCGCCCCAGTCAGTGTGTGCTACAACCCGCAGAATATTCAAAGCTTTCTGGCAAGAAGTTCTGAGGTTTTTAATGTGGCTGAGAAAGTTGAGTTTCTGGTCAAAAATAACTCCTAAAAATTTGGCCTCATTGACAGCTGGAATGGGAGATTTCCCTATTTGAATTACAGGATCTGGAAAAAACTGACGGAAATTATGGAAGTGAATGCACTGTGTCTTTGTAGGAGAAAAAGCGAAGCCATTTTCATCCGCCCACTGATGAATTTTATCTACACAAAGCTGGAGCCTGCGCTGGACACTCGGGTACAGGCTTCCAGTTGCGTAAACAGCAAAATCATCCACAAACAATGAGCAGTCTGAACCCTGTTGAACAGATTTAACAATGTTGTTGATCTTGATGCTAAAGAGGGCAGGAGACAGTATGCTTCCTTGCGGAACACCCAACTCCTGCTCATGAACATCAGAGAGAGTGGTGCCAACCCGGACCTGAAACTGTCGTTCTGCCAAAAAATTTTGAATGAAAAGTGGAAGATGACCCCGAAAACCAAGATCATGGAGATCATGAAGTATCCCAGATTTCCAGGTGGTATCGTAGGCCTTCTCCAAGTCAAAGAAAATAGCCACTGCATGTTGTTTGTTCAGAAAGGCGTTCCGAAGCGTAGATTCCAGACGGATCAAATGGTCAACTGTGGTTCGATGTTTGCGGAAACCACACTGTTCTTTCGCCAAAAGGCCATCGGTTTCGAGTTTCCACATGAGTCTAGCATTGACCATTTTCTCCATCAACTTGCAGACACAGCTGGTCAAAGCTATGGGACGGTAGTTTGATGGGTTAGAAAGATCTTTTCCAGGTTTGGGAATGGGAATGATGAGGGCTTTTCGCCAAGAAGGTGGAAAGAAACCAGTAGTCCATACATGGTTGTAGACATGTAGCAGGATGTGCAGACCTTTTTGCGGAAGATGTTTCAAAAGTTTGTAATGGATTTCATCTATACCCGGAGAGGAATCGCTGCAAGAAAGTAAGGCAGATTTCAATTCGTTTAAAGTGAAAGGAAGATTGTAGTCTTCCATGTTATCTGATGAAAAGTTGCAGGGTGATTTTTCTTTGAGGGCTTTGATTTTGACAAAACTGGCTGATTTGTTAGAAGAGGAGGAATTCTTTTCAATGGTTGAAGCAAGCAGATTAGCAACTGCTTTTTTCTCTGTTATTAAAGAGTCAGAAAACTTGAGATGGTTCACAGTGGGACAGGTGTTCTTCCCTTTGATTTTCTTGATGATTTTCCACACTTTTTTCTTCGATGTCTTGGATGTGAGACTTGAGCAAAACTGTTTCCAAGATAAACGTTTACTGGTCTTATATATGTGTTTGGATTTGGCCCTCAGTTTCTGATGCGCTCGAACGTTGGGCATCGAAGGTCTGCAAGAGACCCGACGTTGAGCTCTTTTGCGGGTTTTGTTAATTTCCTTGCATTCAGAGTTGAACCAAGGAACTTTTGGCATTAGGGGCTTCTTGGAAGATGTATGGATGGTTGACTTTGCACAATTCAGTATGAAATCTGAAAGACTTCCTGCCGGATCTTCACTTTGCAGGATCTTGTCCTCTTCCAGATCCATAAGAAACTTAGTGGCAAAGAGGTCCCAATCTGCTTTGTGAGAGAGAGAGGAGAGAGAGAGAGAGAGAGAGAGAGAGAGAGAGAGAGAGAGAGAGAAGGAACACGTGTATATATTCATGTGTGCATATATCGTTGTGTATAAGAGACAGTGTGTATGTATGTGAATGTGTGCGTGCGTGCGTGCGTTTATGTGTGTGTGTGTGTGTGTGTGTGTGTGTGTGTGTGGTGTGTGTGTGTGTGTGTGTGTGTGTTGAGAGAGAGACAGAGACAGAGACAGACAGAGACCAAGACGGAGACAAAGAAGAGACATGGGGGGGGGGGGGGGGGGGGGGCGGAGGGGGGGGGTGTACGCATGCGTGCAATGTTCCTGCCACTGACCAACTTTACTTACACGGAACAGCGTAATTGATGAGGTACTACTCGTACTAACAATTCCTTCCAGCCAAATCCGCTAAGTTCCCACTGGGAGTCCGACGAGTCAGACGGAAGCCAGGGGCGACCTTCAGGCGATGGTTGAGCTCTAGTCAAGTTATTTACAGAGCCACGCTGTTCAGCGGGGGCGTCTGCTGATTGCCCTGATCGCAGTATTTACAGAGCAGCCCTTCGTCCGATTAAGTCTCCAAACTCGCTGGGGCCTGCGCGGCTGCTTTACGGATAACAATCAGTTTCCCTCGCTGACATGAGCATAACTCGCGGGGTGTTATTGATTCACCTGTGAATAGGGACGGTTACAAGAATAATAACTGCTACTGCTGCTATAACTAAGACAACTACGACTACCACAACTACGACTACTACGACGACTACTGCTACTACTACTACTATCACCACCACTATCACCACCACTACAACTACTACTCTACTATTACTACTACTATCTGTAGCTGTATCAAATGTAGTTATATTTGTTGCTGAGTCGCACAGTCCATACAGTTCATTTCTCCATCTTCTTTACTAAAGCTATTCAGCAACTTTAATCTGTGTGTGTGTGTGTGTGTGTGTGTGTGTGTGTGTGTGTGTGTGTGTGTGTGTGTGTGTGTGTTTCGTTGCGTGTGCGGTGTGTGTGTGTGTGTGTGTGGTGTGTGTGTGTGTGTGTGTGTGTGTGTGTGTGTGTGTGTGTGTGTGCGTGCGTTCGTGTGCGTGTGTGTGTGTGTGTGTGTGTAGGCCTATGTGTGTGTGTGCGCGCGCGCGTGTTTGTGTTTACGCGTGTGCGTGCGCATGTGTGTGTGTGTTTGGGGGTGGGGGGGGGGGGGGGCGTTCCCGTCAATGAACTGTACATTGATTATCTCACTGAAGTGGAATTATTGTCAGCGACATGCTTTCCTTTTATAATACAGATCACTGTGATTTACCTCTTAAGACATACATAATGCCGAATAATATCTAGCGTTTACTTCAGTTTATGTTCTGTCTGTCCGTCTGTCTTTCCGTTTTTCAGTGTCTTTCTCTGTGTGTTATCTCCGTGGGGGGACCGGGGTGTCGTTCAGCACCAACAGCCAGTCTTCCGCCTTCCCGGCAGAAATGCTGTGCTAGCAACTTGCTCTTTTCTTTTACTCTCTTTAACTCGGCATTTTTTTTTACTCTCCAAATTTTGTCTTTCTTCACTTTCGTTTTGTGTGTGTGGAGGTGGAGTTCGTGCGTGTGTGTGTGTGTGTGTGTGTGTGTGAGAGAGAGAGAGAGAGAGAGAGAGAGAGAGAGAGAGAGAGACACACACACACACACACACACACACACACACACACACACACACACAAAGACAGCGAGTTTCTGCCTTTGTGGACTATTGTCCTGTCTGCGTTCTTGAAACTCTTACAGTTATTTCATGTCACAATTTATGGTAAGCCAGGTTTGTTTGTTTATTTGTTCGTTTGTTTGTAATCCTGCGACTAGGAAGTGAAAATTACATGCACTTCCAGGGTGAACACTAGCAGTCCTTTCTGCAGTGTCGGTTTGCCCACATGGCTATTTCATGGTGTTTTTTTGTGGCATGTTGTTTATCTATTTATTTCAACTGTATTCAATCTGGAATTAAGCGAAATGGCTGGCGCGCCCAGCGCTCTCTGGTCTTACCGGATTTAAAGACGTCAATGATTTCGCTGCCATATCGTAAATCGTTTGTAGGGATGTAACCTTTCTCAGGATCTGATCTTTCCCGGTAGGATGTTACCTCCCCCCACCCCCCTCCCCGTGTGAGCCTGACAAACTTGAAAAGGTCTTGTGTGCGCATGTGAGCTATACTAATAGTAGTAACGATAAAAAAAAAGTTTTAAAAACTCACCCAAATCTAAACTCTCCCTGTCTGCCCGTCTATTTGTCTGCCTGTCTGTCTGTCTGTCTCTCACCCTTTCTCTGTCTGTCTGTCTCTCTTCTCCGTCTCTCTTCCCTGTCTGTCTGTCTCTTTAAATTTGCTTATGTTCCTCTGCCGTGCTTACTCAATTCTTTATCGCTACATAAAGAAGCTCCAGCAACGACAATCTACGGCAGGAGGCCACAAAGCATCGCCTGGAACAGCTATGACATCAATGTATGGAACCGGTATTTACTAGATGGAGCGGATGACAGCAGACCTTCCAGGACGGGAAAACCATCCAGAGATTATCAGGAAGAGTGGTATGAGACTAGATATTGTACCACTCGGGTTCATCAAAAAACAAATGAATCTAATTGAACTCACCATGCATATGAATGCAGAATGGAGGAAGATCAAGTCTACAAGACTGAACAGTCCGCCAGTCTCGTCAGAAGCTTGAGGGAACCTGGTTTCCAAGACAGTACTCGCCACAGAAGTTGGCGCACGGTGGTTTGTAAACTCCTCAGCCAACGACTTTTATGAATTAGCTCAGGAATTCTGGTCAGCAGACTACTAGAATTCTAAAGGCAATGGAGAGGCAGCTGAAAGGAGTTTCAGCTGGATCTGGTCGAGGAGGAACAAAAGTGAATTCCGTAAGGGTGAAATTTCCCAGCTTACAACACATGTCCGATAGCGATGCGGGATAGACATCCGTCTGAAAAGGCAACTCCTTGAGACGCCCACCTTTCCTAAAAGTTCTGGTTTGAATCCCTGCACCACCAGGGACAAAGGCATTCTGACAGCAGAAAAGTATTGAGGAATTATGACCTGGATGCGGCCCGGCCCCTTGCAGTGTAAGGAGTTCGAGGCTGAAACACTCGTGTGAAGCGGGATTCCCTTTTCTGAAGACCTGCTATCAAGCTCTCCCTAGGTTTTCTTCCTAATTACATTATTTCAGAATATCTATGCTCATCAGAATCAGAATTACGGATAGAATTGTCATGCTGATTTGTCGGAATGAATTATATGTATTGAAATAATAAATATATGCATGACAAAGACAGATTTTAGAACTAGGTCACAGTCTAAGATCTTCATCCTTGTGTCCAACAAATTAATGAATCTGTGTGTGCGTGCGCGCGCGCGCGCGCGCCGCGTGTGTGCGTGCGTGCGTGCGTGCGTATGTGCATGCGTGCGTGCGTGCATGCACAAGCGTGCGTGCGTGTGTGTTTGTATGTGTGTGTGCCTGATTTACTCTGCTCTGCTCTTTGTGTTTTCATCAGCTGGAATATGCATACTTTTTGCGTAAAGTTTAAAAAGTTTTTAAAAAATCGTCGAGAAAAAAAGATAAGCCGACAAGAAATAAATAAAGAAAGAAAAGATGATGGAAAGGAGGGAGAGGTTGAGTGCCGTCGCAGTGAGAAAATGAAACAGATGAAGGAAGAACAAAAAAGGGGCGGTAGGAAGGGGTGTGTGTGTGTGGGGGGGGGGGGGGGGGGGGGGCAGTGAGATAGAAAGGAAAACCAAGGTGTTGCACTGCCATTCACGCACACATAATCTAATCTTATTATCTCCTTCACCTCTCTCTCTCTCTCTGTCCCTCTCTCTCTCTCTCTCTCTCTCTCTCTCTCTCTCTCTCTGTGGCCGGCCGGCCGTCTGTCTGTCTCTCCATGTTCACGAAGCCTCGTCCTCGGGGAACACCGGCATGTGCTTGATAATTTTTCTAGTGTACCACGGTTAGACGAGAGAGTGAGAGAGAGAAAGAGAGAGTGGAACGCACGTGGGGATGCAGCGCCCGACCGGCCCAATTGCACAACACACACACACACACACACACACACACACACCACACACACACGCACACACACACTCAACACACACATACCACCACCACCACCATCACCACCGCCACTACCACCCAGGTCATACAGGCTAATTCTCTGAGCCAGGAAACTCTACTTGCGAGCCAAGATGCAACGACCAGATACCCATGCCATATTTAGGTTTGAGTCTGACGAATATCTATGTCCGTGAGACACAGAGTAAAGTGACAGCCTTTAACAAGCACGTAGAAGTACGTAGGCAGACAGATAAGCAGACAAGCAGACAAACGAACAGGAAGACACATTGACCGATGCATAGAAATTCAAACAAGTCAGACGGTCAGGCGGGAGAACGGGCAAGCGGACACACACACAGGGTTTTTTTTTGTTTGTTTTTTGTTGTTTTTTTTTAAGAAAAGCGAGAGAGATGAAAAATGAAGACGGAAGTTTAAACAGTCAGTCTAATCTGGCTCTTCTTCATTTAAAAGTCACTTCAATATGAACAAGATAAACATTGTCGTAAAAGACGAGGGTGTCAAAAAGAAATCTTACCGAATTATGGTCAAGGATATTTTGTTTTTCTTTCTTTCCTTCTTTCTTTCTCCCCTCGCTCCAAAAAATCGCAACATACTCTGATTCACAGATGAAGAGCTCGGCGTTCTCATGCTCTCAGGACGTGGCAGCTCCAAGAGAAGGTCATATATTGAAATGAAAAGTCTAAAAAAAAAATTACCAAATAAAAAACGAATGAATGAACGAACGAATTAATAAACAAATGAATAAGTAAACAGAGCTTCTTATCGTCAGTTGATATCTTTTCTTGGAGGTGCTCCTTCATTATGGGAAAACCGGTTTCACTCGCCCGTTTTGCACGTGACTCTCGTCTTCATGACAAAAACAAGTGCAAAACAAAACAAGTGCAGAACATCAACTGGGAAAGTGACCAGCATGTCTCACAGGTAGCTGACAGTGGGAGCAGGTGACCCAGACCAGATAGCAGTTACACTGCAGAATTCTCCAAAGTGTTCTGATGAGTTCGAGATGTGACGGCTTAGTGGAGACAGTTTCAAAAGGTTTTAGAAGCGAAAATCTATAGCAATGAATATAAGGTTATCGATCTATTTATCTGTCTATCTATCTATCTATCTATCTGTGTGTGTGTGTGTGTGTGGGGGGGGGGGGTGATAAAACGGGAACATGTTCTGTTCGTATCCCTTTTTCAGCATATCGCTTCCTCTCCTTTTGTCAGTAACAAGGGGTTCTCTTTCAATTAGTAAAATTGATAATTGCAATGTCACGACGCTCTGTTCCCTTGACATTTCAAAGGATTCTCTCTCTCTCTCTCTCTCTCTCTCTCTCTCTCTCTCTCTGGTGTGTGTGTGTGTGTGTGTGTGTGTGTGTGTGTGTGTGGTGTGTTTAATCATTAATTGTATATATCATTCCAGGTAATACACAGAAATACATAAGTAGGTATAAAAACGAAAATCTAGTCTTAGTCACAACACAAATGTATACTGTATACAAATATATCAAAATCATAAACATCATGAGAGAGACAGACAGAGAGACAGAGAGAGACAGACAGAGAGACAGAGACAGAGAGATACAGACAGATAAGATAGAATTATTTACAAGGATAATAGATAAGCACTGGTATGCTTTTTCTGTCCTCGCTCTGAATAGGATCAACAATGCGAAATAAGATAAGGCAATAAACGTAGCAGCATGCAAAATCAGGTTCCTTTCTTAATGAGAGAGAAAGAGAGATGCGGGGTTGGAGTGCAGGGGAGGGCACATCGCTATGTACATTTTGAAAACAAAGCAAACTCTAAAGAATAAAAGAAGTAAGAAATTGTTCGACAAATTTAAACGCACGAATAACAAAACGATAAAGTAAGAGAGAAAACATATTGATAGTCCAGTCACCACTACACACACCACACACACACACACACACCACACACCCACACACACATCACATCACATCACATCACATCACACCGCATCATACCACACCACACACCACACCACTCACATAACACTCAACAAACATAACACACATACAAACAACACACAGCGCCCTGCACCAGCACACACAACACAAACACACGGCGATACAACAGGGCACAAAGCCAATCCACAGCGCAGTACTTTCCCAGCCGACAATCCGGACTTTCTCCTCAGGGCCACGGAAGGCCATTAAGTCAAATGTCCAGTGACGTGGGCTCGGCGTTTGCCCGGCGGTTTAAATTCCCAGCGGCACACACAGGCATAGCGTGAACACAGACTGGAATGCAGATAGGAACACGATGTGTTAGAACTACCCCCCACCCCCCAGGGGAGCAGGATACATCAAGACCACTTCTCCTGAAAAGAGGCAGTAATAGTAAGTACATGTAACGTAACAGCCCGCCAGAGGCTGATCTAGAATAATACTCGCGGCAGGAGGAAGGGGTAAGGGGTGGGGGAAGGGGGGTGGGGAGAGATGTGGCATATGCCAGAACTACTCCCACCCCCACAAGAAATACTTAATAGGAGCATGTGGCATGTGTGGGCGCCGTACGCTCACAGCAGAGGCATATCCTCACAGAAGTCCCAAATAGAGCACTTGCGATTAAGCACAAACATCTGTATCGTAATTAATGCACTGAGTACGGAACCCACCGCAAAGAAAGGATATGTAGAGAAAAAAAAATGTTTGTTATTAAACACAGCAGTGTGCTCTCCCTTTATCGATGAATCAGTGCATACCGTAGTATCATCTGCCTTTCGCGCGTTTAGCGCCTCAGTCCGCTGTATCACAGGTCAAGTCCATTATCGCAAGATGGGGGCTGCACGTTTGTTGCTGTTGTCCTTCTGTGCTGCAGTTCACGGGTTGCCATTGGAGGAGAACGGAATGGAGACTGTTGGGGTAAGTACACTCAAATCGTCGTTTAGACTGATACAGGATAAGATGCTACATGCCGGTATGTACGGTTAACAGCGTCTTTCTATGCATGGGATTTTTGCTGAAAGCGAGTGCTAGCTGAAACTGGCCCTGTGATGGGCAACACGTGCCATGCGCTCGGCGGTGGGAGTGAAGTAGGCTACGCCTGACAGGGAGTGTGCATTGCTGTTAGCTTACGACCAGCTGTGAGCGTACGGCGCGTGCTCTCAGTTACACTGTCATACTTGTATTACCAAAGTATTGTAAAGTTATACTAGTGTTATCGAATTGTAATTGTAAAGTTTAATACTAAGTGTTTATCGAAGTATTGTAAAGTTATACTTGTGTTATCAAAGTGTTGTAAAGTTATACTAGTGTTATCAAAGTATTGTACAGTTATCAAAGTATTGTAAAGTTATACTAGTCTTATAAAAGTATTGTAAAGTTATACTAGTGTTATCAAAGTATTGTACAGTTATCAAAGTATTGTAAAGTTGTACTAGTGTTATCAAAGTATTGCAAAGTTATACTAGAGTTACAAAGTATTGTCAGTAGTAGTATCAAGGTATTGTAAAGTTATGCTAGTGTTATCAAAGTACTGTAAAGTTATACTAGTGTTATCAAAGTATTGTAACGATATACTAGAGTTAGCAAGTATTGTACAGTAGTGTTATCAAATTATTGTAAAGTTATACTGGAGTGTTGTCAAGTAATGCAAAGTACCGAGAGTTAATGGCCTGAAGAGCATGACGAAATAATGAGAACGAGGTGGTGGGTATTCTATCCATAAACACTTCCAGAAGTTAATCTAAATTGATCCCAGGGGGGTTGATCTGACATATGCCAGAAATTCCCCCTTCCATACCTTAATTGGCAATTTTCCGTCGGACCCAGTTCTCAACAAACAAAAAAAAAAAAAAAAAAAAAAAAAAAAAAAAAGAAAACCTTGAGAGGCAAGGTACCGCAAAGTGTAACATTCAAGTTAAACAGTCGGACCAGTGGAGACGGGGCGGGGTGGGGTCAATCCTGGATCGTGCCAGAACTACCCCCTCCGACACACAGCACACAATGTTTTAACGGGGGTCGCTTCTAAACCATATGCCTAGGTTAATCTAGATTTGTGTTAACACCACGGAAGGGGGGAAGGGGAAGGGTTGGTGGGTGGGGGTAGATCTGACATAAACAGGCTTCCAGCATGAATTTTTCACGCGTCCTTTCAGACCTCCGGTTTAATCATCTGCGTGTTTTCAAAATGTTTTTGTTTGTATTTGAACTTAAAACAGTTCACTTTTTTCCCACCGAGAACATAAAAGTTGACAACTTTCGCCGTTCCGGGCATTTCTTTATGACTTATAGATCTACGCACCTGGCCTGGATTTCGTAGCTTGACGCCGGTTTAAAAACAAACTGAAAATTTCCGTAAAAAAGGACGTGTCGGCCTCTGATATTTCCGACTGTATTTAGATTGGTTAGTGTATGAGAGCAGAACATACCCTCAAAAGCAGTCCAAAGCATGCTGCTGCAATGGACAAGCTATGGTCAGCATCAACGACCGTGATGGATCTGAGGTGGATAGCAGCTGTAGTGGACATCTGACGAGGCTGACGTTAGTCTTTTTACCGCAGTCCGTTGCCTTTTTGGCGAAATAGCAGCCTTTTAAGCGCTGCATACATAGCCTTTTTGTGAGGTAGCTGTTGCCCTTTTCATTTCAAAAAGAAAGTACTCCATTTTCCGGGGCTGGATTTATTTTAACTTGTCAGACACAGATAGATTAACAGGTATCCAAATTCATGAAATACACATCGGACAATTTGTGTCCACAAAAGTGTGTGTATGTTTCTCTGTCACAAATCCCGTCAACATAGTCTGTGTTTCTGTAGAAGTGTTGATTTTCTTTCAAAATCTACGTTCTTGGCAGCTCTAGACCTCCTATTACTTTTTTTAAATTATTATTATTGACAAAATCGTAGTTCTTTTTCACTCTCCTAAACAGGCCCAGGTGATCCGTCGCTAAAAAAGCTACAATTCATTTTCAAGATTTCGAGACCATGCTCAAGAAGAAGAGGGATAATGTTTCACCTACACCTCCAATCCTACCACCCCCACCCTACCACATCCAACATTCACATCTTTTTCTAACTCGTTCAGTCAATCACGACGACTCTCGTCTGATTACAATTGTTGATCTGATAATGTGGATTTCATCATGGCGACAGGATTGAAGATCTGACGCAGCCAAAAATTAAACGACGCGCAGCAGCAGCAGCAGCAGCAGAAGAAGAACTGATACTGATCAATGTTGACATATGGCTCTTGCCTTAGTCTTATCAATGGTATTGTTGTTGTTGGCCTGGTCTTATCATTGCTGACCTTTTGTTGGTTCCCTGGCATCCTCGACGTTGGCGTTTGCTGTCGTTGTAGACTTGGTTTCATCAAGACATTATCATTTTGTTGCTGACCAGGTCGCATCAACGTTAATGCCATGTTCTCAACATTGTTGATGTTTGTTGTTGCCCTGATCTCGTCAACGTTGGCGTTTGTTGTTGGCCTGGTCGCATGAACGTTGACACTTTATTGTGGACCTGATCTGTTCAATATTGACGATTTTACTGTTGACCTAGCCTTATCCATATTGGCGTTTGTTGTTGACCTGGTGTCATCACTGTTGATGCCTTGTCGTTGACCTGGTCCTCATCCACGTTGATGTTTTGAATATAGTAGCGTTTTAGCCCCCCCCCCCCCCCCCCCCCCTCCAATCAAAATCGCTGGAATATCCTTGTCAACTAGACTGGCGCAACTTAACCAAATTGACGTAAGTGTCCTTTAATACCGTAAAGCAAAAACAACAAGCGGTCAGACCGGGGTAGGGGTAATGTAAAAGGGGGAAACATCTGAGACGTGACCGGGGTGGGAATTAGCGTAAATCCACGTCAGGATCCTGTGTCTTAGCGCAGCACGGCGTTAGGAAGGAGCAGGGGTTGTGGACCGCTGCCCACTCTATATGGAAATGAACCGTATCAGGTGCAGGGAATGTCGGGCTCCGGTCGTATGTCTTCTGGAATCGCCCATGGGATTACAGGTCTGTTTAGCATTCTGTTCTGACGTGGGGGAGGGGAGAGAGAGAGAGAGAGAGAGAGAGAGAGAGAGAGAGAGAGAGAGAGAGAGAGAGAGGGGAGGGTGGAGGGGAAGGGGGTGGAAGGAGGAAGGGAGTGGAGAAATGAGAGGGGAAGAGCGGAGGGAGAGGGGTGGAGGGAGCAGAGCGAAGAGAGGCAGAGAGGAAATCGAGAGCAAGAAATCAATAGTTCTTTAACCAGGGTAAGCAGAAAATCATAACTATGCAAATTGTTTCACCCAGTCCTGACTTAGAGAGAGAGAGAGAGAGAGAGAGAGAGAGGGAGACAGAGACAGACAGAGACAGAGAGAGGGGACAGAGAACAAGAGAGAAAGAGAAATGGGGAGGATGGAGGGAGAACAGACGTGGAGAAAGAAGGGTTGAAGAATAGAGGGGAGGGGAGAGAGGAGAGAGGGGAGGGGGGGGAGGAGGAGATGGAGAGAGAGCAATTGTCATTTAACCAAGATGATTTGAAAATCATAAACATCTAAATCATTTCTCGCAGCCCTGAGAGAGAGAGGAGAGAGAGAGAGAGAGAGAGAGAGAGAGAGAGAGAGAGAGAGAGAGGGTGAACGAGAGACGAGAGAGGAGAGAGAGAGACGTTTGACACATTTTGTTGTCATTACCAAAGAGGTCTTTTGACAAGGGAGGAGAGGGTAACAGAACAATAACATTTCCCTCTTCCTCTCCTGTAAACAAATAGTACATATTCATTCCCAGTGTGTATCAAATCAAAGGTAACATAAAACAAATAAAATCGTAACATTTCCTTACGTCCTCACGCACAGGAGTATGCATTAAGGTTAAAGAAAGAGAGAGAGAGAGAGAGAGAGAGAGAGAGAGAGAGAGAGAGAGGAGAGAGATGTACACCGATTTTTTTTTTTTTTTTTTCAGTTCTTTAATACGTTTCTTCACTCTCTTTGACTGGGTCGTCTTTTACGAAATCGAGGCCGTCAATACTGAGACAGGATAAATGACCATTATCAGGATGACATCTTGGATCACGCCATTCCAGTGAATTGCCCCGATCATTTCTTTTTCATCATCATCATCTCATCATCATCATCATCATCATCATTGATCTTCTATCTTTTCTTCTTCTTCGTCGTCGTCGTCGTCGTCGTTTCCTTCTTCTGTCGCTCCTTTCTTTTTCTCTATCTTTCACATTGTTTAACTTTTATTGTCCTCTTTATCTCTTTGTCGTTTTCTCCGTGTTCTTTCCTTCCTTCTTATCCTTCTCGTCGTCATTGTCGTCGTCGTCATCATCATCATCATCATTATCATCAGTCAATCAATTAATCAATATCAGTCATCAATCGATCATTATTGATCATCATCAGTCTTCTTCTTCTTTTCTGCGTTTTCTACGTTTCCTTCTTTCGCTCCTTTCTTTTTCCTCCACCTTCCATATTCTTTACCTTTCATCCTCCTCCTCCTCCTTATCCTATTTCTCGTTTCCTTCGTGTTCCTTTGTTCCTTCTTACCCTTCTTCCAATTTTCTATTTTCTCTAACATCTCCTCCTCCTCCTCCTCCCCTCTTCATGCTTCTGCTCCCTTTCTTTCTTTTTTTTCTTCTCTTATTCTGTCATTCGGTTTTCTTCTGTTCCTCCCACTCTCAGCCCAAAGCTCACAAGTATTCCCACTCGGCGGGCATTCAGGCCTGGAAGACAGAGACGGAACGACAGATGACGACCACGAGGACGCGTTCTCTCTCGGTACTCTAGTGGCGGGCCCCTTGGGTCGTAACAAGAGTCTTGGCCTTTCTGGAGTGTGGCACGAGAACGGACGTCTTGCGTGATGTTCCGTGGGAGGACGTAGGAGAGCTGAGAGTGAAACACTGGCCACTGAAGAAGGCTGGAGCAGTGGTAGCGGTAGGAGGTCGGGAGAGGGGCTCTCAAAATTTGTAGGGAGAGTGGAGATGTGGTCATTGACGAGGCGGAGCACGCGCGCGCGGCGCGCACGCACACGCACGCAGCACGCACACACGCCACACACACACACACACACACACACCACACCACACCACACCACACCACACTTCACACACATAGGCAGGCAGGCAGGCACGCATGCACGTAATCACGCACGCACGCACGTACGCACGCATGCACACACACACACACACACGCGCGCGCGCGCGCGCGCGCGCGCACGCACACACACATACATACACACACACACGCACAGAGACAGACAGACAGACAGACAGGCAGACAGACTTTAAACGCCTGTTCTGTCCGTCTGGTTCGCTCTGAGTACATGTATTATCTCTCGTGTTTTGATCGCCTCTATCCTCCCCCGGGTATGCCCCTCCCATCCTTTCCCCAACGCCTCCTGCTTGCTTACATCTCCTCAGGTTTCCTCTTCTTACCCTGTGGTCGTGTTAACATACAATAAGCGATACTCATCTCGGTCTGTCTGTCTATCTGTCTGTCTGCTGTCTGTCTGTCTGTCTCTCTCTGTCTCTCTCTTTTCTCTCGTTCTCTCTCTCTCTCTCTCTCTCTCTCTCTCTCCTGTCTCCTCCCCAATCTCTTTCCTACTCTCCTACATCTCTCTCTCTCTCTCCGAAAAAAAAGAGAGAGAAAAAGAAAAAAAAAAGGAAAAAAAAAAAAAAAAAGAAAAAAAGAAGAACATCCGAATCTCTCTCTCTCTCTCTCCTCGTCTGTCTTCTTCTTCTGTCTGTCTGTCTGTCTGTCTGTCTGTCTTCTCTCTCTTCTCTCTCTCTCTTCTCTCTCTCTTCTCGTGCTCTCTCTCTCCTTCAAAAATCGAATTCAGTAGTGTCTTGATGGCATCATTCAGGCCATTCATTTCGGTGTCAAGCACCCCCCATCCATCCCTAAATACCATCCTCTCCTAGAGAACAGCATGTTTCTTGTTAGAGACATTCGCGTCAGTGGGAGTATTTGAAAAGATTTATTTTCTAGTGTACAGTTTCATCCCCCCCCCCCCCCCCCCTCCAGCTTTCCTCTCCCTCCCACTCCTTTTTTACCCGCTTCCCATCTATGCAAACACATACGCAGACACGGACACATAAAAATACATAGATACACAGGGACGTAGACAAGAGCATGCAGGCACACACGCGCGCAAACACACACGAAAACACACACGTCAACGCACGCACGACGCACGCACGCACGCACGCACGCACACACAGCACCACCACACACACACCACACACACACACACACACACACACACACACCAAAGCCCCAGCAGTCTGGGAACAATCTACATTTCATTCTCAGATACTGCACTCTGTTTTTTTTCCTTCATTAAAGTTTTAACTCTAAACCATTATTTCAAAAGAATATGATCATCTCAGTGCTACTGGCGTTTCCGTGAAATGTGAATGCTTGTGTTAGATGAATGTACACACTGCGTGCGTGCGTGCATGCACGCGTGCGCGCGCGTGTGTGTGGTGTGTGTGTGTGTGTGTGTGTGTGTGTGTTATTGCTATGTGATATTAGAAGAGTTTTGTATTTTGGGCCTCATTTTAGTTACCCGTATTTTTGTATTGTTGAATAATTGTCTCCACATTTTCGTTTTTCATTTTTATAGATAAGTTTTGATCATTTAAATTTATCTTACTTTTGTAAGCACTATGAGCAGAATGTATTGAGGATATGATGATGATGATGATGATGATGATGATGATGATGATGATGATGATGATGATCATCATCATCATCATCATCATCATCATCATCATCATCATCATCATCATCATTAATGTGGGTACGTGCTCATACTGGTGAGAGCGACTCAAATGTGACACAGTGGAACCTGTGGTGACCAGAAAATGTAGCCCTACACAGTGCAATGCTACACAATGCAATATTACACACATACATAAGTACACAGTACTGCTCGGTATGATTCACTCAATACCACTTTACAATTCAATGTGAAGCAGCATATTACTCTGCACCACAATGGAATGTAACACAAAGCAGTACTGTTCAACACAATACCATGTAGTGGTAACCGGTAAAGTGTCCAATATTATACTGTACTACACGCTACTACTCGATATAATTCACATTTCTACACAATGCAATATCGCGCATGTCACTATTTAACTAAACATTACCACACGATGTAGTTCAATGCTACATTACACATTGCGATATAATAGATTACTACAACATAAAAGGCAATCCGAAACAGTGCTAAACACAAGATCAAGCGATACAATTCAATACAATGCGTTGCAGTGCAATGGCAGAAGCGGGTTGTAGGACAAGCAACTGTACACAATACAATGATACACAATGCAATACAATGAAACAACACAGTATAATACAACACAAACAGTACAACACAAGTCAGTACAGAACAGTATAGTACAACACAACACAATACAAGACAATACAACACAGTGCAGTAGGCCTACAATCCAACACAATGCATCACAAAATACTGTAACACAACGAAGTACAACAGAAAGCACCACAACAAAACACAACACGTACATCACAGCACATGACAGAACAAGTCTGTGCCGTCAGAATGACGTCTCCGTTCATTTCATCACCTGGACCCCGTGCACTCTGCAAAAACAATCACTGGGGATAAAATACAACATCGGGGAACAAACATCTTGCCACTTTGATGTCTGCTGTCTGACAGGTCTGTGTTGGCCTGTTGCACACACACACACACACACACACACACACACACACACACACACACACACACACACACACACACACACACACACACAAAACATATACACACAAACACATACTCAGACACAGACACAAGCACACACACACAGACTCTCTCTCTCTCTCTCTCTCTCTCTGTCTCTCTCTCACTCTCTCTCTTTTCAAATTTCATTGCGGAACCAAACAACATAAGAAACAAACGAATCTCAGCTGATCGACACTAATTAAGAAAACAAGGCGATGTCAACCAAGGAATGAATTAACAAAAGCTGGAAATTGATTGGGGTGAAAAAAACAAAAACTGGGAAGATAAACTAAATTACGAGAAATCTACAGTAGTGATGAACGTATACATTTGAAAATAATTATAGATGGATGGTAGAGTTTGGCATTTATTATTGCTTTTCGTGTGTGAGTGCATCCATGGGTGGTTTGGCATTTATTATTGCTTTTCGTGTGTGAGTGCATCCATGGGTGTTGAATGTTACCTCAAAAAGTTGTTTATGGAATACGTAGTTATTTGAGTGTGTGTGTGTGTGTGTTGTGTGTGTGTGTGTGTGTGTGTGTGTGTGTGTGTGTTCACGAAACTATATTTATGGAGTAATAATTCCTGATTTTTCACTCGTTGTTAGGTTGTGAATTGTCTGTTTTGGCACTAGGGCTGTAAAAAGCTTATGCAAATAAAAACAATGTCTGTTTTGGCACTAGGGCTGTAAAAAGCTTATGCCAATAAAAATAATGTCTGTTTTGGCACTAGAACTGTAAAAAGCTTATGCCAATAAAAACAATGTCAGTGTCAGTGTCTCTCTCTCTCACTCTCTCTCTCTTCTCTCCTCTCTCTCTCTCTCTCTCTCTCTCTCTCTCTCTCTCTCTCTCTCGCACTGTGTACGCACATGACACAAGCATCAAGTTTCAGGGAACATGAGAAGGTTGATCATATTCTTTTCAAACTGGTTGAATTAGGATATCTGAGAATGAATGGATTTTTTCCAGAGTGCTGGGGGGTTGTTGTAGAAGGTTTTTCACTGCAGATTTTCTTTCCTTTTCTTTTTTTTTTTAAGGAGGGGATTTTGAAGTCTTGTGTCGGAGGAAAAGGTGAGTTGACGAGGAACATAGATGTTGAAAAGTTCAAAAAGGTAGTCAGATACTGTTTCAGAGATGGCAGGCAAAGTCAAAGTTGAAAGTTTATCATCTATTCTGTCAAATAAGGAGCCAGCGGAGAAAGTGAAGTAGTTGAGACACACGTTCGAATTGCCAACGACTGAAAATGATATGAGCAGCATTGTTGTGCTTTTTCTAAGGCCTTGTAAAGTAGATACTTTCGGATACCAGTAAAAAGGGAATTACGATCATCTGTTCTGGGAATGATTTAGGCG
>CM065726.1:27737194-27739694 GCA_033310375.1 Conus canariensis | reverse complement strand
CAGCACTAATGGGTATTTGATTTAACCCAGCACTCATGGGTATTTGATTTAACCCAGCACTAATGGGTATTTGATTTAACCCAGCACTCGTGGGTATTTGATTTAACCCAGCATTAATGGGTATTTGATTTAACCCAGCACTCATGGGTATTTGATTTAACCCAGCATTAATGGGTATTTGATTTAACCCAGCACTCATGGGTATTTGATTTAACCCAGCACTAACGGGTATTTGATTTAACCCAGCACTCATGGGTATTTGATTTAACCCAGCATTAATGGGTATTTGATTTAACCCAGCACTCGTGGGTATTTGATTTAACCCAGCATTAATGGGTATTTGATTTAACCCAGCACTCATGGGTATTTGATTTAACCCAGCAATAACGGGTGTTTGATTTAACCCAGCACTAATGGGTATTTGATTTAACCCAGCACTAACGGGTATTTGAGTTAACCCAGTAATAATAAATATTTGATTCCGTTCAGGGAAGGTGAAGGCCGCGGTAAGACTGAAAGAGACGGGTTCCGTCTTCTACAATACCGTGATGTACGGTTCCTTGCTCCCTCAGGCCATTGGCTATGGACCTTTAACCTTCGTTCAACAGTTAAGTCAGATACATATCAAAACGAACTCAAGATGTGCTGTATTCATACATTTACTTATAACTCTATATCTGTATATAACATATATACATATGCATCTCGCTCACTCTCTCTCTAGCAAGTGTTCGTGAGAGAGAGGGAGAGAGAGAGAGCGAGAGAGAGAGAGAGCGAGAGAGGGAGGGAGGGAGGGAGAGAGAGAGAGAGAGAGAGAGAGAGAGAGAGAGAGAGAGAGAGAGAGAGAGAGAAATGCTCGTAAGCGTGTACGCACATACAAATTTGAACATATGCGTCGGTACGAAGAAAGAAATGGACAGAAAGAAAGAGACGCCTCTCTCTCTCTCTCTCTCTCTCTCTCTCTCTCTCTCTCTCTCTCTCACCCCTCAAAAAACAGATACAGAAAGAAAAATCTCACAATTTTATGAGGACCATCATTCTCTTTCCCTGTCTTGATCTCTTTGTATAACCTTTCGCTGCAACAACAGAGCAGGGGAAAAACGCCCTCTAGCCGCTCTCACAATTCGCTCAGTTTTCAGCCCCCCTCCCTTAGCAGCACCAGCATCCCACATGCGGCGGAAGCGCGCGATCAGCGAGGTCAATGAGGCAGACACATTGATACACCAACGTCAAGCCACGAGGATACAGTAACGCCAAGAGATACAGGAATCGACCCGACCTCTCCGGAAGGTCTGTAACTAGTATGTTGGGGTCTGGAATGGGTGGTAGGGGAAGGTGTTGGGGGGGGGGGGGGAGGGGATGTATGAGGGTGGAGTGAGGGGGAAGGGGTGGGGAGGGAAGGAGGAGATGGGAGGGAGGTTCTGGAAGGAACTGTTTTATCGTCTAAAGGCGCAACCTCTTCATATTTGGATCGGCAGAAAGAGCTTCGTTTTTTCAGTCGACATCGATCCAATCGGAAATGTCTGTTGATGTCATCATTCAATTACTGAAGCTCCCCACCTCCCCCAGCCCTGTGTTTCCTCCCTCTCACCGCTATTCCTCAACCCCATCCCATCCGTCATCTCCCATCTGTCATGGAGTTAGAGTGTCTGATGAGATAAGATCGGCAACCTTGTTGGTCGATCGACTGAATTTTGAAAAAAAAAAAAAAAAAATCTAATTGTACGCTTTATTTACACAATGCTAAAGGGGGGGGGGGGGGGGGGGGGGAGAGAAAGGGGTATGTGTAAAAATAGGAAATTCAGTGAGTTCCAGAAACTGTTAAAGTAGGGGGGGGGGGGGGAGTGAGAGAGAGAGAGAG
Organism: Conus canariensis; assembly: GCA_033310375.1. NCBI lineage: Eukaryota > Metazoa > Mollusca > Gastropoda > Neogastropoda > Conidae > Conus > Conus canariensis. Next base: position 27,737,833 of record CM065726.1, on the reverse strand, counting down.
AGAGAGAGAGAGAGAGAGAGAGAGAGAGAGGGGGGGGGGAGTTCTGCCTGTAAGGGGAAAACGACCAGTCTAAAGGGTGACCACGCTCATGGCACCCCTTAAGATTGGCCACCTACCCTTTGCAGCCCATAATTTCTCTGCATTGATATGAGTCTCAATGTATGTATTGTACACAGACTGATGGACATGCTGACTGATACACGGACTGCAAAAGATTAGAATGTGAATTGCAGTCCCAACAGGAAAATACTCCACCAACTTCCGAACTGAGCGAGAAGCTCTCTGTGAGGCAGCCACAATAGTCTCGCAGAACTCCATAAGAACAACAGGGCAGGTGGTGTGTTCTCAAACGCTCTCTCCGTGCTCCAAGCCCTCAAGAACTCCCGCTGCAAAGAACAGAACCATCTTACTTCAGCCCTTGTTGCCCTGAGTGCCAGAGTGGAGAAAGTGGTGATACAATGGGTACCAGCACACTGTGGTATCAGAGGCAACGAAAAAGCGGATATTCTGGCAAAAGACGGTGCACAGAAGGAGCAGGCCAGCAACCTGGTGTCATACGATGAAATCAAGACAATCCTCAAGGCACAGCAAGGAATAAAGTGGCGCCTCCAGCACACCAAACACAACCCAGAAGACAAA
>CM065726.1:27539694-27719694 GCA_033310375.1 Conus canariensis | reverse complement strand
CTAATGTTCTCATAAGCAGGACAAGTGAACAAAAAATGTAACTCATCTTCTCTAATTGCAATATCATTACATAATGGACATGAATCATCAACAGCATCATTATTTAGATACCATCTTTTATTAGCATTTAATCCCAGTGTTCTATTTCTAAATCTTGCAAGGATACCTCTTTGCCACCGATTAGATACTAGATGTAAATACTTTTCTGCCTCCAAGTTACTTTTGAAGGATAGGAACCAGGAATATCTATCATGTTCTTCTAGGTGACTGTGCCAGTTTTGTTTATACGAGGAAATTAGTCTATCTTTGAATTCAGACATAAAAACGGTTTCGTTTCCGACTGCCTGGCTCAACCGCACTATCCCAAACCCATTCTCTGTCAGCACTTTCTTAACCTTAGAGGCCCAGTTAACATTTCCTAACTCACATTGTTGCAGCATCATGTCATAGGCTTGCCTGCTCATTCTAGCTACTGGTAATCGTATTACTTTACACCATACTTTACTATAAGCCATTGTCAATAAAAGATGTCAGTGTCTCTCTCTCTCTCTCTGTCTGTCTGTCTGTCTGTTTGTCTGCCTGTCTGTCAGTATACATGTGCACGCCTGCAAGCGTGCTGACGTATGTTTGTAAGTGTGTACGCGCATGTATGTGTGCGTGCTTGCATGCGTGCGTGCATGCGTGAGCCCACCACAAGTATTATGGTTGTGTGTGTGTGTGTGTGTGTGTGTGTGTGTGTGTGTGCGTGTGTGTGTGTGTGTGTGTGTGTGTGGTGTGTGTGTATGCTTGTATTCATGGGTATCTGCCTGTGCTTGTTAGGCTTTCTTCAGTGTCCCCTTCAGGACTTAATTACCCATAAACATTTTCACGGGAAAAAAAATGACTAGCTGACGAAAAATGCAACGTAGGCCTACATATTAAGCTGTTGTTCTGGACGCTCTGATTGGAAGCATCATGTTCGGAATGACGATATCACCTGTACAGATGATCGTGGAAAGAGCATCCCGTACTCTGTCTCTCTGTCTGTCTCCGTCTCTCTCTGAGTGTGTGCGTTTCTGTGTGTGTGTGCGCGCGCGCGTGCGTGCGTGCGTGCGTGTGTGTGTGTGCGTGCGCGCGCGCGCGCGTATGTGTGTGTGCGTGCAAGTGTGCTTGTAGCTTTTAAAGGAGCTGATTGATCGTGTAATGGAGCAAAGATTTTACGAGGACATTATTTCGTGATCAATAGATCTTTATGCTCTCCCTAAGCTTCCGGTGCATTAACAAACCCCGTGAATCAATGCCGAACGAAATGAAGGCAATGTTATTCGTGCCTTTTATATGAAATTAATCCAAAGCAGCATTGTTCGTGTCTTTTATCTTAAACATAATCAAATGTTTTATGTCTTTCGACAAAACGACTTTAAGACAGTCTTTTATCTTAAGCGTCAATCAGAGAAATATTTATGTCAGTTTCATTCATGTTCCTCACCTGAAATGCTTGCTAGATAAATGATAATCAAATCTTTCACCTAAAATGAATTCAACACATTGGTTTTTGCCTTTCATCCAAAACAAATTTAAGGCAACGAGATTGGCGTCTTTCACCTAACACGAATTAAAATCAACATAATTTTTTTTCTGTCATTTACGCTTCCGAAACGAATTCAGTTATGAATGATCTGTTTCACACAAAACAATTTTAGGGTAAAGTGGTTCTTCTTTCTTTCACCTAAAACAAATCCAAGGTAATGATTTGATTGAAAAGCAGCATTATTCGAGTGTTTCATGTCAACAGATGCAAAGCAATGCTAAATGTCTCTCATCCGAAAAGAATAATGTCATTCAGCCGTTCATCAAATAACAGTCGTGAAGGAACATAATGTGTGTCTTTAAAGCCTCAAATGAATTCTAAGAAACATTAATTCTTTTCGTTCAAAATAAAACTGTAAGAATTCAAGGCACCACAGTCAAGTATTTCAACAAAACCGAATACAATATAACAACGTTCAGTCTTTCATCCATAACAAATTTAAGCAACATTATATATACCTTTCAACCGAATTGAATTCACGGTATAATTTTTGTCCCTGAACACAATTCAAGGCAATATCATCAATATTCTCTATCCAAAACGATTTCAAAGTAATGTTATTTTTGTCTGTTACCCAAAATGAATTCAAGAAAACGTTACACTAGTTTTTAAACACACACACACACACACACACACACACACACACACACACACACACACACACACACACACACACGAGATTTCAAGGCCACATCATTTACGTTTTTCACTTAAAACAAACAGAAGGCTACGTTCTTCTTGCCTTTCATCCGCAGCCAGTTCAAGGCAAGATTTGTTCGTGTCTTTTACCGACAAACACGCCGATCTTTGGTGTAACCTGGCTCGCAGTCCCGAGGTAAGAGAAGTGACGTCTGCTTTGCATACTGAGTGACAGGGAGAAGGCAATATGGCTTGGGGAGAACTGGCCGTCCATTGTGATTATCGTTCTTCCGTTTATTCCGAGTCCGGAGGAAGATGCGGTATTTTTCAGCCTGTATTTCCTTTCAACGACCGCCTCTACTCCCACCCCACCTCTCTCTGTCTCTCAGTCTCTCTCTCTCTCTCTCTCTGTCCGTCTCTCTCTCTCTCTCTCTCTCTCTCTCTCTCTCTCTCTCTCCTCTGTCCGTTCTCTCTCTCTCTCTCTCTCTCTCTCTCTCTCTCCGCACACACACACACACACACACACACACACACACACACACACACACGCACACGCACGCGCGCACGCACAGACAGAGAGACAGAGAGAGAGAGAGGTTTCCACCCTTTTTTTGTTCTGCCTGGCTACACCCACCCTATGGACAGAGACCGAGAGATCTTCCATCCCACCACTTAAGACTGATCTCCGTCAAGACTCGAGGCTTCTTTTGTTGGACAAAATTCAGCCAGCTTCGAGTGATCTGACAGACTCTAGTCTCTTAATTCGGTCCTCACAGGGCAGAGAGCTGCCCCATGATCTTCCCCCGGCCATTTTCGTTGTTATTTCCCAGGAGAGGTCAGAAATTTCGTTTCCCGATCTGATTGAGACACTAAACATTTCTACGGCAGTGGCATGGGGTGGCTTCCCCTAGTGGCATGGGGTGGCTTCCCCTGCTTCTCTTGTCCCTGCCCCTCCCCCCACCCCCGTTTTTCTCTTTTCTTCCATTCCCCCCCAGCCCAACCCCTTTCCCTCGAGGATCTCAGTCCTGGACTTGCTTTGTGGTACCACACAAAGGCCAGACTAGATCAGGGTCTGTTCCTCTTTACTGTGAAGTAAATGTCTGCGTTGTTCACGTATGCATGAACTCTAAGGGGGATGGGGGCGGCTATATCATCTTCCCAGGACCCTCGGCGGCATTGACATCACGCGGCTTGTTCCAGCGCTCCCATCTTCCCCTCCCTCACGCACCCAGCTAAACGCATGTTTGTTATGTCGCAGTTCAATTGTCAGCGGTCGTCCACAGAGAGATCTGAATATCAGGCAGCCAGCCCTAGGACAGTCAATGCAACCCACTGGTGCCGACTTTAGTGATACATAGTACGACAAATACGCGCAAGGCCTCAGCTACTAATCCCCTTACAGACAGTTTACAAGACCCAGAGCCAGCTTGAGCTAGCGGTCCCTTCAGTGACGTCGCCGTGTCCATCCAATGACAGTCCCCTGACCTTGTCAACACTGAAGGCTTTGACACAAGTTCCACCAAAGGCATGGATCTAGAGGAGACATCGAAACTGTTTGTGTCGGGGATGAAAGGACACAGACTTTTTTTATCGATGATTAATGAGGGTGATTATGAAGATGACGCTGTGAAAATGCGCTTTGGTCTAACTTAACGCGACGAGAGTTATAACCTACGTTTTTTGTTCATGACCGGATTCCTGTGTCAACCAGGTCTTAGAGATACAGATACTTGCAGTGCTGGTCAGGAAATTTGAGCAACATTCTCAAAGGCGCGTCCATTTAGTGGATAAAACTCGTCTGTGCGGTTCGTCTTCGGATTTGAGCATATAGTACTCTCGACAACTCCGGACAGGACTCGGTGAGGAAAAAAAACCACCATATTCCTCTGATGGTATTTGAAGCCACCATCTCGAAATCCTGCAGTCCATTAGTGATTTTACCACTGCACTTCATGGATGTGACTAACTGTCCGCCTCTGTTTGTTTTGTGTTCATCTTCGAGCTAACAGAGTTTCATGCGCCAGTATTGTATCCGAAAGAAAGGTATATAATTCCACATTCCGGTTCAATTGCGATTGAAGAAATTCACAGCAGACAAGTTGAACTAGTTCTAAAGTCTATTATCATAGCCCAGCCGACCACACAGAGACTTTCCGGGGCTGCCACCCAGCTGAAGAAAAAGTCCCATTCAGGAAAAAAAAGAGAAGCTAACAAAGACAACGTATATGAAATCACAACCAATAAATAACATGAGAACTAAATTTATTGACACTCTTTAAAGTTAGTAAAACTAGGCTAACCTGGAGGCGCCAGCATTCCACCATCGCTCGAGATTTAGTCGACAAAGAAGACAAACATCCAAAAGAAAATGATGAAAAGCATAAAATGAAAAAAAATATGCCTAATATGGGTAGACAGATTCTGTAGAATGGACAGTTTGTGACCACTCTGGACAATGGGTACCGTCTCACTACCTAGCCGCCGAACGCAAACGAAGAAGCTGGCATGCTTTTAAGCTGTGACAAGACAAGACTTTCTAGAACAAAGACCGGAGAAAGGGGCCACAAAAGCCAAAATGATAAATAAATAAATGAATAAATAAATAAATAAATGAAAACGAAAAAGCGGGATGGCACTGAAGAACGATGTAGTTATATTCGGACTCTGAGTATCAGAGAAGAGGAAATTACCGGCTCAGAACGTCCAGAACGCGGGGATACAGATTATACGGAAAGAACCCCCCGGCACTCCCATGGCGACCGACCCGCTCAGCATTTATCCAGATGAGAAAGTTGAAATGATACTGGCATACGTCAAAGTCCGGCAACACACACACACAAACACCCACACCCACCCACGGGACAATGTTCCTGGCAGACCGACAGACGGGGCGGAGAGAAGAGACGGGAGGGAAGACCAGGGACCAGACACACCTGTCCTCTGTCATTCCTTGCATGGGAAAAGCAGCAGATGGGGGGCATATCGTTTGGAAGTCATCAGCGATGTCTCAACAACGGGGAAACCAAATACGCAGAGGCAGAAAAGCACAGGCGGAGGGTTCGTGTGAGAGAAGACAGATGTGGCGCTTCAGCTATGATCAGGCAACGTGTGAACGACCGCAATGGTTTGCACCAATCAAGGGAAAGTTTACAAACTTAGGATGATCGTGTAGCCTGATACATATAGAAAAAGAAGAGACAAATTAAGACAGAGCTTAACCATCGTAGTCCTGAATCAGCTTTAATTCTGATCAAAGCTAACTAAATAGACGTTAAATAATGAACAAATAGAGTAATTCTTCCTGTCTATATAAATAATTACACGCCCATAACTCCTAACGGATATTGCTTACGACACCAAATCGCCTAGCAGAAATGCAAACAGAGCACGCAGATTTTTCGAAAAACCACTGTGAAATAGCATTCTAGAATGACAGTCATCTAACTGCCTTAATGTCGCATATTCAGTCTGTTAGAAATTCATTTTGATCTTTGACGAGAAGAAAACACAATGGACAGAAAGCATGTTTGAAGGCGAATAAGCGTCGAAAGTATTGGACCCAAAGCTCCAGGGTTGTCTACTTTGGGCATGCATACATAAATAGACGGACAAACGCTTTACAACATCCTACGCTTGCTCCGTCCTCAGTCCTTTCCTCTGCTTCCCACCCGCCCACCTCCATCACCTTCCAATGCCATCTTCTCTCTTCATCTCTATCTCAGCGAGTCTGTAAATAAGAACATTAGACAGGGACGACAAAAAAAACAAAAAAAAAGAGGGAGTGCCAGGAGTTGGCGCCGTCACGTGTTGATGATAACGTTGATTATAAGCGGATGAAGGAACATAAGCATGAAAGAGCCATAACTGCAGTTGATGCGTTCTGTATCTTTTTCAGGACACTTCCCTGAAGGTGCATCCTGCGTCTCTTTTAAGACCCGAGTCCTAGTTTGCTAATATTATGGCGTTCACCCCGGCAGCAGCTGAATGTAAGATTCAAGAGAAAGTGGGATCTGAAGTTCCCATTTCGAAGGCGGAAAAAAAACTGCCTCGAACAGGAAATCTACGCTTATTTCAAAGGGAACCTTGGTGTGCGAAATTATCGTTGTAAGGCAGTGCGTGTGTGAGAATGCCAAAAAGAAAAAGAAGTCATTGGCTACCGCCCCCCCCCCCCCCCCCCCCCCGCTTTTTTTTTTGTGTGTGTGTGTGTGTGTGTGTGTGTTGTAATTTCAATTTGAGTCTGTCCCAGAATGCAACACAGTTTCACCATCCTTGCAAACAAATTGAGCTTGCTCTGCGTAGAATGGGCTGTTTTAACAGGTGAGTGCCGATGGCTCTTCCTACCAGTCGCAAGGAAGTTTTCACAAAACTGGACGAATCATGAAACCCGACATATGTGTTAATATTCATAAATGAAAGATAAGCCATACCAACAATGTTTGAACAATCTACTTTCTCAGTCAGCTTCTTTCGCTTAAAATCCTTTTGATCTTCAATACGAAAAATAGAGGTGATGTCTTAAAGGGCAACAGGTCAAAAAGGAAATCTTGGCGAATTGTGGTCAACCATCATTTCTATAAACATACAGTATTTGTAAAAGTCCTCTGCTTGGTAGAAAGAACCGTCGACATTCTCGTTCTTGTTCGGTATACCAGGGCTGCGACAACCTAATAGCACGTGTCGATAAGAAGAGTTTAGCGGCTTTTTTTGCACGTCTCTATTTATATACTTGTGAATGTTGTGCAGAACGGGATAAACCGGAAGTTCGTGTCTCTCGTTCGGCTTCAACTTTCCGACAGCACGTGTTGATAGTAAGTATACAGAGCCTTTCATGTTTGTCTCTGTGTGCTTGTGAACATTGAGCAGAACAAGATAAACCAGAAGTTCGTGACTCCCGTTCTTTCCAGCTTCTGTTCATGGTGCATTAAGGACAATGTAGGAGTTGGCTGCCTCCTGGTTTACTATGACATTCATGTGTCTTCAAATGAAGTTATGATATTGTCTTCTTTCAGAGAGTTGGTGGACCCTCGGATAGCCAAACTGCGCCAGCAATACTAAAGAAACATGCCAGTCGTATTTTCAGCTCTGTCCAACCTAACATCCATCCGAAAATACTTCCCTTCAAAAGGAAGCTAATTATGCAGTGAATTTTTAGAAACGGATTCCTGAAATCCGATTTCAATCTTTGAGAAGGTAGCGAGGAAGACAGAAGTGGGAGACAAACAACGTACGACCGAGCATCCACTTCCTAGTGAGTGTTTGCGACGTGGAAGGGTTCGTTTGATTTGTTCATTGAACAGTCCATCAGTTGTTAGGCTCTAGGAAAAAAAACAAAAACAAAAACAGATCAATGACTGAACAGCACTTCAGCTGTACAGGTATTTTCAGCTCCTTGTGTGTGTCCCCTTAATATTTCGAAATCCTGTATTGTTTATCTGTTCGTTCACTTCAGATTTTTGTCAAGTTTGCTTTGTACTCTGTTTTGTTTTGTTTTTCTTTAAGGAAAAGATTCCACCCAGTCCTCCTGCTCCTCATTTCCTCTTTAAAAACCCAGCATGTACAAACAGAAACGTTTACATCGTTTGCTTTAAACGTGGGGAGTTGGAACGGGAGAAAGGGGATGAAGGACGATGAAATATTACTAAAAAAAAAAAAAAAAAAAAAGTCAGCGCGACCGAGAAACAATGACAGCGCGTAATGCGAAGATTTGAATCCAACCTACATTGATTTAAACTATTTTTCAGGATGTTATATTCCGTTCCCCAGGGCTATACCAACACAGCCCCAGTAGGATACAACACCGTCTCATAGTAAAGAAAGTTTGAGGGATTTCGATTAAATTGATGTCTAACATAAAGAGGCTGGACAGAGTTTTATCCGTATCTGTCTCCCGCTGCCAAAACTAGTTTCTGTAAAGCTGATTTATGGAAATTCTTGATATTGTATGGACCACGTGGCCTCAAAAAGAATTGTCAACGTCATTTTGCGAATAATCTGACATTGATCTTGCACGAAAACGAAATTTGTGTGTGACGGGGGCGCAAAAGAAATCATTTCCGTTAATTAGAAGGAAATTAACAATTTTCCCGTTGTTTTAGTATACGATTGTCATATTATATGCTGCAGAGCCAGAGCGTCTTGTGATAACTTATTCAAAGCGAGTTCTAGAACAACGTTAATTTGTGCCGAATTTATGTGAGTCTGCATGATTGCTTTTGTTGCTGTTCAAGCCCAGATACTTAGCATTCAAACGCAAAAACGCAGATTTTATGTACGATGCAAAGCATATGAGGAAATATTCGTAAATATGTCTTTCTTCAGATGTTACAAAGAGCTTGCAAAAATGCACACAACATTTCTCTCCTGATAGCAGTCAGCATCGGGGAATGTGTGTGTGTGTGTGTGTGTGTGTGTGTGTGTGTGTGTGTGTGTGTGTGTGTGTGTGTGTGCATTTCTGGTTGCTATTTGCATCTTCCGAAGAAGACGTAGTTGACGGAGTTTCAGATGTATGTTTTCTGTTGTACATTAAACCTGCGTTACTTTACACTTTGTGTGTTTATTTGTATTTTGGTGTGTGTTCCAGTAACGTTGCAATCCATTTAATTTTCTTTAACGTTGTTGTTGTTGTTGTTGTTCAGTTAACGCACTCTGTGGTAGGCCTACAAGTTTTGAGAAACAGATATAGCTCATGAGTGAATCAACACGACTATTGACTTAAAAAAAAACTGCCTTTTGCCTGCTTTACTAGGTTGCATTACGTGAGTTCACATGATTCTCTATCAAAGGTGCACAGAATACGTTGCACCTGACTTGCTTCTAATATCAAATTCGTTCAGAAACAAGATTGTATTGTTGATTTTAAAACTGCTTGGGGAATCCGATTAAAAATACAACTTGGTAATTAATTTAAAAGATTAATAACCCTCATAGTGATTTACTTCTTGGCGTTAGTTTTAGAAAAAAAAAAAGGTCTTTTACCTATTAGGATATTTGGTGTAAACATATTCTTTGTATTTTGACCTAATGTAGAACTTTGAAAGCGTCGGTCATGCTTAGTCCTGCTCTTCAGTATTCAAGGCTTAGCAGTTTCAGTTATGTTATCCTTTTTCCTTTTTCCTAATTCAAGTTCTTATGCCCTGGATACTTTAAACATCCAAAAGGCTGTTGGCGTACTTAGCGAATTGGGCCAACAGCTGTGCAGGATGACATTTGGGTTCTTTCATCGTCTTTACCTCTCAAGTTGTTTGAAACCACTTAGAACTCTTCAAAGGACGGCATTCAGACAAGTGGGGACGGTTAAGAAATTTGTTTCGCGGGCTCAAAAGTGTTTTCACCTGGTGAGGCAAAAAAAAAAAAAAAAGGCGTGTGACTGTACCTGTAGTTGAAAATAAAACAGAAACACATACGCGCGCTATCGTCACACACACACACACACACACACACACACACACACACACACACACACACACACACACGCACGCACGCACGCACGCACACACACACACACGCACACACAGAGCTAACAGCTAACATCAGATATATTTGACATTTTCAGTTGTGGAGGAAGACGACATGAACGAAATAGAATCCCACGGCCATAGACATTTGAAAAGGAGAGAAATGCAAATTTGGGATCCCTGTACTTAGCAACAATCTGTATCAACCTGAAAAGCGAAAAGAATCTAAATGCGAAAGGCGCAGAGATACAAGTTAAAAGATCTGTTTGAATTATTCATGAACAAATCAGGGGAAGTTGGGGGAGGGGAAGTGGAGTGGGGTGGGGGTTGGGCTCCAAGATCTACCCCCTCCCTTCTCCTGCTCCAAACCCAGTGCCAAAAAATAAACTGAAGGCATCTTAAATGTACATCCCTTTCCACGCGCGCGCGCACACACACACATACACACACACTCTCTGTCTGTCTCTTTACTTCTCTGTCTCCCCCCCCCCCCCACACACACACACACACACGCACGCACGCACGCACGCGCGCGCGCGCACGCACACGCACACGCACACGCACACACAATCCCGATCTCTTCCTGGATAATGTGATCGACTCTAGTTCTTGTTCATATAAAATTGGCGTTTGGCAAGTTGCCCGAACTGTAAAGTCTTATTGATTTGTAGTGCTCGTCAGCCCTTAATGGGTATAGTCATTTTCACCGGTATTTGGGCCCATGCCGTCAAAGAGCATGAGACCATTTCCCCAGAGTTTGTCCCAGTGGATTTTGTACATATTGATTGCAGGAAGCTGGATGGTCAGGTTTTATTCTGTCTTTTAATGCCCACACTGATCTTGCTGATGGTTCTTTGAGGCTAGCATTGAAGAAATGGCATTTTCCGGGGCCGGAATAGCTCAGTTTGGTGGAGCATCGGACTCGTGATTCCGGCGATCCTGGGATTGCGGGTTCGAATCTCCGCTGAGCCATTTCAGTTCAGTTTTTTTTTTTTCTCTGGGAATTAACCTTGGTTCTGACTCAACACCCCCGAAATGTCTTCGAATAATACCATAAACCGATGTTCCGTGTGTGAACGCACGCAAAATACTTGCACAAATGGTAATTCGCATCACCAACTTTCAAAAGTGATGGCAAACTTGACCTTTGGTACGGATCACACGTTACACGTAGCATGCATCATGGGTGAAAAATCGAAAATTTTCTTTTTTTTTAATTCAGTGAGTGATATTGACTGGATGACATGGGAAAAGAGTGAATGACGCAGAAATCTCTTCAGTCGGCTCTACCCAGGTAGGCAGCCCGTTGTGTACTCGAGAGCATGGATCGCAAAGCGCATAGAGCTTGGGCCTCTAACCGAGAATAGGCGCTATACAAGTACTCTTACTACTATTGCTGCTACTACTGCTACGACTACTACTACTACCACTGCTACTGCTACTACAAATAATTTGATTTCGATCGTAAACATGGATTGATTGCAGATACGCTTCACTTTCAACAAGGGGAAAAAAGTATGTTTAGAGACGGTGCGAGATGGATAGATGTCACTTTCAAAAAAAAAAATCTAACTTGCGCAGATGTCAGTTCTTTTTTAAAATCTAGTTCACGCAGATTTTGAAACTTTTAAGGACAGATTTAACACGGACAGAGCATAGCTTTGGTTTTGATTTGGTTTTGGTTTCGATCGTAAACAAAGCTTTAGATGGAACAAGCCTCTGTAGTAATGGTAAATTATCTCAAACTCGTTGGTCAGATAACGGCGGTAGATAGGCCAAATATCATGAAAGTTGGGGAAAGCACTTCAAAGAACACGTTTTTACAGATCGAGAATCTTTACTAGGGGAGGCAAATCTGGTAAAGAGAAAATGATAGAAAATCCGTCAGAAAACTTTTATTTTGGAAGACAAAAATAGATTTAGCACACACACACACACACACACACACACACACACACACACACACACACACACCCCACACATTCTTTAAAGGAAGAGAGTGTCTATTTTGGGAGATAAATTTAGTACAGACAAAAACGTTCTATCAAGAGAAATCTTTAAAGAAAAGGGAATCTTTAGCCGGGTGATTAAAATAATTCAAGACAAAGAAGAGAAAATAGTGTACCAAAATAGATGGAATCTTCTTGGGAGGTAAATTTAGCATAGACAAAAATCATTTGGGGGATGGGGGTGGGGAAAGGAGGGTGATGGCGGTTTACTGCTTAGACGATCATTTTGAAGATCGGCCAGTGCATTAATGATGATGATGATGATGATGATGATGATGATGATGATGATGATGATCATCATCATCATCATCATCATCATCATCATCATCATCATCATCATAACTGTAGCCAATAAGCGTGAGAGAAAAATGCACATATCCTGCATAGCAGAAAGCAGATTCCGATCCAAACTCTACGCTGTATATAAGGACTTTTCATTTCCACTGTGCCCTATCCATTCATTTTTTCTCTCTCTCTCTCTCTCTCTCTCTGTGTGTGTGTGTGTGTGTGTGTGTGTGTGTGTGTGTGTGTGTGTGTGTGTGTGTGTATCTCTCCTTCTGTCTGTCTGAGCTGTCTGTCTCTCTCTTGCTTCCAGTCTACATTACTTTCCCACTCCTTCGCACGCCAGTACGCATAAGTTTTCACAGTTAAGTATTTCAATACCAGTGTATCGGTATATTCAAACAGCTGAAGGCCCCCGTCAGTTGTTACCACAATGTTCACCTGGAGTATAGAAATCAAGATTCCTTTGTGACACAGAGAAGTGTGTGTGTGTGTGTGTGTGTGTGTGTGTGTGTGTGTGTGTGTGTGTGTGTGTGTGTGTGCGTGCGTGCGCGCGCATTTGCATTGACATACATCTGAATAGCCTGTGAAAGCACACGCTACAAAAAGACACATCTGCTGGAGAGCGGTGCCAAGAGCAATGAACTCTCCGGGCACACGAGTCGCTAGCTGGAGCAGCTCCGACGTTGTAAACTCTTTATTTTGTGGATCGATCGCCCACGCACTACGGCCAAGAGAAGCCGAGGAGGAGGAGGGGGAGGAGGAGGAGGAGGATGGAACTGGTGTTGCTTTGTAGTCCGAAGGATCGTAGCTAGGATTTACATCTCTCGGGCATCAGCCAGGAATTTCTGACTCGTTCCACACCCGGCCCCCAATCATCAGTCTGTTTGTTTGTGTATGTGTTTCTGTTTGTCTTTGTCTGTCGGTGTCTCTATACGTCCGGCTCTCTCTCTCTCTCTCTCTCTCTTCTCTCTCTCTCTCTCTCTCTCGCATTATTCTTGACTTCACAGTCTTTAAACCTTCTTTCTCTTAAAAATGATCAATAATCTCCATTCAAAATAGCTCTCCCTCCCTCCCCTCTCCCTCTCTCTCTCGCTCTGTCTGTCTTTCACACACACACACACACACACGCGCGCGCACACACACACATACATACATTATTCTTAACTTTATAGCCTTAAAACCTTCTTTCTCTTAGAAGGATTCAATGATTGTCGTTCAAATTGAATGTTGTTATGGAAATTTGTTCCCTCGTTTCTTGGGCGTATTTCTGACTACGGATTGTGAATGTGTAAAATTTGTAGTGTCTGTGCTGATTAGTTGCCTAGGAGTGGGAGGCTGCATCAGTCAGAGAGTTTTTGAATTGGTTTACCCAAACTACAGACATTTCAAATGTACCCCTCCTCCTTTTCCCCAGGGCTGGACCAAGAGTGGAGGGGGAGACTTAGTTCAGAAATCTCTCCCTCTCTCTCTCTCTCTCTCTCTGTCTGCTTTTCTCTCTCTGTCTTTCTCTCTCTCTCTGTGTTTCGTGTATGTGTGTGTGTGTAAGTGTGTGTGTGTGTGTGTGTGTGTGTGTGTGTGTGTGTGTGTGTGTGTGTGTGTGTGTGTTGTGTGTGCTCTGTCTGTCTGTCTGTCTCTCTCTCTCTTCTTTAAGTTCTCTCATATCAGTCATTAAGTCATTTATATCCATCAGCTTTAAATCGTGCGCAATGTGGTCTCGAAACTTTGCAGATGCAGTGTAGCGTATATGGTCAAGTCCGCACGCAGTGACAACACCTTGATGAAACTGAAACATGAGTTTTTGATTCGTGTCTTTCACGATGTCAGGGTTCAATGACATATTTAGACCTTAAATTATTTATCTCCTGGACGTGTTGCCTTCAGACACCCATCAAGGGCACATGACTCTGCCGCTGTAGACCCGGCGTAAACTTCTACCCCAAACTCCTACTCCACTTTCATATGTCAGCTTCCTTTTTGTACTCCCAGTTCTTATAGAACAGGGAGTACTTTACAATGGGAACGAAGAAATGCTCTGTGTGTGTGTGTGTGTGTGTGTGTGTGTGTGTGTGTGTGTGTGTGTGTGTGTGTGTGTGTTTCCGTCCTGGTCAAAATGTGTTCCACTCGCTCCAGACAAAAGTACAAGGCCGATCTTTCTGAAAATTTGTAGGTATGTTTATTATGGGTCACGGACGATGCCCGATGTTTTATTTTACCGTTATAGCCGTTACTAACGGCTATAGCGGCCGTTAATGTTTTTCTTCTTTATAGAATATCTCAGAAAGTACTTGGCCGATCTTTCTGAAAATTTGTAGGTATGTTCATTAAGGGTCGCTGATGATGGCCGATGTTAACCAGAATAGCCGTTAATAATGGACCCAAACGGTTTTTCCTCTTATTGAATATCTCACGCGTGTTCAAGATAAGCTGGGAGTACCTTTATATGCTTTGCATCTTGTCTTTCGTTCCATTCCCTCCCCTGTAGGAGCGATGTTGACGACACTGTGTGGTCCATTTACATTCGGGGTTGCATGACAGGGCTGAACATCATCGTTTTTATGACTACGCTGGCTGAATTCTTAAGCCAGACGCGCTCGGTTGTAATTATCCAATCTTCCTTTTCTCACGTATGAAGCTGATTTAAAACCATTTTCCAAGTCAGTGTTTTGTGGGAAAACAAGCATATAGTCAACAGATGTCAACCAAATTTGAAATTCCATCTTACTGTTTATTTCTTTATTTTGACTCATTTGAATCTACACTATTTTCACGAAACGATTCAAAATGAGTAGAAATAATGACCTGACTTTTTTCATTGTTTTCTTTCTTTCTTACTTTTTCTTTCCATTTTTTTATGCTTCCTTCTTTCTTTCCTCTTTTTTCTCTTTAAAATCTGCTTCTCAACCGACCTCGACCCATTTTCACGGCTACATCAGGAAACAGTTCGCAATTTTTCTGTCCCCGCTTTTTTTTTTTTTTTTTTTTTTTTTTCCCCTCATCAACCCCACCCACCCAACACTTTCTGCTCCCCGCGTCACTCTCCTTTTCATTTCGAATTTTGTAAAGCTAGGGGAAAATACCGGATGTAATGTTCCCTTTCGTGCGACAATGTGACGCTTTGTGCTTGTCGACCACCATCACACCCTTTAACGTCATGCCAGAGAGGAAGAAAAAAAAGGGGGGTAAGTAGGTCACTCTTTTCTGCTTGCCAGCTTTCTTTTTTTGTTTTTGTGGCAGGATCGAATCAGTATGAAATGCGCTCCTGTTTTCGACATCATAAAAACCTCTGTTGCTTTTCGTTGGAGAGAGAGAGAGAGAGAGAGGTGGTACTGTTTGATGACACCATAATTAAAAGAGAAAGATAGAGAGAGAAAGGGGAGAGGAAGGGAAGGAGGGAGGGAGGGCAGGGGGATAAGAAAGAGACAGACATGAAGTGAGAGAAATAAGTGGGAATGCAAAGAATGATGCGAACGCTTGGGATAACAAAGATGAGATATGACGCGCGCGCGCGCGCATACACACACACACACACACACCACACACACACACACACACACACACAGAGTCATGATTCTTCATTCTTATACGGTGCGTGTGATTTGCACAGTCAAAAGACCAGACAAAGAGGAACTCACTCACTTGTTGAATCCGGTACCATTCATCGAAGTTTCCGGCGACCAAATTACCAGTCTGACACACTGCATCTCACTCAGTGGAAGTGGAGGCGTTTCTCTGGCATCACTGCATTCTCTAACAGCACACAATCATGTCCAGAAAGGCTAGATGAAAGGCTGGAGATCGAGGCCAGCGAAGTGTACAGCGTTCTGTTTCCAATTCCACCACCGTCTGATCGAATTCGCGTGCCGTGCTGCTCAACGCGCGCGTTGGCCGCTTCTGGAAGTACAAACCCTCTGACGGAAGACAGGTCCGTTTCGAGGTAAAAGACTGAGAGAATAGGGCGAGACGATGACGTATCTCATGTGCATTCTCTTCAGTGTTTTGCGTGACTCGGATATGGTAAAAGGGGGCGACGTGCTTGTAGCTCAGCCGGTGTGGTGACAGAAGCTCGTGTAGTATCGTGTCCACTGATGCAGCAATTTTAATTTGATCTGAAATGTTTCAATGCAAATTGTCACTGGACATTTTTCATGGTGTGTACATGATTAAAAACATACGCACAAGATCATGCACGTATGCTTGCAGGCGCCCCCTCCCCGCCCCCAGACTTCTGTCATACACACATGCATGTATACAACTGCTGCTTCCACCTTCACATACCCATTTCTACACAGGCATATGTATACAGACTCTTTCCCTTTCTCCACCACCTCTGCGCGCGCGCACGCACACGCGCGCGCATGCATGCATGCTCACAAGCTCTCACACGTGCAATCACACATGCTTGCAAACTCGTGCAAGCGTGTACACGCACACGCCCGCTCACATGCTCTCACTCTCTCTCACACACACACACCGTGCCTCTGTCTCTGTCTGTCAGTCTCTGTCTCCCTGTCTGTCTCTCTCTCACTCCCTCTCTCTCTCTGTATCTCTCTGTCCATCTGTCTGTCTCTCTTTCATATACACACACACATGCTCGCACACACACACACACACACAAACGTGCACAAACACATGCGCGCGCGCGCACGCACACACACATACACACACACGAACGCACGCACACATGAACACATATAAACACGCGCACGCCCACGTGCGAGGGGAGAGAGAGAGAGAGGAGAGAGAGAGAGAGAGAGAGAGAGAGAGAGAGAGAGAGAGACTCCAACTGAATGTATTCTCACCCCTGTTGCAACGTCCATCTAGTTCCTGTTTCATTGTAATCGCCCAAACCGACTGAAACCCTCCCGACCAATTCACACCAGTTCTGTCCATTACCCGGAAACATTACTTCTCATTTAGCTATCTCTGGAACGGTCTGGAAGCGACGGAGACTCGCTGGCAGTGCTAAAGAGGCCTCAGGGAGACAGGGTCACCAGACAAAAAGTCCTTTTGATATAACACGATGTGACCACATAACCGAACGAAGTACTCGCTGTTTTCATGAGGAGAATCGCCAGCATGGCGTGGGGAAGAAGAAGACGAAGGTGGAGGAGGGGGAGGAGAAGAAGAAGAAAACAGAGGAGGAGGAGGAGGAGGAGGACAAGGAGATAAAGAAGACGATGGTGGAGGAAGAGGAGGAGGAGGACAAGAAGAAGAACCAGAAGAAGAAAAGGAAGAGAAGATGAAGACGAAGAAGAACAGGAAAAAAAAAAGAAAAGAAAAGCATCCTCAGGGCACAATGTCGGGCGGACAGAAGAGGCAAACCGAAGAGGTTGGAGGGCAACATAAGGAATGGACCATAGCCCAGTCTCCACTAGCTCTCAGAGAGGGCCACAGAGAACTTCAGCAGATGGAGGGGCATTCGCAGATGATTCTCAGTGGTGCTACAACAGCCTCCTTGCCGGTGCAACCAGACGGGCAAGGTAAGGGTAGAATTACAATTAGATTGCATTCATGGGGCCGGGACCGCGGGCCCACGTGAAGGAGGAGACCATTTTAAAAATCATGCGTCGGTAAAAAGACAAGGCGACGGAAAGTGACTCAGCCAGTGCTGTGCTCACACAGCACAAAATTTCATGGCATTTAAGGACATACTGACTCTTGTTGTGTATGAGCGTTCCTTTTCTAATAACCATTATGTTTACAGTATAAATATCGTTGTGCCTTCTGTGGCCAGGAGCACGGGGGGAGGGGGGGGGGTATCCACAACTTTAGCTACTTTATTTATGTATTTATTTATTCATTTATTTATCTATTTATTCAGCTATTTCTTTATTTATTTGTCTTTCTTATTTATTCGCAGGTAAATAATTAACAGAAAATGAAGCCGGGATAGCAATGATTTTATGTTTTGGCTCGATTTCTCAACAGTTTTGCAATCATCAGAATCAAACTGTGTGAGTCCATGTTATTAGTGTTACATTTTTTAGTTAATTTTTAAGTAACAATTCGTGTTACAGGATAACATTAAACTATATGAAGTGTCACGTTCACCTTTTCAAATGCACAATATATACGAAAACACTCAGGCGTTTTTCAGAGAGGGAGGGGAGGGGAGGGGACGATCTTTAAACAGATAGATCATCTCAGTCCGAGTCCTGAAGTGACTTCAACACCGGTCAGTGAAAAGAGAAAGGAGAGGAAGCGAGGAAATGTGGGGAACCACTTAAGCGAGCGTGTCCTTGAAAATGTTGCTCAAATTTTCCTAACCAACACGGTAACAGTCTGTTTCTTTCCAGTAACCCGGTTGACGCCTGGATACATCATAAAATGAATTGCAGTGTACCGCACTGTCAAAATGTTTTAAACCAATCATGAACATCACTCTCGTCCCTATCTTCACCCTCTGCTATTTTTCAGGTTCGTGTCAAGACCAAGAGTGTGAGAAATACTCGCTCACTGTGGCTGTCACTTCCCAGATCGACGGCGGTCTCCGTTTTATTGGTCACAGTCATTCAGCCTGAGTCCGTGACTGAGCAGTTACGGCCTGACATGAGCTCCTCCTATGATGTCCTACATGTGTTAGCTTGTAAATGATGTCCTAAATGTGTTAACTTCGTATTCGATCTTCTAAATATGTTAGCTTACGATGTCCTACATGTGTTAGCTAGTAAATGATGTCCTAAATGTGTTAGCTTCGTATTTGATCTTCTAAATACGTTAGCTTCGTAGTGATGCCCTAAACGTGTTAGCTTTGTAGTGATGTCCTATGTATGTTAGACTTGTAGGTGATGTACTTAACACGGCTTCGTAAGTAATGTCCTCAATATGGTAACGTCGTGGGTGATGCTTCCCTCCAATGCCAACATGACCAGGAATCCAAGCCAAAATAATGTTGTAACCATCCGCTTTCAACTTGGTCAAAAGTTCAAAAAAGTGTAAAAGTTCTGGGTGCTGAAGGTTGCGGCCAGCTATGGCCTCCAACGCTGACAGTGAATCTGACAGAACCAGAAAGTCCCTCTTCTTAGATTGTGAGATTATCTTCAATGCCAGAACTAGACCAGTAAGTTCAGCGGAATAGACAGAAGCATCTGGAGGTATATGTTCTAACAGTATCTGAGAAGGAGCCCCAGGGCAGTAGGCTGCACAGGCCACTCCATCCTCAGACTTGGAACCGTCAGTGAAAATTTTCTGATAAGATGGAAATTTTGAACAGAGGTCAGAATACAATGCCTTGTATGCCAGAGAGCTGGTAGACTCCTTACGAAAAGCTGCAAGATCAAAACAAATCTCTGGTGTGAAAAAGGTCCACGGAGGCTCATCTGGAAACTTGGAAAAATCGGACACAACTCCTAAGTCTAGACCTGCATTCCGCACGTGAGGCTGCATACGAAGACCAAACGGCGGAATACAGTTAGGGTTGTTTTCAAATTTACTTTGGAACGGAGGGTCAAAAACACAGTCATAGGCAGGGTTTTCTGGTTCCGAGAACAGTCTGATATAATAATTCAGAGACAGTTTCAGCCTGCGGTTGGACAGTGAGGGTTCACCTGCCTCTGCATACAGGCTGTACACAGGGGTGGTGCGGAATGGTCCAAGACAGAGACGAAGCCCTTGATGGTGGATAGGGTCCAAGAGTTTTAGGTAAGACGGTCTTGCAGAGCCGTACACAGCACAACCATAGTCCAGTTTGGAACGGACCAAGGCTCTGTAGAGGTGCAGCAAAGTTTTCTTATCAGCGCCCCAGTCAGTGTGTGCTACAACCCGCAGAATATTCAGAGCTTTCTGGCAAGAAGTTCTGAGGTTTTTAATGTGGCTGAGAAAGTTGAGTTTCTGGTCAAAAATAACTCCTAAGAATTTGGCCTCTTTAACAGCTGGAATGGGAGATTTCCCTATTTGAATTACAGGATCTGGAAAAAACTGACGGAAATTATGGTTGATCGTTTAGCCAAGAATGCCACAAGAGAGAAACTGTCCAACATATATATCCCCTGCTCAGATCTGAAACCCAAAATTAACGATTATGTGAGAGACCTCTGGCAGGAGGATTGGAATACACAGACGGATAACAAACCTCTTTCAGATCCGTCCAAACCTTAAGGAGTTCCTCCCATCTGCGTCTGGTGGTCGTAAAGAAGAAACAGTTCTGTGCCGGCTGCACACCGGCCATTCGTATTTTACCCATGCGTACCCTTTAAAGAGTGAAGAAGCTCCGTGGTGCATTCCATGTCATGTGCCACTCACAATGAAACATATTCTTTTAGAGTGTTGGGACTTGCACGATGTGAGACACAAACATTTTACGGCAGATTCCATGAAAACCTTGTTCAGAGATGTCCCACCTGATGCCATCTTTGAGTTCTTGAAAGAGATTAACATTTTTCATCAGATCTGAGTTTTTACAGTGGAAAGATTTTTAACAAACTTTCGGATGGTTTTTCGATGTATTTTAAAGAATTGTGTGAATGAATGACTTGTGAGTTGATTTTAACGTGGTGACAGCCCTGATGTGGCCCTTTGCGGTCGGCTGGGCTATAAGTAACATTATCTTATCGTGGGTGATGCTTGTAACTTCGTGGGTGATGTTCTAAATATGTTAGCTTCATGGATAATGTCCTAAATGTAAGCTTCGTAGGTGATGTCCTGACATGACAACTTCAGGTAATGTCCTAAACATGTTAGCTTCGTAAGTGATGTCCTGTATATATTAGCTTCGTAGCGATGTTCTAAATTTGTTAGCTTCGTGTGAGAAGTTCTGTATACATGAGGTTGTAAGGTGGTGGTCTACATATATAAGGTTCGTACGTCATGTACTGCATACGTTGAAAAAACATTACATACTGACCATGTATCACCGCACTCACTCTACTACATCAGCGAGAATAATGAAAAAAAAAAAAAAAAGGGGGGGGGGGGGGAGGTAGCTGAATGGCGACCTCGAATCTAGGATGAAAGGAAGGAGGAAGACAATGAAAGACAGAAGAGAAAAATTACTCAGAGAAAAGGAAAAGAAGAAGAAAAGAAAAAAAGAGGATGGAAAAGAAAGGGGCAATAAGCGAAGATGATGTTCTACGTAAGTTACAACCAACATTGCATATTGACCATATACCACCGCAGTGACTCGACATCATCAACGAGAATAATGAAAAGTTTGATCTGAGCGGTGACTTCGAATTGACCTGTGTCCAAGTGCTTCCTGCACACTGTTGGTCCTTAGATTACTTCAGAAAGATCCTACTCTAATGTAGATGAGCAAACTGCAAGTACTGAAGAGCGAACAGTGTAGCAGTATGAAAGAACGCAAGTTAAATTGGAGCAGGGGAAAAAAAGTGAAAAGAATTGAAAGGATCGAAGGAAAGCAGGAAGAAAAAAATGAAAGAAAGATGGGGGTAGGCTAGGGCCGGAGAGACTACAGAGAAGTTCCTCAGAAAAAAACGGAAAGAAGAAGAAAGGAAGGGGAAGAAAGGATAGGGAAGCAAATGAGATACGTAAAAGCACATGAGCAAAACAAGCAGATTCACACACACACACACACACACACACACACACACACACACACACACACACACACACCACGCACGCACACACAGACACACACACCGAGCAAGCGTTCAGTGTCGGTACGGCGAGATCCAAGAAGGTAGGCCGGAGAAATGTTTGCCTGCCATCAGTAAATAACGAACTTCCCATTTACTTTACGATCATGGCAGACCGTCCTGGTTGAAGAGTTACGCATCTGTGCCAAGAAGTTAAAAAACTCCTCCAGTGTTTCATTATCTTTAAAACCAGACGCTGGCATGAAATAGGCTATAGTCCGTGACTCTGTGTGCGTGTGTGTGTGTGTGTGTGTGTGTGTGTGTGTGTGTGTGTGTGTGTGCGCGCGCGCGCGCGCTGTGTGCATGTGTGAGCATGTGCATGTGTCCACGCTCTATGTGCATGTGAAATGTCATTTCTCTCTTTCTCACTCTCTCTCTCTCTCGCTCTCTCTCTCTCTCTCTCTCTCTCTCTCTCTCTCTCTCTGTGTGTGTGTGTGTGTGTGTGGGGGGGGGGGGGGGGGGGCTGGCCAAAGTGACACACACACGCTTAAGTGTGCACATGCAGTCACCTACACACACGCGCGCGCGCACACACAGGCATGCACGCACGCCAGGACAAAGAATATGAGTATCTTTCAAATTCGAAATATATTTTTCTCTTCTAAACGCATTTTTTTTTTTAAACTCAGATGAATATTCGGCCAATTGTACTCCAGTGATTTACACAAACCACGAAAATAAAGGTCTCGCGACTCCTGTTTAACACGTTGATGAAACCAATTCTTATTTGTGAATAATCGTGATTTCTAGACACAACAAATCCTGGATCCATTATATTTATATGATTAAGATGTCATAAATGAAAATGCATTCCAGATAAAATCCAGATTATTTTTTTCAAGAATGTTTTCATAAAGTAAAAGTTACAAGAGCAGTACTGATCATCATTATTCTGGTTTTTAACTTCGACTGAAACAGACTAAAATTTTCTTTGTTTCAACGTAGAAGTCATGGTATTGCTATTCTATTTTTCATTTATTTGAAATTAAAACGATGAAATTTCCAAAATATCAACAGCCCAACCTTTAGAATTCACAACCATACAGTAACATTTGTGTCATCATGGAATGGAAAGCTTCAGACAGTCACTAACAGGCAAACTTTGTTTAGCTTTCTGCAACAAGAAGAACGTTTACTTCAGTGCTTTATCATCAGCAAATTATTTTCGCTTTGGAAAAAAAAGGAAGAAAAGGCTTTGTAAAAAAAAAAAAAAAAAAAAAAAAAAAAAAAGCCCACATGTTCGATAAAACTCAATACATAAGTTCGGTGCTGAACTAACAATATTTAATATTTGATCATCGAATTCTACATTTGAAGCGTTTGTTTTTCTCCCGTCATGAATGACAACAACTTCGCTGTCGTCTGGATCAACCTCAGTCACGTTTCTGTTTCTCACAAATCATTTATTTGTATGACGTCAAGTTTCTTCTGTAATGCACATCAGCCAATAAAACTGTCATCAGAGAATAAAAGTAAAAGCAACCGAATGTACTTTTCTTTTCATTTTTAGTTTTTGGGAAGTCGAAGTTTCATTGAAGAGTAGAACTACCGTTACCGATAGGGGAGAGAGAGAGAGAGAGAGAGAGAGAGAGAGAGAGAGAGGAGAGGAGAGAGAGAGAGAGAACAAAGAACAACAGTTTAATATCTTTAGGCCCTGGCCCTTAGAAAGGCCAAAGTCATACATGAACAGGCATATACAGAAAGTACTGGGCACATTGAAGCATAAATGGTACCACAGATATTTATAAACGGGCTTGGTCTCCTTAGGTATTTTCACATTATGTGTCCCCATCATTATTTTTTCTTTTGTGAATAGTATAAAACAATTATAAAGAGAGTTTTCTGATTGTTTCTACTGATCCGTTTTTTAAATTGTTTCTACTGATCCGTTTTTTAAAACATTGCTATACTCACTACTCGCTCCACTTAAATATTTGCTTCTAATATCAGAATATAAGGGTCAATCATAAAAGGTTCAATCTGTATCACTGTATGCATCTGAAATGTTGGGTCTACATAGATTAAGTAGCACTGAAAAGGTACATTCACTTGCATGTAAACGCTTTCTTAGAGTCCCCCTGAAACTGCCTGACAAGTTTGTATATGGGGAAACTGCGTGATACCCTCTTTACATTAATAGTGCTGTCAGATGTATTAAATATTGGTTGAAGATTCATACAATGGATATATCCTGAATCCAACGTCAGGCGTATTCAATGCTTGTTAATATGGATACAAATTGTAAAAGTATGCTGAGCAGCAATAGCTAAAAGCACTTTATTTTGCCTAGGGTTTGGTTACGCTTGGTTAAACCAAGGAGTAGGATGTGAAATTTCTTTTACTTCTTTGTTTAAACAGAGAATGATTGATCACTATCTGCAGGACTGGTACAGCTCAGTGATGAATAAGGACACTTATTCAGTATATCGTCTGTTTAAAACATCGTTTGAGCTTGAACATTACTTTGATTTTGTAGACTATAGATGTTTTTGAGACTGTCTGATCAAATTGCGTGTTGGTGTTCTTCCTATTAATGGATCATTATTCAGAAAAAGGTTTAGTGGAAATATGAACAAACTGTGCCCTGCATGCAATGTTGTCGAAGACGACCGTCATTTTATTTATGTTTGCCCCTGGTATTCTTAGAGGAGAGAGAGAGAGAGAGAGAGAGAGAGAGAGAGAGAGAGAGAGAGAGAGAGAGAGAGAGAGAGACAGACAGACAGACAGACAGACAGAGAGAGAGAGAGAGAGAGAGAGAGAGAGAGAGAGAGAGAGAGAGAGAAGAACGAACGAACGAACGAAATTTTATTTTACCAGGGTAATGAGATTAGCAAATTCTACATGCATTTTTCCACCCAGCCCTGGGAAAAACAAAACAAAACAACAACTACAAAAAAAAAAGAAGAGAAAACAGAAAAAGCAATGGAAAATATGCAAATCATATTAGAGAGAGAGAGAGAGAGAGAGAGAGAGAGAGAGAGAGAGAGAGAGAGAGAGACAGGGTGGGGGGTTAAGGTGGTGGTGGTGGTGGTATTTGTTCTCGTGCCTATTTGGGGCTTGACGAAGGTGTGACAATGCATTTGCAGCCTCATGTTATATTTTTTCATTAGCCTTCTTCCGTATCTCAAAGGCATTCAAACATGGTATTTTTGTGCTCGTTTG
This sequence comes from Conus canariensis, assembly GCA_033310375.1. Classification (NCBI taxonomy): domain Eukaryota; kingdom Metazoa; phylum Mollusca; class Gastropoda; order Neogastropoda; family Conidae; genus Conus; species Conus canariensis. Next base: position 27,694,982 of record CM065726.1, on the reverse strand, counting down.
CTTGTGCTCTCTCTCTCTCTCTCTCTCTCTCTCTCTCTCTCTCTCTCTCTCTGTGTGTGTGTGTGTGTGTGTGTGTGTGTGTGTGTGTTGGGGGTCGTTTATTTTTGGTTGGTTCCATCACTTTCTAAATGATTAAATGTTTGGCTGTGATCTTTTGGCTCTTGTCTATATTTCATTCCATGTACATCCTTATCGCTTCCATGTCGCGCTAGTTGAATCTATTCCCAGTTGTTTGCGAACTGTTACAGATTTTCATTTATATATATATATATATATATATATATATATATAAAATTAATCGACATTTTCTGCCCCCACCCCCCTGCTTTTTCTGTCATCTCTTCTTGTCTGTATCACATCATTATTCACCTGTGTTTTGATTCTTGGTGAGAGGGTAGTAGTGGAGATGCCGAAATAGGGGGTGAAGTATATATGTTACAGTCAAATCGGGAAATCAGGCATTCTCCGAGAATGCCTGAAAGTTTAGGCATTCACGGTAAATCCCTGGTTTGATCAGGCAATACCGGTAATGACTGAAAATTTTCAGGCATTATCGGTGATTGACTGAAATAGGCTGTCAGGCATTATCGGAGAATGCCTACCGCTCACAATCTGTGTTTCTGGTGAGAGTCTGAAAGCATTTCAGCACATAAGCCTACTATAAAACTTTGAATGGCTGGGGTCGTAATTGGTTTCATGCCTCTTTTCCATCAGGAAGGTAGTGCTGTCCAGCCATCAACTGCCTGTGCCGGGCCAATGCTGTCAGTTTGGAATCTATTCTGTATTCTCTCTCTCTCTCTCCTCTCTCTTTCTCTCTCTTAATTTTAAGGCATTCAATTAAAGAAAATGATGAAATCAGTTTAATGTTTAATTCTAACAACTAAAATGTACATTAAAACAGAACTTTCTGTCAACAGTTCATTTGTTTCCACAAGTCAAGGATTGGTGACACCGACTGTTGCACTTCAGTTTTGCTTTGAAGCATTTGCACCGATTGTTCTGGCATTTCTTTGCACCCGAACAGTTGCACTTGACGTATCCTTGTCCTCCGCTTTGGGAGCCCAGGATGAATGCCTCTCGAAGACTTACGTGCTTAACACAGTTCATTTCACTCAAAGACAACAGTTTTTGTGGACACAGTTCGAACTCGTTTCTGGTGTAGGCTCCTTTTAAAATCCCATGCTTGGTCACCAGTGTGTAGTTGTCATTTTCACTCCTGTCAAGAATCACCCCCAGGATATTCCGCGGGTCTCCACGGCCTCTATCCACCAGGGGAATGGGTATAGCGACGTTATCACCTCTCTGTCCATGACCGAGATCCAAGCGACTCCGCTTCACCATTCTTTCTGCTTGCTGGAGCTGACATACCCTGCTAGCTTGTCTGTGGTGGTGAATTTGTTTATATTGTCTGTCAAGCAATGCCACACTGTCATCAGTCACCAACTCCTCAGTACTGAAGTTTGCATTTCCAGGGTGGATGTTGGCAGTGTTACGCTGGGGTTCAGACCTAGTCAAACAATAAGAGATTTTTTTTATTAGAGAAAGAAAAAAAGACAAACAATAAAAGAATGAGAAAAAAAGAATCAAGAAAAGAGAAAAAAAGAATGGGAGGAAAAAAGCGAGTGAGAGGGAGAAAAGAGAAAGAGGCGAGAAGGATAGCGGTCAGATAGAAAGTAAGAGAAAAAGAAGATTGAGAGAGAAAGAAAGAGAATGAAACAGAAGAAAGAAAATTGAAAGGAGAGAGAGAACAGAGAAAGACAGAGAAACGAAACGAAATTTTTATTTAGCCAGGTTTATGTGATAAGCATATACATACTTTTTCCCACTCAGCCCTGAGAGAGAAGAGAGAGAGAGAGAGAGAGAGAGAGAGAGAGAGAGAGAGAGAGAGAGAGAGAGAGAGATATTAAAGCATGAGAAAAAGAAAACAAGCGTTGGACCTGTGTTGGAGACACAGAGAGAGAGAGAGGTCAAAAGCGTGTACAAGTGGTCACTTACCTTGCCTCGCCAGCTGAGTGGACGTCAGCAGCACGGTGGACGTCAGCAACCACGACGTCTGCATGGTGGACGTCAGCAGCATGGTGGACGTCAGCAACCACGACGTCTGCATGGTGGACGTCAGCAGCATGGTGGACGTCAGCAACCACGACGTCTGCATGGTGGACGTCAGCAGCATGGTGGACGTCAGCAACCACGACGTCTGCGTGGTGGACATCAGCAACCACGACGTCTGCATGGTGGACGTCAGCAACCACAGCGTCTGCACGGTGGACGTCAGCAACCACAGCGTCTGCACGGTGGACGTCAGCAGCATGGTGGACGTCAGCAGTATGGTGGACGTCAGCAACCACGACGTCTGCACGGTGGACGTCAGCAACCACGACGTCTGCATGGTGGACGTCTGCAGCATCGTGGACGTCAGCAGCCATGGCCACGTTCGCAGGGTAGACGTCAGCAACCACGACATCTGCGGCCATCTCAGCATCACTAGTGCCAGAATTTCGCAACGAAAAGTCACGTAAATCATCCTCAGTGTGAAACTCGTCAATCATTTCTTTCGGTAGAGAAGTTGAACTCAGCCCCAGTCTTGGTTGACATCCAAAGAGAGCCTGATATGGAGATCTCTTGATAGCAGCACTGTATGACCTGTTTTTTATGAACTGAACAAATCGGAGCCCAACTGACCAACGAGTAGTGGAGTTGTCGGCCATCCAGGCAATCAACATGTCCTTTATATCGCCGTTTGCTCTCTCCACAGATCCTTGGGACTGAGGGTGTCTCGGCTTGCCATGGACAAGTTTCAGTTCAGGCCACAAGTCTCTCAGTTCTGTGATAATGGCTGCAGTGAATTCAGAACCATTGTCCCATTGTAGGATCACAGGAGCTCCAAGTAGTGCAAAGATGTCCATCAACTGAGATGCTACCTCACAAGCTCTTTTTGAGGTCAGTGGTCGCAACACCACGAACTTTGTAAGATGGTCTTGATAAACCATTATCCACTTGTACTGACCATCGTCCATCGACTGAAAGTCAATCAGGTCAACTTGACACCTGGAAGAAAAATCACTTGAAAGGATGGGTTTCACAACAACTCCTTTTGTTTTTTGTCGCTTTGTCTTTTCTTGGCACACCTTGCAGAAAGACTTGAAAAGTTCAACGCTTTCTCTGTGCACATTTGCAAATTTCTGTTCAAGTTCCTTTAGAACCCTATCCCTTCCACCGTGTCCTGTGGCAAGATGAGCTGTTCTGATCACGTCGAATGTGTCTTCAATTGTCACATAGTAGATCGGGGTTTCAGCAGGTGACTTTCGTTTCTTTATCAGCTTGTCCATGTGCCCACATCGAAGGATTTCATACCGATTCAAAATCAAGAGATCACTATTTTATTATCTGTGTCTGCGCGTGTGTGCGTGTGCGTGTGTGTGTGTGTGTGTGTGTGTGTTAGTTAGAGAGAAGTGATAAAATTCTTGATACAAGGAAAAGCGAGAACAAGGAGAACAAAAATGAAAATGGGAAACAAAAGTATGGGACATGTGCGCAGAGAGAGACAGAGACAGAGAGAGAGAGAGAAAGAGAGCCAGTCAGTCAGTCGCAGAGAGAGAGATACATACATCGAGACAGACAAACAGTGACAGAGAGAAGTGACAGAGAGAGACAGAGACAGAGAGAGAGAGAGAGAGAGAATCTACTTACTTCGAAAACAGCTTGTACTGACGTGGAGTTTTCCGACTTCCGTTTTCCATCATCTCTTCAAGTACTTGAAAATATTTTGACTTTGGCATCAAGTGTTTTTCATTTTTGGCGTACTTTTGAAAGAGTAACCGATTAAATCGGTCTTCTACCGATTCTGTTTCCTCCATTGCTACCCTCAACATTGAGAGCAATGTCACAATGGAACTAGCATTATACTGAAAGTGAACTCCAATCACTCCAAACTCAGCGAAAAGGGGAAAAAGTTAAAGAGACAATGTGCTATAAGAGAAACTCACAATAAATTCATGCTCAAGGCCGGCTATGTAAAAACAAACTCCAATCACTCCGAACTCCGGGCAAAAACAAAGGTTAGCCCACATGGTTCCCGACATGCCAGTCTATCCCAGCCTCTCATCATCACGCGGAAGTGTTACACGCGGTAGTGCTACTCGCGGTAGTCTTACACACGCGATAGTGTTACACACGCGGAAGTATTACACGCGGTAGTGTTACTCGCGGTAGTTTTACACACGCGATAGTGTTACACACGCGGAAGTGTTACACGCGGTAGTGTTACTCGCGGTAGTGTTACACTCGTGATAGTGTTACACGCGGTAGTGACGCTCGCGGTAGTGACCTGCACCCGTAAAAAACAAACTCCAATCACTCCGAACTCAGTGAAATGGGGAAAAAGATGAATAGACAATGTGCTAGAAGAGAAACTCACTAAAAATTCATGCTCAAGGCAGGCTATGTAAAAACAGACAAGGTCTCAGAACAACCCGTTTTGCCTAACAGTCAGGCAAAACGGGAAATTTGCACAAGTAGTTTTTAGTCATTTCCTGATAATGCCTGAAAATTTTCAGTCATTACCGGTATTGCCTGATCAAACCAGGGATTTACCGTGAATGCCTAAACTTTCAGGCATTCTCGCAGAATGCCTGATTTCCCGATTTGACTGTAACATATACACCCCCATACAGAAATTGCGTTCTTGTTGTTTCCTCATTTCTATCATTTTTTCGCCTACTCCAGTTTACCCTTTACTGTTTCTTTTTCTCTGCTTTTTGGGGTTCACCTTTTTTTTTTTGTAGCATAACAAAGTCCTTGAGCTCCCCCTGCTTATACCCCCTCTTTCAACTTAGAACCTGCAAGTCTTTTTGGTTGGTTTTTTTTTTTTTTTCTGCTGCAAAGTGGCGACGAGGAATTAAGAAAGTAAATGCTTCTCCAGACTGAACAATAGAAGTCCACTTTGTAGTTTTTAAACTTGACCTCTGTGTGTGCGCATGTGCATGTGAGAGCGCGCGCGCGCGCGCGCGTGTGTGTGTGTATGTGTGTGTGTGTGTGTGTGTGTGTGTGTGTGAGAGAGAGAGAGAGAGAGAGAGAGAGAGAGAGAGAGAGAGAGAGAGAGAGCGTCTTTCAGTGTGCGTGCGTGCGTGCGTGCGTCTCTGTCTCTCTCTCTGTATGTGGGTGGGTGGGTGGATGTGGGTGTTGGGGGTGAAAGGTGGAGATGGGGGAGCAGCAGAACTTTTTTCCTTCTCATTCATGGAATGAACTGTATTCATTTACAACAAAAAGAAAAGACAGAAAAAGAAAATAACGCCAGAAAGGTGAGGCTGGATTGGAAGGGTGTTGGGGAAGCAGAAGGATTGGAGTTTTCAGAACCCTCCCCCCCCCCCCCCCCCAAATTGACCTTAGGAGGAAAGTGGGTGGAAGGAAAGGGTTCTGTGACACGTAATCTCAACACACTACCCCCTTCTCCCCACCCTCGTCTTCTGCCTCCTCTGACCCCCGCCCGAAAATGACGGGATAGAGAGAACCAATCGGATTTAGGGCCGAAGGATACATGAGACTTGATGGCTGTCTGACGAACGCTTATCCAACATGCTGATCGAGCAAACGTAATTTGTTTATGTGTTTATGACCGTTTACCTGAGACACATTGTTTCTGATCCTGTCCATTCTTCTGTCCTTTAGATAACTCTGAACCAACTGGACGAAGTATGATGATGATGTTGATGATGATGATGATGATGATGATGATGATGATGATGATGATGGTCATGATGATTATGCCAATAAAAAGACGGAGAGAAAGTGAGAAGAAGAAGAAAGAAGAAGAAGAAGAAGAAAAAAAAAAAGAACAACGACAACAATTGTATTATGGTGTTGTTGATGATGACGTGATTAAGAGAACAATACTACTACTACTACTACTATTAACTACTGCTGCTGCTAATCATCATCATCATTATCACAATAACAACAAGAATAACAACAATAATGATAACAATAGTAATACCAATTCATCAGCCTTATGTTGTAGGTGTGTCCATCTATACATTAAACACACAAGCGTTCAAGATAAATATCCCCATTACCAACAAATGAGAGGTATAACATAATCAAAAGAAAAAAAATTATAGAAGCATCTGATGTCTTTAAATGCAAAGGAGGGGAAAAGCACAGCTGAAAATCTGCCTGCAAAATAATTCGGAAAAAGTTGGCAAGGACAGATATTGGGATTAAACGCTTTGAAGTAAATTTTGGTATTCCGTCATACATGTACAAAATTGACTGAGGATTGGGGAAACTGACGAACAATCAAAACGCTAGGAAACGTGTGCTGAAAATTGCGACTGTGAAGGTGACCCGGGTTTAATTCATCCAGGGGGCAGCGGTAGCGCGCAGGATTTGCGTCCCCCTCCATCGAACGCCGATACCATTGCTCTCCCTTACCCCCCCCCCCCCCCCCCCCCCCCCCCTTTACCCTACCTGAAGGTTTATAGTAAGATTCAACCCTGCTCAGTAGACTGCTAAAAGAATTACTGACGATCGACATGCAACACAAAGCAGAAAAGACACCCTCTCAAAAATCGTTAAGAATGTCCTTGCAGTTTCACCTTTAAAAAAAATAATTTAAAAAAAATGAAATAAAACAAAACAGAAATTAAAAAAATCTGGATACACTAAGGTTATACAATTCTTCTAAAGACAGAGAGAAGGGTTACTATGCAAATTTCGGTCAGAGCAAGATGCAGTTTTGAACCGAAGCAGCAGTGTAACATGTGGTTTTCCGTTGAGAGAGTTCCTGAGTTTGCCCCCCTCCCTTTCTCTCTCTCTCTCTCTCTCTGCATTTTTTAGGGTATCACAGCCTTCTAAAGGAGAAGATGGCTTAGGGTTTTAATTCTGCGACTCCTTTTCGTTTTAGTTTTGGATTCCTTTTTTATTCTTGACATACCATTTCTCAATTCGTCACACCTCTTCACCAAAGACAAGCAAATATAACATTATATTTTAGACATTTATTACAACAACAATCACAATCAGATTTACATATGACAAAACTATACAGAGTGGACTGAACAAGTATAAATAAACACAGATCTTATCTATTATGCCGAAAGGCCTGACATCACACGTTCCCTCCACGAACAATCGTCCAGAATATTCAGCTGCCTTGTGGACTTCCTCTTCTTCCGTTTCTTTCCTCGTGCTGTACTCGATGTTTCAAGTGTCAATGTTCTTTGAGTAAAACTTGTTCAGCTCGAATCGCAACCATTATAAAGATTTCATTTCTTGCACAGTTCAATGTCACACAGTTCTCATTTTGAAGCACAATCTTGACATTTAGACACTGCACCAACAATGATTAAACGGTCACAGTTTATTTGTTCTCTGAAGATAAATGAAAGATATGTATACTGCCATTTTCAACACAGTCCCTGAAACAATAGTACACAGTTTTGACATTCGTTTTCAGACTTCAATTGTCTTCACGGAATGCTTCAACGAATATTTTTTTTGTCCTGTATGTGAAGATACAAAGGTGTAGAAACCAGGCTTGATGATAGCAGGTAACGAAGGAAAAAGGGGAAATGAAACAACAACGCCTGCAACATAAAAATATGACCAATCTTGTATACTCACTATATTACTTCATCAGGTCGAACCTTATTCAAAATTGGTTTGTACTTTTAAGTTTAGTCCAACTCCGTTTACAACAGCACTATTTCAACTATTTGATTAGTATACAATTGTTCAACTTCCATTGGCGTACGCATACAGCACAGGAAGAGAACGAACAATACACAGATCACTAACACCGATCTGGTCCTGATTCATCCTTCCAATCTGCAAATAAAAGAGAATGTTCGTACTATCATGAAGAAAAGGTAATCACAGAGCTGCACCTTGAATAATGTGATCAGCAAACACCTGTCAATGTAAGAGATTAGTAAAATGGATTGACTCGGTGTCGAGTCGAGATTAAGGAAATCTGCCTACCCATGCAGCGTCCGATTATTTGTTGTATATTGTTATGATCTTGTTTCAGCTGTAGCAAACGGCTTACCACGTAGACGATCGAAAATCTCGTTAGTAAATTAATATCGTGAGAGAGGTCAAGATTGCGGGAACGTCAATGATTAACCAATCGTTGAATTGTTGTCACTGACGACGAATCGGGGGTTTTCAACGATGTTTTTGTTTTGGGGATGGGATGAGAGCGTAGGGTTCGACGGACTGAACGATGTGAATGGAAGATCAAGGTAATGAAGTAAAATCTGTTTTAAAGATTCTCGAGCGGGTTTAGAGTTGCTGGTGAGCAAGCAGTCACGATTTTGCGTCAGCATAGCAATTGGTGTCAGGAGTGGGATAAAAAGAGATCGTGAAATCTTGACCGTTTATTATTAGTCTGTTTATCATGACAGCTAAACAAGGAATGAGGACCCGTAGTAAGGATGCTCAGGAGATGGCTCTTCAGATCTGAACAAAATATTAGAAACTATGAAGGTGATTTTTTAGGAACAGGCTGAAAATATTTCCTTCAAGTTTGAAGAAACGATGAACTGTCTTAAAAATGAGCTAAAATATGAAACTGAGACTATGACAAATCGTCTGACAGAATGTGAAGAAAACGTTGACCACGTCAGGTGGGAAGTGATTGAACAAGAAGATCTGTGTTGTCTGAAAGAGAAAGTCTTGACTCTACAGACTTTGTTGAATAGGTAGAGAAGTTGAAGCAGAAAACACAAGAGGGGACAAAACAACATGTAACTACATCAGTGAGACCTTTCTCTCATGTATACAATGCGGAGGTTGTTTTAAATTCCCAGCACACTGGACCCGCCTGTGACGGATGTGCTGTTATCATTATCACACTGTTGTTTTGTTATTATGTTGTAATTAGTGTAGTTTGGTCCGTGTTTGCTTTGTGGAGTAGGCTAGCTAGTGTTGTTTTCATTATCTGTATTTTCATTGGCTGAAATGAGAAATATTTTTGGATTGGTCTATGAAGTAAAATTGTGGAGTACATGTTGAAAACCAATAAACATGATAACTTCATACGAAATGATTTTTTTTTTTTTTTTTTTTTTTTTTTTTTTTTTTTTGAAAATGTAGTTGTTTTTTCATACGTAAAAATGTTGAAGACAAACGAATGTAAAATATTGCATGTTGACCAATGGGAGTTAGATCTGAAAAAGATAACCAGCATGCACCGAACTCTGCTGGGAGTTTTTTTTACAACCCTTTCTTTTCCGAGATCTGACGGCTGATCCAGCGAAGCCTGATCAAAATTGTGAAGGTTCCGAAGAAGAAAGAAGGAAATGGCAGGAAGATGTTACCAGTTCAGTGATAGTGGGACGTCTCATAATGCGCCGGACCGATTGTCAAGAATTCCGTAAGGTAAGGTAAGGTAATGTTGCTTATAGCCCAGCCGACCGCAAAGGGCCATACCAGGGCTGTCACCACGTTAAAATCAACTCACAAGTCATAAAAAACAAACAACAAAAAAGAACTTTCACACATCTCTTTGAAATACATCTTCTAAAAATGTACCAGAAACTTCGTTAAAAATCTTTCTTTCGTAAAATCTTAGATCAGATAAGAAATGTTAATCTCTTTCAGAAACTCAAAGATCACGTCTGGTGGGACATCTCTGAACAAAGTTTTCATGGAGTCTGCTGTAAAGTGTTTATGTCTCACATCGTGCAAGTCCCAACAATCTAAAAGAATAGGTTTCACTGTGAGTGGAACATGACATGGAATGCACCACGGAGCTTCTTCACCTTTTAAAAGATAAGAATGGGTATAAAACGAGTGGCCTGTGTGCAAGTGGCACAAGACTGTTTCGTCTTTACGGCCACCTCAAGAACATGGTAAAAACTCTTTCAGGTTTGGATGGATTTTTAATTATTTGTTTTTTAATCCATCTGCAAGGTCCATTCCTCTTGCCAGAGGTCTTTGACATAGGCCTGTGTTTTGGGTTTCAGATCAGTGTGAGGAATAGAAAACCTGCTCAACTTTTCCTTTGTGGCATTCTTGGCAAGCTGATCAACCATCTCCTTGCCTCGAATGCCCACATGACTGGGAACCCAAGCAAAAACTTTATTATCTCCGTATGATTTTAGAGAGGTGTGCAGTTCAAAACTTTCAGCAGCTGAGATGCTTAAGATTACGGCCGGCAATGGCCTCCAAGGGAGTCTTATAAAATGGGGAAATTTTTATGTTTGGATTTACAGACCATTTTCAGAACTAAGACCAAGGCTGTCAGCTAAGCAGTGTAGATGGAGCTGTCGGTGGGAATGTGTTTGGTACATCTCTGAGGGGGATCCACTGCACAAAACACAGCAGAGGCAGCTCCCTCCTCAGATTTGGAACCGTCAGTGAAAATTCTTTTGAACGATGGAAGCTTGGAACACAGTTCAGCAAAAAAAGGACTTGTATGCCATGGAACTAGTGGAATCTTTCCGGTACGATGCTAAATCAAATCGGATCTCTGGAATGAAGAAAATCAATGGAAGGTCATCAGGAAACTTGGAAAAATCACAAACTACACCAAGGTCTATACCGGCTTTGTTCAAATCGGGAAGAACACGAATTCCCAAGGGTGGAATGGAACTGGGGTGGCTGTCGAATTTGTTTTGGAACTTGGGGTCAAAAACACACTCAGATGCAGGGTTTTGAGGTTCAGAAGAGAGACTCAGACAGTAATTCAAGGCAAGTTTCGGTCGACGATTTCAGAGGGATGGTTCTCCTGCCTCGGCATACAAGCTGTAAACAGGGGTGGTGCGGCACACACACACCCAGACACAATCGAAGCCCTTGATGGTGGATAGGGTCTAGACTTTTTAGGTAGGATGGCCTGGCCGAGCCGTACACTACACACCCATAGCCCAGTTTGAAGCGGATCAGAGCCCTGTAAAGATGGAGGAGAGTTTTCCTGTCAGCGCCCCAATCTGTGTATGCCACGTTCAGTGCTTTCTGACATGCAGTTTTTAAGTGTAGGATATGACTTTTAAAGTAAAGAAGAATTCCGTAAAGATTGTGCTGTGCCGAACCGACTGTAAAGAATTCCGTAAAGTCTGTGCTGTGCGGACGACTGTGAAGAATTCCGTAAAGACTGTGCTGTGCCGGACCGACTGTGAAGAATTCCGTAAAGACTGTGCTGTGCCGGACCGACTGTGAAGAATTCCGTAAAGACTGTGCTGTGCCGGACCGACTGTGAAGAATTCCGTAAAGACTGTGCTGTGCCGGACCGACTGTGAAGAATTCCGTAAAGACTGCTGTGCCGAGCTGACTGAGAAAAAAAAAGTTTCACGTCACAAATAATCTTGAGTGCTGAACTCTGAAAGAACTATTATCCTGTGTGTGTTCTTTTTCTCTTCTTCTTGTGTGTGCTGAGTAACATTAACATAACCTGTTAATTTGAATTGTATTGTATGAAAACACACACACACACACACACACACACACACACACACACACACACACACACACACATATATATATATATATATATATATATATATATATGTCAGGTTCATGGCAGCTGGAGATAGTCGGGCTGTCTCTAGATCTAGCGCGGCGCATCTGTAACAATTTGTTTTGTTGTTGTTGTTGTTGTTTTTTAATATATATAGCTATGCGTCTCAATGATCGAGGCCGTACCAACCCATGACGCCATCTCGTGTTCCTAGTTTACGTCACTTCATTTTCTTGCGCATCACCATACATAATCGCGCTTGCTTCATCCTGACCAATGCCGTGTTGTGTGTATCACCGTAGGTTAGATACGAAGTAAATTGATGAATAATTCATACTGACGGGCAAAGGTCACTTCCAAGCCGATCATAGCCAGCATAGGTTGTAGTAACCTACTTGTTGAGGCACGTTCACCTGAACAGTGTGAGTCATCGATCTGTTGTCGGTATCTCTTTGGCAGATGGCAGGTAGATTCCACTGGAGGTCTGGAACCGTCTACCAGTGTCTGATCGTGTTTTGTTTTGATTTCCAGGCGATAAATCCGATGCGAGGAAGCTGGAGTGTACGTCGTAGGTGTTACCCAGTCAACACAGAATATGGGGATGGCATGGGACCCATCTGAATAACTCGTATGCATCTGGGGCCCAGACGGAGAACACTGGAGCCAGGATGGTTCCCCGTTACTTTCCCATTTGAACTGGGCACGTGGGCTGGCCACTTTAAGCCCAGATTCACCCCGCATTGCAGTTGCACGCATGCATGAGGCCAACGCCGCGCGCGCGTCATTCATCTGTCATATATCTGCAGATAATAAATTTAATAAATCTTGATTTTTAAAAATTCGCATGTGTAACCATCTCAATCATTCTTTCTCCACTTGATGCAAAGTTTCAATACGTTGCTTGATATGTTTAGATATGGTTGCAATTCCTGTATAATATCATTATTGTCGCTATTATTATGCATGGCATGGTGAACTGCCAGCTTTCGCGACAAGAAATTGCTATTAGACTTATCTCCCTTCGTTCGCGGAATGTTAACAACCGAATTGCAGCATGTTTTCAACTGCTTGATTTGTTTGTAGATTAAATTGATTTGTGAATTTAAATGGATAAATTAAATTATGTCATTCTTAATAAACATTAAAAGAAATCTTTAAACATGAATAGAGAAGAAACAAAATCGACGAAATCCTATTCGGTCATAAATTCGGTCGTAAGCAGCCAGTGTCTCTCCACTGAAAGTAGCTGATAAGCTAGCTACTGAACCTAAGGAAAAGGCAGAAATACTGAATGCACAGTTTCAGTCAGCATTCAGCAGCAAACTGTCCTGTTCACCAGAAGAATTTGAGTCCTGGACTGACATGAGCCCTGAGCCTGAAGGACCTACATGTGACCACATCCACATCTCAATAGCGGGAGTTAGAAAACTGTTAAAAGGCCTAGACCCGAGCAAAGCCCCTGGACCAGACGGAATCACCCCTCGCCTCCTGAAGGAAATTGGTGATGAAATTGCCCCAGCTCTAACGCTTCTCTTCCAGTCCTCCATAAATACAGGCACTGTACCAAAAGACTGGAAAAGGGCAAACGTCTCTCCAGTGTTCAAGAAGGGTGAACGATACAGGCCTGAAAACTATCGCCCCATCTCCCTCACGAGCGTGCCATGCAAAATCCTAGAGCACATTGTAGTAAGCACAATTATGGGATTTGCAGAGGCAAACAACATCCTGCGTGAGGAACAGCATGGCTTCCGGCGAGGCAGATCCTGTGAAAGCCAACTGCTGGGGCTTGTGGATGAGCTATCCTACAATATGGAAAAGGGAAAACAGTCAGACGTCTTAGTGATGGATTTCTCAAAAGCCTTTGACAAAGTCTGCCACTCCCTTCTAATCCACACTGGCCAGGTCCATGAATGGATAAAGAACTTCCTGGCAAACCGACAGCACGCGGTGGTTGTTGATGGTGCCTCTTCAAAGGCCGTCCCAGTAGAGCCAGGAGTCCCCCAGGGATCAGTCCTGGGCCCAGCCCTTTTTCTCCTCTACATAAACGACCTCCCTGAACAACTCTCCTCAACAACACGGCTCTTTGCAGATGACACTCTCTGCCACAGAACTGTAGTTTCCCCCCAAGACCAAAGGAAGCTACAACAGGACCTGGACCACATGGCAGCCCGGAAACAAAATGGAAAATGTCCTTCCACCCAGACAAGTGTCAAGCCCTCCACGTCTCCAGGAAGAAAAACACACTGACTGGCACATACCATCTCCATGGCCAAAATCTCAAAAGCGTCGAAGAGACAAAGTACCTGGGGGTCACCATTTCCCAAGATCTTAGCTGGGACACCCACATCTCCAATATAACAAACAGGGAAAACAAGACCTTAGGGTTCCTGAGGCGAAATCTGAGAGCAGGCTCTATTAACATCAAGGAAACTGCCTACAAGGCCCTAGTTCGCCCCACCCTAGAATATGCCTCACCTGTCTGGGACCCCTATACTGCCAAGAACATCAACAACATGGAAAAAGTCCAACGCCGTGCAGCTCGATGGGTTGTGAACCGCCACCGTCACACCTCAAGTGTCGATTCCATGCTGACACATCTACAGTGGTCCACTCTAGCAGACAGAAGAAGAGCAGCAAGGCTGCCATCGTGAGGAGGTCAGCATTAACACCCCATTCAGGCCTACACCAAACACCCCAGCACGGTCTACAAGACAGTCTCATGGGGTGTAACATGTGGCGACTTGGCCTTGATCCGTAGATTTATTTTCTTTGGAACGCGCTCTGTCCAGGCGCATCATATGCCGTCACAAATCGCAGTACGTCATCAGTCTGCGACTATTTTTATTACACAACTACCTAGATACAGCCAAAAGGTCCGAGCATTTCTTTTCCTTGTGTTGTTTTGTTTTACCGCCTGGATTAGCGGGTCATTTTTCTGCATGAAACCTATTATTTTTGATATTCACTGTATTAGCGTAAGTCCGTTAGGAGCCTACCGGGCGAATCAGATCCTGCGGACACCATCTTGTAGTGGCGTTGCCTTGACTTCATGAGTTCAAGAGGGAGATCGAGCAGGCAGCGGTTAACGAAGGATCAAGTCTGGAAGCCTGTGTTGGAATTCTCACGAAAGCAACTACAGGAAACATAGTAGTGGACTGGCAAACCTATAACGTTTGGCCTAGGTATTCTGCTGCACTATCGTGTGATTTGGAAGGATTCGGTCAACCCTGGAATATCCAAATTTCTTTGTGTTTCGGCCAGTGGTGGTAAGGACCATAACCTGCAACACCGTTCAGGAGGTCATCGGAAAAAAGTCATCACCAGCGCTTTCCTTCATTCGTCATCAGTAACCCGACTGTCAATCATTTCACGTTTACGTTGTCCTGCACTTCGGTGGCCGCCAGTCGTCGGAGTCCAGTGCCAGCATCGCGCTACACAGCCGAGTCTCTAGTCTTCACCACGTTAATCCCTTGAGTGTGACATCACCCCTGCAACTTGTGGATCGGGAAGAGGACTGGAGCTCGGCACGTCAACTCTACGTTCTGGTGTAGGCGTGCTGGCAGGGGCGGACCTGGTGGGCGACCGTCTGGTGACCCTGAGGTTGTCCAGGACGTGCGCAACGGCCTAGATCCAGCAGGCGCTGCACACAGTTATCAGTAAGTGATTGATTTATGCTTCTGTATTTCTATTATCGAAAATAAAGAATGTCGAAGATCGTTTATAGTTCGAGGAGTGCTGTATCGAGGTGCGTATAGTTAGTGCGAAGTGACGGAATCAAAGAGTACGGTTATTGTAGACTTGGCAGACAGCAGCAGCTATTTTGACCTGGAAGAAATCTGATCTCGAAAGAAGACGTTGCATCTTGCCTATACCGCAAGTCAGCGGAGGATCACAATTGTTTAAAGCACCAGTGTGATCGATTTCAACATCTACCGGGGCTCGGGTTCGTGCTGCTAACCTCGTAATTGAGCGCGCAGAGGATTGACCCTGACTAGGCCAAGCGACACGGTACCGAGGTCGTCGCCCAGCCACCGCTACATCTGGGAAGCCTTGAACGTGCTGGTGTCGCCTGCGTCTGAGGGACTCTGACACGTGCTGGTATCGCCTACGTCTGGGGGACGATGGAACGTGCTGGCGTCGCCTACGTCTGAGGAACTCCGGAACGCTGGTGTCGCTGGCGGTTAGGGAACTCTGAGCGTGCGCTTGTTACTCCTTTTTTTTTTTTTTTTTTTAACCAGTGAGTCTAGTCACACTCCTTGTATTATTATATTTGTTATATAGATTAAAGCAGTCAAGAGTGGAATATGTTCATTTGGCTTATTGAATGGATGTGTAGTTTTTGGTGCGAAGATTGTTGCACATACATCAAGGTCCATATGTTAAAATATTTTCATATCCCAAGTTTATTGTTTGGTATCATAGTTATGGCCGTCGTAGTTAGGCTTGATTCATTAATATTACATCTTTATTGCAGATGGAGTAGAGTGCGCCCTGGGGTGGAGTGGGGGTCATTCTCATTTCATGTATCATTCCATCTGCATTTTTTTTTTTATATCATCGTACCGCAGTAGACACATGCAGACATGGCACTACGCACTAGGTTGTATGCATCTGTGTTGTCATGTCCGTCTTTTCATGTTTACAAATAAAATACATAAATAAGTCTGCTGCGGGTAGATTATTCGTAGGATAGGACACTGCTGCCACTTGCTCCTGTGCAGGTGGGTTCGAGTACTTCTACTAGATGTCTTATCAGCTGGACACAGTAATCCGTCACTGTTACTGGACTGCCTTGGACGTTGACGCCTCCTGAAGACTGAAACGGGTCAAGCCATCGTAGTCAACATTATCAAGGAAGAGAAAACAGACATCGCAGGATTATGCGAGACTGACAGATAAGAGCGCTGCAAGACATTGTTACTACAAAAAAAAAAAAAAAAAAAAAGGAAAACATATTTATAATCACGCACACAGACACACACTCCTTCATTTGTTAATTAAATATTGTTGAAATTTTATTTTCTTTGAATCCGACGTGAAGTGCGGGTGATGAGTTGTCGGCGAGTTCTTTGAGCTGAGGCGAGTTGAATACCATCACCCCATTGGTGTGACATATTCAATAATGCACCAATAGTTTTGGTAAAGAAAAAGGATGGATCAGTCAGATTTTGTACTGATTACAGGAAGTTAAATCAAGTGACACAATTCGACGCTGAGCCTATGCCAGATATAGACGGGATCTTTGCCAGATTGAGTAAAGCCAAGTATTTCTCCAAGATCGATTTGTGCAAGGGCTTTTGGCAGATTCCAATGCGAAAGAAAGATCAGCTGAAAACTGCCTTCAGCACACCAGAGGGACAATATACATGGAAGAGAATGCCTTTTGGAATGCATAATGCCAGTGCGGTGTTTTCTCGAATGATGAGAAAGCTACTGGGACCACTGAAAAGAGAAGACATTCACAACTTCATCGATGATGTCCTGATTGCTAGCGTGGATTGGAATGAACACATCACAGCAACTGAATCAGTCCTCAAGAGACTGAAGGAGGAGGGCTTAACTGCAAAGCCATCAAAATGTTTCCTAGGTTATAAGGAACTGTCATTCCTTGGACACGAACTTGCTAGTGGCACTCTCAAGCCAGAGTCGGACAAGGTTGAGAGGCTATTGAATGCAGAGAGGCCGCAGACTAAGAAACAGACCAGAGCTTTCTTGGGCTTAGCAGGCTATTATCGGAAATTTATTCCAAAATTTGCCGAGATTGCCACCCCACTGACGGACGCAACCAAGAAAGGAAAGCCAGACCTGGTGGAATGGAATTCTGACTGTGAGCGAGCATTCAGTGCTCTGAAAGAGAGTCTTGCAAAGAAACCAGTAGTCATTCCACCAGATTGCAGGAAAGAATACGTCTTGAGAACCGACGCTTCAGACAAAGGTCTGGGGGCAGTACTACAGGAAAAGGACGGAGATCTAGGGCCCGTTGCCTACAGTAGCAAGAAACTCGACAAGGCAGAGCAGAACTACTCCACCACTGAAAAGGAGTGTCTAGGCGTCGTGTGGGCAATTAGGAAATTTGAGCCGTACCTGTTTGGTGTACATTTCACACTGGAAACAGACCATCGCCCGCTTGAGTATCTCAGGAGATCAAAGACTGACAATGGAAGACTCGTGCGCTGGGCGCTACAACTGCGGCAGCATTCTTTCTCTCTTCGAGTTATTTCAGGAGAGGAAAACATTGGGGCTGACTACATGTCAAGGATTCATTAAACAGTGTGATCCAAAGATAGCAAGTTCATATGTAGCTGTAAATCACATGTTGTGTTACGAGATTTGTTAATTAGTTCGGCAGTGTGTACTTTGCTATATTATATATAATCAAAATAGCAGTCCATATGATACTGCATAATACGATAGAGTTCAGATGATGAGGCAGTCGATATAATACTGCAAATGGTGACATGGATTATAATTTGGCGGTCAATATAAAACTGCATTTTGATGAAATGTGTGTCTATACCTTTATTATTAGAAAGTATAGATTATTTGAGTTGATTAGCAAGCTGGCTGATCAGGCGTAATATAGGAGTATTTTCTATGATAGTTTTTATTTGGGTTGCATCGTTCTGGCGTCAGGGGTTTTGTAAGGAGGTGAGCTGTTGTTACCCATACGGTAACAAGTTTCTGTTCATGCATAGTGGCATGAACAGTTATGTGCCCATCATAGCACACTTAGGGTGTTAGGAGAACACTCGTTTTGGCATCACATTAAACACTCATCGTAGGAGTATGAGTTGGTGTTTAATTGATGTCGGGTGCCATCTTTGCACCGTTTCAGTGTTGTTAGACAACACTGGTTTATGTGCCCATCATAGCACAAGTGGAGCGCTGGTGGAATGCTCGTTTTGGCATCGTGCTGGTCTCTCATCATAGGGGTATGAGCGTGTTCCAGCAGATGTCGGGTGCTATCTTTGCACCGTTTCATTGGAAGCAAGAGGCTTCGTTTTGCTACTCGTCATAGTAGCACTAGTGCGCTAAGTAATAAGAGACTTAGGCACCTGGGTGACATATGTGCGACCCATTTAAATTCCATTCGTATTGATTCTGGGGTATGTTGAAGTATATATGCTCCTTATCTGCTTCTTTTGAAATTGGCCTGTACTACTAACCTAGCTAAGGGAGGTAAGTCGTATTTCAGGACACGAATTTAGCTCTCGCAAGTTTGACGTCATGGTCACTATCATGTACTATGACGTATTTTGTTTGATCTTTATAAGAACATAATATAGTTTTATTCATTGGCAGGGTAGAATGGTTGTGATGGGATAAAATTTGTGTGGTTATTATGGTGAAGTTTGAATTTATAAGATTGTTATTGAATTAAATTATTACTCTCATTCATTAGTTGGTCAAGCCAGTTGTTTAGTCTTCGGGCTTATTTTGGATTAAAAGAGTGTTTATGACCCTGTTTTAATCTTAAGCGGGGGCATATATGTAACGCGACAGCCCTCTCGACCAAACACCTGAGACCAATTCTGGATTTCTTCATAGACTCCACACCTTCTTGTCGTCACTACAAATTACGTCACAGCTGTTCACGTAGGCCGTGACGCCAAATATTGTCTAGGCTGCTCAACTTGCACTCTAAATCATTTTTCCTCCTATTGATGCAGTTTCAAAACATCACATCTGCTTATATATTTGTTTTTTTTATTTTGTCGCGCTGCGAATCTACAGAACTATCATCAGCTATTCTGTAATGCATCAAATCTTCATATGTCATCGCTAAGCATCGTTGCCAAGACATCTTTCTAGGGATTTAGCTGTGGATCCATGATTCTATTAGTAATTATATCGATATCACATTATGAATGTATGACGTGGATTATTGCATAGCGCTACTTATTTCAATGGTTATCTTCATGTTTTAATTGCGATTCAATTGCAGGGGGATCGCACGCGCCCTGGAGGGGCGCGGGTGACATTAATCATTATGTGTGTCATCCCATTATCCATATTTTTGTTATCATTGTGCCCAATTAGACATGCGCATACATTTGCATACACATTAGGATGTGGTCATCGGTGTTTGTATTGTATCACTGTTGTCATGTTCATAATATACGAACACGCTTTTACCGCGTTTGGGCATCCGAGATCTATACTTGATGGAAGTCTCGCACAGGTCGCTCCTGTTTCAGGTGTCTTCTTCTCATCATTATTCTTCGCTTATTGGAGCTTCTTCACACCCCTCATCACATCACCTCTCATCGTGCAAAATCGATCCTGTTTATCACATCCCTGTGCAACGTGCTAATGAGAATTCTGCGCGCTTGAGGACTTGTGAACGACAGCAGCCCTGATGTGTGACCAATAAGCCCCTGGCATCACTGAGATTCTTCCACCACTGGAGAAAGTGTAAAGATAAGTGACTGCTTTGTACTTTGGAATTTCCCTAGAGAAAGGGACTATATGCGGAAGGACATTGTCATACACATCATACACACATACACATTTCCATTCGTTAATAAATTGATTTATCGTTAAAATTTTACCCTTCCTGTGAGTTGCTGGATCGGGTGCGCGTGTGGCTGTGTCCTGGGAGAGCAGGCTGAACCGTCGCAGCCCCACCACTGTGACATGGGGAGACTTATCTCCTCCCTGCTTGTAAAACCAACTACAGGAAGTTTTCTTTCTTCCCGAGGACTATCAGGGACTGGAACAGCCTGCGTCCTGAGGTTATTTCCTCAACCTCAGTGGAGTGTTTCAAGTCCCAAATCTGACCAACCAGCGTCCTCCCCCCCCCCCCACTCCTCCCTCCCCCTACCACCCCCACCCCACAAGTCCCCCCCCCCCCCCCCCCTACTGCCAGTCCTACAGTCTATGTCAACACCCTGTGGAAACCCCCAGTTTTTACACACATCAGAACCATCAAAATGATGATGGTGGATGTTCAAAGAAAGAAGAAGAAGAAGAATTGAACGGACTCTTTTCTTTGAAACCCTGGCAACTTAACGCTTTTGGAGGAAAGCTGAAACCGTTAAACCTTTGGGGGAGGTGCCACTGCATGCCGTGCAGCAAAATATTTCTAAAACAGGTATGTATTTTACATATAAACTTGTATAATGTGTGGAAATTATTATCGTTACCTAGCAGGATATTACACATGGTAAATAAAGTAAATAAGAAGAATGTAACAAATATAATAAATTTTCTCCGTGGATGACAGAAACTGCACACTGTCGGAATGGATAATCATAATGAATGGAAGAAGAGGCATTTATATTATTTAGGGTTTTGCACTTTTCATGAAGTTAAGCAGGAGACTGTGTTAGCTTGCTTAGGTCATGCTTATTAACTACGTAACTCAAGGGTTGCTATTTTGAGAGGACAACTCTTCTTGATGTTATGTTGTGATGCCTGTTCGGTGAAAACATTTTGTCAGAATGTGCCAACTTGTTTTGTTCATCAAATGGCAACTGATGAAATCTTTCTTCTTGAGAGGGGCTATATTGTTTCACTAGTAGTAATGGAAACTTACCGTTAAGTGTCAAATTTTTAATTAAAGTGTGTGGAATTATTGATAGCTGCAGCCCTGAGTGGCTAAATGTGGTCCATGGGATTGCTAACTTTTTATGAGGTGAAGTTAAAAATTATATTTCTTAGATTGTGTATTGATAGCTAGTCATGTTAACTTTTGAATGGATATTTTTCTTTCTTCCCTTCGGACAATGCCTGTATAGACAGGCAGTGGAGTTTTGTGTGTATGACCGTTTTTCATCCCGCCATGAATGGCAAGAGTTATGAATTCTAGTCATCACTGCTTTAGTCATTATTGTTGTTTTTCATATGAATAACAATGTTTATAAATTATAACAAGGTTATGAGAGGTCAAATTGATAAGGTCTCACCGAGATAATGTACCTGAGAATGGTTGGAGTGGTAGAATAATTACACAGAAATTTTACTATAATGATGTAAGAATTGTTAACCTGCACTTGTTTTTGCCCACTACTTAATTGTTCAACAGAAATTTAATGTGTGAGAATCTGATTTCTGTTGTATATTATTTTGGACAAAAAAAAGTACATTGTTTATGGATCATAGTAGAGTGCTTTGATAATTTCATAGAATTATTTGATCAAAAGGTGCATAACTTTGATTCCAGTATTTAGTGTAAAAGGAACAGAATGTTCCTAGTGAGATTACCTTTGTCTTAGTGACATGGCGTTGTAAAGACCTACTCATTTATTTGATTTACTCATGATAATCTCAAGGAGTTGTCATTTTCACAACAGAAATGAATATTAAGAAATATAACTGATACCTTTTATTAAATGTCAAATGATTAACCAGATGTTGTACATTATGTTTCAGAAATATCTGTCCTTGTTATTTTTTATTATTTCTGACTGTATTCAAAAACAAATAATTTGTCACAAACATATTTCTCCCTTTGGTTTCTGTTGACCGCACCCACGCTGTGAAATCACTCCAAAATATACAATACACACTTAAATAACATATCTGTTACAACATACATTTACAGTTACTAAATACATACATGCTTCATATACTCTTGCAAACAGTCATGCACACGAAGGAGTGATTACACAATATTAGCTGATGAATGAATTTTCAATCAAATTAACATATTAAAATCATAAAAATGATTTTTATGCTTAAAAATGAGAACATTGGATGTAATAAATGTACTCAGAAGGGCACTTGGGATGGCAAAGTCATTTTTCCAAACGTCAACTGCCAACCGAGGAATGATGTTCAGTTTGATGACATCAGATTCTCAAATCATAAGAGATAAGTCTACATATTGTGAATCATGATCACCCCTACATTCAATATTGCCCACCACTCCCACCTCTGCCCTTTCCACCCCTTCAAACCATGAACTGCGCTCAGTGACTCAAGTCAACCATCATCAACATCTTCCCTCTGCTGTCATCCCCTTACTGACACTGTTGAAGAATTTACAGCAGGCTTCGCATTTTAGATGAAGCACAGTCGGTAGTCGAGCTTGAAATCGAACTTATGAGTGTTATGAAGGATGATATTTTGCAAAGTGAGCCAGTTACCATGTTTTGGTCAGTGATTGTGCTGTTGGGTCTGCAGGTGAATCTCCATTATTACAGGGCTTGGTTAATGGCAATCATGTTTCAGTATTGAGGGATTCAGGAGCAAAATTAAATTATAAATAAATAAAATGTCAGAAGTATCAAAAGTAACAAGTGGCGTATTGGCTGAGGAAGAACGCCTTGGAGTATCCACCAGCGGTGGTGATGGGTCTTCCACTTCAGCAACTCAGCACGGATCTGATGAAGATGTTCCAGTGGACTACACCTAGGAAATCGAGCGTCTGCGACAACAGTTCGCTCAGCTCCAACAGCAGCAGCAGTTCGAAAAGCAACAACAGCAAGTTCAACATCCACCGCAAAATCTGACAGCCACAACATCAGCAACACCCAGTCATGCAGGTCATCGCTCCAAATCCAATCCGACTCAAGACATTCACAGGACTTCTCCAACTGGAAGGAAAGAAGTGTTTTGTTTTTGACTGCTTGAATCAATACAGAGCAGCTCCTTCATGATAAATCTGTTCCGGGTGTGAAGTACAAAATACTAAGCAGTTTACGTTGGTTACCATATGAACAAGTCAAGAACTGTTGAAGTCAGATTTCATCATCCAAAAGCTGAAAAATCTCTACGGTGATGTGAAAACTGGAGACGACAGACTCTTAGACTTTTATTCAATGACGCCGTTCACAAAGGAAATATCTTCATCCTTTCTTTGCTGACTCTGGAGTGAAATGACAAAATCAACAGAAGAAACTTCTCTTGAGAAAAGTGAAGGTCAAAAGGGATCAATCCCATGCTGGCAGTTGAACTCAGATGCAAGTTTGGTGTTCCAGGACAAGCTTCCCCTGACTTGAAGGAACTGTTAACGATGGTGAGAAGACTAGAAGGCACAACAGTTTCAACCCCTAAGACTCCAAAAGTTGTGTCAAATGCCACATCTGTGCAGTCACTGTCAGAGGAACAGTTGGATCAGCTGGCAGAGAAGGTCGCCGACAAGCTGAAAAACAAACCAGCAAAGAGTTCAGGTGCACCCAAAGGTCCTTGCTGGCAGTGTGGGGAGGTAGGACGACACTACGCACGAGACTGCCCAAATGAACTAAATCCTCAGAGAGTGTACCATGGACTGGAGGCCAGAAGACACAGAAGACTGACGGGAAACGGGAGTCTGTTGGAGTCGCGGGGCGGACATCAATTCCTCATCATTGAGCTCCACTGAAATGCAGCAAGTGGTAGAGGCAGCAGTAAAGGCATTAGAAAATGGCTGCAAACCTGTGAGACTACGTGACATTAATGTGATTTTTGACTCCAGGACAGACTATCCAACTACAAGGGCCGGTCCCTGAATTTTCCAAGTTGTATCCAAGAACTGAGGAAAAACTTACCAAAAGGACTGACTGTTGTTAGTGCAGAAATTTAAAAAAAATGGTTCTTACATAATTTGTGTTCAGGGCTGTTATAAAAGGAAAGATTTAAAATTAACCCCAAACATTATTCTAGCAGAGTAAGAACTGAATCTGATATTTTTTAAGCTTAAGTGGGACCATGTTGTGAAACCCAGATAAAAAAAAAATTGAAGGAATAGATGTTACAGGTCTCTTGGACAGTGGTTCTCAAGTAACAGTTATTTCAGAAACATTTTTTAAAGAAAAATTGGGGCACGTTCATGTCCAAAAACTTGGGACAGAAATTTCAGTTACTGGAGGAGGGGGGGGGGGGGGGGGGGGGGGGGACAAAGTATTCCTTATAAGGGTATGGTTACAGTTAGCTGTACACTGCCAGCCAGTGTGGCTGGAAAGGAACAAACACTGGACACTAGCCTTAATATGTGAAGATACTGCATATTCCCAGAAAGTGCCAGTGATTGTTGGAACAAACGTTTAAAAAAAAACTACCACAGGTTAAAGTTCCAGAACAGATACTCAGAGATGAAGCTGCATTTATGTTTGCTCATCAATTAGATCTGGGTGTGAATGGAAGGTGTGGAAGCATCAGAATGAAAGCTCAAAGTGTTATATTACCTCCGGGTGAGTCAATGACTGTGAAAGGACAAGCAAAAGTGAAACATCTATACACTCAAAACTCAGTGTTGATTCAGGAACCTACCACGGCAGATGTACCATTAGAGTTGGGTGTGGTAGCAGAAAAAGTGGATATTGGAACATTGCATTCTATAAGTGTCGCTTTGTGGAATTTGGGTGAAGATGATATTGTTATAAAAAAAAGAATCAAGTAATTGCTGATGTTTTATTGCAGACACCACATATGATATTGGACATGTTTTGTCAGAATTTTATGCTCATGTACATCAAGTTCAAACTTCTGAGTCCGTAGAAGAAACTTCATAGAAGGAAACAAATGATATTTGTCCTATTGTGTTCAAGTTTGGTGAAAATGCTCCAGCAGAATGGCAAGAACGATTCACTAACTGACTAAAGAATAATCAAGATGTGTTCATTCAACATGAATTTGACCTTGAGAACACAAGATTGATCATGACTGATCTTGAGATTGATCATGATATTGACTTGGAGTCAGGACCCACAGTGCGAGAGCGGCCTAGACCGATTTCACTCACTTATTTTGAAGAGGTGAAACAACACATACAACAGCTATTGGATGCCAAAATCATTTCCCCATCTTCTTCACCAGTTGCAAGTTCAATTGTGCTTGTCAGAAAGAAAAATGGAGCTCTTCGTATGTGTGCAGACTACAGGAGAGTAAATGCAAGAACAATAAAAGATAGTTATGCTATTCCCGAAATTGAGGATTTGTTCTTGACCCTGAGTGGAGCACGTTATTTTACCTCCATGGATTTAAGCAAAGCATACTACCAAGTTCCTGTGACTGAGAAAGCCAAACGCATTTCTGCATCTACTACTCCTTTTGGGTTGTTTCAATTCGAAAGAATGGCAATCGGTTTAACAAATGCTCTCATATTTCCGACGTCTCGTGGAAAAAGTATTCTGTGACATGAACCTGACAGAACTCATTGTTTTTCTGGATGATATTTTAATCCATGGAAAAACATTGGAAGCGTTGGAAGAAAGGACAGTAGCAGCTTTGGAGTGTCTGAAAAAGTTTCATTTGAAAGTGGATCCAGAAAAATGTATTTTGGGGCATCAGAAGCGAAACATTTGGGACACATTATTTCAGACAAAGGGATACGACCAGACCATGACAAGACAGCCCTAAAGACTTGGCAATACCTAAAACAGTAAAAGATGTGAAATCATTTATTGCTTTTGCAGGATATTATCGGCGTTTTATTTCAGGTTTTGCACAGATAGGTCGACCTTTGAATGACCTGTGTGATGGTTACATACCAAACAGAAGACAAAAGAAGTCTGGCAAGAAAACAAATTGTACGTTAACCCTTAAGTCTGATATTTCTCATCTTTGGGGGAAAGAACAACAAAAGTCCTTGATACTTTAATTGAACATTTGACTTCTGAACCCATTCTTGCTGTGGCTGAGAGAGAAAAATCCCTTGAACTGCACTGTGATGCCAGTGGCACTGGCATTGGGGCAGTCTTATATCAAGTGCAAGATGGACAGCAAAGAGTCATATCTTATGCCAGTCGTGGACTCAATAAGACAGAGAGAAATTATCCAGCTCACAAACGAGAATTTCTATTTCTGAAATGGTCCATGTCAGAAAAGTTTCATGACCATATACTTGGTTTCATGTCACTGTTATAACTGACAATAATCCATTGTGCTATATTTTAAAAAATGCAAATTGGATGCCACCAGCCACAGATGATTGTCTGCATTGTCAATTTATGATTTTGATCTTTAGTATAAAAAGGGTTCATCGCATACTGATGCTGACACTTTGTCTGGAAGACATCCACAGCCACCAGAAGAGGATCCCGAATACCAAAAAGTTCTGGAAGATACAAAGTTTTTAAGGGAAAAAGCAGCTGAAATTGATCAAGGACATAGTGACACCCTGAAAATCAGTCCTGAAGCTGTGTGTGCTATTATGTGTGTCAAAGGAGTTTTCAGATCTGCAGAAAACCTCAGTACTCAAAATGTGAACATTTCAGGATGCCATGAAATTAGTCAGCCTGCAACAGATTCATTCCAGCAGCAGAACAACTAGTAAAAGATCCTAAACTGATCAACGATCACATTTTAGAACCAAGACAAGAGGGACTGACTACAATCACTCTGGCTGAGTGGAGAAAATATCAGCTAGAAGACAAGACACTGAGACGAATGATAGATCACATAGAAACAGGCAGGAAAATAGACCTACATGAGTTTGAGGAAGTCAGTCCTGAAATGAGAGTGTTTGCTAGAGAGCAAGGGAAACTGGTAATGAAAGACAGAGTTCTATACCGCAAAATCCAAGGAGAAAATGGTAGTGTTCAGTGGCAGTTAGTGATTCCTGCTATCTCATCGCAAGGATGCTATGAGAGGAGTTCATGAAGATCTTTTTCATACTCATTTTGAAAATGCAGTTAAGCTAGCCCGCCTTCGTTTCTTTTGACAATATAATGGAAATGATCTTGAACGGAAAATTAAGAAGTGCAACCGCTGCACCAGAAGGGGTGCATTATCTCAAAAAGCACTGATGGAGACAATTGTCACCACTCAGCCTCTTGAACTTATTTCTATTGACTTTCTGTCTATTGAAGTGAAAGGTCAGAAACAGTCCATCTTAGTGATTTGGGACCATTTCACCAAATTTGGACATGCTATTTTGACCGGCAACCAAACTGCAAAAGTTGTTGCAAAAGCTCTGTGGGAACATTTTTCATGATTTATCGATTTCCCAAAAGAATACTATCTGATTAGGGCAAAGAGTTTGAATGCAACTTGATTCAGGAGTTACGTAAAGTTGCAGGTATCGCCAAATGCAGAACAACACCTTATCATCCACCAGGGAATCCAGTGGAAAGGTGGAATCGTACTTTAATTCATCTTCTGAGGAGTCTCGAGGATGAAAAGAAAACAGACTCAAGGAAGAGTTTACCAACTGTGGTACACGCCTATAATTGTTGTGTACATTCAAGTACTGGGTTTAGTCCATACTTTTTGTTCTTTGGTAGAAATCCTAGATTGCCTGTTGACATTGCATTTGGGACTGATTTGGATCTCAACAAGAAAAAATCTCGTCAGTATGTGCAAGACTTAAAAAAGCACCTGGGTGATGCATATGCCACAGCCACTAAACCAATGGAAAAGATGGCAAGCAAGAATTTAAGCAGGTATGATGCCTCTGCTCATGCAGCTGAATTAGGGGTGGGTAATAGAGTACTGGTCAGGAAAGTCGGACCAAGAATCAACTCAAAGATTTCTGACCGATGGGAGAAAGATATCTACATTGTCATTGAAAAGATGACAGATATTCCTGTATATGTAGTTCAGCAAGGAGCAAGTGGCCTGAGAAGAACACTGCACAGAAATTTGCTTCTGCCTATAGGGATATTACACGCAGATCAGAGTCTTAAGAAAGAGGATAGGTGTAAAGTTAAAACTCCAGTTGAAGAAGCTGAATCCACCAAAGTAGATGATGACAGCTGTACAATGACAGAAGAAGAGGAAATGCCTCCACAGATTGTGATCAAGTGGCTACCAAGTTCACTGCGACATGATGCTCCTGTATTTGTACCGACAGCCATGAGTTCAAGACCAGAACAACAAACTCAAAAAGAGAACTATAAAATAGGCATTCTGGCTCACCCACCTCCGCCAGCTCCAACCGGCTGAAGCCGGTTTCGCTGTTGCTCCGCCGGCTTACCCAGAATGCCTATTTTATAGTTCTCTAATAGTAAACACTTTACAAACATACATAATGTGTAGGATTATCTGTTTTTAACACTAATTTAGAAAACTTTTGAGACAACACAATTATAACGACGCAGTAAGTCAGCAGGCCGAGCGTCCTGTTTACAAACTGTGTGTCTCCCTATCAATAAAACACGCCTCGCGCGCCTACTGCGTTTCTTCTCTCACCGTGCTCGCGGCGCGCTTTGTCACAAATGTTCTTGAACATTCTCGAATGGGAAGCCACCATTTTGCTGTTTTCAGTGTGCGTGTCGGTTTGTTGGTGTGTGGGGTTTACGACTTAACACAGACAAGAGGCCTTTGTTTACACAGAACACAGCACACAGTCAGTTAGTTGACAATGTACATACCTTCTTCACATCCAGTCAGCTGCCACACCGGCGTGGGTTTTTAGAGCAGCATGTATCTTTGGTGTCAACGCGATGGCTTGTGTAATAGAAATTGTCAGATTTGCGAGTTCCGGATATTTTTCAAAGAGTTCTGTCGTCTTTTTTAGTTTATTAATCCAACGAAGGGAGTACTTCAAATGACTACACATTTTTACTACACTATTTTACACACACACACACACAGCAGCGCGCACACAACAGCAATGTTTAAAGTGTTGAGTCAGTCAGGGAAGGCCGGTCAACTATTCACCAAATGATAGGTCTGTCCCGCACAGCGGGCGTGCGCTAACACGTTCTTTGCTATAGCGTGAGCTGCCTCTTTCTCTGTTCTTCATCGCGCTTAACTAGTAGTTGCAGGCCAGCCCGACAACGAATCACTGCTCAGCGCCCAGGCACATCCTGTTCAGTCACAAAGCAAGTGGCTGACATATCAAATGACAAGTGGTCCCATGATAAAATAGGTCGCGCAACCGTCAGTTGCGTTGATAATAGGTCAACTAAACTTAAAGTTAGGTAGGTAGGGAAAATCAAAACTTTGATGGACGAGGTGGGATAGTGTGTGGCAGCACTATACTTATAAAATGCCTCATGTGTCTTATGACGGGTTTTGATAAAAGCGATCACAGCCGCTATAAGCTGAGCCAATGTAAATACTGCAAATAATTGTTGTGTTTTTTTCGTCTGCACGCTTCGCTTCACTTCGCTTCGCCTGCTTCGCCGGGGCCAGACATGTCTGGCCTAGAGTACTACATAAAGGCAGAAGTGAAGAGGAGTTGTCTCCCCGGAAAAGAATGTAACAATTAATTGTGAAAAAAATCGTCATTAAGTCGTTCTAGGTTCTTATTTAAGTCGGCATCACGTTCTTATTCAAGTTCTTATTTAAGTTCTTAACAAGTTCTTATTTAAGTTCTTAACAAGTCAACATCAAGTTTTTAACAAGTCATCATCAAGTTCTTAACAAGTTCTTATTCAAGTACTTATTCAAGTACTTATTTAAGTTCTTAACAAGTCGTCATCAAGTCGTCATTAAGTTCTTATCAAGTCGTCATTAAGTTTTTATCAAGTCGTCATCAAGTTCTTATCAAGTTCTTATCAAGTTCTTATTTAAGTTTTTATCAAGTCGTCATCAAGTCGTTATCAAGTTCTTATTCAAGTCACTTATAATTATTTATTAAGTTCTTGAAATATTACTGCATATCAAATGGATCAAAATGAGATTTTGTTGTTGGCAGTTCTGGTATTCTTTTTTGTTCAGATTTTGTATTTAGTGGCTGTGATTTTTTGGGCTGCTTTGGTTTTTGCTGTCTTTCTTTATATGTTTTATAAACGTAATAACCACCCCCACCAACAGCAATGACGCCAAAAATGCTAACTCTTTTAATCCAAATAATCCATGACGACTTTGGTGTTGTAGGTCTTGAATCAGCTTGTGTATTTACAGCTGGCGTTGGCGGTGTTATGTTTTCATTATGAGTTACATTCTGTGATTGCAACATTAATTTTTTTTGTTTGTTCCACTCTGCTAATTTTTTTCCTGCTGCAACACGCCCAGGATGAGGAGGCTTTTTACTGGTCACTTTCTCCATCAATGTTTTCTGCTGATTTTCTGGCTCGGTCATTTTGAAGGGAAACAAAATCTATATGATTAAAAGTAATTAATCCCATGATTAATGGCGATAACAATGTTCCAAATCTGTAATACAGATCACATCCTAGAGACTCTAATGACTTTGTTAAAACTGGATCCTGCGTTAAATCATACATAAAATCTTGTTCAGAATCAATGGGAGCAAATCTACTAACTAGTTTAGTGTACAAACTAAGAACCGTTTGCCCAACACTTTTTACCATTCTTGACCCCAGTTGCGCTTCATACCTGTTGTGATACTTTACAATGTCTTGTGGCGACATCTGTTGAATCTGTTCTATGCTGAATTCATTTCCGAGGTACTGTTTTGTTTTTCACACGCCGCCAAAGAATACAGCCTTTCCTTTTGGCGCATAATAGCTTGGTCATCAACTTGATCATTTGTAAGTTCAGGAAGTAAATCATCGCAGTTCATGTTTTATTAATGAATAAATATTATTTTATTTTTTAAAAATGAGCACCGAAAAAACTATTACTAACCTTGTATACCATTCTGCTGTTATTGGAGGCCTAAGTGTAGGATACACAATGCTTGGTAAAAGCCTGTTAAGAATAAAACCAGCAGATCTTGGCAAACTAGACTTTGAAGACTCAGCAAAGCTGATTGCTGTTATTACAGCTTCATTTGCTACGAAAGATTTTCTAGTTAAGCAAGGAATAATTCCAGACAGTATCAATATGTAAAATTAAAAAAATACATTTATAAAAATGGCTTCACTCGTAATGATGATTGGTGGCGCTGTGGTTAATGCGCTTGCTTTTAGCGGAAGTAATTACGCATTTAGTAAACTACGGGATGACGGCGAGAGAAAAAGACATAACAAAGCTATGGAGCAACTAGCCGCAGCACAAGCTGCGTATGAAAAGCAGAGAATTGAGCAGTTAGATTTTATTAACGATGAACTGAAAAAACAGGGACATGCAGCTTACACATTTAAAGATGTTGATCAAGCAATAAAAGAATATTATCTTGTAACAGGCAAGCCAATCGAGACATTGCCTCCACCAAAATTCAGCGATTTTTATCAACCATCAGAAAAACAAAAGATGCAAGAAATATTGTTTATTGCCTTTGGCATGACCGTTGTGTATTTTGTTGCACATAATATTGGCTGAATAAAAAATGAACAAGATCTATTATTCGCCAAAAGGATATTGGAAGGGAATAACAGCAATTAAAAAGCTAAGCCAAGCAGCTGGAGTCAGTGAACAAACAGCAAAAGAATGGTTATCTAAACAAGCGATTTGGCAAATTTATCTACCAGCGCCTAAACGAATACAAAGACCACACTTTGTGAATATAACTCCAAACGACACCCATCAAATGGATCTTCTATATTTACCCCATGATACGATTAGACGAAAAAGATTTAAGTACGCACTTACAGTCATTGACATAGCTTCAAGATACAAAGATGCTGAACCATTAACACAAAAGAGTGCTTCTGCTGTTGCTGTCGCTATACAACTGATATATCAACGAGGACCCTTAACTTATCCTCGCATGATTCAAGTCGATGATGGAAAAGAATTTAAAGGTCAAGTGAATCAATTATTGTTAAAACATAGAGTTACCATTAAAAGAGGCATTCCGGGTGTTCACAGATCACAGGGTTTGGTTGAAAACTTTAACAAACAGTTATCTGAAAGACTTTTCTCCTACCAGTATCACAGAGAGCTGATTGACAATTCTCGCAACACAGAATGGGTTAGAAGACTGCCCTCAGTTTTGCGCGCAATGAATAATGAAGAATTTAAAGGTCTAAAACCAGTACAAGCAATCAGAAAACAAACAATAAATGTTGTTGAAGGAGAGTCTTCATCAAGCAAACTATTACCATTTGGTTTGAAAGTGAGATACCTTTATTCGCCGGGAGAAGCGGAAGGGGACACTCGCATCAGGGCAACAGATCCAGTTTAGAGTGTTGATCCATATGAGATAAAAAAAAATTGTGAAAATGAATCCGCCCGTGTATTATTTACGAGAAACTGACACAACAAAACGACCAGCCCCCCGAAGATCTTTTGTGAAGGAAGAACTGCAGATAATCCCTCCAGACACAGTTCCAGTCGCTTAATTATTTTTTAATTTAAATTAAAATGGCGGCAAGAATGGAAAAGGAAGAATCCTTACGTAAAATGGCACTGGAAGCAAGAATGGTGAAGGAAGAGTCCTTAGAAATAATGCGAAAAATATTTGATTATAATCTTGCTATTAGACTAATATTTAAGAAGATTGATTATGCCATGCTAGACAAAACCTCAAATTTTGATTGGGAATATATTAAAAAAATTCGAGCGCATTTAGTAGTAATGGATAATAATTTGGTTGAATTGGGTGATGATATAGTTAAGCTTAACGAACTGTTTTAATCTACGCAAATACATTTGGGTTTAAAATGGAAGCTCAAAGGGAAATGGGGCAAAGGAAAAGTCTTTAAAATTAATGCAAGATTTATTTGAGTATCAGTATATCATTAAAGAAGTATTTGAGAAGATTGACAATCTCTGGCCAGACAATCGCTTTAAACCCCAAAGCTTTTATTTTGATTTATGGAAACATGAATATTGTGAAATGACAAAAAAAATTAAAGCACATCTAGCATTAATAAATAATATTAATTTTGCTAAATTAGATGATGATATAATTGAACGTGCGATTGCTGAAAAATATAAGCCCATATGATTATACTATTCTCCAATGGCCAATTGCATATGAAAACTCTGGATTAACAAATACTCTTTTTGTGTTAGTGCGGTCAAGAGACCGTTTTGTTACAACTGTTGTGTTAATCTCATGCAGATTAGATCGCAGCTTGTAATTGTCATGATGAAAAGTCTTATTGCCAAACAATGCTTCTTTGTAGTTGTCATGGGTTATGCTTGACTGCACAACACTACGAGATATTCCCTTTGCTTTTTTAACAACTTTTTTTTGGCTTGAAAGACTGTACATTTTCGACCTCAAACCAACAAACTCCTTGATCACACCTCCAGATAATTCATCCTTCATCTTACCTAAAACCTTCTTATTAATATCTGAATGCAAAGGCGAATCTTTAGGGTAATCAGATGTGTCGTACCATCCAGCATGCTCTTTTGCTACTTCTAATTCCATGTCTTTGTAAAAATCTTCAGTAGGGATGTCGATTACAAAGGAATCTGTATCTGTGTACAGAACTCTGGACTCCGGATACAAGGGTTTAAAGTAGTCATAAAGAAATTCTAACATCAAAAGCTTCGACAGCTCTAAAACAGTAAACCCAATAAAAACGGGCTTGTCCAATTTGACTTTCTTTTTTTTCATCATTATGCCAAAAAGCTGATCATGAAATCTTCTGAAGTCCTGATAATTAGGTTTTGAAGTTAGCTTAATTGCATCGTTCTCTCTGGTGACCAATCTAACATCTTTACGCTTGTGCGGATTTTCCATAGTCTTTCCAAAACAGCTGTTGTTCATCAACTTGAAAAAGTCTTTTTCTGATGCATCTGCAGATTTAGTTCTGAGATCAGTGTTCTTCATGATGTATGGTTTCATGAACTGTTCTTGATCAAAAGCAATTATACGATGAACAGCTGTCAACTTCAAACCATGTCTTAAATAAAATTGTAGAAGCCTGTAATGGCAGACATAATTTTTTTTGCCTCGAAGATTAGGCACAAGTTTAGGTGGTTCTGTTTTTGCCATCTTTAGACTTTCTGCTGCTAATGGATAGTCATTATGGTAATCATGGAGTTTCTGAGGATATTCTAAGTCAACTTCTAGAATGTATCCACACTGTTGATCTGGCGTCAAACTGCCCAACCACTTTAATGCTTTTTGAATATTATTCGTATCTGTGTACATTTTAAAGTTGCGTAATGGAAGTGATTGCGCCATTGCCCATCCATACAGATTGTTTGCATCTAAATACATAAGATAGTTAGACCTTTTACTTGGATCATAGTCGTCCAAGTATTTGTTGTTTGCTTTACAGTAATGGTGCGACGCCATACTGATTCCCCCACGCAATCCGTTTTCAATCATCTGAAGCATTGGCAGGTCAGACAATAAATCAATTTGTACTCCAGTAAATTTTAAGAAAGCGTCCCAGCTCATCCCAGGCGCAGAAATATAATGCGCAGGATCCAGGCTGTAATGTTTCATGCAGGTCTTCCTATAATTTTCAAAGACGTCCGCCAACAAAGAGGTATCCGCCATTAAATAAGAATCATGATAGTCTCCCATCGTTTTACACTCTAACTTCTGCCACGCATCTTGAGCATGCTGGTAATCAGAATCACTGATGTCCTTTCCTCTGAGACTAGAAAAGAACGCGCCTTTAGGCGGAAGTGTATCTTCGTCAAACCTTTGCCAACTGTTCATGTACTCATAAGGGTAAACGCCCTTTCTAACAAGAGTTGGGTCAAAATATTCTTCTGTTATTGGGCAGGACTTTAAGGACATAGCTAGTGACTCTAATGAACCCATCATGTGTTGCATAGAGTCGTAGAAAGACATGTTATTTAAAGTGAAACACATGTACTTTTCTGATGACTGTGCAATGCATGACACCCTGAAGTCGCTGGTTACTGCTTGCATTATAAGGTGAGAGTCGTAACCTCGCAAGTTGTGAAAGAATATAGGCAGCTTCCATGTCTTTGGTTCAAACTTTAGTTGAAGATTGCATTTGTTATGTGCTGCTCCTCTAAACTTTCCACTAATGTGATCATGGTCTCTTACTGTTGGATTCTCTGCGGTGGCAACCAAGGCCGCCGCACAAATCCAACAGTGAGTGGCTGAGTCATACTGTTGTTGGTCTTCAGGCGTCATTATGATTTCAGATAAGTTTAGATTATTAGAACAGGCATTACGCACTTGCTGCATGCGTTTTAAGAAGTATTTTGCAGCATTTGGTCCTCTGTATAATTCTGGCTTTGAATGGGCGCCATCCGACCTAACAATGATGAAGGCAAATGAGCAAATCTGATGATTACTCATTAAGACTGTTTTAGGAAGTTTCTGTGGGGTTGGTCCTTCATAAGGAACAATGAGTGATTCGAAGTCTGCGTAAACAACATATGGACTAGTTTGCAACCGTTTCCAGTTCTTAAAACTAACTTTACTGCCTTCTCCGGGCGTAATTAGTTCTGTATCACAGTCAACTGGGCTAATACAATGTTTTATATGTTCGCTCGCAGCTTGAACGGACGGAATTCTTGTTAAACATTTTCTACAGAATTCTTGTTTGCTATGTTGTTTTGTAGTATGCACTAGTAATCTACTCATTGTGCGTATTAGAGTGTAGTGCAACCCATTAAGGCTTTGCATCAGGAGTAAGTCTACATGACTCCTGGTTGGTTCGCCTATTGTTGGACTGTTCTTTGACACTCTAATTGGTAGAAGGTTGGTTTCTTCAGACCATGTGTAGACATTAACAGTTATTGATGGATTTTGTTTTTCAAACTGATCAATTTTGTCTACAGCCATAGGAAATTCAAGGCCGTTAAAGTTAAGATCATTGGCCCACTGTAAATAGTTAGATACTCTCTCTGCATTTTTGGCAACGTGATGCAGCCTAGCAAGAACGCACCACATAAAACATTTGTCGTCTGAATTTTTTATGTTCAAAACTGCTTTCTTTGCAACTAATGTTGGAGGCAGTGGAATGTAAGACTTGCCTACAATCGGCTCATACTTAGCCTGTTTTAATCTGATGTCTAGGACTTCACCCTCTGACCAACCAGAGCCTCTCATTTTAGCTGCTTCAGAGGCTTCATTAAACTGTGTAAGAAGTTGATCTGCCCAACCGGGTGTTAAGTCATTATAAGAAAGAATAGTCTGCTGTTTAGTTGAGACCCAGACTTCTAGATTTTCTTCGTTTATTGTTATATAGTCGATTAAAACAACTAACCTTACTTTAACTGGAGGGTTTATTGTTAGTTTACTTGGAACTTGAGAAATAGCGTGTACAACGCTTGCCTGTACCTTTGTTGGATCAATAACTTCTAAAACGACCTCATTTAAAGCTTTTGACAAACGCTCTTCCTCGAGCATTGCTTCAAACAATTCATCTGAACCTTCATAAATCTTATCCATGTTGAGTTTCTTTTCTAACTCAAAATATTTATTTAAATTAAAAAAAATACTTAATCAGAATCAATATCAACGGTCTTTTTGTGCTTGGACTCATAAACTAAAGTATAAACGCCCTTTGGGGTTGTTAATGTGAGCTGTTTAGAACAGAGTTTAATGTTTCGTTTACTTTTTTTAAACATTCCTTTTTTATCTGGTCGGTGTCTGGCTGTTGAGAAAAAGTTGCCCTTGCCTTTCTTTGAAGATCAAACTTTTGTCTTTTGTAGTCCTCAAAATCAGCCTGTAGGCGACTAAATTCTTCATCCGTGATGTTTGAGTCAGCAAGTGCTTTATTTATTGTCAGTTTGAAGGAACTAAGTTTAGCTGTTATTAGTTGAACCATAGCTGTGTGCTTTTGGAGTTTAGCTTTTATTTTTTTGCTGACAGCACTTACAGCCAATGAACACAGGCCAAGAGTTAAAGACACACCACCTAGAGGTATAGCTACCGGTGCACCTACGCCTGTTGCTAAGAGACCTACACTTGTTCCTGCTGATAGAGCACTAGTGATCGATGCTCCAGTATTAACATATGTAACAGCATTAAAGACAGCAGAATACCTTCGTTTGGTTTTGCTGTATTTTGAAAGGTCCTGCTCTAGTTGGGTTTGCATTTGTGTTATGTTTGTTAATCTGAAAGTTTTTATGTCTACAGCAACAGAATTGCTTACTATCTCTTCTTTGGGCACTTTTGGATAAACCTGAACAGACATGCTTTTTTTTAAAATAAAAATAATTTAGTATTGGATATCTTTTAATCTGTTATCTTGAATATTCAGCTGCGCATCATATATTAAAAACAAATGTACATTAAGTGGTTTATCACTCTCTTTTTCTTTATCAATTTGAATGTTTATTACGTCTTTAACTGTTCTCCCACTCCCATGCAACTGATTATCTTCTGTTGACCTTAGGTCAATCCATAAACCGTATTTCGTTGTTAAATATTCATCAAGTCTAACACTGTGAAGGTGTAGATCTTTAGACGCAAGGTCTACTGTTGGACTTCTAGACCTCCCGCCTCCAAACAATTTTCTTATTTCATCAAAATGATGATAAGGTTTAAGCCCACTACCGTAGACTTGGTTAGGACTACCCTCAATTGAACATTGTACTTTCGTTATTTTAGGATTGATAAACTTTTCACTTTGTCTTTTGAATGGTTCTTCATCTTCACACAGCAATAAAATACCTTTAAGGGATCTTGCTGCGGCGCTAAAACTAAAGTTCCATATAGTGTCTGCTCTGCTTTTAGGATATTTTGAATGATGAATCACTCTTTCGTAATATATTGCTAATTTTGACTGATATTGTTGCTCAATCAGCCTTGCTAAGTTAGGGTTGCTAACAATGTCAAACTCTAACGAGATGTCGAAAATGCTGTACTTGGAATCAGTGTCTGTAGATTTAATGACACGTTTGTATTCATTAAAAGTTAGTTCATATGACAATCTGTCTTTTAATGCTCCTTGAAAGTATGGCGCATGCGCTTTTAACAACTCAAAATCCAAGGGTATAGAAAAGCGATTTCCAAACGCATAACTTACAGCTTCATACTTGTTACCGTCTTTAGCGTCTTCGGCGTCTATTCTGTGTTTTAGTGCTTCGTTATTTTCGATTCCTTGAAACGCAAGATCGGCCCTTTCATTATCGGTTAGCCATAGATCAGAATAGATTAAAATATGTCTGCATTGTGTAAAGAAAATATTTCTTGCCCCTCAAGTTTTATAGAAATTTTCTTAACGATTGCCCGTCCCAGATTCTGAACTACTGTCCTGTTTTCGTCTGTTGCTGAATCAAGTTCTATTTTGAAAGTAAGCCGTGCAGATCCCGGCACAATCACTTCATCTGCTCCTAGGTCTGGAAATTTAACAGTAAGAATTTGATCTGAATCAATAGTAGATGGATTATTTGGAACAATAATATTCTGTTTATTTCCCTTCACGCCAAAGGGCTCTTTCAGTCTTCTATGCGGGTCAAGAATCGAGCCATATGCTTGTGACATTTTTTTATAAAACAAAATAAAAAGTTAATTATTTAAAAACATGGCAGAAGAAGATTATGATGTTTTTGATCCTGGAGACGACATGAGTGAAATGACTCCTTTGACACATCCATTACAATCATTGCGGCGTGAATTAACAGAAAGTAAGGTCAAATCATTTTATCAAAGTTTAGGCCAAGAACCTCCTGATTTTATAGACCCTAATGATTTTGAAACAAAAGATGGCCATTTGATTTTTAAAAACGAGCAAGGACAACCTGTACAGCTTACATCTAAACCAGACCCATCAAAGTTTTTAGCAAAGACTACAATTAGACAAAGGCTCAGTGTGAGCGATCAAAATCGCCTTGGCATTGCTAAACCGCGAAGATTAGACAGTGAGGCAGTTGCTAAACTTCAAAACACACTACAAGAACTCCCAACAGAAAACCAAATTCAAAACATACCCCTTAAAGATTTAAGCCCAACAGCAGACGAAATAATAGAAACCAGTTTTTCAGAAGAAACAGTATTAAAAACTATGCACGATCCGCCGCTACCTATGAGAGAAATAACGGCCCTTGATCATGCTTTGAAAAGCATCAGAGGCGAATTAACAAACAATTTAGCAAAACTGGGTGAACTAGATGAGCATATAAAAAGAGAAAAAGAAAAACTAGTTGAGGCTGATGACCACAACTTAGGACCTGGTGTTAAAGAAAGAATAACACAAAGACTAAAAGATCTTGAACAAGAGAGATCAGCAAGACTAGAAGTGTTGTCTAATAACCGAGAACAATTACGAACTCAAGTGAGCAGAATAAGAGAAACTATCCAAAGAATTTTATATGAAGACACAACGTTAGCAGAACGAATAAAACACTGTTTAGAGAGCAAGGTGTCACATTAGCAAGTGTTATAACAGCCTTAGGATTTGCAATAAGTACACTGGTGATGGCTCTTACAGGCGGTGGGGTGGGGGAGCAGTGCCGCCAGGACCACCAACTCCGTCGTCAGATAAATCATGGATAAAAAAACAACTCGATCACCTTGCAAACTTACTAAAAAAATTAGCCAGTAAGGCAATAGACTCTTTACCTGGCATATTAGGGGGATCGTTAGCTGGCTTTTGTCTACTGCAAGTGAAGTAGTTGGCTTTATGGCCGAGCACTTATGGGCATTAGTTGTCTTAATAGTTGGGTTACTTTATAGTAAGATAAAGACCAAGTAATCCTAGGGCAGTTAATCCAATAACAAGTGCCGTCTTTTCATATTCATGGTCATTATTTCTTGGGACCACAGGGATTGAATGGGGTTTTGAGGGGGGTTTGGGGATTGGTGGGGCTTCTTTTTTTATTGCTATTGCTGGCTTAGAATTTATGTCGTTTTTTCCGACCTTCTCTTCTTTACCAGCCACAAGGATTTCATTATTATAGTTTATTATTGTTCCTATCTGGAGTCTGAGGTCAGAAGGTAGCATGTATAAACCAGTGCCGACAGCAAAGTCTACTTTCGATCTTGCGTATTGCAAAACATTTTGGTACCTTTTAATACTTGAAGGCAAATCAATTGCAGAATTAATAGAATCCTCTAAATTTGCTAAATACTGTTTTTGGGCGTCAAAGCCAGTAGAAGGATCAATTATGTTTGATCTCGTTTGTGCTTGCGAACCTAGCAAACACCAAACATAAGTACGAATAGAGTCGTTTATTCGTTCTATTCCCGCTTTTGTTAGACCCTTAGAAGTATCCAAAATAAATGTTGTCCATGCTGTTTTATGCTCTTGCTCTATGGACCCGAGGTGAACAGTTGTGCCTGAAGAAAAAGATGTGTAAGGAGGATTCCAATCATAGTTATACTTTCTGTGCACGCCCCAAAAATAAAGAGTGCCTAAACCATGATTAAGATCCAACTTTTGTCTAAAGTCTGTCTTTGGGTAAATATCAAATTCGTTACAGATCCTTTCAAAAGCCTTGTAATCTATTCTGTTGCTGAATGGATTAAACGTTTTGTCATTTGGTAATGGTGCTTGCAGTTCAGATAAAATACGTCTGAAGGTGTAATAAAAATGAAATCTATACACTGACCTCACCAAAGGATCAGGATGATTTAAATGATCAGCATACGACACTCCACACCCAGTTGATGCGCAAAACACAGCAAAGTTTAACTGGTTCTGATAAAACTGCATCGGATGACTAAACCACACTTTCGGGATGTAGTCGTTTTTAATAGGAGGGTTAAGATATCTGTCCAATGGAGTACTAACCTTTACTTGAAAGGCGTCAGACTGAGTCACAGAAATGTCAAGGGTGTCAGTTGTTATATTTTTAAGATTGTAGTGCGGCCCAACAGAATATTTTGCATTAGTATATTTGAATGCACTCATTTTTAAATTGTTTTAAAAATGTTTGTAACAATAACAACTCAAGACAGTCCTTCGTTTTTAGAGTATGCTATTGATAATAACTGCGGAACCCAAAGGGTCGCACTCCATGAAATTTTTTACAAAGTCGTGTGGTTTAATATAAGTGAATCCAAGAAGAATAATTTAATTCAAAAACTTGACAGAAGAGGAGACGTAATTAGCCAGTTAACCATACCTGATGGTTATTACGGGTTTTGCTCGCTAAAAGAAGCAATGAGTAACTTCGACATTACTCTCAAACTTAACAATGCAAATCTAAAAACAATGTTGACATTCAAACCTGAAAAAGAAGTAGTCCATTACTTTTTTGATGTAGAGCTAGCTAAAATGTTAGGCTTTAAAACCAATCAAGTCTATCATAAATTTAGAGTTGCACCAGACGAAACTACTTTGAGGGAGAATATCCGCTCGATCTTGCCTTATATCCATTACTCTATGTACATTTGGATGAGCTGAGCACTGATGAAAACTTATATGATGGAAGGCCCTCAACTGTTTTAAGAGCTCTTCCATCAGGGAAAGCTGCATATTGCGATTATGAAATTATACGATTCCCTAATTTACAGTTTAAAAGATTAGCTTGTGGGAGGGTCGGATCATTTAATATAAAGATCACAGATAAAACAGGGAAAGTCGTAAAATGTGATAACCTGCACATTGTTTTAGAAATAAAATAATACGTTGTTTTAAAAAATGTCACGTGGACCAGAAGAATCGGGAGTTACATTAGCGCCTGAGAGGTGTGTAACTTTAGAATTAAAAGACCTTGCAGACGTTGAGGACTTTGAACAAAACGGTGAGATAGGCACTTTGTATGGTTTTGAGTACACTAAAGATGGTTATTATAAGCGCAAAGAGGTTGACGACAACAAAAGGTTTCCTAAACTAGAACAACTACGCAATCTAGAAGCAAATAATACAGGTCAGTATGAATATAAAATAGTTCGAAAAACTGACAACAAATGGCACTTAGAACCATATTTAGAATGGGACATAAAATTTGAATTCGTAAGCCCATTTACATTTTTCGACCGTCAAAAAAGTTTCAGAAAAGCATTGAACTCTGGCCCTTTACATGTAAGTCTTATGCCAGAGGACAACAGTCGAAAAGAGATCGAAATAAAGAAGTTTGGGAGCAAACAGTACATCCTCCACAGAAGAGAATCAGTTTTGAAGGAAGCTACTACAAAAGTACAGTTCTTTCCACGCACGTTATTAGGAGACACGTTCACAATGATATTTGAAATTTCTGTCTTAAAAGATGTGGGGAGGAATGGAGCTGTGGGTGTCAGTGACAACCTTATGGAAGGAATTCTTATTAGCTGGCAAAACTTAGACGTTGACAATCTTAAAGTTACTGTTGTGGTTCGTCACGATGGTGAAAATTTTAAGGTTGTAACAACAAGCAACAAAATCAATGTTAGTCTTAATAGAAACAATCTGACAAAACTGAGTTGGATTAATCTGACACATTTAGACCTTATAAGATTTTATTGTACTGATCAAATTTTGACGGATAGTATGATAACAACACTAACTGGTGTAAATTAAATTCTGTTATAAAACTATGGAGCAAACTATGGTGTCAATGCCAATGTTAAACTTTATGATAAAAACCCCTCATTGTTCATTGATTTGTGGACAGACTGGTTGTGGAAAAACAATATTTGTCCTCGACCTATTACAAACAGTTTATCGTTATAATTTTGATCATATAGTAATTTTCTGTCCAACATTAAAGTGGAACAAAGCATATCACGACAGAAGGTTTATATGGACAGCAATAAACTTAGCGAGTGCTTAGAACACTTTTATAGACAGTTTGAGGGGAACGCAGACACTATTTATTATAGATGACTGTTCGGCAGAAAGAGACATAGTTAGAAAAAGAAATACTTTATCAAAACTGGCTTTTAGCGGGAGACATGCTGGGATAAGTGTGTGGATTTTATGTCAGAAATATAACTCAGTTTTAAAAGACTTTAGAGAGCAATTAAAGACAGTGGTTTTATTCCACATGAAAGATAGAGACGCATTTGATGAATGTATGAAAGAAAATGATGTTATTGAAAACGATCAAGAAAAACGAAGGATTAAGCAAAAACTTAAGTCTCAAAAGTTTTCTAAATTAGTGTTAAAAACAGATAATCCTACACATTATGTATGTTTGTAAAGTGTTTACTATTAGAGAACTATAAAATAGGCATTCTGGGTAAGCCGGCGGAGCAACAGCGAAACCGGCTTTAGCCGGTTGGAGCTGGCGGAGGTGGGTGAGCCAGAATGCCTATTTTATAGTTCTCTCAAAATGAAACATTGAGACAGTCTCTTGAAAGGAGTGGGGCAGTTGAATCTGAGGAAGTTTTTTCTCAAGATGGTCTTGATCAAAGGGACATGGCAGTACAAGAGCAACAGGAAAATGATGCACACCAGTTTGGCTGTGCAGAAGAAGCATATGTCAGTGAAGGAAATGAGGGTTTGAACACATTCATGAGTCCAGATAAAGAGACCTCAGATGGTGATTTATCTGACGAAACACATGAAAAAGTGAATGAACAGCCAGAGCCAATACAAATTCCACGTAGGTCTAACCGTGTGAGGAAACCAGTTGATCGTCTATATCTGGTTCATCGAATAAAATCAAGGGACATAACAGACCCGTCTGTGCCTGTTGACAGTCCTGACTTTCTGAAAGACGAAAAATGCAGTTATTTGGTTAAATGGCTGGATGTCCTGGAAACAAGCACTGTGGCACTACTTGATTGTATTTCAGATTCCTGTGCCAGTCTAGTTAATGTACATAAAAAGGTGGTGTAAAAATATCATGTTCTGTAACAAACATCTAGTTGGATGAAATACTGTGTAATTGTTCAATGTTAGTGTATAACATTGGGTGAAATGTTGTGCAATTGCTGAACTTTAGTGTATAAGATGGGGTGGAACTTTACCTTAGGCATTGCAGTATGTTGACTGTGGAAAGAGAAAATCTTAATGATGTGAGCAAATATCCTGTTGTTAATATCATTTAACTTTAATTTTAAGTTGGAATTATTAAAAGTTTCAAATTTAAGAAATTATGAAACATTTTTCTCACTATGCATGTTTAAAGATTCCTTTTAATGTTTATTAAGAATGATATAATTTAATTAATCGATTTAAATTTACAAAATCAATTTAATTTACAAAATAAATCAAGCAGTTGAAAACATGCTGCAATTTGGTTGTTTACTTCCGCGAACGAAGGGAGATAAGTCTAACAATTTCTTGTCCCGGAAGCGGGCAGTTCACCATGTCATGCATGATAATCGCGATAATAATGAAATTATACAGGAATTGCAACCATATCTAAGCATATCAAACAGCGTATCGAAAACTTTGCATCAGTGCAGAATGAATGAAAAGGATGTTTCAATGGCTAAACTGAGGTAAAGTAGTAACAAGACAATTATTGAACATACAATGATAAAATGATTGAGGTGGTTACATGCTGTAACGTGTTTAGGTCTCACATCGTGCAGGTCCCAACAATCTAAAAGAATATGTTTCACCGTGATTGGAACATGACATGGAATGCACCACGGAGCTTCTTCACCTTTTAAAAGATAAGAATGGGTATAAAACAAGTAGCCTGTGTGCAAGCGGCACAAGACTGTTTCGTCTTTACGGCCATCTCGGGAACATGGTAAAAACTCTTTCAGGTTTGGACGGATTTTAAATAGTTTGTTATCCGTCTGCAAGGTCCATTCCTCTTGCCAGAGGTCTTTGACATAATCATTAACTTTGGGTTTTTGATCTGTGTACGG
Organism: Conus canariensis; assembly: GCA_033310375.1. Classification (NCBI taxonomy): domain Eukaryota; kingdom Metazoa; phylum Mollusca; class Gastropoda; order Neogastropoda; family Conidae; genus Conus; species Conus canariensis. Next base: position 27,650,274 of record CM065726.1, on the reverse strand, counting down.
GACAGACATGTTAGACAGTTTCCCTGATGTGGCATTCTTGGCCAAACGATCAGCCATTTCATTCCCTCTGAGGACAACATGACCAGGAACCCAAGCCAGAACGATGTTGTGGCCTTCCGCTTTCAACCTTGTACAAAGTTTTTTTTAAAAAAGTGTAGAAATTCGGGATGATGGAGGTTGCAGCCAGCTATGGCCTCCAATGCTGACAGTGAATCAGACAAAATCAGAAAGTTCTTGTTTGTGGATTGAGATATTATCTTCAATGCTAGAACCAGGGCTGTAAGTTCAGCAGAGTAAACAGAAGCATCTGATGGAATATGTCATAATAATATTTGAGAAGGAGCACCAGGGCAATAGGCTGCACAGGCCACTCCCTCCTCAAATTTGGAACAGTCAGTGAAAATTCTTTTGAAAGATGGAAACTTGGAGCACAGTTCAGCAAAAAGGGACTTGTATGCCAAGAAACTAGTGGAATCTTTCCGGTATGAGGCTAAATTAAACTGGATCTCTGAAGTGAAGAAAGTCCATGGAGGGTCATCAGGAAACTTGGAAAAATCATTAACTACTCCCAGGTCTATGTCTGCTTTGTTCAAATGGGGAAGAAGACGAATTCCCAAAGGTGGAATGGAACTGCGGTGGCTATCGAATTTCTTTTGGAACTTGGGGTCAAAAACACTGACGGTTCCAAATTTGTGGAGGGAGTGGCCTGTGCAGCCTGTTGCCCTTGAAGCAGATGGTCTTTTTGCCAGTGAAAATGATTTTCCACATTAATGGTCTGAGGACACTGTCAAATGCTTTGGTGACGTCAATGAAGCTGATGGCTAGGGGTACTTGGTGCTCTCCATACTTCTCGATGATCTGTCTTAGCGTGAAGATTGGCTCCGCACAGGATCGTTTCGGGCGGAAGCCTGCCCTGAGCTCATTGTCCACAACGTCGCGCATTGTCCCTAGTCCTGCCGTAATTCAAATTGACTGGGTTTTCAAAATAAAGGGGGGGGGCTATTGTTATGTTCTTTACGACTGAGAAGTCAGCGGGATGAGTGTACGGGTAAGAGAGAGAGAGAGAGAGAGAGAGAGACAGAGAGAGAGAGAGAGACTGCCTGTGTGCGTGACATTTGCATTCGATTGCAAGGTCAATGACGAATCAATTTGTTCTAAAAATTGAAAACATCATAACATATATAGTTTATTCGCTATCATTTGGTTTCGCGGGGAGGGGGGCTATGACGAGACTGACCAATGCCGACCGCAGTGTTTATTGTTGTTTAGTAACGACCAATCAAAGACAAAGAATGGGTCTTGTTGCCTGGAGATCAGCACGACTGTCTTCTGTTGCGAGTCGATCGATGGCCGTGGTTGACTAGCGACCAGCTGAGGTCCTGAATTATCCTTATTATGCTGTGTTCTTCTGCATCATATTGTCTTTTCCTGTATTTATTCAGCGTCTTATTTATTCTTCTGCTCATCTTCTCTTTGATCGTCGCCCGTCGTCTAGTATCCTGTTCGTTGATCTGTACGCCACATTGAATCTGTATCATCATGGGACTTTCTTTGTTCCGTCTGCAAGTTTCAAGCAGCAAATTCATCGTCTGATTCTGAGAGAAAAGACATATTTCTTTGTTGTTTGTAGTGTCAGTGAACACATCGTGAATATTCAAAAGAATTCATTATTCTGTAATGATATTGGAGAAGAGACTTTCGAAGTGAATACTGTGCCGTTTACCTGGACACAGAACATTTTTCGTCAGTGTTTACTGGTGAAACGTCTGGTCACGGTGTAAACAATTATTGTGTTGAAGCTATTCTGGAAGATTGCGGCGCTGAACTGCCTATTATTTTGGAAGAGATTTGTGACTGCATCAAATATATTTACTATTCCGTCAACGAGGTGTTGTGGTTGTACAAGGACTGTCGCAGTGACATTTTTTTTTTAATCTCTGCCTCAAGGCTGCTGAAGGATGTGTAAGCTGAGGAACTGAGTGCTGGCAGGCCCCATTTCTGGAGGAGTGCGGACCTTCGCAAAACAAACAAACAAACAAAAACAGAACTAAGGAACCTTTCTGTATTCATCCACATAAATGCACAATCGCATGCACTGCACACATGCATTATTTCATGGTATGGTTTGGTAATGTTGCTTATAGCCCAGCCGACTGCAAAGGGCCATATCAGGGCTGTCTCCACGTGAAGGTAACTCACAAGTCCATTAAAAAAAAACCTCATTCACACAACTCTTTAAAACTCCCTTCCAAAAACACACAGAAATTTTGTTAGAGATCTTTTCCTCCATAAAATCTAGATCAGATGAAAAATGTTAATCTCCTTCAGAAATTCAAGCATCACATCAGGTGGGACATCTCTGAACAAGGTTTTCATGGAGTCTGCTCTAAAGTGTTTATGTCTTGGATCATGCAAGTCCCAACACTCTAAAATGATATGTTTCACTGTGAGTTGTACATGACATGGAATGCACACGGTTCTTCTTCATCTTTTAAAAGATAAGAATGGGTGTAAAACGAGTGGCCTGTATGCAAACGGCACAAAACTCTCTCTTCTATACGGCCGCATCGGGAACATGGTTGAAAACTCTTTCGGGTTTTGATGGATTTTAAATAGTTTGTTATCCATCTGCAGGTACCATTCCTCTTGCAAGAGGTCTTTGACATAGGCGTCGATTTTGGGTTTCAGGTCAGTGTGGTAAGATTAGGTAATGTTGCTTATTTCCCAACCGACCGCAAAGGACCATATCAGGGCTGTCACCACATTGAAGTCTAACTCACAAGTTATTAAAAAAAAAAATTAATTCACATATCTCTTTAAAGTACACCTTTTAAAAACGCACCAAAAACTTGTTAAAAATCTTTCTTCTGTAAAATCTTGGATCAGATGAAAAATGTTAATCTTTTTCAGAAATTCAAACATCACGTCAGGTGGTCAGTCTAAGGGTTAGACAATCTGTTGAACTTTTTCTTTGTGGCACTCTTGGTAAGTTGATCAACCATTTCGTTGCCTCGAATGCCCACATGGCTAGGAACCCAAGCAAAAACTATGTTATATCCATCTGATTTCAAAGAGGTGTACAGTTCGAATAACTTGAGCAGTTGAGGGTGTTTGAGGTTACGGCCGGCAATGGTCTCCAATACAGAAAGGGCGTCTGACAAAATGAGAAAATCTTTATGTTTGGATTTAGAAACCATTTCAAGAGCCAGGAGCAAGGCTGTCAACTCAGCAGTGTAGATGGTGCTGTCAGTAGGAATGTGTTTATAACATCTCTGAGGAGGACCTGTTGCACAACATACAGCAGAGGCAACCCCTTCCTCAGATTTGCAACCGTCGGTGAAAATTCTTGTGAAGGATGGAAATTTGCAACATAGTTTGGCAAAAAAGGACTTGTACGCCAAGGAGCAAGTGGAATCTTTACGGTACGAGGCTAAATCAAACCGGATACCTGGAGTAAAGGAAGTCCATGGTGGGTCATCAGGAAACTTGAAAAAAATCAAACACCACTCCAAGGTTTCTATCTGCATTGTTCAAATGGTGAAGAATACGAATTCCCAGGGTTGGGATGGAACCGGGTGGTCATCGAACTTCTTTTGAGACTTGGGGTCAAAAACACAGTCATATTCAGGGTTCTGGGGTTCAAAGGATAGATTCAAACAGTAGTTTAAGCTAAGTTTCAGCCGACGATTCGAGAGAGATGGTTTTCCTGCCTCCAGCATACAGGCTGTGCATCCAAACAGGGTTGAAGCCCTTGATGGATATAGGATTGAGACTTTCCATGTAAGAAGGTTTGGGCGAGCCATAGACCACACACCCATAGTCCAGTTTGGAGCGGATCAGAGCCCTGTAAAGATGGAGAAGAGTTTTCTTGTCAGTGCCCCAACTTTTAGAATGTTCAGTGCTTTTTGACAAACAGCTTTTAAGTGTTGAATGTGACTTTTAAAGTTTAGTTTTTGATAAGATACCATCCAGAAATTTGGCTTCTTTCACAGCTGGAATGGTGGATTTGTCCAGACGAATTTCAGGATCGGCAAAGAACTGACCACACTTGTGAAAATGGATACACTTTGTTTTGGTGCTTGAAAAGGTTAACCCGTTTTCCTCAGCCCACTGTTGAATCTTATCCACACAAAGTTCGAGTCGATGCTGTACGCTGGCATAAGGGGCTCCAATTGTGTAGAGTGTGAAGTTATCAACAAACAGAGAGGACTCGGAACCCTGGTTTACTGAAATGACGACGTCGTTAATTTTGATACTGAAGAGAGCAGGAGAAAGAATGCTCCCTTGAAGTACACCCAACTCCTGCCCATGGATGTGAGATAGCGTGGTACCAATACCGACTTGGAACTGTCGATCAGCCAGTAGTTTGAATAAATAAAAGCGGATGATCACAAAACCCAAATTCATGAAAATCCATGTGACGTCAAGGTAAAAAACTAAGTATTATGACGTCAAGGTAAAATTAGGTAACTACATCACGTAAAAATGATAATATACGACGGGACGAGGAGCAAGAAGAAACGGTCAAGGCTTTGAGTCCAGCCTAGAATTTTATTTGTTTTATTCGTCGCTATCTCCGTAGAGTTACGTAGAGGCTGACGCATCAAGTCAGTAGGGCGTCGGAGTTTACTGTGTCTGTGGGACACTACTAATGACGGTGCCAGCGAAGTCTGTGCCAGGAAAAATATTTGTTATGACAGTTTTGTGAATGCTGTGTCGCTGAGAGCGGCTGTTAAAGCTCCCGCTAGAAGAGGAGGTCGTCGAACTCTCTTACCTATGTGTACTTAGCTATGTGCTCTGGTTGAACCGCCACATGTTTGAGACGGGCTGGGTTTATTACACTTGCTGATCTGAAATTTTAATATCAATACACGGAGAAGCTGATTTTTATATAAGTAATTCGTCGTAGTTTGTTGTGTTCTATGGGACTTAGCTGCAACTGTGTGCGTCGGTGGTTCATCGTTGTTGCTGTACCCGTCAATATTCACGTCGTCAGTACTCGTGAGCGGCTCTGATTGCCGTGTGGGGACCTTGGTTCTTCTTCTTCTTCTTGGTAGTTCGGCATGATTTATTGTGCCTTATGGATACTGTGCCTGGTGGATGTTGTGCCTTGTGGTTGTGTCCTCACTGCTGTTTTTAAGTATGATTGTTGTGTGTGTTGTGCTATTTGGGTAAGTTTGAGTGTTAACTCTGGGTTGTAAGACGGTCAATGACTGGCTAAATGAATCCTTTTTATTCACTGGTTGTTAAGTTTTCTTGCTGCAGAACTGAAATCTACTCAGTTGAGTCTTACAACAGCCAGCCTTGAAATCAACATCTTATGAAGCCAAGGTTGAAGAAGACTTGAGTTTCATGATAAGCTGCTTATAGCAGCCCCGAGCCGGAGGAGGGTCCTAGCTGCAGACTGGAGGTCTGTCTGGAAGGACGACCTAAGCGGCTGTACGTTTTCCGGGCGGCGGGGTATGGCCCGAAGAGCAGAGAGAGTTGCTGCTTGCTGTGGGAGCGGACGCGGAGGTCCTCCCAGCTTTGATGTCTCGCCCAGGGGTGGCTGGAGACGAAGTCATCGTTCTCACGCGCGCGGTTCTATGGTGAGACGACTTTTTGTAGTAATGTTGTCCACGGTCGACGGATATGATGTGTTTGGAATATTGAGAAAGTTAACTTGGATCGGAGAACCTCAAGCCAACTATTAATCCAAGCTTTCAAGAAGCCAAGAATCTACAGTGGCGAGCTGAAGAGGAAATCGTTATCCTGTGTTTTGAAAGTCCGTTTGTGCTGAACGTGTGAAACACTATACTGTGTATCCCAGATACTGTGGGGATTGTACTAGACCTATGTAAGTTTAGGAATATTTAGCTTGGGAGTGAGTTCTCTATTGTTGGGAGGAAAGAACAAGCATAATTTTTGATAATATTGATTAAAATTGCCCTTTCTGGGGTGCCCACTAAAACTGTATTCGTTTGCAGAATGTGAGTGTGGTGAGGAAGAGAGTGTATGAGACAGGGGAAAATAGAACATGCACAATCATACGCACACCTAATTAAAATACAGGGAATGCTATCAGTATTTCTTCTTTATTCTTCTTCGCTATCACTCTCTCTGTAACACGTGTTGAGGACTGATGCTTCAGTTCGAGCGATCAGAGCTATTCTAATGCAAGGTCAGGGAGAAGGCCTGCAACCTGTGGCATACGCTAGTTGTAAGCCGAGCGACGCCAAGGCGAGGTATGCCACGATTGAGAAAGAATGTTTGGCCATAGTCTGGGGCATACGTAAGTTTGAACCAGACCTGTTCGGAACCATGTTCACCATCAAGACCGATCATCAAGCATTGCAGTATCTACGGAAGTCCAGGACAGAGAAAGGAAGATTGATGCGATGGGCTATCCAGTACAGCAATATCAGTTCACAATGAAGGTGGTATCAAGTAAAGGCAACGTGGGCGCTGACTACCTGACCCATGCGGCTGACAAGAAGTGAGCTGAATTGAGGCTGGATCGAGTTGGCATGTTAGTTAATAGTTATCGAGGAGAATAACTGATGAATATTCCTGTCATTAACTGTGGCTTGACACGTTGTTAGTTGTTTTGAATTAAAATATCCTATTTTCATTCTAGAGAAGGGGTATGTCTAACGTGTCCGCCTCAGCTCTCATAATTTATTGTGTTGTGATTGCATAGTACCAGCTTAGAAGCCAAGCGCGCTCTTATTTCTTTTTCACATCTAGTCATTCTTTGATTTTATCGTAGCCTACTTGCATTGATGACATATTTGTGGTTTCGATTTATTTTTTTTACAAAGCAGCGTTATGACGTCAGACATTGACGGCATTCGGCGCATTCTTCCAGCCTCACTTGATAATTAAGAAAGAAACAAAAAACTTCCGACTATCAATAATCATTGGTAGTTTGGATTAAAACTATTATTTGAATAAACATCAGTTATTCTATTTCATAAACAAGAAGAAATGCTTTTCTTTCTGTTACAATGACCTAGCAGCTTGATTGTGTCTTGACGATTATGAAATTGATATTATTAGGTAGTTGATGATAACTGACGTCCCCTAAATTCAGTTGAAACAATATCCGCTTAGGGTAATCAGCTTATACATTCTGCTGTCTTAAAATACTATTTATAACATTCTGATTTTATCCACTTCTTTGGATATTTCTACACTGTATTTTTCAGTGAATTGTGCAAAAGTGATATAAAGAAGAAGGAAAACAGAAAAGAAGATTATTTCAAGAGCACCAAAAAGAAGACCATATATTGTGTTTGTGCGTCATTATCTCGGATTTTCGTCTTTTAAAGGCCTAGGCTGGTTAGTAGTTTAGCTTGTCATAGCATAAGCGATTGGGTAGAAGATATTTGTGACTGGTCTTCATTACCTTGTGCGCCTGTGTTTGTTTAACCGTTCGTAAGTCTGCCGCATCATCATTAGCATGGAAGGAGAGAGAATAAATGTGGATCGGGAGCGATCTTCTGCCATCATTTTATTATTGGTTTATGTACCGTGTTGATCAGTTACGGATTATTATTGTTGCATACCGACTCATGTTATGTCAGCTTAGTATGATGAAATGATATGAAATATTATCGCCTTACACATTCCGTCATTTTGAAGTGACTATCGGCACCTGACCTTCTTCTTAATAAAATTCTGTCCCGAAGTCTGTTCCGGGAACAAAGAATGAAAGTTTATCATTTTTGTTGTTGTTGTAATTTTCGACGGATCTAGACAGAGTACTGGCTGTCGTATATCGACAAGGAGACGGTGCGGGATGGTTATCTTCATCGGGAAAGAAATGCTACACCATCTCCACATGTATTTCAGAAACTGTTAAATGTATTTTAGAAATGGTTAATTGTATTTCAGATATGTGAAATGTATTTCAGAAAGTGTTAATTGTATTTCAGAAACATTATTTGTAATTCAGAAATGGTTAATTGTATTTCAGAAACGTGATTTGTATTTCAAAAATGGTTAATTGTAGTTCAGAAGCGTTAAATGTGTTTCAGATAAGGTTAAATGTATTTCAGAAAAGGTGAATTGTATTTCAGACTGACTGGTCAATTGTATTTCAGAAAAGGTTAAATGTATTTCAGAAAATGTTAATTGGATTTCAGAAAGAAGTTAAATGTTCAAGCAAAGTTGTCCGAAATTGACGTAACTTACATGATAGCTTTCCCCATCATTGTCTGAAAATGACGTCAGTGTTTGACAATTACATCAAAGTTACATCAAGGAAGACCAGCAGGGGTGCCCACTGGCCAAACAGTGTTCACTGGTGCAATGAGGACAGAAAATAAAGGACTAATGCTTTCAATACTAAAATATAACACAAGTATCATGAGATTTTACTAATGGATCAATGCCACATTCTCTAAAAAAAAAAAGATGATGGATGCAGCTCCTAATCCCCCCCCCCCCCCCCCCCCCATCTGTCCACACACACACACACACTCACTCATACACACACACACACAACACACACACACACACCACCATAGGTCTGTTCCTGAACATAACTGTAATTAATGACGTAACGTGTATACTCAAGAAAAACAGTTAAACCAACAAAATGAATTTCAAAGACAGCTGTTCCGTGTGTCAGATTCCAATGTTAAGCAAACGTGTTGTGAGGTGTTTTCCCTGCCGGCATCTTCTGCACGAAAGCTGTAGCATCGGACTGTTTGAACAATGGGCGAACTGCCCGATTTGCCGTGAAGCGGTAACACACAATGAAGTTGTAGAACGGAGTACATACTCTGGAAACACGGACAATGAAAGAAGAAGTACTGTGGAAGCGGCCAACCGTGGAGACGATTGGAGGACATTGGCAGATACCCTTGGTGTCAAGTATAAAACTGCGTACACGTGGGGGCAGTCAGGCGAGCCTTTAGGAAAAGGTAAAGGCGGGAGGAAACCAAAAAAGCTTGATGACGATGAATGTAAATCATGTTGAGCTGGGTTGAGAAAGACCCCTCCATCACGCTAAAGCGGCTCCAAAGTGCTGTTCCCACAACCTTTCATAAGAGTGTGTGCACCACCACCATTGCTAACGTTCTCCAGGGCCATCTGTACGCCATCAAGAAAGTTCACGAGATGCCTGTCACCATGAACAGTGAGGAGAATAAACAAAAACGCCAAGAATACGTCAGGAGCATCAGCCGGTACATCCGTGAGGGCAAGCAGATCATCTGGCTGGATGAGACTAACTTTAACCTGTTCATCCGTAGGAAGACCGGATGGTCCAAGGCCGGACACCGAGCTGTGATGACACTGCCATCCAGCAGAGGACCAAACATTCATTTGATCGGAGCCATGTCCACCAATGGAGTTATCAAGATGGAGACACGCCGAGGGTCGTTCAGATGGCAGGACATTAATGATTTGGTTTCAGGCATGCTGGAGCACACGCAAGCAAATGGTTTCCAGCTTGAAGACGTTGTTGTCGTCGTCGACAACGCACCCAGCCATAGCCGGCTTCAAACCGTCTTTGAGGACAGCCCAGCTACTCTCCTCCGACTTGGGCCATACAGCCCAATGCTGAATCCCATCGAATCGAACTGGTCTAAAGTCAAGGCTCATGTGAAAGGTGCAATCCAGGTTCCAGAAGTGGAAGGACCTCGTCTGCAGGAACAGCGTTTGGCTTACTTGGAAAGTTTGATCAATGAAGCAGCTCAGGTGGTTACTGCAGGCGACTGTGCACGAGCAGTTCAGCATGCTTCGTCATTCTTTGAAGCAGCTTTCAGTTTGAACGACATGGAAGTTGGATTTTGAACAATTTTAGTGTCATTTTTAAAATTTGCTGTTCACACCCTCTCTTCACTATGACTGACATGACCATAGACTGGGGATTAATTGTGGGTCTCCCTTCAGAATGAAGTTTGTTTACATGCAGTTTAGTGTTCAGTCAACTGTTTACCTTCTCACAAACTGAGTTAAAGAGTTGGAAAAGTTTTAAAACACTGCTCTGCGGAATGAAAAGGGAAAGGATGTGCCATCACGCATGCGTATGCTTGTCCTGCACGTAACTGTGTCTGGCTGTGTAAGAGTGCATGCATATGCGCATGGATGGGTTAGACTATGGCTAGAAAGGGGACTACAGACTAAAAATTGTTATGATTCACTTTTCAAAAGTGTTCCAACAGTCGTCTTGATTGACAACGGACCAATGTACCAATTTGTGTGTTATTACGTTGACTGGTTTGGCAGATGCGTGGAAAAGTGTTTTCTGGGGCAGTTAACGGCTGTATTAACGTTTATTTTTGAATGCTCATTTTTGAAAAGTACCCTATGAAAATCATTAGTTTGTAATGGTCCTACTCACCAAATTTCAAGAAAATCGGCCCAGTCATTCAAAAAGCCGTTAATGACCATTTTTAACGGTTTTTCTGTTAAGATTCCCTTTCCAAAAGTGTTCCAACGGATGTCTTGACTGACAAAGGACCAACGTACCAATTTGTGTGATGCTGCATTAGAGTGACAACGGTCCTACACACCGAATTTCAGGAAAATCGGTTAAGCCGTTTCGGAGCCTATTTGTCACACACAAACACACATCTCTCTCTCTCTCTCTCTCTCTCGTTTGTTCTGAAATACATTTAACCTTTTCTGAAATACAATTAACCATTTCTGAAATACAATTTATCTTTTCTGAAATACAATTAACCTTTTCTGAAATACATTTCACGCGTCTGAAATACAATTAACCCATTCTGAAATACAATTTACATTTCTGAAATACAATTAACCATTCCTGAAATACAATTAACGCTTCTGAAATACAATTACTCGTTTCTGAAATACAATCCACGCTTCTGAAATACAATTAACCATTTCTGAAATAAATGTGGAAATGGTGTAGTTAGTCAACCTCAGTCAGTGTGATTGCAGGGAGAGACCTTTTTTTCTTTCTACCTTTTTACCATTTCAACAGCTACGTGTCCATTGTCATCACATTTCGACCGTTTCTATGAGACATCACTGAAACCCGTGTCTGAGGGGAAGATCTTCGGTTCCAGGCATGCTGTTTTTCACCGAGTACTAGTGATGAATGAACTGCAGACTATTTTTTATGAAAAGACTCGCACAGATAAGTGCTGATATATATTCGTTCATCAGTCGTACATTTGTCTAAATCCGTCGTATCTACTGTCTTCTGTTTATCCTACCACTTTGTGTAATAATCATCATCTTGTCGTATATTCGGTGTGAATAATTTGTTAAAAGCGTTGGTTAGGTTTTTTGCTTATAAAAACCAATTTTGCGTGTCTGCGCAAGACAGATTCTGTTACCATCTATCTTCCACTAACACTTTCTCCATTGTCACGACAGAATAAATGTGATTATTAATTACTGGTAACCCAAAGATATAGAGCTGATTGTCTAAATATTTGTCCCGTGTTTATTTTGTGGTTGCCTCGTGTTCAGGATTATCACTTGGTATGTTGAGTGTAATACCAGAATTACGCATCTTGGTAGCGAAGTAATTGTAAAGATAAGACGTCACTTAACTACAGGATAATAACGGCGTTATGGCGAGAGTTACAAGCTAGACTTGTTCATTTGCTGTTTCTATGATCTGGCTCTCTGAGCTGGGGTCCCTAAATTATAGATGTTAGGCATCTGAAGGACGGTGTTCTGTGTTCCTGTGGATTTCTACAGCTGCCTGAAGAGGTGGTGATCCTAGAGGAGTGTTCGTCCGGTTTGCTTCCCACGTCTGTGGAGCCATTTGGAGAAATAGCTGACGTGATCGTGAGGCTCTTGTAACCTTTAGGCCTAAATTGTTCGTCTGAGGGACGGTGTTCTTTGTCTCTTTGTTCCTGTGTATCTCTACAGCTGCTTGAAAGGGTGATGATCCTGATGGATTTTTCTTCCGGTTTGCCTCCCACGTCTGTGGAGCCGTTTGGAGAAATGGCCGACGCGACCATGAGACTCGTGTAACCTATGAATTGTTCGTCTGTGGCTATTTCCTTGGGGCTGTGCATTGGCTGGATCTATCGAGGTGCTGCCGACCGGATTTGAGGGCCGGAGAGCCCAGTCGGATCTGCCCAGCCCACTGTGTCTGCGTGCGTTGTGCAGAGGTGGGATCGAATGATTGTATTCTTTAAACGGGATGCTACGTTGAAGTGTCAAGAATGGCATTGTGGGGAGTTCCTGAAGCAACATATTTAGGATGAGGACCTGAATACAAGGAAAAGAAAGACGATTTAAAAGTCTTAAAGGCACTGGTGATTCTGACTTTGTCCCAGGGTCCGAGTTTGGGCCATTGGAATAACTGTATGAATGTATGGCGCGACTGAGCGTAGCATTATAGAATGAGAGAAAATAATTGATGCGTCGTGTATATAAAAATGCAACTGTTGATGGATGAATGAATATATTAAGGTGTGACTGTTCATCGGAGTTTTGTTAATTTGAGAGGATGAATCGGGTGGACGTTTGTATTTTAGATAAGCACCCATTTCCAGTTTCTAATTTTTTTTTCAAATCAAAATCCTCCGTCCTCTCCATTCCTCCTTTCCCCCACGTTACAAATGGTGGCAGCGGTGGGATCAGTTACTGTCTTTGAGCAGTGACGACCCTGTATTGTTTAGTTTAGGACGCGGTTTGGTTGTTGTGTGTGTCCAGATTTATGGGCGGAAGCATAAACAGAATTGCGTGCAGTTTAGCATGTAAGGTGTACCTCTTATGCAGTTCTGTATGAATGTTGTTTTGGTCTGTCTGGGTTTGACGCGGCCAATGGATTTGTGTGAGCATGAATTTTAAACAGATAAGTTAAATCTATTTTCTGTGGGGAAGAAGGGACCGAGATTTTAGGGGAATCAATACGATTGAATGTGCATATGATGTATAGAAATATGGGGCTGAGAAGACTGGTGGAACAACGGGCCGCGGCAATAGCGGGTTGTTACGGGCCGCGGCAACAACGGGCCGCGGCAATAGCGGGTTGTTTCGCGGTGCAGACGATGTCAGAAAGGAGAAGAATTGGTAAGCGTTTATTCATGTCCACCGCTGTTTTCATCGTCACAACTGACTCTTTGAATCACACATGAGCAAATTGTACTGAAAAACATTTCCGACTGGCCTCGTGGTGAACGACAATTGCCTTTAAGACATGCGCAAAACACTGATGAACACGAAAGTGCCAACCGTCACGTAGGCACATAGCAGAGATGCTGGTACGGCTTCGTTTCCCATCACTTCAGTGGAATTTCTGTCGATTCCGCTGTCACCACTGACCCCACCGAGGAAATGTCCGAAATCACATCTGACACTTTCGTTTTGCGTGAAAGAAAGTAAAACCGATCATAAGCAATACAAATTAGATTTGCTTATTCTTCTGCTTTATGACGTTGCGGACTGTGATAGAGGGGGCGTTTCAATGGTCAGTTACTTCGATAACTGTAAACTCATGGTCAGTTGAAGAGTACAGTCTGTATGAGCAGTTGGAAGCCCTGACTGCCACAACCAGCTCTGATGGTTATGAACTGCCAGCCGAGTTCCCTACGAGTACGACCATTGTTGATGTTGCAGGCATAGTGGACTGGACAGCTCTGTCACACAAAGTGCCCACTGCTCCAGTGTCTCTACCTCCTGGTAACAACTGCATGGCAACTGCTTACCAAGGGCACTGAGCGTCCTTGTGCTTGGACATGAGGAGTGCCACACAGAACTTCACTGCAGAATTGTAGTGGAAATGGTGAAAAACTTCCAGAACTATGGGTATGGAATGAGTGACACTGAGGCAGAGGGACGGAAAGTGGGTGCCTTTGCTGCTGTCGTAGCTGAGGGCTCAGGACTGCCAGCTATACACTGTCTGTTCACGAAATTGAAGTCATTCTCAGTGTTGAAATCCTCTAAGTCCTGAGGAAAAACATATTCATGGGCATCTGGCAGCTTGCTGCTGCTGCCAATGTTTTGGCAAGCCCAGTGTGCTCTGTGTTTCCTCAGATGAGCTGGGAGATTGTTCAACACATGAACAACAAAACCCTCACTCCTGTTCAGCCAACTTCAGGAACTCCTGTCCACATCCTCTGGACCAGCAATAAGGATGACATGCTCCCCAATCACTGGACCTCAAATCACTTTGCCCCAATGCTGCCTGTGACAGATTCAAGCAGATAAGTATGTGTCAGTGAGGGCGAGAGTGAGCTTGCCTCAGACTCTGAATGCCCCACTTCTTCAGAGCCAGACAACATGGGGCTGTTTGGCAGTTTCAGCTCTGCTTCTCTCAGTCTGGAAGATATGGAGATTGGAGAATTCTATGTTGCTGATTGGCATGGGAAAGACTGAGTACACAAGTGTTGATGTTGCCACTCGTACTGACATAGTGGGGCTAAACTCCATGGCTGAAACCAACAACAGTGGGCACTACTTCTGGCCACAAAAAGAAGACACTTCCTGTGAGCCTATCTCATCAGTGAAGAGAAAGTGTCCCTTGAATTAGACCTGTGCAACAGCACACGGAGAAAACAACTCGACTATATAAAAATGAATAATATAATGCAGTTGAAAACAACTCTACTATATAAAAATGAATAATATAATGCAGTTTAAAACAACTCTACTGTATAAAAATGAATAATATAATGCAGTTGTTTTCTCTGTGTGCTGTTGGAAAAGAATGATGCTGAATGAGGATGGATGGATGGAATTTAGTTTAAGGTCCTGTCTCACAAATTGGTGATTGAAGACATTTGAATAAGATCTTTTTTCACTGAAATGTCATCAAGAGAGACAGACAGACAGACAGAGATTGAGAGAGAGAGAGAGAGAGAGAGAGAGAGAGAGAGCGATCACCTAGTGTAATACAAGAAATGGAGAGAATCCACAAAGAGGGATGGGAAGAGAACTAAATGATGTAAGGAGAAAGCAGAAAAGAAACAAAAATATGGCCTAACTGGATTATCTGTAGTCCTTAAAGATAAAACGAAAAGTGAACAATCAGTTAATCATGGTGAATGAGATTTTTGACTGCATACGTACATTATACGACAGTTCTTATGAAGCTGTCTTTTCTGATTTGCTTTCAAACAAAGGAATGATCTCTGATAGAACCTTGTAAACTTTTGTGTCAGTCAGACTGTAGCATTGTGCAGAGCTTTCTTGATTGTTTATGAAATGATCTGGCATCATTTTCTATCACTTTCCAAAGGTCCACAAGTGTAAAGAGAAACCACCTGGGAGGCCCATCGTGTCAGGATGTGGAGGACCCACTGAAAAGCTGTCTAAATTAGTGGACTTTTGGTTGCAACCATTGGTACAAAGCCTTCCATCCTATCTGAAAGATACCACCCATTTTCTTCAAACAATGGAGAACTGGAAAGAGAAATACCAACCACTGCCACCTGAAGCACTGATCGTCACAATAGATGTTGTGGGGCTCTACAGTAACATTCCTCACGATGAGGTATCTGTGTCATTGTCAGACACTTTTCTGCCGATCTTACACCAGACTGCCCACCGATTGGAGTGATCCTAAGAGTAATTGATCACATTCTGAAAAACAGTGTCTTCAGTTTCAATGACCAAATCTACCACCAAGTGTTCGGTGCTGCCATGGGTACCCCCATGGCGCCTTCCATAGCGAACATTTTCATGGGGTGGTTGGAAAGGAGGTTCATCAGCACTTGCCCACGGAACATAGAATCAGACACCTGGAAGCGTTTCATCGACGATGTGACCATGCTCTGGCTGCATGGAGAAGATGAACTGCAAAGATTCATCACGTGGCTGAATGAACAGCATCCCACAATAAAGTTCACTGCAAACGTTGGGAGAAAGGATGTGCCATTCCTTGACGTGAGCATAAGCATAACAGAAGATGGTACAATGACGACGGATCTGCACATCAAAGACACAGATGCATCCATGATCCTACCCTTCAGCTCATGTCACCCACGCCACTGCGTTCGGAGCATACCGTACAGCCAGTGCCTTCGCTACCGACGACTCTGTTCGGATGAAAAAGACTTCAAACGGAGATGTCAGAATCTCAAAGGCAAACTGAGGAAAAGGGGATACCCAGCCAAACTGATAGATAATGCTATCAGTGCAGTGTCTTCAAAACAACGTGTCACCACTTTGAATTACCACAAGGACAAAACCAGTTTGACCAGAGTACCGTTCGTGATCAGACACAATCCCAGGAATCCACCTCTGTCACAATGGCTGACGACGTACATGCCAGTTCTTCACACCAGCAACAGGATGAGGAAGGCTGTTCCCGAACCTCCTGTTGTTGTGGAAAGGAACTGCAAGAACATCAGAGACATGCTGATGCCATCAAAGCTGCCCTAAACTACTGAGACTCTGTGGTGTGTGTGTGGGGGGGGGGGGGGGGGGGGGACAAAGACTGTTACAAGTGTGTTGGTTGTGTCCTGTGCAACAGTCACCTCAAAGAAATCACAACTTTTGAGAGTGTTGTGACTGGGGAATCATTCCAGATCAGAGACAGCGTCACTTGCAGGTCCTCCAATATTGTATACCTGATAGACTGTGAAAAATGCAGAGAGCAACAATATGTGGGGAAGACAGAAATGACTGTTCGGAAGAGGTTCTACAACCACCGGTACAACATTCGGCGTACAAATGAAAACGAGAACAAACTCCCCTGGTTGCAAGACACTTCCGACAGCCAGATCACAGTCTACAAGGCATGAGGTGCACTGTTATAGAACAGGTCCACTCGGAAAATCCAGAGATCAGGAGGGGGAGGGAGAGGTTCTGGAGGTGGAAGCTGCGCACCAACTACCCCAGTGGTCTGAATGTTTTTGATTAATCCCTTTGGGGTGGATGGTTGGTGTTGATTGCCTCTTCTGGTATCTGTCCTTCGTCTTCCTGTATCAGTAGTGGCCCTCTTGAATACCTGGAGGACTTGGAGGAAAGGCAATTCTTTGACTCAGAGTCGGAAAGCACTCACCTGATCATTCTCTCCCTCTCTCTCTCTCCCCTTCCCTCCTTTTCTCCCTCTCTCTCTCCCCTCCCCCTCTCTCCATCCCTCCCTTTCTCTCCCTCCCTCCCTCTTTCACACTCTCCCTCCCTCCCAACCTCTCCCTCTCTTCAACCCAGCATCAACTTCCCTTCCTCCCTCCCTCTCGTGTACCATGACCTTTTTTTATGTGACTTTGTGCCGTGACTTTTCTTCATTGTTCTTTCTTTTTTCTGTGACGTTGTGCCGTAATGTTTTATCATCCTTCTTTTATCTGTGACGCTGTGCCATGACGGGCTTTTTTTTTTTTCACTTTTGACAAATAAAATATGACTGCTGAAGAAGGAGCATCAGAGCTCCGAAAGCTCTGAAAAAAAAAAGGTGTTTCCGTGTTTCATTTGGATCATATATATATATATATATATATATATATATATATATATATATATATATATAATTCAATATCAAGTTCTTCCAATGAGCACTTATGAATTTTTTGCAAACATGTGGACAGCAGTGACTTATTATACCAAAGCAGCTGAAAGGGATTTTCCCTTTTATTTTTCACATCTGAATGACTTAAAATGAATAATAACTAAGTATGGCTTTGTTCTATTCTTCAAAGATATTGGCCTGTAATACGGCCAAGCAACTATTTAATGTCACAAATAGTCTCCTAGGCAAAGTCAGCTACTCCCCCCTTCCCACCATCTTCCAAACTCGAGAGCTCCCTCAGAAATTCTTAGAGTTTTTCAATGGAAAAATTGACACTATCCGTGAAAAGCTAGATTCTACTGCACCTGTACATCCTCTGAATGACAAAGTTTACTGTGGACCTCCTTTGGCTTGTTTTAGTCCTGTTAGTCAAGACTATGTCAAAAAAACTTTGTTTGCGATGCAGCCCTAAATCATGTGAACTTGATGCCATTCCCACTAACTTGCTCTTTCAGTGCATTGATGATGTCCTACCCCATCTTACTCATGTTATCAATACCTCTTTGTCCTCTGGTCACGTTCCTGAAATCTTCCGGTCCGCAGTGGTACGTCCATTGATCAAGAAACCTTCATTAGATAAAAATGTTTTAAAGAATTATCGGCCTGTATCAAATTTGTCATTTCTATCAAAATTATTGGAGAAGATCGTTTTGGAACAAATTCTAGAACATCTCGAAAAGAATCACCTTCAGTTTTGAATCCTCATCAATCTGCTTACAGACAAGGCCATAGTTGTGAGACAGCACTCCTCCGTATAGTCAATGACCTCCTCTGCGGGCTTGACGATGGGAATGTTTCCTTATTAGCGATGTTAGACCTCTCTGCAGCATTTGACACGATCGATCATAATATTTTGTTCTCACGGCTTCAAACTTCCTTTGGATTCAAAGACACAGCTCTCGACTGGATTATCTCTTACTTGACTGGACGGACTCAGACAGTGTGTGTACAGGGAAGATACTCAGACAGTTCTCCTCTTAGGTACGGTGTGCCTCAGGGTTCTGTACTTGGGCCAGTCCTTTTTGTGCTGTATGCTAGTCCTGTGTCTGACGTCATCAGTGGTCACGCCATGTCGCATGAGAGCTTTGCTGACAATACTCAGCTTCATCAGTCGGCTCCCATTGCTGAAACTGACTCACTGATTTCTCGGACGCGGGGCTGCATTGCAGACCTGAAGGACTGGATGACAACCAACAAACTACAACTAAACGACGACAAGACGGAACTCATGTTCGTGACAAAACAGCCTAACCATCCTTCTCTGCCTTCAACTGTCACTATCAATGACTGTGCTGTCTCTGTCTCCACCTCTGTCCGCAGTCTAGGGGTCATACTTGACCAATCCCTCTCCTTTGAGAAACAGGTTTCAAATATTTGCAAGATTGCCTATTTAGAACTAAGAAGAATCAGCTCTGTACGTCACCTTCTCTCTACAGATGCTACAAAAACTCTCATTTGTGCATTTGTCTTATCTAGAATGGATTACTGCAACTCACTTTTGGCTGGCCTTCCTAAATACCTGATAGAAAGATTACAGCGAATCCAAAATCATGCAGCCCGAGTCGTCTGTAGAGCAAGAAAACATGCTCACATTTCGCCTCTCCTCCACTCTTTTCACTGGCTATCTGTCTCAAACCGTATCTCGTACAAAATCTCAACTCTCACTTTCTCTGCTCTCTTTGAAAATGGACCTTCTTATCTCTCAGATCTCCTTAAAATCTACACCCCCTCTCGACAACTACGCTCCTGTGCTGACGACCGCCTTCTGCGAATGACTCGCTTCAGGACTACTACTGGTGAAAGATCTTTCTCTTTTCAAGCTCCAGCGACGTGGAACAGACTGCCAGACTGTCTCAGACATTCAGATTCTATCTCTTCTTTCAAGTCTAAACTTAAAACCCATCTATTTTCTCATAATTAGTCAATGCTGTGGGGGGAGGGGGGGGGGGGTACAACCTAACTCATAGCCGTCTGGGCCTTTTCAAATGTAGCGTATATGTATGTTCTCTATTATATGTATTTGTTGTATGATTGAACGTTATAGGATTAAGTTTTTGTAGTGATATTTGAAGAATAAGTGAATGTCACATTGGTAGGATTAGGATTTGTTAGTTATTGTAGTAATAGTATTTGTAGTTGGGTGTAAGGTGTATTATTGTATATGAGAAGGGTGAATGTAGTATGACTTTGTAAAGCGCTTAGAGAAATTCGTTTGATTAAGCGCTATATAAGAAATCATTATTATTATTATGGCTTGACCATCTTGTTTGCTTTTGAAACTGATTTTAAATGTTTTTATTGCACTTACGTCTACTGTTGTAAAAAAAAAAAAAGATTTCACTGTTCTTTTCATGTCCATACAGAAAAGTGTCATAACTGACACTTGTCCTTTTTTCTTTAAAGAATTAAATGAACAGAAGACAAACTGACTGCTTGTGAATGGTCATTTTTGCTTTGGAATGAGCAGGCTACTTGTTTTATGTTCCTTAGCAGCTACAGTGGATGTTTACATGATACATCAGAATGTACAAACATGAGCTGGTGTCAGACATGATGACGGACATGAAAACTCTACCTCATTCTTCACTTACAAACTGACAGAACTACTTAGTTTAAACATTATCTTTGTAATATCATCCAGCATTCAAAAAAGCCCCAGTTTCACAACCCATGCTCTGCTATTACTGCACTGCTGTAGGCATTTTCCACGTTCAGCATCACAACTGACTTTTCACTGGGTGACCTGACATTTTTCGTGTCAGAAAAAGTATAATACAAGTTGTCTTTTTCATTCTATTTTCATGCTCGTGAAAGGTGTACCTTTCAAGAATTACAGAAATTTTCACCCGTTTCCAGTTTTGAAATTCTATGACCCAAGTCCCATTTTTTGCACGAACTTTTGTCACCGTCTCATATATCAAAGACGTTGTGTTGTGAATATCATCATTTTTACCTGATGGACAGGTGATCGAGTGTGTTCAGTCAAAGGACGGTTTGATTTTATAGGAACGGTTTCTGATTGTGCTTTACAAGGAGCATTGTGGTTTTGTCGAAGATTTATGGTGCTAAGTCTGTGTACTGTGCTGTTGGACAGCAAGCTATTATTGAGAAAGGGTGTTGTGCGAATTATGGCAATGATTTAGTGTTGTTGAGCTGAAGGACAGCTAACCTACATTGACTGAATATTCACGTCAACTACCCAGCAAATTGTCGATTTGTCTGTTGGATCTTCATCACACCCAAGCCATCGTTCAGAACCTTGAAGGACTCCGAATATGAAGGAATGTTATTTAGTATTGTCTGTCTCGTTTCATTGTTGTCAGTAAATGTTTATGACCATCTTTCTTTAGTCTGTCATTTTTAGTTAACATTCTTCTTATTCTATCCCATTTCCACTCGGCTACATACTAATATTATTGTACTCTGGTACTCGTTAGTTTCTTGCTAGAGTTATACCTCTTTTGTTTCCATTGGCACCGGATCTGATGAGTATGGAGCGGAAATAAAGATGGTACGACTTTAACCACCGTTCGTCTTCTATTCACGTTGAAGTGCACTTCGCATACACAACAAATGGCGACGAGGATGCCAATGACGGAAGCCTTTACACCTGAAGATGACTGGTTTCAATCCAGAGACTGGAAGCGTTTTTTGTTGCAAACGACGTGCCAAATTAAAAGAAGGTGCATGTAACGATCTCCTTATTAGGTAAACAAACCTACTCAACACTCAGAGATCTTTGCCTTCCAGATACTCCTTCAACAAAAACATTCACTCAGATACGTGACCTGTTAAAAATCACTACCAGCCCAGAGTAACAGTGGTTACAAATTTTATCAAACAGTGCAATAAAAAAAAAACGAAGAATGTTGCAAAATTTGCTTCCAAACTTAAGAGAGCAAGCGCGAAGTGTGATTTTGGTACACACTTGCCAAGAACATTGAGAGATCAGTTTGTCATTGGAGTGAGAAGTCAGACAACCAAGAAAAAAGTGTTAGCAGAAGATAAAACTTTTGAGGAATGTCAAAAGATAGCCATCGCTGATGAAACTGCAGACAGAGAAGCAAAATGCATTGGAAATGATAATTTACAGGCTACATCAGTCAACAAAATCCTGACAAGTAAAAATGAATACAAGGGAAATTTCACATGGTCTTCACAGCATAAACAATTCAGTTGCTACAGATGAAACTGCCACACACACATTGTACCATATACATTTTACCTCCAGTGCAAATAATCCATATGACAACTACAAAGTCACCATAGACGTACAAGACATTCCTATCACCATGGAAATTGATACAGGAAGTTCAGTGACACTTATGACAAAAACAGATTTTTCGAAAACTCACAACACCTGTGATTCATTGAAGCCACCGTCTGTCACACTCACGGGTCATGGAGGAAATGCTATAAAATGTATTGGTGAAAAAGGGATGAAGTTAAAAATAGGAGATAAAGAAGATATTTTCTTGGTGAGAGTGGTGGATACAGATGGACCATCACTGCTCGGTAGAGACATCATGGCCAAATTCATGTTGCCATGGAAGACAATTTTCAAAATAACAAGCACAGGAGAAGACATCATCAAGCAGTATCTAGAACTTTTGAAAAGAAACTGGGTAAACTAAAAGGTACACAAGTCTCTCTACATGTCTGTAATGACAAACCCATATTCCAAAAAGCAAGGCCACCTTTTACTGTCAGAGACAAATATGAAGCTGCACTAAAAAAGCTGGTTGAGGAAGACATTATTGAAAAAGTTACTCATTCAGAATGGGCTTCCCCTGTAGTTCCTGTCATCAAACCAGATGGATCCCTCAGAATGTTTACAGACTATTCAGGCACCATCAACAAATTCTGTGAAGTAGATCAACAGCCCATTCCAAGTCTTGAAGATATTCTGAATGAGGTAGCAGGTGGTAAAAAAAATCACTGAACTGGATTTGTCACAAGCTTATCATCAGCTAGAACTTACACCAGAAAGCAGAAAATTTACAACAATAATTATACCCAAGGGACTTCATCACTACAAAAGACTCTCATACGGTGTCAATGCTGCAGCTCAACTTTTCCAAAGGACAATAGACAGTATCCTTGCTGACTGCAAAGGAACCAAAGCATTCATGGATGATTTCATTGTATCAGGAGATACAGATGAAACACATCTGGAAAATGTTCACAAAGTTCTGAAAACCCTTCAAGACAAAGGACTCAAATTAAGAAAAGAAAAGTTTGAGTTCAAGCTGAATGAAGTTGAATACTATGGGTACACCATTTCAGAAAAAGGGATGTCAGCTTCACAAGAAAAAGTGCGCGACATCAGTTCAATGTCTGCACCAACAAATAAAACAGAGCTTCAGTCCTTCATAGGCTTTGCAAATTTCCTGAGATGCTTTGTACCAAACTTTGCAGAAATCATGGCTCCGCTGCATGCTCTTCTGAAGAAAAATGTCAGCTGAAAATGGACAAAAAAAAAGAAGAGGAAGCATTCACTCGCATCAACAACAAAAATGACAGCAAACGATACTACAACATTATAAGCCTCAAAATAAACTGATTCTCCAAACAGACACATCACCAATTGGTATTGGGGCGATACTTCTACAGCCTGGGGAAGACGGAAAACTTCTACCCGTCTACCATGCTTCAAGAGTGCTACAACATGCTGAACAAAATTATTCACAGCTAGACAGAGAAGCACTTGCTGTGATTTTTGGAGTGACAAAATTCAAACAGAACCTGCTTGGAAGACATTTCACACTGGTGACAGACCACAAACCGCTGGTATCTTTGTTGGATCCTAAGAAGGCAGTGCCACAGTTGAGTTCTGCAAGAATAGAGATGGGTCCTTCTGCTTCCAGCATATGATTTTGTGATAGTGCACATTCCTGGAAAAGAGAGCTGTGTTGAAGATTTTCTGTCAAGAAAACCGGGACAAAGGAAACCATCAGAAGAGGAACAAGTCCAGGTCCAAGTGTTATTGATACAGGATGAAAAAGTCATCACCAGCAATATGGTCAAAGAAGAAACAGAAAAAGATGAGGCATTGTCAAATGTACTTAACTTCACAAAAAATGGATAGTCTACACAGCTAGTAGACAGTCTGATGTCATATTTCAACAAACGCCTAGAGATAACAGTTGCAGATGATATCCCTATGTGGGACTCAAGAGTCATCATACCAAAGTCTGCAAGAACTGCTGCTAAAAGACTTACATGCAGAACATCAGGGCATGGTCAGGATGAAACAGTTGGCCAGAAGATACATGTGGTGGCCCAATATTGACAAAGACATTAAACAAACTGTTAGATTTTGTGAAATTTGCCAAGAAAATGCAAAATCATCACCATCAGCAACTACAGCTTCATTGTCTTGGCCTTTGGGGCCATGGAAACGTCTTCACCTGGATTTTGCTGGTCCACTTGTGGGAAAAATGTTCCTTGTGGTAACTGACTCTTTTTCAACATTTTAAGACATAATACCCCTGAGTCAAGCAATCTCCACTGAAACAATTCAAGCCTTGCGGAGACTGTTCAGTTTCTTGAGACTACCAGAACACATAGTGCCGGACAAAGGCTCACAGTTCACCAGTGAAGAATTAAAAACATTCCTTTCAAAAAATGATATATTACACACTACAACTGCACCAGGTCAGCCTGCTACAAATGGCATGGCAGAAAGACATCCTGGGCATTTAGAAAACTCCATGAAAAAGATGGGAAACAAACAGGAAGATTTTCAAGTAAAACTTGGCATTCCTTTTCACAAACGGAACACCACCAAATGCAACAGGAAAATCTCCAGCCGAACTTCTTATGAAAAGACAACTTCGAATTAGGTATGCTGCACTAAAGGCTTCACAAACAAAGCAATAGGTCAGAGCTTTTGAGAAGAACTTGGACAAGGCACCAAACTTTGAAGAGGAACAAGCCGTATTTGTTTTCAGTTTTGGCCGAGGTGCGAAATGGATTCAGAAGAGAATCTGCAAGCACTCGGGACATACAGGACGCTCTACGTAGATGGGACATTTTGTTCATGTTCAAGACCATATGCTCAGATTCTCATCATCCTTGGAGATGTACGTGGGCGTATTGTCCCACTTGTATACGCTCTCATGGAAACCAGAACAACTGGTGTATACCGCCAGGTCTTGGGGCGTCTGAAAACGAAAATATGACAGCTGACACACCACCGTTGGGGAGTGCACCAGGTGATATGTGACTTTGAGCACGCCCTTCGCAGTGCTATCGAGACAGAACTTCCAGCCTCAAGAATTGCAGGATGTTACTTCCATTTCAAGCAGAATTTGTGGAAGCGAATTTAAGAGCATGGCCTTGTAGGGCCGTATCGGAACAATCATCCAGCGCAGCGGCTTGTCAAGAAGATATTTGCAATTGGTGCGAATGAATTTGGCAACTTGGTGAACTCGAACAGAACTCAAAGACTGATACAAAACCTCCCTGGCCTTCGCGAGTTCTTGAAATACGTGAGAAACACTTACCTCAACCCCAATGGAAGTTTCCCGCCAGTCCTTTGGAACGTGCATCGACGAAGAATGGAACAAAGGACAAACAACCACGCTGAAGGTATGTTATGTAATCACAAATGAACCCAGAACCTCAAAAGAAACGCACGCCATGCTAAAAAAATCACTTAGTTTTAAATTCAGTCTGTAAAACAAACGAGGAAACAAACAATAAAAAAGATGGCAGAGCCATATAACAAACTAAGTCTCCCGTGATTAAAATGCCATAAGTTCATTGAGATATACGTCTACTGATTTGATCCATGCAGCCTGTGTGACCGATTTCCAGCCGGTTTCGGTAAAGAGCAGAACCAAATAACACGGGAAATAACTTCTATTCTTCTTCCGGTTTGACTAGAATCTAGATCTAGATCCAAGCAGGCCCAAAAACGGATCATGACGATCGTAGATTGAAAACAGATTTCTGGTTAGGCCTATTGTGACCTGAATCTTTGGTACATGTCAAATCAAACTGGCGTGCATATGTGGCGCGTACAAGGTCCGGTAGGGGTGTGGAGATGAGGGTGTGGGGAGGTGGTTCTTTTGTTTTTTTTCCCCAAATCGCCTGTCATAACTGAGCTAGTTTGCATAAACGGAAATAACCCCCCTCACCCCCATCTCTGTACTGTTCTTCACACAGTGTGTGTGTGTGTGTGTGTGTGTGTGTGTGTGTGTGTGTGTGTGTGTGTGTGTGTGTGTGCTCAAACACTGAGAAATCTCTTTCTCTCTCCTCGCTTTCTCTCTCCTCTCTTTCTTTACGCTTTTCTCTCTCTTTCTCTTCTTTTTCTCTTTCTCTCTCTTCTCTTTCCTAACGTTCTTCTCTCTCCCTCTCCTCTTTTTCTCTTTCTCTCTCTTCTGTTTCTTTATACTCTTCTCTCTCTTTCTCCTCTTTTTCTCTTTGCTCTTCTTTCTCCGCTACGTGACTTTGTGTAATCAGCGAGTGCTGGTCCCTGCAATCCAGACAACTCGGCCTCTGCTGTGAAACTACGGAAATCCTCAGACACATTTTGTTCCGTAAGTTGGCTGCTGCCACTATTCCCAGTGTTCCTGCTCTTTGGCATCTTGCGCAATTCACCTCCTCTACTGCAGTACAGCTACGTGCATATAACCGATGATCTTGTGTAAACAAGACAAGGGTGACACAATACCAAGAGAAACGCTAATATCCCCTTATGCAGTACAGCTACGTCAGTACGTGCATACACTAGATGATCTCTACAAACGTACGTGCCTTACCTCACGGCATAACCTTGGCTAAAAGCCCACAATCAATCTGTTCAGTACAACAGATTCAAGAGCTACACCAACAGCTCACGTGTACACACAAATAAGTACACAATATGCCACAAATCCATAACCAATCTGTAAAGTACAACAGATTCAAGAGTTATATTAACAGCTCACACGTGCACATACAAGTACACAAACTCAACCAACCACATCCTGGGCCTTAGATCAACAAGATCTCCACTACACTATTGACTCGCATAATCAACGAGTCACAACAGCCACCTTAATTACTTTATGAATTAATCACTGTTGAAAATAGTGTATGAACGGATTCTGGTAGGATTCAGGTACCAAGTGTGCTAAAGCTGCTGGGCCATTGTCATGGCAGTTTTGTTCATTTTTAGTTTTTTTTATTCTTCACTTTGCATTAAGGACGGGACAGTTTAATTAGGACAGTATGCCTGTGAAGCCTAGGCCAACTAGGACAAACTCACATGCCTAGTTTTGTTCATTTGGGCCTGTGTTCGTGTTTGTTACATGCCTTTTGTGCTAGGTTTGTACTTTGCTATCTGTAATGTGTTTGTTGATTGATTATTGTGTGTGAACAGTGGTCTGTTAGCTTGTGTTAGCTTGCTAGGTAGAGAGGAGTCAGTTGGTGTTTAGTTCCCCTCTCTGCTACAGTCGGGTTGCAGTTAGGGTGGTTAAAGCCAGTCTCTGGTTAATGATTTTACCTGTTGTTGGACTTTGTGTCCTAGAGGTGAAATAGTTGGTCTATGTGTCTATGTTAGTGTTGCAACCGTCTATACCATCTCAGTCGGCAGGGGTAGGTTGCATCTCTGTCATCTGTGTGGTTGGTATTTAGTTCCCCTCTCTGCTACAGTCGGTTTGCAGTTAGTGTGGTTAAAGCCAGTCTCTGGTTAATGATTGTACCTGTAGTTGGACATTGTGTCCTAGAGGTGAAAATAGTTTTCAGTGTGTCTCTGTTAGTATTGTAACCTTCTATACCTCTCAGTCGGTAGGGGTAGGTTGCATTTCTGTTCTTATGTGTGGTGCTTCCAGTCATCAGTGTACAGCACCATGTGTCCTATGTATCCTTTAGTCCAAGGCATGCACACCTGTTATCGACTAGCCTGGTTAGGTTGATTGTATGTAATAGGTAAATAGCTATAAGGCATGGATATTTATGGATAAAGGCTTGTTGTTTGTGTGCACCAGCTCAGACCCATATTGAGGTGCTTTTTGCATGTAAACATATTCTGGAAATTCTTCTTCCTCCGATCTTGCAAGAAAAAGCATAATAAAGTTTGTACAGATATGACGTAACCAATGATGTAAAAAAGATTTACGTCATTTTCTTTCTTTTTTTTTTTTTTTTTGTTGTTGTGGTAATCGGGCGTTTTTTTTAAGAGAGAAGAAGAAACGGACGGGCCTTATGTCCAGCCTGCCATTGGATTTGTTGTTTGGTTTTGTTTTTTTTCTGCTTATTCATCCGTTGCTATTTCCATCGGGTGATGTCAGTGGTTCGTCTATGATGCTGTGCGTATGGAAATTGGATGCAGCCGGATTCTTTTTGTGGTTTCTGCGGCTTCTTCTAAGGATTGCTGTGTTTTGTGAATCTGCGGTTCTTCCTCCAAGGATTGCTGTGTTTTGTGAATCTGCGGTTCTTCCTCCAAGGATTGCTGTGTTTTGTGAATCTGCGGTTCTTCCTCCAAGGATTGCTGTGTTTTGTGAATCTGCGGTTCTTCTTCCATGAACTACCGTGCTTTATGAATCTGCGGTTCTTCTTCTAAGGATTGCTGCGTTTTGTGAATCTGCGGTTCTTCTTCTATGGATTGCTGTGTTCTGTGAATCTGCGGTTCTTCTGCTATGAACTACTGTGCTTTATGAAACTGCGGTTCTTCTGCTATGGATTGCTGTGCCTTGTAAATCTGCGGTTCTTCTTCTATGGATCGCTGTGCTTTGTGAATTTGCGGTTCTTCTTCTGATAGTTCGACGTGATTTATTGTGCTTGTTGTGTGGAAACCCTGTTTTCGTCTTCTTCATCGCTTGTGTTTGTGACCAGCTGTGTTCTTCTGGGGTTCGACGTCGGTTACTGTGTTTTGTGGGACTATAGTTAAGTTGTATTTGTGGGTGGCTCGGCACTGTGTGGGTTCGCTGTTGGTGTTATAGGCTGTTATCACCTACATCATTCTTCGTTTTTGGAACGTTATTCATTCTTCAGTATCTTCTGTGGATCGCTTCTTTGGTGCGCACTTGAAGTTTTAAATAATTTTTGTGTCGTGTAACACTATATTGTTTCCTTGGTGCTGCCTCGGGTAGCGCTACGTGGGTTTATTTGGTAATTGGTGTGTATGATGCGTCATGATGTTTTGTTTGGGACATGAATGTGTGAATGAAAGAGAATAAAAGTCGTGTGAATGATATCTGTTCAAAGATTTCTCATTTAGTTAGTGAAAGGGGGCGCTAGAACTGATAGGTCTATTTCTCTGTCTTTCCACTCCAATTCAAGTCTTAGCGAGCTTGACAGCCATAGAAACTCAGCCTCACGTCTCACGCTTCATATCTCGCGCGTGAATGAAAAAATGAACAGGCGTGGTCTTCCTTGCGTGAGACCATACAACTCCACTCACTCTTCACGCTTCGGTTCACGCATGAGGGGAGAAGTGAGACTGCCCACTTTTTTCGATGCGTGAAGTTCGAGTTCCTGGTTACCATTGGCCAGTTCAATATAGATGACTACAAAGAAAAATTAATCGAGTTGGTAGGGGCAAGGCCTCTCCCCTGGAATCCACTTGTGCCTGACTACAAGGACAAAGATTGAAGAGCACAAGTTTGGGAAGACTTGGCAAACATTCGGACTGCACCCAAAGGTAACTTTTAATCGATTTATGTATTTATTCATTTATTGAAATTCATAGCCCAGTTATCCTATAGGCGGCAGCTTGAGTAGCGAGGCGTGAGCTTCTGTGGCCCAGATCATGAAATGCAAGACGTGAAGCATGAAGCGTGAGACGTGAGGCACGAGTTTCTAGGACCAGCAGCCTTAGTATACCACTCACATTTCACACAACATAAAGCAGGGAAAACAGTCGGATCTAATCTTAGATCTAGCAACGCGAATTTAAGTCTAAGAAGTAGTGGGTGCGTTGGGACTTAATTTAGATAGATTAAACGTACAGGCTTCTGTCTGAAGGCATGGTTGATGGATCGAAGTAGGATTAGATCGATGTTAGGCCCACCAACCTCCCGCTAAAGTGGTGATGATGAGATACGAGAATCTCGAAGTGGCTGTCAAGATCCTGGACGAGCCCCCAAAAGATGTCACAGCCTTCTAAAGGAGAAGGAGGTTTAAAGTTTTTTATTCTGTGACTCCAATTATATTTAGTTTCGGATTCCTTTTTTATTCTTGACATACCATTTCTCAGTTCCTCACACCTCTTCACCAAAGACAAGCAGATGTAACATTATACTTCAGACATTTATTACAACAACAATCACATAGATTTACATATGACAAAACTATACATAGCGGACTAAACAAGTACAAATAAACACAGATCTTATCTTTTTTATGCCGAAAGGCCTGACATCACACGTTCCCTCGACGAACAGTCGTCCAGAATATTCAGCTGCCTTGTGGACTTCCTCTTCTTCCGTTTCTTTCCTCGTGCTGTACTCGATGTTTCAAGTGTCAATGTTCTTTGAGTAAAACTTGTTCAGCTCGAATCGCAACCATTATAAAGATTTCATTTCTTGCACAGTTGAATGTCACACAGTTCTCATTTTGAAGCAGTCATGACATTTCTAGACTGCACTAACGATGACAAAACAGTTTATTTGTCCATAGAACAATAATACACAGTTTTGACATTCGTTTTCGGACTTCAATTGTCTACACAGTTCTTCACAGAATGCTTCAACGAATATTATTTTGTCTTGTATGTATACGAAGATGTAGAAAACAGGACTTGATAGCAGGTAACGAAGGAAAAGGGGAAATAACACCTGCAACATAAACATCTGACCAGTCTTGTATATTCATTATATTACTTCATCAAGTCGAACGTTATTCAGAGTTGGTTTCTACTTTTAAGTTTAGTCCAACTCCGTTTACGATGGCACTATTTTAGATATTTGACTAGGATACAGTTGTTTAGACTTCCACTGGCGTATGCACACAGCACAGGAACAGAACTAAAGTGTTTTCCCTACACTTAGAAAAGTTCGTTTATATACTTAAGCACTTGCACATTCACACACACGCACTCTACCTTACCGGGTCAGTCCAGACACAGGCTTGGGAGTTTCGTCAGGATTCGAAGCCCTTCAGTTGCACCAGGTACCAGGTCGAGCCTGTCACTACCACTCTGTCATTTAACGCCTACCTTGCGCTGACGAGATAAAGCTAGTGACAAACTCGTTCATTTTTATTGTCCTATTTGTTTGTGTCTTGCCTGAAGACCTAAGAGGTCGAAACGCGTCGTGTTTTGTTTTGTGACTCGTTTGTCCACGTCTAACATTTAAGATTTGTTTAGATTTCCGCCTGCAGTCGTCTCACTTTGCAACTAGATCTACTCAGTCATTGTCAGTCTCCCGGCCTAGTAACTGTACTGTCAAAGCCGTCGTAACCGTCCACGGCTGTTCTGTCGC
The DNA here is from genome assembly GCA_033310375.1 of Conus canariensis. Taxonomy (NCBI): domain Eukaryota; kingdom Metazoa; phylum Mollusca; class Gastropoda; order Neogastropoda; family Conidae; genus Conus; species Conus canariensis. The sequence goes on along the minus strand of CM065726.1, from coordinate 27,619,428 downwards.
AGTGCTCTGGCAAAACTGTCTCCTAAGAACTGGAGGCCCTAGCACTGGTCTGTCACTAGTGTCACTGTCAGCACGACATAGCTCCTTTAACTCACTCCACTCTGACGTCCGCTTTAACGGATGTCCCGCGCACAACGCTTTTTCTCTGACATCCGATATATCATATAGCCCCTCAATTGCACCAGACTTGACTTGACTTGACTTGACGTAGTCCACGTTTGAGACCTGTGGTCTGTTCGTGGTTCTCTCGTAGAAGAATTTATCACTCAGACAGTGTCCGTCATGCGTGGCTTGCAAGACTGAGCGACTAATTCTGGCATTTTGGGTTGTACAGGCTGGGCAGGCTCTTCCAATGGTGGTCCAGTCGACTTTTGAAGGCATTTGTCGTTGGTGCGGTCACGACCGCCTCGGGGAGGCTGTTCCATGTTGCTACCACTCTGTGAGCAAAAACGTTCCACCTGAGGTCTAGTCTGTATCTGTCCTTCTGCAGTTTGAGAGAGTGTCCTCGGAGGGCCCTTCCACTTGCCAGTGTCATCTTAGGTTGTTGGACTGCGTAGTATCCATGTAAGTACTTGTAGACTTCGATCATGTCTCCCCTGAGTCGACGGTGCTCCAGTGTAGGAAGTCTCAGGATTTTCAGTCTCTCTGGGTACGGCTTGTCTTTCAGCGATCCCAACAGCTTTGTGGCCCGCCGTTGCACATCTTCAACATCACTGCAGAGTGTCTTCTGGTTTGGTTGCCAGACGCTGTGTCCATATTCCAGGATAGGACGCACCAGGCTTTTGAATAGTTGGACGAGTACTTCCTCCGTTAGGTAGTCGAATGATCTGATGAGTCCAACTATTCTTGTAGCCTTCCCAGTTGCGTGTGCTAAATGGTCTGCGAAGTTCAGCTTGTTGTCCACCCATACACCTAGATCCTTTTCTGTTTTTTTTTTTCTGCCAGGGTTAGTTTCTTGGTGCTTCCGTCCTCTTCTTTCACTGTCATATAGTATGTTTGTCACGGTCGCTAAGCCGGACGACCCTACCACCCTACCCACGCCTATCACACACTAGGTCAGACAACACAGCACACTAACACAGTTTTACAATCACGCACGCTTCTTTATTTCACACACACTCCATGGCGCCACCACTCACGCACATCCACAACTGCACACAAGTATCCCAATTCCCGCTGACTCACCCTACTCTACTATAAAGACCTGGAAGACCCTAACCTAACCTAAAACACCAGTTGCGGTATATCACTGTGACCTGGGGACACAGCGATAGCCCGCACACGTGGTGACTAACTACTAGGGACAAGGATTTACCAAAGGGACTCTAATCTCTTAACGACCGCTACCACCCACACCTCTCCCCAGGACTCACCCTTCTCTTTTAACCCGGGACCACTACCAAACTGGTCGCTGCGTCCCTAAGGGAGGCAACGACAAGTACCCTACACTGTGCCGGCCACTACGTCCTAAAAGGAGGCAGTAGCTAACACCCCTAACCCTACTACCTAACGCTACACCCCTTCTATCACAAACATGGGACAACCCATCCCGGCCCGGAAAGCTCCAGTCCTCGGCGCTGTACGTGGCCCCTCACAGGCTGACACCTCCCCGGAAGACTCTGCACCCCGGCGCTGTCCGTGGCTCCTCCGCGGGCCGACACCCTCCCCGAAGACTCTGCACCCCGGCGCTGACCGTGGCCTCCCGCAGTCTGACTCCTCCCCGCGATGGGCACGACACCCAACGCACACACACCAGACGCCCTCTCGACGGGTCCGGGGCTCGTAGGACGCCTCCTCCTCTGAAGGCCCCGCCGGACACCAAGGGTGGAAAAGGCCTGGTGCAGCGCCCTCTCACAGGACGCCTAAACAGGGACGAGGAACCAGTGCCGGAGAACTCCCGGAAGAGCACCGGTAGCCAGAGGAGAGCTGCCCCACAGAAGGCAGACGGCCTGGGTGGTCTCCCTCTCCCGGGGAAACAACAGGCACTGGAAAGCGCCGCTCACCTGCCGGCACGCGGCAGTACAGTAGAACTGCGGTGATCTGGCCCCAGCCTCAGGACGGAACAGGATACCTGCTGACACAACTGTAGGCCACTACTGTAGTGTTGCTACTACCCGAGTCATCAAGGCACATAGGCTACTTGGTAAAGCTTTAACTCTCCATCTCCCTTGCCTACTTCCCACTCGGGCATGAGAGTGACCCCTTAAATTTCGAATACATCCCCCAACCCATTACTCACTTTGGGGTTATCAGACCCATCTCCTGCCAACCCTTACAACAGCGGTAAAACAATATTCTCCCTGAGCCAATCCACGCTATTACATATGAAATTATGAATCACACCCAATTCTCGGAGAAATAAACCAATCTAAGCGATCCAACACGGACTCCATGGGCCCCCTTAGGACATACTAAATAATCTAGGAAATGGCCAATTTCACAAGGAAATGTCTCCACACAATAACCAGTAGTAATACACATCTCTCAGAGGGAAAAAAAAACAAAACAAAAAAAACTTATCAATTTTTAGCGGTTCACAGTTCCAGCATTTTCACACAAGAGAATCGGCTCGCAGCCACAATCCTTCACATTATTACCCCTCTTTGCACCGTCAATTATAATCATATATCCAAAAACTGATTTGTTTGCCACAATTTCCATCCAGCACCTCACTCTCATGTCATCTCTTGTCAGATAACCCAGTGGTTAATCTTTGTTATGCCAACACAACCACACTTCATACAATATTACATGCTGCACATCATCCGTTCTTATCCTATCAACTGCTAAGCTACTCGCCTTAAACTTTACCTTCCCCTTCTTTCCGACTACTAAATTTCATAACTGGGTTGCCTCCCCACAACCTAAGATATCTGTCTCCAACCCCGTTCTGTCACAAATACATACATCCCTGCACGTGTGACGACTGTCACTTTCTTACAAAACTTCTAACCATATGGACTCACTGTCCTGTACCAAATGCGTACGCCACCGATACAGTCTGCACGCGCACGACACCCGCATCGAGAACCCTAACTCGTAACGAAAGTGACAAGACACCAATATAAGTTGAATAGTCACGACCGTACTCCAGTATAAACCACTCGACCACAAATTGGCCTTAGCCCTACTACACAGTTAACCGATTCCAATGCTGTGCAGGTCAACTGCGAAATCGTAAATCAATTTCAACGAACTCCTACTATTTACAATTGAGATTGAGCACAATCATCAAACCCCTCTAGGATTCACGCAGACACATCTGCACCTGACTCATATTATGATCCTCAACCAAAAAGCAACCTCGTATTACCTTTTCATTGAACCCACGGAAATTAACAGACTAACCACAAACAATATCTACATCACCGCCCATCAACGGTTATTATATCGAACCCACATTGTCTAGCCAAACTGTCACATGACAATCGAACTCAGGAACCACTATGTACACTACTTACAGAAATATACAGGAAAGAGGTAACACAAACCGGCTGACAACAAATTTCAATCACGGAACCAAGACAACATCATACCAGACAACCAGTATACGCAACGAACACCAACAACTAATCCCAACATGAGACAACTACAGTACAACTCGCCATAATACAAGACAACACGACGAACTACAACACAACGAACCTAACAGATCACCAACCTGGACATACAGACGATCAACCACACCAGTTCTGCAACTGGCTGACAGTGGCTGCAACAAGGACGACACCGACTCAGCACAGGCCAAGGGCACCCAAACCCGACGAGGACCTGGCACTAACTATGACTCGAAGTCACTCTTCAAAAACTAACGGCGCTGCCGCCGCACCTACAAGGAGTACGTCCACTCCGACGAACACCAGGGACCGAAGTGAAGCTACCCCAACGCATTCCGCCCTGGTCGGAATCAAGCGAACTCTACTCACCACACAAAACAACGATTGGTCAGAGCAGTGTATCCCTCCGCAGAGCTGACACGCCTGACCAACGGACTAGTTATTGCTCGTGCAACAACACGACAATTTACCACAACAACTCACAGACTTGACAACACAACAACAGCCGATATCCTGCCCCGCCTTCTCTGGTATAGAACCAAAGTAACAAAAGGGTAACAATCGGGAATGAAACCAACCTCCCGCTTCCATTCCATTCCTTCAATAAGTGAAGACTGGAATGAAAGAATATTGTATGTCCTATTTCCCCAGCCTCCTACCTAGCCTAATCTTTCTACCTAACCCTGAGGAACTTCACCTAACTCTAGCTAACTAAACCCCAACCTCACATACGCGCGAGCGCACGCACACACACACACACACACACACACACACACACACACACACACACACATGCACGCTCGCACGCTCTCTATCTTGAACCACCACTACTCTTACCACATGGACATACTGGTTTAGTACCGCCGATCGGTGACAATGTTGCCTCCGATTTTATTGTCCCAAGCTTCATCACAGCACACTTTTGCGGGTGGAACTTTAGGAGCCACTGGTCTGACCACATCTGGAGTTGGTCCAGGTCGTCTTGTATGTTCTGGATGCCTTGCGCAGTATCACTTCTTCCATACAGTTTTGTATCATCCGCAAACATCTTCACTGCTGACTTCACAGCTTTTGGCAGGTCATTGATGAAGATCACAAACAGAAGTGGGCCTATAACACTGCCCTGGGGGATGCCACTAGATACTTCCGCATCTTGGGAATGGATACCGTTGATGACCACTTTTTGTCTTCTGTCACTCAGAAAGTCTTGTATCCACCCCAGCACTCTTCCTCTTACTCCATGTGCTCGAACCTTTTCAATGAGTCTCTGGTGTGGGACAGAATCAAAGGCCTTCTGGTGGTCCATGTAGACTACATCAACACTTCCTCCTTCATCGATGATGTTTGTCCAGGTGTCCATGACATCCAAGAGTTGTGTGGTGGTAGATCTTCCAGGGACAAATCCATGCTGCTCCTCACTTGTGAGCCTGTTTCTCTGTAGGTGACTCATGACTTTCCCTCTCACCATCTTCTCCATCACTTTGCATGCTATGCAGGTTAAACTCACTGGCCTGTAGTTTGATGTCGTCATTTTACTCCCCTTCTTAACTATTGGAGTCACAAAGGCAGTCTTCCAGTCCTCAGGGATTTTACCACTCTCCAAGCTCTTTCTGAAGAGGAGGGTGAAGGGTTTTGCCAGTTCATCTGCAGCTTTGGCGAGAATGATGGGTGGTATTCCATCCGGTCCTGGTGCTTTTTCTGTATGAAGATTTGCCAGTAGTTTCTTCACTTCCTCTTCTGTGATCTCAAAGTCCACCAATTCTTCTTCATATTCATATACTGGTGCCTCTGGAAGTGGACCCACATCTTCTTGGGTAAAAAACGCTCTGGAAAAACTGGTTGAGCAGGTCAGCTTTCTCACCGTCTGTTGTTGTTTTGGTCCCATCAGGTTTCCTCAAGTCAGCCACGCCTGATCTCGATTTTGTCTTAGATTTGACGTAGTTCCAGAATGCTTTGGGATTAGCCTTGGCTTCTCTTGCTATCTTTGCTTCTTGTATTCTTTGAGCTCTCCTGCATGCTGCTTTTGCCTGGTTTCTAGCTTTTTTGTATGCCCTGTAATTTTCCTCGTTCCTGTTTGCCTGCCACTTTCTGAATAACTTGTGTTTCCTTTGGACTGTTTCCAGGGTATCTTTGTCCATCCATCCTTTTCCCTTCTTTCCAGATGTTCGGGACATGGGTGTTGACTGGTTGACCGCATTGCTAATGTGCTGTTTTACTTTTTCCCAGGTTTCGTTGACTGATAGATCTGTTAGTTCCTCCTCCCATTCAACCTGCCCTAGTACTTCCTTTAGTGTCACCACATCTGTCTTCTGGTAATTGTATCACTTCGTGCTGGATTGTTCTGCGTATGTGCAGTTGAGGTTGATCACTAACGCAAAGTGGTCACTCTTTCCGATGCCTGCAACGGTGCTGGTTTCTTCCACCATATCGTCCCTGTTCGTGAAAATCAAATCCACAACATGAGCCTTCTCTCCCTCTCTGAACCTTGTTGGTTCTTTCTGATGCTGGATCAGAAACGCGTCTCTTGTCGCCTTCAAGAACTTGGTCGCGGTTTGGTCAGGTCCTACTTCGCTTTTCTCCTCCGCCCAGTTGATTTGTGGGAAGTTGCAGTCGCCCATGGTCAGGGTGTGCGAAGCTTTCATTTCTGATACTTCCTGTAGCAGTGCATTCAGTTTTTCCGTGTTTTCAGGCGTGCTGCTAGGACTTCTGTAAACCAGGCCTACAAGTAGTTTGTTAGCGTCACTCTGCTGGCATTCCACGAAGATGTTTTCTGAAAATTCTGTCTTCAGTTTATCACATAGTGATGGCTTTAATTCACTTTTTACGTACAGTGCCATGCCTCTGTTGTTTTCATCCAGGGTATTATACAGTTCGAATCCTTCCAGTGCAGCTCGCTGTCTTGGATGTTGTATCTCGCGTTTTTCGGTTTTACCTCCGTAATGCCAATGATGTCTGGATGATATATGTCTATCAGTGCCTTCATTTCGTTCACCAGGTACCGGTTGAGTCTGTCACTCTTACCACTGTCAGTGTCAGTCTCCGGGCCTAGCAATTGTACTGTCAAAGCCGTCGTAACCGTCTTCGGCTGTTCTGTCGCAGTGCTAGGGCAAAGCTGTCTCCTGAAAACTGGAGGCCCTATCACTGGTCTGTCACTTGTGTCACTGTCAGCACGACGTAGTTCCTTTTACCAACTAGGCCTATAAGCTAGCAGGTTCACTCTCTTCGAGTCTATGTGTCGTGGGCCTACTCCCGGAGTTCGTCTGCTTGTTTTCCTGACCGTCAGTCAACACTTCTCACACGAGGCGTACTTCCGCTGAGCTCGCCTGTGTGCACAGAATCCGTGCGTCCCTAAGAACGAACTACACACAGATCACTAACATCGATCTGGATCTGATTCGTCCTTCCAATCTGCAAATAAAAGAGAATGCTAGTAATGTCATGAACAACAAAAAAGTTAACCACAGAGCTGCACCTTGAATAATGTGATCAACAAAAATCTGTAAACATAACGGTGTAGCAAAATTGATTGACTTGGTGTCGAGTAGAGAATAAGGAAATCAACCTACCCTGCGGCGTCCGATTATTTGTTGCACATTTTCTTCACTAGGCCTATAAAACGAAATTACACAATCGCTGCCCAACTAAACACAGCTGTCTTCAAGAAAAATGGAATCCGCCAACTGACTGATGCACGCTGATCAGCTCGCCACAGATGTCTTGAAACGTGCCACTTGCATAAACCCTCAGCGTTGCCATCACTTGTAAAAACGGTGGAAGAGATCCAAGTCGATTCGCAACTTCAACGTCGGCTGTAATTTCATCTGTGATTTCGATGATGTCATTCCTCCGAAATCTAAACTTTCGATATAGATCTATGTCATCAAATTTTTCGAAGGGGTGCGTCCTGTCTCTAAAAATCCTATTGCTGCGCAGATTTCGTCTGTTTCTTTTTCGATAAAAGATGATGGCCGCCATTTTTGCTCCGTGTTTTCGATCCTTATTCGGGCCGGACAAGACCACATAAAGTTAGGCCAACTCCCGGATGAGGTTTTAGGAACAGCCTGTTCGGCTTCATGCATCTCCATTTCTGCCCCTATTCTTTTCGAATAGGGGGTTATTTCCCGCTAACCCCGAATAAGCGCCGTCATGCATACCACTCCTGAAGCCTATGTGTTCTTCCTGTTTTAGCGACGGGTCCAAACTGCAAGCTTAATTTAGCTCTTGGGCCATATTCTTACATAGCTTTAACATTATAAACTAATATGGAGAAATTATTGTTTTATTTATTTGAGAAGTTACTCAATGAACTTTAAAACAGCTAATAATATTCTGCAATAGAGGACTATTTCTTTCGATACAGGATATGGTCGGGCTGCTTGACCTTATGACGTCATATATAAATAAATATATATATATATATATATATACACACACATATATACAATTAAATATATATATATATATATATACATTTTTTTTTTTTTTAAAGTAATCACAGTGACGAAAAGTTTGTGACAGGGGTAAAATCCAAAGTCCCAACATCGAGATCGTATGACCGGTGTCTTCGAAAATCCTCCAGGTTCTGGATCTAATATTCATTCCTGCCAGTGGGTTGATGGGTTGTGTTTGGCCACGTGTCCACTCCAGTGTTCTGTTATGTCATTCGTCCGTCATGATTTGTCATGTCTGCCTTTTAGTGATCGCATTAACACTTAAATGGGTCGGGTGTACGTGGTTTTCAGGTGTGCATGCATGCATGTGTGTGTGTGTGTGTGTGTGTGCACGCGCGCGCGCGCGCGCGCGCCTTTGTGTATGTGTGTGTGTGGAGAGAGAGAGAGAGAGAGTGGAGAGTTTTTTTTTTTTTTTTTTTGTTTTTTTTTGCTGTTGTATTGTTATTTTTGCTTTTGTTCGATGAATTGACCTTTTTCCCTTAAAATTCAAATAAACCCTTTAGGCCTATGTCTCATTTGTCAAAGAGCTCTGGCGTTAACTTGCTTTGATTTCAGCCTCTGGCATGACCTGCGTAGTCGACTGGGCTTTGTATGTGGTAGTCCGTTTTGAACAGCCCAGGACAGACAAATATAGGTAGATAGCCTATAGCTGTACATTCCAAGTGATCTTACGAGTCGGTGTGACTAGCGCCTGGAGGGCAAGCACACAGAAAATGTCCACAGAAACAGAAGAGGAGAGGGAAGTGGGGGGAGGCTGGCAGAAATGCGAGGAGGATTACCTGAGACGATCGATTGTGCCAGTTACTGACCTTTTCTTTAGCATCTTTCGTTCTTTCTCTCTCCGTTTCTTCAAAGCTGATGAAATCCCGTCTTCCTTAGTCTGTGCGAGCTTTTCGGTCGTAAAAACGACGCGAAGCCCTTTGATCCTTGCACGCAACAAGCACGTCGTATTAGTAGTTAGTGATGGGAGTGCTCGTCTTGCAGTTCTTGCTGTGGATAGGGTTCTCTCTTTACGAACGGAGCTGGCGCCAGTCGACAGCCGTCTATGCTTTACATTTGCTCTCCCTCCCTTTTACCACCCAAACGCTGAATGCTAAGAGAAAGAGAGAGAGAGAGAGAGGAGAGAGAGAGAGAGAGAGAGATAGTGCTGCTTATTCTGTTGCCGTTATAAAATATTTCCTCTGAGATTTTAACTCTCACGTTAGTTTACAACAAACAAAAAAAATCCTCTGTGTGTGTGTGTGTGTGTGTGTGTGTGTGTGTGTGTGCGCGCGCGCGCGCGCGTGTGTGTGAAGGATAGGGGTGGAGCGGGATGGGGGAGGGGGAGGGTCAAAAGAATCACAAGCCTGCACAGTCGTTTTCGTGTAATCTGACGAGGAAAACTCTGCTAGAACAGTCTATTGTGTGGTGGTCTTTCTCTCCCCCAACTCACTCCCCATCCTCACCCCAACAGCAAAAGCAGTCTTTCCGTCTTTTACTAGATTTTCATGTAACGACGCAGTTTGCTTGGAATTTTCCATCTTCTCTGGTGTGTATTTTGTGTGTGGTGTGTGTGTGTGTTTTTAATCTATTCTTCAGTTTCAGCGCGTGGCTTAGTGTCCAGCCCCCCCCCCCCCCCCCCCCCAAAGAAAAGCAACAATGTTTATATTTCAAAACAATGTCTCAACCTTGAGAGGCATCCATTGCTTATAATCATTGTTCATGGCAAGAGCTGTTGTTCTTGACTGCATCCATTGGCAGGCTATCACATTTTTTAAAATGCAAGTTTGTTTTGTTTCGTTTTGTTTTGAAGTATTTTGCCCTTACCTATTTGAACGGTCTTGTTCGTCAGCGAAGAAGTGTGTCCGCTTGTACATGTGCGAGGACTCACACGCGCACACACCGTGTGTGCGCGTGCAGGTCTGTGTGTATGCGCGTTTATGCGTGCGCGCACTCGTCCGTGTGTGTGTGCGCGCAAACGTGAGAGACACACACGCAGTGACACACACACACACTCTCTCTCGCACACACACACACATCCTTCGTCCCATTCCCACGTCTGTGCCACAATAACAAGTCACTTCATTCTTTGAAGTTTCGGTCGATAACTCAGCATGAAGTCCTTTGATCAGTGTGTGCAACAAACCCGCTTCATCTGGCAGGCAAACGAGGTATTCAGCTTACGACGAAATTTCCTCAGGCTGAGAAGTACGGGTTGAAGAGGGACATAAATGCAAACACGTTTGCATGCGTGCACGCGGACATTAACAAATAACCTGACACAGTCGGCCCGGTTGCAGATGTGTGTGTGTATGTGTGTGTGTGTGTGAACAAAAGGATTCATGCGTTTGACCGCACCCTTCACCCACTGGACAGACAGGATATAACAAAAATCCACCAGCAACAAGCACGGGAACTCACACACACACAAGGGAAGAAGAGAGGTGGAAGGTAAAGGGGGCAGTGGAGAGAGGGCAACAGAGATAGGCCAGTGAGACAAAGAGGCTGGTTCTCAGACAAGCATATTCACACATTCCCGTGCACATACGCGCGCACACACACACATGTGCGCGCGCACACACTACTCTTAATCCACTTTGCTCCCACTCCTACACGCACCCGCTGGTGACATGCACACTAAAAACCAAAGACGTAAGTACATGCCTGTACACTCTTCTCCTTACACGTTGTGTTTGGATCAAATGGTTTTGATGACGTTACTCCCCTCCCTCCCTCATTACCCCCGTCCCCAGTTCCGCGCCTTCCCCTCCCCCACTGCTCCTGTCCCTGGTTCTACCTGTCATTGATCTCTCTCTCTCTCTCTCATCACCCAACGTTTTGTGTAGACTGGCCTTTCAGCCTACCCCTGTTGTACTCTCCCCCTCTCCTGCTCTTCTCTCCCTCCCCTTTCCATCTCTTATGCTCAGGTAACTCAGTTTGGTTAAATCTTCGAAGAGTGGGGTTCTTCCCTCCCTCCCCCCCCCCCCCCCCCCCCCCCAATACTTTGTTTTTTTTCTGTAACTGAACACCATGGTAATGTAGTTCAGATATGTTTTGAAGCTGTGTATATGATAATGCCTATTGTTTAATACAGCACGTTTCACAAAACGAAGAAATAAAGAGAAGAATGTAAACTCGTACAAGTGTGGTATATCTGTAATGAAAAATCCTATATTAGGACTAGCACTCACTGCAAACACTTTTAGACTCGACACTATCAATCAACGTAAACAGTAACCAAACTGTAACGAATATTTAGATGTAAGTGGATGTCTGCTATAGACATCTGACCTAATTTAAGCATTTCATTCAGATCTCAAATATACATGGGCTACTGCGGACAAGGAAGTCGAGGTTCCCCATGGCTTCCGCCTGGAAGAGAGGGGAGGGGGTGGGAGTCCTCTGGACTGCCTTTAGTTCCAGGATATCAAAGTTTAACTTTTCCTCTGGAAAGCATCTCCTGGAGGCGTAACAGATAGACCATGTCGCCTCCTCTTCCTGAGACGGATGTATTCATGTGTAGGGTGGTTAGCTGATGTGTTGGGAGAGAAAATAGGAACTTGGTGGAGAAGAATGGGTGGCTGGAGTAGAAGATAAGTGCTATCTTTTCTGGGTAAAATCCCCAAATAGCAGTTGTGGTTGGACTGATTTTGGATCTGCTCTTGTGAAACTGACTCTGACGGAACAGCTACCTATGCTTCTTGAGTGGGAGGAGGAAGGGGAGGGGGCTAGTGTATAGATACGCAGGACCAGTATCATGGGGTCGGAGCGGGAGAGGGAAGGGGACCATGCTACCTGGGAGGAGGTGAGGAGTGAGTGAAATAGGAGCCTAGCTCCACCATATCAATGAAGAAAGCATCCCAGCTGTTTTCAAAGAGGGGCTGAACCTGGGCCAAAGTAGTCTCCGAAAGAAGGTAGACGAAGCATAAGACTGTATCCCTGGTGGCCTCTGCAGCCCTGGTAAAGCTGGTGGCGAATTGTTTCCCTGATACAGGTCATGGAAGGGGCATGAAAGTGGCCGTGCATAGCTTCCTGGGATGTGAAATCCTGTTGTTGTTTTTTTTTTAGCTCATAGGTCCAGAGCTTGTCAAACATTTGGGTAAACAGCTCTAAGAACACAGTCTGGTACTCGCTTTTCCATCTTGCGATTTCCCTGAAACTCAAGTCTGATCTCCATATTCATGTCCTGCGACTGCATGACAGTCTCTCTCATATTTCTCCGGCTAGTATGCATTTAATGGTGGTGGTTTTGGTAATTCCATACTTTAGTTTTACAGATCTCACCTTGGATTTTTCCATCACAAACCCAATGCCAGCAAAGGCAGGGAGCTTGTAGGAAATCATGAGATAACTTGACAGAAAGACAGAGCATCAACGCAGAGTTACTTTGACACTCATGAAAACTTTACTCAAAATGTATAAGGCGCATGACACCAAACCCACCATCAGCGGCAACAATGACTCCTTTGTTGCAATATCCAAATGAGCAGATGAACCTCCTCCTGGAATGTTTTATCAAATGAGCAGATGTACCTTGTCCTGGAATGCTTTATCAAATGAGCAGATGTACCTCTTCCTGGAATGCTTTATCAAATGAGCAGAATGTACCTTGTCCTGGAATGCTTTATCAAATGAGCAGATGAACCTCTTCCTGGAATGCTTTATCAAATGAGCAGATGAACCTCTTCCTGGAATGCTTTATCAAATGAGCAGATGTACCTTGTCCTGGAATGCTTTATCAAATGAGCAGATGAACCTCTTCCTGGAATGCTTTATCAAATGAGCAGATGTACCTTGTCCTGGAATGCTTTATCAATTGAGCAGATGTACCTCTTCCTGGAATGCTTTATCAAACGAGCAGATGTTCATCTTCCTAGAATGCTTTATCAAATAAACAGATGTTCCTCTTCCCAGAATGCTTTATCAAATACGATGTTCCTCTTCCTGGAATGTTTTATCAAATGAGCAGATGCTCCTCTTCCTGGAATGTTTTATCAAATGAGCAGATGAACCTCTTCCTGGAATGCTTTATCAAATGAGCAGATGTACCTTGTCCTGGAATGCTTTATCAAATGAGCAGAATGTACCTTGTCCTGGAATGCTTTATCAAATGAGCAGATGTACCTTGTCCTGGAATGCTTTATTAAATGAGCGAATGATCCTCTTCCTGGAATGCTTTATCAAATGAGCAGATGTACCTCTCCTGGAATGCTTTATCAAATGGAGTAAATGATGTCCTCTTCCAGGAATGCTTTATCAAACGAGCAGATCTTCATCTTCCTGGAATACTTTATCACACGAGCAGATGTACCTCTTCCTGGAATGCTTTATCACACGAGCAGATGTACCTCTTCCTGGAATGCTTTATCAAATGAGTAGATGTCCTCTTCCAGGAATGCTTTATCAAATGAGCAGATGTACCTCTTCCGGAATGCTTTATCAAATGAGTAGATGTCCTCTTCCAGGAATGCTTTATCAAATGAGCAGATGTACCTCTACCTGGAGTACTTTATCTTATGTCTACCTGACACTCACAATTTCCCTCTTGCTTATTACACACGCTCAGGAGAATCAAGATACAGCAAAATTGAAGAGATGTGTTCAGTGGATCAGATTTTAGTGGACACAAACATACAGACAAAAAAGTCTGAAATGAATGAATTTATTTCTCACAGTCATAATCATTGTGTCTTGCATCCATTTATCGCCATCTAGTTCAGTCCATAAAAAATTCAACCCTTACACACACACACACACACACACACACACACTTGCATCCAGTACAGCCATTTTTGTATAATATATACAACGAGACGGTAAACACACTGAAAGTCGATGCACCATGAACACCTGATGGTGACCAGAACAGCATGCACACACATTTCACCAAACACACCGACTGAGAAACATGCTGATTAGACGACAACATAAGTTTCCAAGAACAGTCGAGCCAGATCCGTGTTTCCGCTTCTCTTGTATATCAGTGACAAGTTGAAGGCAATTTCTTTGGACAGGTCAAATGTGCCCTGCAAAACAAGTGGAAATCATGCATTATGGATGGTGCTACACATGAATTTCAGTAACACCACATTATAAAAGTGAACAAATTCTACAATCCTAAAAATGTATAAATTCAGTCAATTTCTGATGGGACAATTTCACGTCAGCAAAAAATAAAATCAAATTTTTTCAGACAAATTATACTCAAACTATATAGGGAACAGTAGGTAAAATCCCACTATTACCTCCAATAAACCTGACCAATACTTAACACTACGGCTTTCCGTTTCAGTTTCCAATATATTCCAGCCAACCATACAGAACCCTTTAGACAAAGTAAACATGGACAGAATAGATGCTGACATGAGGCAAATCAAAGACTGGGCAAGGAAAGTAGGAGGGCAGCCACTGACCCCCCTTACTTACATCTTTGTTTTGGATGACAGGTGGGCAGGTGAGCGCTTTCTTGTAGTAGTACACTGCGGCATGCCCCAGGTCTGAACAGATGAATTAACAGGTGTCTCACTACACATGCATATCCAAACAAGTACAGAGGATTTAATGTTTGATGATGTTTGTGCTCATAATCTGGAAGGTAATGTTGCTTAAAGTCCAGCCAAACACAAAGGGCCATATTAGGGCTGTCACCGCATTGAAGTCAATTCACAAGTCATTAAACAACAACAACAGCAACAAACCAAACCCCCCCAACTCATTCACACAACCCTGTTTATATGTCCTAGAATCACACCGGAAATTAAAAATCTTTCCACCCCAAAATCTTAGATCAGATGAAAAATGTTAATCTCTTTCACATATTCAAAGATCACATCAGGTGGGACGTCTCAATCTGAACAAGGTTTTCATGGAGTCTGCTGTAAAATGCTTATGTCTCACATCATGCCTTTTTGGTGTTCTTCAGGCAAGACAAATAATATTCAAGACAATGAGAATGAAGAATGAACAGACAGTGACTTATCTCTTCAAACTGAGTGCAAAATGGCTATGGAATGAAACGAAGCTGATGGGGGGCATCCCATAAAAAAAGAAGAGGAGACCATGTGGGCTGAAAGAATAATGATAATAACAAAATGAGAAACTAATGCTGGGCGGAAAGGGATAGAAATGATCAATGAGTAAAAAGCTATTAGTACTACTGAAACAGGAAGAAAAAAAAGTACACACACACACACACACACACATAAGGAAAGCGGGAGTATATGTGATTGAAAGAAAACCAGAGTATGAAAAGGGAGTGGATAGATAAATGAGTAAAGAATAGAAAGCAAATGGAGATAGTGAATGGTGGGGAGAAAGAAAGGTAACTGTTACCTATACATGAGGTAAATCATGAACAAGAGTAAATGTGTCTGCGGGTGGTGTTGGGAGGGTGGATAGGCACATGCTATTTTTGGATGTTGATGCCAAGTGGGCAGCAGGTCCCTAGTCTGGCGGTGAGATGGGATCCCTGCATCGTGTGCTCAAAGTTAACTAAAGCAGTAAGTTTTAGCATTTCACTGCATCCTATTATGACCCCATCCACTCATAGTAGGGCATTGCACCTGATTCATGCACAGCATTAAAACACGTTGACACACATCCAAGTGGTACATCCCCTTCACACACGGCATAATACCCCCAATCACTTGCAGCATGATGCTATACCCCTATCACATACAGTGTGACATACACCTCAGTCACACAGAGCATGACACTGACATAACACCCAACTGTTTACCCTAAAAATGTGACTGTGTACTTTTCAACATGAAGGAATGCATTTTCTACAAACAGTGTGTACAAATCTTCCAAATTTTTGCACAAGCCAGCGGAGAATTCACTTTCACCCACCATCACACAGCAGAGGGCAGATGGATACCTGATGTAGCGGTAACTATGGTTAAAAAAAAAACAAAAATCTCATCCAACTTGCAAATTATTCTCAAACTGGATTCATCAGCATACTTTGGCGCAATCTTAAACTCTCTCTTGACAGTTTTTTATTTCCAGTATTTCTGCAAGTAGTTCCCACTGTTTTACATACCAGCATATTGTTAAAGAAGCAGACAGAGCAATTTTGACCAAGAGAATAAGCCATAGTTTTTGTTCTTTGGTCAAAGCAACCAAACTGGCACGTCATCAAGACAACACCATGGTTACATTGTGCAAGTGCAATTACAGCTCGAAAACTTTGTTTCTTGATTTTTGTTTTTCCAAGGTTTTTGTGATTTCCGGTTCTTCATATTCATCATATTTTTGCTGGATATGTGCACAAAATATCATGAAATTGTATGGTTTAAACAGGTCTGCTTTACAACACATTCCCACAAAACATAACGCTATTCCCATATCAACTACAGCATGACGTAACACACAGCTTGTCACTAACCCAGCTGCTGCATCGCTCGCCCCAGGTTGTAGTAGGTCTCTTGGCACTTCCCTCGCAGGTCAAGGTAGGTGTTCAGAAAGGCAATGCCCTGTGTAGTAAAACGTAATAGAGATTGGAGGGGAAAACACAGCAATGTGGAACTGCCTTATGGACTTTCTTATCCCTGCTACTTGAATGCACTCATCCATTTTTTTTGTAAAAAGTATTGAGCTGAAAATAAGTGTGTATGTTTCCAAATGTCTTTATGTTGACATACATCTACCAAGACAGAGACATAGCTGCTAACCTTCTGGAGTCAGACTTCAGGAACCAGGAGATCAAGGAGGTAGATGGAGTGAAGTGGGGAGCTTTATTTTGCAAAACTTCTATCATCCCTTATCAAAAATGACGCCGCCACCACCACCACCACCCTCCGCACATGACTTTTAGACAAATTTTTGAAATCTGGATTTTGGATTTTTTTCCCCCACTGATTTTGGAAATAATTTCTTAATTTCTAAATTTGGGAAATCCAAAGAAAAAATTCAAGGGGATTGGCAACTACCAACAGAAAGTATATATGTGCTACGCATGTGTGTCCTTATGAAGTTTTTTTCCCCCCTTTTTTTATTATTACAGCCCAAACAGTTCACACAGGGCCTTTTCACGGCCATTAAATTCATACAGGGAAAAGAGGATCACATCCTAAAAATTTCATATTCTGAAAAGACTCCATCCTGAAAAAGAAAAACAACAAAAACAATTCATGACTACGATGGGTAAACTATTGACATCCTAAAGATAGATAAGATTTGGCCATGCTGAAAGTAATAGCCTTTCCTCTAAATGTGTTGAACTGGTGAAAAAAAAAGGGTAAAAACTTAACTCATATGCACAAACCGGTGCTGCAAAACGGACAGCACATGTCG
Source organism: Conus canariensis (assembly GCA_033310375.1). Taxonomy (NCBI): domain Eukaryota; kingdom Metazoa; phylum Mollusca; class Gastropoda; order Neogastropoda; family Conidae; genus Conus; species Conus canariensis. Next base: position 27,602,144 of record CM065726.1, on the reverse strand, counting down.
TTCCTGGACAACGTGTGCAATTTTCACCACCTAGTCACCTGATTACAACAAAAAAACTGGAATGTGAGTGTTGAAATGTTTTCAGAAGACGAGAAGAGAGGTTCAGAATGAGAGAAAAATGGCAGACAGTAAAAGGCAAAAATTAAAGAGGCAGTCAAAGCGAGTGTGGAGAGGTAGGAGTTACCAGCTCAGAACTCCAGTGGGTGGGGAAGCTGTTTGTGGTAAAAAAGCCTCCAGTATCCCAATAGAAATGTGCGTGTGTCCAATTCCAGTCTGAATTGGAGATTTTATTTTCTTCTCTCCAATCATTTTATATGTTTGGCCAACTTTTCACTACTCACCCCCACTTCACCCTTCCCCTCCCCCCTTTCAAAATCATCATTGATATGGATTTGGAGCAATAACCTATTCACTATGAAATCCAAAGTTTCAATGAAAACATATCAACAGTTTTAATTCAAATTTTGAATGTAATTAACAGTGAACCGCCAAGAAAACATAGACAAATGAATCACAAGACAAAACACGATGAATCTGACCTCTTAGGTCTTCTTCAGGCAGGACACAAAACACTCAGGACAACGAAAATGAACGAGCAATCACTTATCTTCATTCACTTTGTTGTCCCGATTGTTTTGTATTTGCCTGAAGAAGACAACCTGTCATGTTTTGTCTTGTGATTTGTTTGTCTACGTTTTCTTGGCGGTTCGCTATTAACTTTTTGCCTACGGAACGCACGCCTCCGTGCGCTGCTCAAAGCTCTGTTGCCTACGGAACGCACGGTGCTGTGCGCCGACTGAAAGCTCTGTTGCCTACGGAACGCACCAGTGTGTGCGTTCTTATTTCGAAAATTTCTACTATTCAAACTGTAACGGTCTTAGAGAAGTAACTCCCGCCAAAAGTTAGTTGAGGGTTCCTGGTAGTCTGACATGCCCTAGTTCTTAAGTTCAAGCAGAGTTCACCTTCTGCTATCTGCGGCTGAGACAAAGAACCCCTTGCTGGGTTTTTCCGACTTGGAACTGACCGCATTTCTGGCTCGGCCTTTCGTCTGCTAGAGTCTAGTAAAAATGCCAGCTTAGCGCCGTTACTGTTTCAATGTATTCAAGGCGATTCCGATAACGAAGGAGAGTCGATCGACAGTGGAGATGATAGGGAAGATATGGGATGTCTATTTGAAGATGTTCTTGATTACAATGACAAAGTAACTGACTCGACTGATTCAGTAACACACACAGGCGCTTGACTCGCAAAACCTCACTAGCCCAAATTCTGTGAAATTGTTTAAAAATGGATGATAACTGATAGTGAAAAGTATCATAACCATAACTGTATTAGGCGAGTGCTTTTTGTATCAATTTGTCTGCATGCCATCACTAAACATTGATCATCAAACTGCACTTGTTTTTATTTCTGTGTGCTTGGTTACTTCATTTAGCTGTGCATTGTCTCAACGCAGGATCTCTTAAAGAGTTTTGAAAGTACATTCATCTAAAAGTCCTTGATTTCTTCTTTTCGGACATACCAAACATGATGTTAACACGGACCAAACATAACACGTAAAATAAATTCCAAACATGCCAAAATCGCTATGTAGGCGGGGTTTTAGTGTGAGTGGCTGTGTGCGGGAGGGGGGGAAACTCATGCTGCACACATACGCAGGGATAGTGATAAATTACATTCAAAATTTGTTTAGATTTCCGCTTGCAGTCACCTCATTTTTCAACTAGATTTAATTCAATTTCATGGCTTTTTTCCCTCCACCTGTTCTACTCTTTCATATTGTGCAGTGAAAACGGACCAATGCAGCACAGTAAAATGACTGCATACTCTGATGAATATAGTAAAGGAGAATATAAGGATATTACAGCAAAGCTGTTACATGATTCGTACATATCAATGGCCTCACACTAGGAGGTTTGAAGACCTAACACATTTTTCAGGGATATGGGACCTAATATAAACAACCAAGAACATAAGACACGAAACAGGATGCACTCTGGAACATGTCACAAGCCAGCTAACTGTAATTTTAGTACAATAAAGATACAGTATAGCTTCACCACCTCCACTTACAAGTAAATGGCATATTTTAGGACTGCCATTCTCTTTTGCATCTGATTTCCAAATTTTTCCTGCTTTCATTAAACTTACAGAAGAACAAATAATACAAACAGCTGTGACCAAACATGTCAAGTGGCTTCAGACAAAAGACTAACTCTCATGGACTAAGGCTTGAAATGAGAGTTTTCACATCCTATAAACTTTCATGGATCTTTCAGAACAGGCCTGTGTGACCTCTGTAATGTCAATACTTCCTGTGTGTGTGTGTGTGTGTGTGTGTGTGAAAGATTTTGGTTCAGTACATGAAAATGATGCAAAAATGCAGAGAGATTTCCATGAAGATTTTGTCTATGCACGCAGGCACACGCCTACGCACGCACACGCACACACACACACACACACACACACACACAGAATGAGAGTTCAGTCACCTCCAAAACAAGCCAATCCTTCCTGTTGGTGAACTTCTGGCAGCAGATGTGGAAGTAGCACAAACCAATACACAGGCTGATCAGAGGGTCTGTGGGAATACGCTGAAACACTGACATATACTCCCCTGCACACAAACACAGCACAGTCCAACTTTACAACACAAGCAAAACTGGCTTCAACACCCATGTTGCACTGAATCTGACGAAGATAAGTGATTGATTGTTCATTTCTGTTGTCCTGAGTGTTGTTTCTCTTGCCTGAAGAAGACATAAGACGTCAAAACGTGTTGTGTTTTGTATTGTGATTTGTTTGTCCATGTTGTTTGGCAGAGTTATTTAAATACTTAACAAAAAATTGGCTTCTATAAACCTATGTACTTGCCAAATACATCACACCTTCAGAGTTCATCAGTCACCACAGGGCAATGATTAGCATCAAATGGTTGTGGAGTGAAAGGTCGTAGGTTTGACTCTTATCAGAGACATCTATTTGTCAGATTTTTCTACCCTAGTATTTACCAGACTCATTTTTGTTCCGACTTCTCTCTGTAAGAAACAAAAACCAGGCAAACACACACAAACAAAAAACCCTAACTTTGCTGAAACTGAGTTACCATGATATTCAGAAAAACATTAAATGGACTCCTGTATCTACAGAACTGTTTACCCTTTCCATAACTATGCAGTATTCATGGCATTGGTTTTCAGTATTTCAAAACAAAGATCACTATTTAAATGCAACATTATATAAATTGCATTTTTTTTTCCAATGTGCCAATCACAGCAGTTTCAATTCTGAAGGAAAGCAGTTCTTACCTGTGACTTTCAGCAGTCCTTTACATCCTTTTGCTAAGAGACACCATAACTTCTTTTCTGTTCACTTTGTATTTTTCCTTTTTAGAAATGCTTCAAGCGTCTTGCTTATTCAACATGTAAGCATGTATACAAATATCCATTTAGCATCCTAAGAGTACACTAATAATCATTAAGAAAAAATAGCTCTAACATATCCAAGATCTCATCTTCACAGGTGTAAAAACAAGCAGTTCTGTAAATACGTTGTCCACAGTCAGATATATTTATCCAAAGCTATTCCTCCCAGGATTCAAATATTGTCATTCTCAGTAAAACCACCAACAGTCAGATATCCTAATTTGTACATCTGTTTGCTATTAGAAATAGCCTGCACGTGTATGTGTGCATTTGTGTTGTGAGTGTGTGTGTGTGTGTGTGTGTGTGTGTGTGCGTGTGCGTATGTGTGTGTGCGTATGTGTGTGTGTGTATGTGTGTGTGTGAGAGAGACACACACATTGAGAGAAAGAGAGAGGAGGGATGTGTAGGATGAAGGGGGGAAATGGGAGGGGATTCCATGAAACTTGTTTTAAAAAAATTTCAATATTTTTCTGGACAAAATTTATTTTTCCCATATGATACCCCATTAAGTGACACATCTTACAGGATAATGCAGTGCTTTTTGAAATTTACTTTCCTTATTCTTCTTTCTTAAATATGCTTACAAGAGATTACGTCAAATTTTCCTCCAAAAGTTGGACCAAAGCCAAGTTGCAGTAAGGAAAACTACTGTGGGAAGGAGGACAAGGGACAGAAGATGGGAGGCTTGACATATTAGAAGAATGGCATTAAAACAAATATGGGGAGTTTGTGTTATACTCCCTGTTTGGCTAATATACTTACCATGTCAGACCATAGCTCTGTCAGGCCGAATTTTTCTGTGGCCAATGCAGTCATAAGACAGTCACGTGATGTCACCCCACTTCCGGCCCCGGAAGAAGCCAGTGTCAACTTCCTATACGTCATTCAGCGAGGCCTGTGTGTATGGTAACCCCGAGAACCTTGGCGCCAGAGGGGAAGGTAGGGAGGGAATTAGAGTCTGACATGGTAAGTATATTAGCCAAACAGGGAGTATAACACAAACTCCCCATTTTGGCGTCATATACTGTACCATGTCAGACCATAGCAGAATTTAAAGGAATCGGAGGAGGGCGAGCGCCCTAGTGGTTCTTGGGGTTGACCGATATGGCTGCATTGGCCGCCACAAAGGAAATCCCCTTAGACCCATCAGCTCTGGTCATGCGGATATCCCTCAGGTAAAAATTAATGAAGGGATTTTCCGAACGCCAGTAGGCTGCCTCCAGAAGGTGGCGCACGGGAACAGAGTACTGGAACGCTGTGGAAGTGGCCAGTGCTCTGACCTCGTGGGCCCTGGGTGATAGGACAGGGAGATCCTTGTACGCCTGAGCATAGGTAGATCTCACCGTCTTGGAGAGCCACCTGGAGATAGTTCCCGCCGAGATATCTCTAGTATTGTTGGGGTTGAGGGAGATAAGGAGTCGTCTCTGGGAGGAGCGCCTGGGGCGTGTGCGTTCCCAGTAGTACCTGAGACACCTGGAGGGGCAAAGGTCCATGTCTCCATCTTTTTCTCCCTTTCCCAAGATGTCCGTCAGGGAACGGATGATGAGGAAGGGAGAGGGGGTGCCCGGTTCCTGATTCTTTGCCAAGAACTCCGGAAGGAACTTGAGAGAGACTGAGCCGTCCCTATGGAAGGCGATATCTCTGGGGTCACCGCTGAGGGCGTGAATCTCACTTCGTCTTCTGGCCGAGGCCAGGGCGAGGAGAAAGGTGGTCTTAAAGGAGAGGAGGTCAAAAGGAATAGAAGCAATGGGTTCAAAAGGGGGTTTTCTGAGGGCATCGAGGACCGTAAAAAGGTCCCAGAGGGGAATGCGCCTAGGGGACTGAGCTTCCCGTAGAGCAACTCCTCTAGACACCTCTCTGAGCAGAAAGTCATTGTCAAAAGAAGGGCCCCCCAGTTGACGAATGGTGGTGCAGATAGCTGATCTGTAGCCCCGAATGGAGCTAGCCGACAGCTTAAGGGAAGAGGATAGGTGGGAGAGGAAATTTCCTATTTGGATGTTGGAGGGGCAGTCATGGGGAACAGAGTTATCTGAGCACCAGGCTATCCATCTCTCCCAACGGTAGTTGTAGAGGGACTCGGTGCTGGCTCTGCGAGATGCCGAGGCTAAGTCCCGTAATCCCTGAGAGGCCCCTGCCCTGGCTAGTGTGTCTAGGACGGACTGGGGTCTGTCCGAGTGGGGGGTAGATGCAGATGTTCGCAGTTGGGCTGGCATAGAAGCCACGCGTGTAGGCGAAGCATCTTGGGATTGGAGTGAGGAAGACCTGACCGGGGTTGTCTCAGCATGTCCCAGCCAGGGCTGAGCCGGAGGGGGGGAACGTGGGTGAGGGACTTGAGGTCCGGGAACCAAGACTGGGTCGGCCACCATGGCGTTACGAGGATCAGCCTGGGTCTTTCCAGCCTCGCCTTCCTGATCACCTTGTGTAGGATGGGGAAGGGGGGAAAGGCATACGCCAGTAGGCCCGTCCAGGGGAGGGATAGTGCGTCGACTGCATACGCCTGGGGATCTGGAACGGGGGAGACGTACAGGGGCAGGTGATGGTTGAATCTGGTGGCAAACAGGTCGATCATGGGCACAAACCAATGCTCCCATACACCCGACAGGGTATGTCTGTTGAGGGTCCACTCCGTGTGAAGGAGAGACTTCGACCTGCTGAGGGAATCCGCCAGGATGTTGCGTTTCCCTGCTATGTGTCTCCGCGCGGAGGGTGATTCCCCGCGCGTGACACCAGCGAAGGAGGGCCTCTGTCCTGAGGGAGAGGCCTACGGAGCGGGCCCCTCCCCCTTTGTTGACATAGCAAGCTACCGACGTATTGTCCGTGAGGAGGAGAACAAGTCGGTGCGCGACCTTGTGCTGGAATTGGAGAAGGGCTAGCCTGACCGCTTCCAGCTCCAAGATGTTGATGTGGAGGCGTGCAGTTTGTGAGTCCCACTCCCCCGAGGCGTGACTGTCCTCCACGTGGGCCCCCCAGCCCAAGTTGGAGGCGTCTGTATAAAGTTCCAGTGGTTCCGTTGGGAGGGAGATGGGGACCCCGGTGGAGAGAGTGGCTGGAGTGAGCCACTCCTCCGTCGCCGAAATGAACCAGTGTCCGAGGGGAATGACCTGGTCCCAGCGGTCGGAGGTCTGTGACCAACGTCGGCGGAACTCCCTCTGAAGTTGGCGTTTGGGGACCCGCCCCAGGGGAATGAGGGGAGACAGGGACTCCATCATTCCTAGGAGGGAGGACAGGGTTCTGGCCGAGGTGTGGGGTGCCTGTGACAGGCGGGAGATGAGGTCCACTATGCGTGCAGACCTCTCCGGGGTCGGGGAGACTATCATGGAGATTGTGTCGCAACTCCTTCCCAGGAAGGAGAACCTCTGGCTGGGAGTGAGTTCGCACTTGTTGGGGTTTGTGACAAACCCCAGTGTGGAGCACAGACTCAGGAGGCGGGTGGTGTGGGCTTGGCACTGGGCCCGGGAGGGGGCCAAGATGAGCCAGTCGTCCAGATACACTAGGAGGCGGATGTCCTCCTGCCTGGCTAGGGAGACCATCTCCTTGACAACCTTCGTGAACAGGAAGGGTGCCAGTGAGAGGCCGAAAGGGAGGGCCCTGAACTGGAACACTCGGCCCTGCCAGACGAACCGTAGGAATCGTCTGTGGGCCGGGTGTACCAGGATCTGAAAATAGGCGTCCTTCAGGTCTATGGATGTGGCCCAGTCGAGATGATGGATGGAGTCTCGGATCTGGGTGGGGGTCTCCATCTTGAACTTGGTGGGCCTGAGGAACTTGTTGAGGGGCAAAAGATCTAGAATGGGCCTCCATCCTCCCGAGGCTTTGGGATCACAAAGAGGTGAGAGTAGAAGCCGGGGTTTGGGTGGGAAACCTCCGAGATGGCCCCTTTTTTGAGCTCTTGGACTTCCGTGCGAAGAGCTTCTGCTTTGGCGGGGGAGGGTTCGTTGGGGGAGGGAGGGGGAGATAGCATGAAGGGGGGACGCTCGTGGGCCCAAGGAAGGCGAAACCCTTCCTGTAGCACCGCCACTATCCAGGGGTTGAGGCCCATACGTCTCCACTGGTGGGCATGCCGGGAGAGGCTGCCCGCCAGGGGGGGCGAGGGTCTGGGCTGGTGGGTGGGGGATAGGGCGAGGGGGGGTGCTACCTGATCTAAGTCCCCCTCGGGCTGTCTCCCTAGTCAGCTCCGGGAGCGTGACTGTTGGCCGAACCGAAAATTTTGCTGATGGGGTTTTGGCTTAGGCCTGGGGAGAAGATTAGCTCGCTTGGCGGGCCGTGCGGTGCGGGAAGGCGATTGCCTGGGATTGGGTCTGTGCCTGGGGAAGGAACGAAGTGGGGGTCTAGCAGGGCGTGGCGGTGGCCTGGGCGCAAAGGACACAGCCTGCTTGCGTTCCTCAACTGCTTGTGCTATGACGTCAGCCGAGTAGTCGCCAAAGAGCGACTGGTCCTGGCCCGGGATGCATCGCAGGGCTGCCTTAAGCGTCGGGGAGAGAGAGGTCCGCGCCAGCACGGCATCTCTCGCGACCAACAAGCAGTTGAAGTGGCTTCTGGCTGCGCTGTCCGCCGCAGCCGAAAGGTGATGCGAAATCCTGTTAACTAGGTGTCGCATGAAAGGATCGCTGAACAAGCGAGAGTCAGGCTCTTGGTGCGCCTCAGAGCCCGAGTCCCCCGGTACTGGGATGGCACCATCGTCCTCCGGCCATAGAGCCTCCGCTCGCTGAAGGAGCATGCCCAAGTAGGTGTGTCCTGCCGTGGTGTGGAGGATGCCCATCCTGGCTACTCGGTCCCATTCCTTTAGGTTCTTAAAGGAGATGGTGCCGGAAGTAGGGGGGGGCAGGTGGGGGATCAACCGACGGTCGACTGGGAAATGCCCATCTCCCTGGTCACGGGATTGTCCGTAAACAAGGAGGCGACTGAGGGGTTCTTGCGGTCCCCGAGGAGGAAACCGACCTGGGCTGCATGTGGGGCCGAGAGGGGTCCCTGTCCTGGTGGAGGGACGGCATGCGCACCCCTGGCGCGAGTTGCTGGGCCTTCCCAAATTGAGGAGAGGGACTGGGGGGCAACGATCTTTGGTCTAGATCTCTGGGCCGGGGGGGGACCGGCGAAATGGGAGAGGGAGAGAACTTCGTCAGCGGGTGCGGCCTCCCTCCTAACGAGGTCTGGTCGCCACCGTTCTATCGTGCGGACATCGTACAATGAGGTGGAGGCTAGCTCCTCCTCATCGTCCGCCTCAGGGAGGTACTGGTCCTGAAAGGGTTCGTAGCACCCGTCATCAGGAGGTAAGTCGAGGGGTGCCTGTAGTGTGTCCCCGGTGGCCCTATAATCGGCGGCCGGGACATCGTCCTGCCGATCGGACAGCGCCCGAGGAGGGAGACCAAGGTCGACCCAGGCAAGTGAGGCTGGGTGCCACATTCGACCATATAGCTGGTCGTGCTGGGTGTTGGCGTTAAGCCACTGGTCTCTCTCGGGGGCATAGAGCCACCGGTCCCCGGGGAGGTAAACGGGCTGTGGCGGCCCTGGGGTGTGGGCAGAAAGTCCCCGGGGACCCGGGTAACCTGAATCACTGTTGGGGGGGTCTTGAGAGGCCGTGGCCTGTCGTCCCCGTCCAGGTCCGTGCACTGCACCATACACGTCCTTGGAATGGGCCTGGGAGGGCCATAATGGTACGGAGGAGGATGCGGAAGTCGAGCCCCCAACCCGCGAAAGTGCGGATTGGTCAGGATGCGGTCCCGTGTTCCTCCCCCTGGAGGAATATGTCAGGTTACCCTTGGTCCCGCTGGTAGATCCTCCCCCCGGAGGAGCGGGACCGCGGACGTTGCCCAAATGGGGATCCGAAAAGGTCGGCTCCCCAACGTCCAATACCCCTAGGGAAGAAGGTGACGTTCGATCGGGGTAGGTCGACCGTCCTTGTGCATGGGCACGGCCGGGCCCATGGCGCGGCGTGCCCGCACGCCCAGGATTATGGACACCACCGAGGTCGTGCGTCGGGGTGACCATAAGGCTGCTTCCGGAGTCGAAGCGCTCCTCGAGCTCAGGTGTTGGCTGCACCTGTGCCCGGTGGGGCCGAGCGCTATGAGTGCACGTATCAATTTGGGGGGAAAAAGAGATACGTGACTCATCAAGGCGAGTGACGGATGGTGATTCCATCCCAGATCCGTCACCCGTGCTGGTCCGCGGCTCGGCAAGGTGCCCCGGGGGCCGAGATTCGCGTGACTCAGCATGATAGTTAGAAGTCTCTGCGCGAGTCCGTAGGCTAGAGGGCAAGCTGGCCGATGGAGAAGGGGTGGGGGAGGGCGAATTCCGTTGGCTAGTCTTTGCTCGGCAGGGCCCCTTGAGGGGAGCCTTGCCCTTAGACTTTCTGGGCAGCACCTTGAGGGGAGCTTTGCCCTTAGACTTTGCAGGCAGATCAAATGAAAGGCATTTTGAAATGGTGGCCGCTTGCCTATCAGCCTTGGGACGCCGCGGTCGTGCGTCCGTCGGTTTGGTAGACGAGGAAAGATCACGCGTCCCTTCCGCGGAGAAGTCGTCTCTGTCTACCCGAACCGTACGTTCATCAGTGCGAACGGATTGCTCCGAGATGGAATCGACCCGCGGGTTCTCCGGGAAATTGAGCGAACTCCGAGCAGTGGAGTGGCTCGACCCGGCGGTGTCCTTCACCATGTTGGGCACAGGTGGATAGAGCAAACCCGGAACACACGACCGCAAAGAGGAGACAAGGTGGCCGATCGAGAAAATCAATTAATCTCGATCGTCCGTGTGGTGTCGTGCAAAGTGCTCGAGAGATCGACTGAAAACTCGAACTACCCGTACACGCCACCGGTCGTGCGACTGGTATGGCTATTAATAGCAATCTCTACACGTGGAGTATCACTGTGTATAGGTGTGATAGTTCTTGGGCACTAAATCTTAATAAGCAGATCAGTGTCACGCACCCTTACTCGAACACGTTCTACCTGTGATGGGTAAAGAGTACAGGTGTGATAGTTATTGAGCACTAAACCTTAATAAGCGGAACCAGCACAAAATGCGTGCTGAACCCGAGGCTCGGCAATATGGTGGGGGAACACGACCGGCGAGCGGTGCCGACGATCGCGAGTAACAAAGTCGCGAGAGTGCCGGTAAAAGAGACAAATCTTTTAATAAATACGCTCCCACCAAGAGCCTCACACGGCAAGAATACTCAGGGTCTAGTGCAAGCCACAACTGAATCAAGTATAGAAACAAAACACAGCAATCTTAACACAAAGGCAAGTATAGGCGAGACAGAGCACAAGACTTATCTTGCTTTGACGGCAGGCCGAAGATGAATGACGTATAGGAAGTTGACACTGGCTTCTTCCGGGGCCAGAAGTGGGGTGACATCACGTGACTGTCTTATGACTGCATTGGCCACAGAAAAATTCGGCCTGACAGAGCTATGGTCTGACATGGTACAGTATATGACGCCAAACTGTATCATTACCACAACCCAAAGCAACATACAACTATGCAGGGAACAAGGAAGTGACCTTGCTCCAACCCTAACGAGTACAGCATCCATACATTTATTTACATACGAAGCACAGATGTTCTGTCTCGAAGCAAGAGCTGCAGTTTCAGCGTGAATTTCACACGAACTGTGATTTAATTTTGAAATAGATTTACAGATGTGTTTCACTGTGACTTAAGTCCAGAAATGACAAACCCCATAACTGTAAATCTGTGATCTCCTGTCTTTCGAACTTTGTGCCAGTCTCATCGATTTGGTTGTAAAACTGCTGACCAATGAAGACTGGTTTGAGTGAAGAAGGAAAAGTATTGGACTGGTCAACCTGGTACCTATTTTTGGTAATTTTTTTGTTCTTGAGAACTGCCAAAGTGTCCCGAAATATGTTTGACATCCACCAAACTGAACATACGTAAAGAACTGATACGATGAATAAGCAGATGCACACATGTAGAAATCACATCCACTTTTTTCCTTTTTAAACTGTGTCATCTTCTCATCAAAATTCAAGATTTGAAAACAAAAAATTTCAACATTTATACACTGTCTGCTTTTTGTCATACAAAAATGAAGACATTTAAGTAAAAGCTATATTAAGAAGAAAAATCAGCACAACAAAAAAATAATAAAACAATACATGAGAAAGAAAGACACAGGCATTTTTTGCTAGCAGACTGCTCAACCGTGCCAGCCCTTCTTAATTCATCTTCGCCATTCCAAGTCTTGCATCTGTTTTCTTCATCTTCATCCTCAGTCCTCCCTTTACGATGTCATTTGTAGACTGCTACTCCCTCTACCACTGCCCCTCAGCCTCCCATTTCCCATCAGGAAAGAGAAAAAAATCCAATATAAACACATATATGCACAAGACCTTTCTACTGTATTACACAGAGAACTTACCCAGGGCACATCTGTAGCTTCCATTCTGAACACTGTTGTGGCCATTTATGATGCCCAGTGCAAGATGATCAGGCCACTGGACATATACGTAGACAAAATCATGCATGCACATATATGTACATCTGTATATGAACTGGTGAACACACACTAGAGCTTACTGATACACTCAAACATATGTGTGTAATAAAAATACGCACCCACATATGCAAACTTGCATATGCAACAATATCAAGCGATTTCATCACAATGTCTACAGCCCCAGGTTGAAATTTTCACCTTCTCCACTTGCACACTATCAAGAATTCTAAACGTAGGCCTGTTTACCCTAAAACTGCTATTGGTGTTCTTTTCAACAAAGATGAGCACATTTTCTACAAAGCGTGTGTGTAAAACTCCAGACTTAATTTAAGACTAATGAAAAGCATCTGAAAACTATCCTTTGACCCATGAGTATCTATGAAGTATATCAACTGTTGAAAATACACACACACAAACACACATATGCACAAGAGCGAGCCCATGCAAGGCAATGAGATGATCTCAGCGTAACTTTACTGACTGAATTTCTTAAACCACACTCAACATCACCGTCAGAGTCATGAAGACTTTGCCATGCCCACTTTTTTTTTCCTACTGTGACGCTGACAACAGCCACTGAGGCTCCTTGCTTCATGAACAGCATGTTGCTTTCTCCTTTCTTGCAGTCCACAAGAGACAGAGACAAATTGTGTGCTGCTCTTTGACAACACATCAAGCACAGGCAGCACACTTGTGTGATCTCTGTCAATGAAGAGTTCTATTTCCAGTTTACAAAAAATAAAAGTCCACAAACATTACTCTCCTGTCTGTCTGTCTGTCTGTCTGTCTTTCTCTTCCTCCCTCTCTTAAAAAAAACAAAAACAATTAAAACGCTCCTGTTTATGAAGATTTCCATCAAAATTGCCATTTTCTTCTATGGGTTCACCACCATTCCAGTTTTAACAAAGAGTGAGAGAGAGAAAAAAAAAGGAACATTTTTACATCAAATGCCATACCATAAGAAGACGACGCAGACAGAACTTGTGATGGCGAATTTCACTGCAGAAAATGAGACTCTGGTTGAACAAGTTCCAGGCCATTGTGTTGTCTGGATCCTGCACAGGGATTAAACCATCATCAACAGTTTGCAAATCTAGTTCATATTCATCCACATGACATTCACTCCTTGCATTCTGTCTCGAGTATCATACACCTCCTCATGGGTCAAAAATTAAGCAGAAGCCTCTGTTGGCCAAAAGTAAATCACAACTCTTTGGTACGGAAAAGTTCAATTGAACTGTCTGTCACACAAAATATTAATCACAACTCCCTGTTGAGCCAAAATACAAACCACAACTCTGTTGAGCCAAAATATTAATTTCAACTCCCTGTTGACCCAGTTTTAATCACAACTCCCTGTCAAGCCAAAAGGTAAATCCCAACTCCAAGAGGATCCAGTATGGGAATTCCCTGCTGGGCCAAAAGGTAATCACAACTCCCTATTGGGCCAAAAGGTAAATCCCACCTCCCAGAGGAGCCAATATGGTAATTTCCTGCTGGGCCAAAAGGTAATCACAATTCCCTACTGGGCCAAAAGGTAAATCCCTATTCCTTATTGGCCAAAAGTCAATCGAACTCCCTGTTACATAAAAATTTCATCACAACTTCACGTTAGGATAAAAGTCAATCACAACTTCCCGTTGGGTCAAAAGTCAATCACAACTTCCTGTTGGGTCAAAAGTCAATCACAACTGCCTGTTGGGTCAAAAGTCAATCACAACTTCCTGTTGGCCAAAAGTCAATTACAACTTCCGGTTAGGTCAAAAGTCAATCACAACTTCCTGTCAGGTCAGAAGTCAATCATAACTCCCTGTTAGGCCAAAGTGAATCAACCCCTAACCTGGATCAAAAGTTAACCACAGCTCTCTGTTGGGTCGAAAGATGAGTCCAACTCCCTTTTGAATCAAGACAAAAGCAACTCCATGTTGGTATATAATGAAATATTAAATGAGATGGGGAATAGTAAACAGTAAATGACAAACAAGCAGTAAAACTCTTTCTCTCATGATGAAATTGATTACACACCTACATGCATGTAATTAATTTCATCATGGGAGAAAGAGTTTTGCTATTTGTTCGTTATAATTCCCTGTTGGGTTAAAAGATAATCATGACTCTCTGTTGGGTTAAAAGATAATCCCAACACCCTGGTAGGTCAAAAGATCAAAACTCTCGGTCTAAAGATAAAACTTCCTGATCAATTAAAAGATAATCACAACTCCTACTTGGGTCAAAAGTCAATTACAACTTTTGATTGGGTCACAAGCTGATCAAAACTCTCTGTTCAGCTAAAGTTCATCAAAAATACATGTTGAGCCAAAATGCATCGCCCCCTGTCTTGCTAAAAGAATGTTACAAATCCCAGATGGGCAAAAAGTTAATTATAACTCCATGTCAGGCTAAAAGTTACCCATGTATCATAGTAAATCACAACTCATAACTCACACATTCGTAGCTGAATGTTGAGACTCTTGAACGTTGATATTACTAACTCTTACTTCAGATTAGTAATTTTTGTTGACGTTATCATGCTGAAAACATTTTAGGGGTAAACTGGTCTCTAATCACTACTTCCAGTTTGACAAAAACGTAATCACAACTCTCAGCTGGGTCAAAAGTTAATCACAACTTCCTGTATGCCAAGCATTACTCACAACTCTCTGTTGGAGCTGATGGTCCAAAGCCAGCAGACCTTGAGTTCAAACCATCCGTGAGGTCAGATGTTAATGCTTGAAACTTTCTCTGACCACCTAACAGTGAATGGGTACCCTGACTGAGGTTTGAGAATAAGGAAGGTGGCAGAGGCTGCCGAGCTCAAGCAAGGGCTAAAACTGTCGTAACTCCATGCTCCAAAAACAACCAGTTTCAAACAGTTCACTGTCCCTACAACCATTAGGCAATGGGAATTTAACATTTAGCTTTTAATCCCCACAAGCTGTTTAAGACTGTTGATGGATTTTTTGCTTTCCCCAAGTACGTCCTTTCTTTCTTAAACAACAGATGACACACGAAAGCTCATGAGGAGTGCAAGCATGCACTCACACAGTTGTTCAGCAGAGTGAGGCGAGTGACCCACCTTCAAGCACATTTCTTTGATGAAGTTGTAAGCAAACTGGCCGTTCTTGGTCATCAGACAGACTGTCAGGCACAGAAACTCTGCATCCTGAAACATACAACATACTTTGCACAACAAGGAGAATAGACGCTTTTTCATAGAGCAGCTCGGAAACCTTTACACTGAAGTTCTGGACATATGTAAAAAAAAAAACAGCAGCACTAATTTGGAGATATAAGAACAGTGCCATCAGATCAAAACTGACACTTTCGCTTGTAACTGTTCTGTCAGTCCTTTCGCACACATGCTAAATTAAGACAGCAGAATTGCAGAAGATTATTCTACCCATGGAGTCGAGATACTTGAGAATTTTTGCACATCTCGTGCACTAAACATGTGACAACAGTGAAGTCCACAGAAGCAGACAGCCTGCGAGTCACTACGAAGACCTGCTGACTTCTGTGAGGAAACGAAAGCTGAAGTGCTTGCTTCGCTACGACATGCAATAAGTTCAAGCTCTCTGTCCGCTGGCCACTTCATCATCCAGTCCCTAGCCCAAACGATCAGAGATGGAGCAGTTTAAACTGTCTGGTCAGAGCAATGAAGATGTAGCTTCAGAGGACTGAGTCTGGCTTCCAGTGTTCCCATCTATGGCATAACAATGGAACATGATGACAATGATAAGGGAAAGGAGAGAGGCTGTCGAATCCAAATCACTGGAGAGTAAGTCCTTCAACCATTCACTGGCTAACTCTGAAACCAGACTCAGTAAAGACATGCTTGAAGTATCACATATACAAGTAGCAGCACTGTTTAAAACAAGCACCTCAAGTGACACAGCCTACAATCCATCATAAGCAGGAGCCACAGACAGCAATATCAACTAAATCATCAATAACAAAGTAAATCAAAATTACAAGGAAAAAAGCAAAACAAGAATTCAAACGCAGACTTCATGTAGCAAGAAGAAGAAAAAAGCAAGAGAACAACTGAAACACCACAGAAACAGAACCATAAAAACGGAACAAAAAACTTACAAAAACAAACAGACTTAATTATAAACACACATGAACAGTTATTTGAGTGAACAAGTATAACAGCATCATTATCATTAAAAGAAAACAAAAAAATTTTACGACAAAATATACAGAACACTCACTCTGTTTTTTTTGGGGTCATTGGTGAAGGCTGGACAGGTCAAACCCAGCAAGGTCACCTCTGCCAGTTCCTCCAAGTTGTCCTCCTCCAGGAGGACGTTGCACAGCTGAACAGACAACCACACACTTTTATACAAAACACATCAACAACATGCTGAATTAATAAAACATGAAGCAGAACGTTGCACAGCTGAACAGACAACCACATACTTTTATACAACACACATCAACAACACACTGAATTAATCAATCATAAAGCAGAACAATTCACAGCTGAACAGACGACAACACACTTTTATACAATACACATCAACAAATTAAATTAATAAAACATGAAGTAGAACGTCGCACAGCTGAACAGACCGCAACCAAACACATCCATGTAATGTACATCACCAACAAATATGTAAATATAAAATACATATATGACACATATCATAAGCAAGACAAAAAAAAATGATTGGATGTAAGGCTGCAGAGCTGAACGCACCTCAGTTACCCGTCTGTGTGACAGTTCATCAGCCCAAAAATTCATTGATACAAACTTATGGAACAGAATGTTGAAGAGCTGAACAGAACCTTGCCCAACAAATTTACATGAAACAGATCTGTAACAAATTAGGTTCATACACAAAATATGGAACACAATGCTGATGAGCTGAACACGTCACCACATCTATATCACATACATAAAGTTAATAAATACCTTTTTTTTTTAATGGCCTGGAACAATACAGTACTGAAAGACCGTCACACAAACCATCTACACTGACGGCAAGCAAATATAGAGATAAATAAAACATGGAGCATAATAGAACAGATCACCACACAATATGTTTGCATCACATGAATCAACAAGAAAAACAAACAGAAAAGGAACATTAAGTAGAATGTTGCAAAGAGCACACACACTTCAATTCATCTTTATAATGTACATCAACATCGAATCAAATGAATAAAAAAAAGGAGATGGAACTGACTTTCATAGCTGAATGCAATACCATACAACATGTTAATGCAATGCACACCAAGCTGAAATGACAATGAAATGAATGCCGCACAGCTGAACACAGCACCACACAAAACATCCGTACAGGTCAACAGACATAAAGAACAAAATAAACAAACACAAGACGGAGTGGTACTCCGAACAGCTGAACCCATCACCACCAATGATATCTATACAACACTGGTCAACCGGAGAGACGAATTCTTCAAAGAATGAGAGTAGAGAGTTGTAGGGTTGAACCGACACCCATCCAAAACACCTGTATTACATGGAGCAACATCACATCTGTGTTATATAAAACAACAACAAAGCAACAACAACAACACACACACACACACACACACACCACACACACACACACACACACACCTGTAAACACACACACACACATACACAGGCGTGCGCACACACACACACACACACACACACAGATGGTGCAGCCAGGTGCACAGGCAACATAACACAAAGCATCATACTTCAAAGACTACTGACAAGATAAAATACACTACTTTTTTCTTCAAGGGGAAAAAAAGAGTATACAACAATATAAAGGAATGATAACGATATAAAGGAACAGGCCATGGAATGATGCAAAGGCAGCAGAATTAAAAAAAAAAAATGAAAACATGGAAGCTTGAGACTATACAAAAAATAGAACTGGAAACATATGAATGACACAGCAAGAAGGGCAGTATGGAGAGCTCAGACGTCCACATGCATGAAACCATATCTGACTTAATCTAAATCTGCACCAACTTGTAGAAGTTCTTTAATATTAAAAAAAATAAATAAATAAAATAACAATGATTTATTGAAATGTTGAAGAACAGCTTATCTGAATCAATAGAAAAAAAAATTGCCTGTCCCTTTGATTCAGATCTACACCAAACTGCAGTGTGTTCGTCCACGGATCACACTCCATCTTTTCTCCCAGTTTCTTTACACTGTGTTCAGTAGTTTTTGTCTGATCCTGCTGCCCGGGGGGGGGGGGGGGGGGGGGGGGACAGCAGACTAAGGCAAACACCTGGGGCAGAGCTCCAAGGAAAACCATACAAACAGTGAATACAAGAAATCAGTGACAAAGACTAAGTGACTGACATGCTTATAGAAAAAAAAACCAAAAAAAAAAACCAATGATGGTGATATGTAATAACGAATCTGAAAAGCAAAGAGCAGGCAACAGACCAGTGCATGAATAGACATCCAAAAGCATCCTTTGTACACTAAGAGGTAAGAAGCAATAGGTAGCACTGCAAGCCTGATTTGAAGGACACTTACAATAAAATTTGTAACAACAGTCAATTAATTGTTCCACAATAATTAAAGGTGTACACATATACACATACTCTAAATCGCACATGTACAAATTTAAATACAGTCAAGAACGCTTTACCCCGATCTGGATAAACCTAAATTTGGGTCAACATGAATAAGCTGATTGCTCCCAACAGTTTTATTCAGCTGACCTTAAGTTAGTTCAACCCAAATTCAGCTACTGGCAAATAAGACTTTTAGTCATTTTCTGGACAAGGTTATTCAACGTTTTAAAGATACACACACTTTCACACATTCAATATGTTTTTGTCTCATGTGACATTACATGCGCACATAGTGCAACCTGAGCTTACCTTAATGTACAAATCCCACAGATCGTCACTACTGACTTTACTTTCCTTTGCTTCCGACTCCGAGGCCTTGTCTTTCTTGGATTCAGTATCTTTGTCAGAACCTTAAAATGAAACAAAGAACAATTACATATACACAAGGCAATATTATATTTTGCTCTGTGTGTGTGTGTGTGTGTGCGGTGTGTGTGCGCGAGTACATGTGTGTGTGTGTGTGTGTGTGTGTGTGTGTGTGTGTGTGTGTGTGTGAGAATGAGCAAGAAAGAGAGAGAAAAAGAGAGACAGAGGGCGAGTGAGTGTGTGTGTGTGATTACTGTGTGTGTGTGTGTGTGTGTGTGTGTGTGTGTGTGTGTGTGTGTGTGTGTGTGTAGTGTGTGTGTGTGAGTGTGTGTGTTTTTGCGTGTGTGCATGCAGGTGCGTATAGTTTTGTTTATCAGTGTATAAAATCATTTAGAATACCCTGTTTTATGATATAACACTGGAGTCATGTGTCCTAAAATCTGATTATGTCAAATTAGATCACAAGGCTGTTTCAATTCATTTTCTGTTAAGGACAAATATTGCGAAACTTTAATTAAGCCTGTCAGAAATCTGCTTCACAACCACATGTATTTCCATCGAAGTATTCATTGAAAAGCATGAACATTACAAAGATATACATCCTGCTGATCAGCTGAGTTCAAACACCTATTTGGGTTGGGAAAAATCAGTACAGAAACTCAAGCTTACAACACATACATCCATCCAGTACTTCCATTTTATAGATGCTTTAATTGTAATGACATCATGATCATCATTCTAAAGAAAACACTAAGCTTTCGAGTAATAGCAATAAGTCGCTTCAAACACTCATTGCCAGAAGTGATGAAGATAAGTGATTGCTCGTTCATATTTGTTGTCCTGAGTGTTTTGTATCTTGCCTGAAGAAGACCTAAGAGGTCGAAACGAGTCTTGTTTTGTCTTGTGATTTTTTGTCTATGTTTTTTTTTCTTTTTCTTTTTGGCAGTGCACTATTAATTACATTTAAAATTTGTTTTGATTTTCACCTGCAGTCGCCTCACTTTGCAGCTAGATCTGACCTCAGTGTCGGATTTAATATGACATATGGAGAGGTTGGTGTATTCAGTATTCCACAGGCTGCAGAGATATTGACTTTTTTTTTGTTCAAGTTCTTGAAAAACTTTCGATATTAAAGCTACATGGGTTGGCTCTCAGATGATTACATGCATACACCTATGCACACACACACAAACGAACACACACACACACACACAATGTATGCACACTAACGAAAGAAAAAAAAAAATTCTTTTCTGAAAAAGTACCAAGAAAGAAAGAAACCAACACCATTTACACAATTCAAATCACGCAGTTAAACTTTTCGCATCCTTAAAGGAAATTAAAAACAGGCTGCGCTAAGGCATTACCCTTAATTCCTCACCCCCAGTTTACCAGGAGTAAAAAAAAAAATTTAATGAAAAACATAACTGTTGTTACCAAAAACTGGAGTACAAAAAAGCGATGAGGACAAACACAAAAGAAATGGACAAACAGCTATCCACTTTGGGTGGTGCTTATAGTCTTACTACCAAGCTGTCAGATTAGAAAAAAGCTGACACTGCATGATTTGTAATGAGAGATAATGAAAAATATATAGCAAAACCTACTCAGACTTCCTGAAACAGACAGAGGTGAAAGGGCTACAAATGCAGAAAACCATGGATGATAATGCACAGAAACAGAGGAAGCCTGAAAAGAAGTAAAAGAAAGAAAACTACTACCAACAGGTGGAGACAACTGATTCTGAAAGAATACCTTTCACAAGCTGCTGACCTACAGACCTCCAAATTTGAATCATCTGGGTTGTAGGTTACCAGCCTACAAACCAGAGTATATGACTGGATGAGGCTCCACCAAACTATTCTCCTGTCATTTTGCTGCTACACATTCATATACACTTAGCAAAACACTCAACAATATGGTACGCTGAAGACATCAGCTGCCAAGCAGAATTAAAAACAAAAACCACAAAAAAAGAGAAGACAACCCACTCACCCTGCGAGTCACTCTGGCTCGTCTTTCCTTCTATGTAGGTTTTCAAGGCTCCCTTACGGTGTCTCATCGACCTGTAGCCAAACACAACTGCAAACAAACCCAGTTCAATTCCTTGTAGTCACTCATCATTTTACTACCATCACAGGTTTTCCACCTACAAACCAACCCATTTCAATTTTGTTGTCACACATCATTTTACTACCATTGTAGGTTTCCCTACCACACTCCTTTGAACTGAATTAAGTTTTCAATGATTTGAGGACTTTTTCTTTTCTTTAACACACCATTCATGAGCAGTCATGCCTCACTTTGGGGTCAGGGTGTGGATTAAGCATACTGTCTTTCCACACAGCACTGAACTGAGTGTCCATATCAGGCATTCAGTAGATATAATAGGAATTACAACTCCTCTTGATTTTATTTTTCTAATCTAATTTTCCATTTCAATAAGCACTTCATGGATCTGGTTTTCTGTATGTGTAAGAGGTCATCCTTTAGGCATCCACTGCTATAACCCACCCTGAACAGAATCAGGCAACATTTACCACTGAGTGGAGAGAGAGGGTTTAGCCATACAGAATCCCTCCCATTTTCAACAGGTAATCTGAATATTGATTTTTCATATGTCTTATGCGTTCTATGTTTCCCATTTTTCTGTTTCAATTGTGAAGCAAAGACAAAGCCCTCATTGTGGACATCAAAATATAATGACTTATTTATTCTCAAGACTATCAAAAGCTGTAAATCCATAATACTGCATGACTTATCAAGAAAAATGTCTAACACAGCATCATAAATCTGAAATATTATGAACAGGATGCAAAACGCAGATTCTTACTGCTGAAGTAACCAACTCAAAAGCAAATCTAGTTTCTTACTCTTCGAGTAGCCAATCTTGTGGTTTTCTTGGAAATAACTGAACAGCAGCCGGCGGCTGGTGGCAGTGAACTCGCGATAGCGCTTCTGAGAGAACAGCAGGTGGCACTTATGTAGAAGCAGCGTCTGGTCCTCCAAGTTAACCTCACTGGTGTCCCCCCCACTGGCTGAAATCATATCATAGGCACAATGCAAAAGTGTTCAAACTCTGAACTCTGTGTCTGTTAATTACCCAAAATAAACTGATGAAAGGAATAACGGTCAATCAAAGAAATTTATCACTCTTAGAAATAGATATTCAACGTTTCATATTGTTCATGCTATCATGTAATGCAAAGTTCTATAAAACTGCACATATCCACACTAGGGACCTCTGCCTTGTCGTGCAACATTCTCCATTCTTGTTCCACAAATAAATTCTCTCTAAAAACACCCCCAGAAATGCTTCAAATCTAGGTTTTCAAAGGGCCCTTCAACGCAGACAAAACCCCAGACCTAGGAGCAAAACCACTTTCAATCTGTGTCAGTTTGCTTTACAAATCTTTGCTGTTAATAATCGTGTTCCTTGACTGCTTTGTATTGTGGATGAGGGATGGCATTCAATGCTGCACGACACATAGAAATATGTCTTTCTCATTAAAAACAGTTTGAAGTATGGCAGTTTCCAACCCCCTCATCTACTGATTGCTGTCTCAACAAGCTTAAGATCTGTTCTGTTGTGTAACATAAGAAAATGTCTTCTAGATTTAACAGTTATCTATAGGGTGCTAAATGTAAATCAATTACCAAGCGTAATAATATTTACGCATACTGATGTAGAATTAAAGGTCCAGACTACCTGACCTTTGAGTAAAAGGGCTCCAAATCATGTTCAACCATATTTTACAAACATATATCTACTGTCTCACTTTCCTTGAATGTTTTTGTATTGTTGACAATGATATTCATATCCCATGACATATTGAAACATACCTTTTATATGTAAAATCCATGTGAAGTGAAGCAGCTTAAGACTCAAAATACCTTCCACTTCCTGTCTTGCCCATCTAAAGACTTGTTCTTCATTTATGATGGCAAAAGACGTCTAGATCTAATGGTTTTGATATGAATCGGTAAACCAGCTCTCAATATGAAACGGTTAATTTTCGTCACCACTAAATATGATGTCTCAGGCTGATCGCATTGTCTAGAGGATGGGTACCGGGGTGTCCAAGCAACTGTCCGTTCAAATTTCTTGTTTAAATGTTTACGCAGCAGCTGAAAAAAGACATATTTTTTTCCATAAAATTAGCACTCCCTCGGGAGCAGGCTTCCCCACAGCATTATTATTAATCTACTCCTCAGAATGCCCTGAACTCCTCCTCATTGTATCAATCTTATCATGCAATTAGTTGGCAAAGCTGTGTGACAGCCCAGTACACCTGATGAAATGGTCTGTGGAATGCCAACTGCAATTATATGGGTACAAGCAAATCTAAGCCGACTCAATTTTGATATCAAGATGAAAACTAGAGGTTTCTCAACAGTTTAATTCATACTGAATAGCTGCTTTAAAAAAGGAGTCTTCGTAGAATGGTAAACAAATATATGAAATGTTCCAGTAAAACAAAACTTTAAAATGTGGGAGTTTATATTCCCGAGGCATCTTAATTTGGAACACATCTTCAATACAACTTTTCTCTCCCTCTCTTTCACACGCACAATCACACACACATATAAGGAAGGACATTCACATACACAATAATGAATCCGCACCTACAAAAACAAACATAAACACATGTTTCTCTAGACATATATACTGACACATGCTTAAAACCACAAAACGTTCTTCCAACCAACAGTCCTCTTTCACTTGCAAGTCTAAAACAGTCTTCTATCAAATCATCATCTTACTTCCAGACAAAACCTGCAGAGCTTCATCGTGTCGACCAATCTGCTGCTGCAATGCCGACAGGGAGACACGCCCACCGAGATGATTGGGTGCCAGTTCCACCACTTTGCTGAACGCTTCCACTGCCTCAACCAGGTGGCCAACAGCACTCAAGCTCTCTCCGTACCTCAACCACACTGCCGCCTGAAAGGAATAATGGTTGCATGCTCAACTTAAGGGGACAAGTGGAATGTCCTGCTCTATTTCTTATTCCTCCCCTCACCTCTCCTCCTGGCATTCTACTGTAAACTCTCCTTTCAGTTTTGGTTTGGTTTGGTTTGGTTTGTTTGTTTGGGGGTGGGGGTTGTGGGGGGTGGATGAGAGACATTCTTTTCTCAATGCCAACGTCCAGAAACCTTTAAAAACTGGATGTTTTTGTGGGAGGTAAATCTGGTATTAACAAAGAGGGGAAAAGAGTTTTAATGAAAAAAAAAAAAAAGGAACAAAGCCTGTAAAGGGAGCAAATCATACGACTGGAGGTAAATCTAGTACAAAAACACAAATATGCAGAAAAAGACATTTCTTAAAGGAGCAAGAATATGTCTGGGGATGAAAAGACTGGTAAGGTGGGAAAAGGGGAGGGAAGGGGAGTAAATCTACTACAAAGAGGAAAAAAAATCCAGAAGAATGCGTCTTTGATTTATTTGGAGAGGTAAATCTAGTGCGACAAAAATATTCCAAAACAAGAAAGTCTGTAAAGGGAGATCAGTCTAGTACACACACACACGCACACAACCAACAAAATGAGATTTAAAAAAATTTGTTTAAAAATCCAGTCTCGAAACGGAGGGATTTTTAAAAGGTCTGTAGATCCAACAGAGAAAAAGAAAAGAGAAATATTCCAGAAAATCCACTCTTTAAAATGAGGAAATCTGTATTGGGAGACAGATATAGTACAGAAAGAGACTAGAAAACATGCTGCCAGGACAAAGTGGCTAAAATTCAGACTCACAGAAAGGAAGTCATGGGTTTGATTTCTACCAGAGCCTTTTATTTGCAGGATTTTTCTGCCCTGACCAGCTCAGACTCAGAGTTGAGTTAGCAATGGGTTCGACTGGGAAGACTGCGACACACAGTTGAGTTTCATCCACATGGTGGATGTGTATCTGACAGTGTTGCTCAAATTTCTTAACACTGCAGGTATCTGAATCTCTTGGGCCTGGTTGATGCCAGGACATAAAAGGAAAGTAAGTGTAGAGAACAGCCATGTCATGCAGTCTCAAGACCTGCATGGAAATCCATAGGATCATCTTCATCATCCTCATCGATCATCGTGAAACAAAGAGTTTCAAGTTCTGTGGCCCTTCATACCCCGCTCTCACGGTCAATTCCGTTTCGATTATCTCTCCACTTCTATGCCCGTGGTGTGTTTCTGAATCACCAGTGTCCGCAATTTCGTGGGGACTGACCTGGACGGACACTGTGGCAGAGGGAGAGCTCACTCACGCTGACTCCGTGACTAAGCAATTACTGTTGTCATAGAAGGTTTAGTAAGTGATGTCCTGCGAATGTTGGCTCACAACAGGCACCACAGAACACAACCTTAGTGACTGGCAGCAGTGCAGTCTTTCCTGTAGTGATTGCCTCATGATAACATTGACCACTCCCCATGAATCCCTGACACCAGGGCTTCAGCGGGTCTCGCCAGGCTGTGGCTGTGGATGATGGACCACCAAATGATGACAGAAAAAAAAAAATGTTGCACACAATCTGGTCTTTAATTTTTAAAGAAGGGAATCTTTATTGGGAGGCAGTTCAACAATGAAAAAGACAATGATTTATAATATTCCAGAAAATACAGTTTCTGAATGGATGGATTTTTTTATTGGGTGTGTCTGTAGTGGAAGGTTTGACTGTGCCACAAATATTTCCCAAGCATATCCCAGTATTCATGGATTAGTGGAGGTTCTTACCAACAGGTTCACTGGCACTTCAATGGCTTCTACAGCAGCCTCAAAATGAACTAAAACTGATCCATCATTTTCATGATGTAGACTTTCTCCGAACCCACAAACTTCAGGTCAACAGACTGCACAAACAAATCCTGATGGCATGTCCAGGAAGGTTGTAAATACAAATCACTCTGCTTGTGTGCGAGTGTGTGCATGCATACATCCGTGTGTGTGTGTGTGTGTGTGTGTGTGTGTGTGCAAGCAAGTGTGCACCCGTGTGCATGCCCCTAAAACAACACATTCTTAACAAAAGTATAATGTCACACTAAAGCATTCTACTGACACAATAAAGTTGTAATCCACACATACCCCCAGTCTACCCCTTAAGATTAAAGAGATTACAGTTTAACTGTTCCTCAAACCGCTGGCACTACCTGGCTGTAGTTGCTGGACTGGACACAGCGTTTCAGAATGGGCAGAGCCTCACTGTAATGTTCTGTCTCCATGTAGGCGTCAACCACATCCAAGAACCGCTCCCCGTTTCCGTCCTCATCCACGTCCTCTTTCAGCAGCGTCTTCACTAGATGCTGTGGAAGCAGGAGACACCCAGCAGTGAGCAATGGTGCTATCTCTATGAGACACTGATGCTGACTTCAGCCCAAAAGTCGTCAACCATAAGACGAATAAATAATGAACAGTGATGTTGCCTGTCCTGGCTTCACCTTAAAATCAAACAATTAGAACACTTAACACTGTTACTATCCAAGACACTGGTTCTGATTTCAACTAAAAATAATATTTCTTTACATTTCTAAGACACTGATTCTGACTTCAGAAAAAAAAAACAAGAAAAAGAAAAAAAAAAATTAGCAACACAACAGCTGTAACTATGAGCACCAGCGTTGTGGATAGTTACAATCCTAACGATGTTAACAATGATTTCAGTTTTGTTACCTTCCTAGGTCACAGTTCCCGACTTAAGACAAATAGTGAACACTTCTGTAACCTTCACGGCTCAACACTTCTGCCAAAAATCAGCCAGCTGAAAAGATGACCAGTAACCAGTGATGCTATCCATCCCTCACAGCCCCTACCTCTGCTTGCCGGTCAAAGCCGAGGTTGATGAGACAGCTGCACAGTTTGGTCAGCAGGTCCAGGGGAAACCCTGTGGTAAATTGACCGGCACCTTCACGCTGAAATCACAGTCAACAAAATCATGGTCAACACCTATGTAACAGCAGGGCTTCCAATTGCTGGTGCACCCCTGATATTTTTGCATAAAAGGTTGAAATGGTGCATCACTTATCGTGTTTGTGCACATGCTGTTAGGCAGTCAACAAATATTGCCTGTCCACAACACTGCAGTTTGTTCCGAGACATGAATGATTAGCTTTCAATCAATTTGTAATCATAACAAGTGACAAAACTCTCTCTGATTCGAGGAAGAATGGTATTTTCTGCAAAAGTCGGCTGTACACATTCCATGTTCTTTGTACTGTGCAATCAGCAGTGAAAAGAAATGGGGAGTTTGTGTTATACTCCCTGTTTGGCTAGTATACTTACCATGTCAGACCATAGCATTCAACGGCAGTTAGCCAGCTCTGTCAGGCCGAATTTTTTCCGTGGCCAATGCAGTCATAAGACAGTCACGTGATGTCACCCCACTTCCGGCCCCGGAAGAAGCCAGTGTCAACTTCCTATAAGTCATTCAGCGAGGCCTGGTGTATGGTGACCCCGAGAACCTTGGCGCCAGAGGGGAAGGTAGGGAGGGAATTAGAGTCTGACATGGTAAGTATACTAGCCAAACAGGGAGTATAACACAAACTCCCCATTTTGGCGTCATATACTTTACCATGTCAGACCATAGCAGAATTTAAAGGAATCGGAGGAGGGCGAGCGCCCTAGTGGTTCTTGGGGTTGACCGATATGGCTGCATTGGCCGCCACAAAGGAAATCCCCTTAGACCCATCAGCTCTGGTCATGCGGATATCCCTCAGGTAAAAATTAATGAAGGGATTTTCCGAACGCCAGTAGGCTGCCTCCAGCAGGTGGCGCACGGGGACAGAGTACTGGAACGCTGTGGAAGTGGCCAGTGCTCTGACCTCGTGGGCCTGGGTGATAGGACAGGGAGATCCTTGTACGCCTGAGCGTAGGTAGATCTCACCGTCTTGGAGAGCCACCTGGAGATAGTTCCCGCCGAGATATCTCTAGTATTGTTGGGGTTGAGGGAGATAAGGAGTCGTCTCTGGGAGGAGCGCCTGGGGCGTGTGCGTTCCCAGTAGTACCTGAGACACCTGGAGGGGCAAAGGTCCATGTCTCCATCTTTTTCTCCCTTTCCCAAGATGTCAGAACTCCGGAAGGAACTTGAGAGAGACTGAGCCGTCCCTGTGGAAGGCGATATCTGTGGGGTCACCGCTGAGGGCGTGAATCTCACTTCGTCTTCTGGCCGAGGCCAGGGCGAGGAGAAAGGTGGTCTTAAAGGAGAGGAGGTCAAAAGGAATAGAAGCAATGGGTTCAAAAGGGGTTTTTCTGAGGGCATCGAGGACCGTAAAAAGGTCCCAGAGGGGAATGCGCCTAGGGGACTGAGCTTCCCGTAGAGCAACTCCTCTAGACACCTCTCTGAGGAGAAAGTCATTGTCAAAAGAAGGGCCCCCCAGTTGACGAATGGTAGTGCAGATAGCTGATCTGTAGCCCCGAATGGAGCCAGCCGACAGCTTAAGGGAAGAGGATAGGTGGGAGAGGAAATTTCCTATTTGGATGTTGGAGGGGCAGTAATGGGGAACAGAGTTATCTGAGCACCAGGTTATCCATCTCTCCCAACGGTAGTTGTAGAGGGATTCGGTGCTGGCTCTGCGAGATGCCGAGGCGAAGTCCCGTAATCCCTGAGAGGCCCCTGCCCCGGCTAGTGTGTTTAGGACGGACTGGGGTCTCTCCGAGTGGGGGGTAGATGCAGATGTTCGCAGTTGGGCTGGCATAGAAGCCACGCGTGTAGGCGAAGCATCTTGGGATTGGAGTGAGGAAGACCTGACCGGGGTTGTCTCAGCATGTCCCAGCGAGGGCTGAGCCGGAGGGGGGAACGTGGGTGAGGGACTTGGGGTCCGGGAACCAAGACTGGGTCGGCCACCATGGCGTTACGAGGATCAGCCTGGGTCTTTCCAGCCTTGCCTTCCTGATCACCTTGTGTAGGATGGGGAAGGGGGGAAAGGCATACGCCAGTAGGCCCGTCCCGGGGAGGGATAGTGCGTCGACTGCATCCGCCTGGGGATCTGGAACGGGAGAGACGTACAGGGGCAGGTGATGGTTGAAGCTGGTGGCAAACAGGTCGATCATGGGCACAAACCAATGGTTGCGCGACACCAGCGAAGGAGGGCCTCTGTTCTGAGGGAGAGGCCTATGGAGCGGGCCTCTCCCCCTTTGTTGACATAGCAAGCTACCGACGTATTGTCCGTGAGGAGGAGAACAAGTCGGTGCGCGACCTTGTGCTGGAGTTGGAGAAGGGCTAGCCTGACCGCTTCCAGCTCCCACTCCCCGAGGCGTGACTGTCCTCCACGTGGGCCCCCCAGCCCAAGTTGGAGGCGTCTGTATAAAGTTCCAGTGGTTGGGTTGGGTTGGGAGGGAGATGGGGACCCCGGTGGAGAGAGTGGCTGGAGTGAGCCGCTCCTCCGTCGCCGAAATGAACCAGTGTCCGAGGGGAATGACCTGGTCCCAGCGGTCGGAGGTCTGTGACAAACGTCGGCGGAACTCCCTCTGAAGTTGGCGTTTGGGGACCCGCCGCAGGGGAATGAGGGGAGACAGGGACTCCATCATTCCTAGGAGGGAGGACAGGGTTCTGGCCGAGGTGTGGGGTGCCTGTGACAGGCAGGAGATGAGGTCCACTATGCGTGCAGGCCTCTCCGGGGTCTGCCAGACGAACCGTAGGAATCGTCTGTGGGCCGGGTGAATCAGGATCTGAAAAATAGGCGTCCTTCAGGTCTACGGATGTGGCCCAGTCGCGATGATGGATGGAGTCTCGGATCTGGGTGGGGGTCTCCATCTTGAACTTGGTGGGCCTGAGGAACTTGTTGAGGGGCGAAAGATCTAGAATGGGCCTCCATCCTCCCGAGGCTTTTGGGATCACAAAGAGTAGAAGCCGGGGTTTGGGTGGGAAATCTCCGAGATGGCCCCTCTTTTGAGGAGGTCTTGGACTTCCGTGCGAAGAGCTTCTGCTTTGGCGGGGGAGGGTTCGTTGGGGGAGGGAGGGGGAGATAGCATGAGGGGGGGGACGCTCGTGGGCCCAAGGAAGGCGAAACCCTTCCTGTAGCACCGCCACTATCCAGGGGTGAGGCGTATGCGTCTCCACTGGTGGGCATGCCGGGAGAGGCTGCCCGCCAGGGGGGGCGAGGGTCTGGGCTGGTGGGTGGGGGATAGGGCGAGGGGGGGTGCTACCTGATCTAAGTCCCCCTCGGGCTGTCTCCCTAGTCAGCTCCGGGAGCGTGACTGTTGGCCTAACCGAAAATTTTGCTGATGGGGTTTTGGCTTAGGCCTTGGGAGAAGATTAGGTCGCTTGGCGGGCCGTGCGGTGCGGGAAGGCGATTGTCTGGGATAGGGTCTGTGCCTGGGGAAGGAACGAAGTGGGGGTCTAGCAGGGCGTGGCGGTGGCCTGGGCGCAAAGGACACAGCCTGCTTGCGTTCCTCAACTGCTTGTGCTATGACGTCAGCCGAGTAGTCGCCAAAGAGCGACTGGACCTGGCCCGGGATGCATCGCAGGGCTGCCTTAAGCGTCGGGGAGAGAGAGGTCCGCGCCAGCACGGCCTCTCTCGCGACCAACAAGCAGTTGAAGTGGCTTCTGGCTGCGCTGTCCGCCGCAGCCGAAAGGTGATGCGAAATCCTGTTAACTAGGTGTCGTATGAAAGGATCGCTGAACAAGCGAGGGTCAGGCTCTTGGTGCGCCTCAGAGCCCGGGTCCCCCGGTACTGGGATGGCACCATCGTCCTCCGGCCATAGAGCCTCCGCTCGCTGAAGGGGCATGTCCAAGTAGGTGTGTCCCGCCGTGGTGTGGAGGATGCCCATCCTGGCTACTCGGACCCATTCCTTTAGGTTCTTAAAGGAGATGGCGCCGGAAGTAGGGGGGGGCAGGTGGGGGATCAACCGACGGTCCGACTGGGAAATGCCCATCTCCCTGGTCACGGGATTGTCCGTAAACAAGGAGGCGACTGAGGGGTTCATGGGTAGATTGGTCTAGATCTCTGGGCCGGGGGAGAGGGAGAGAAATTCGTCAGCGGGTGCGGCCTCCCTCCTAACGAGGTCTGGTCGCCACCGTTCTATCGTGCGGACATCGTACAATGAGGTGGGGGCTAGCTCCTCGTCATCGTCCGCCTCAGGGAGGTACTGGTCCTGAGAGGGTTCATAGCACCCGTCTTCAGGAGGTAAGTCGAGGGGTGCCTGTAGTGTGTCCCCGGTGGCCCTATAATCGGCGGCCGGGACATCGTCCTGCCGATAGGACAGCGCCCGAGGAGGGAGACCAAGGTCGACCCAGGTAAGTGAGGCCGGGTGCCACATTCGACCATGTAGCTGGTCGTGCTGGGTGTTGGCGTTAAGCCACTGGTCTCTCTCGGGGGCATAGAGCCACCGGTCCCCGGGGAGGTAAACGGGCTGTGGCGGCCCTGGGGAAAAACCATGGTAGGTAGGCCGCACTCAAGGTCTGACCAGCGCGTTGGGCGAATGCGTAGGTCAGACATCCGCCGAGTCGTAGCCACGAGACCCTCTTCTTCTTGTAGGCAGAAAGTCCCCGGGGACCCGGGTAACCTGAATCACTGTTGGGGGGGGGCTTGAGAGGCCGTGGCCTGTCGTCCCCGTCCAGGTCCGTGCACTGCACCATACACGTCCTTGGAATGGGCCTGGGAGGGCCATAATGGTATGGAGGAGGATGCGGAAGTCGAGCCCCCAACCCGCGAAAGTGCGGATTGGTCAGGATGCGGTCCCGTGTTCCTCCCCCTGGAGGAATATGTCAGGTTACCCTTGGTCCCGCTGGTAGATCCTCCCCCCGGAGGAGCGGGACCGCGGACGTTGCCCAAATGGGGATCCGAAAGGTCGGTTCCCCAACGTCCAATACCCCTAGGGAAGAAGGTGACGTTCGATCGGGGTAGGTCGACCGTCCTTGTGCATGGGCACGGCCGGGCCCATGGCGCGGCGTGCCCGCACGCCCAGGATTATGGACACCACCGAGGTCGTGCGTCGGGGTGACCATAAGGCTGCTTCCGGAGTCGAAGCGCTCCTCGAGCTCAGGTGTTGGCTGCACCTGTGCCCGGTGGGGCCGAGCGCTATGAGTGCACGTATCAATTTGGGGGGAAAAAGAGATACGTGACTCATCAAGGCGAGTGACGGATGGTGATTCCATCCCAGATCCGTCACCCGTGCTGGTCCGCGGCTCGGCAAGGTGCCCCGGGGGCCGAGATTCGCGTGACTCAGCATGATAGTTAGAAGTCTCCGAGCGAGTCCGTAGGCTAGAGGGCAAGCTGGCCGATGGAGAAGGGGTGGGGGAGGGCGAATTCCGTTGGCTAGTCTTTGCTCGGCCGGGCCCCTTGAGGGGAGCCTTGCCCTTAGACTAGCAGGCAGATCAAATGAAAGGCATTTTGAAATGGTGGCCGCTTGCCTATCAGCCTTGGGACGCCGCGGTCGTGCGTCCGTCGGTTTGGTAGACGAGGAAGATCACGCGTCCCTTCCGCGGAGAAGTCGTCTCTGTCTACCCGAACCGTACGTTCATCAGTGCGAACGGATTGCTCCGAGATGGAATCGACCCGCGGGTTCTCCGGGAAATTGAGCGAACTCCGAGCAGTGGAGTGGCTCGACCCGGCGGTGTCCTTCACCATGTTGGGCACAGGTGGATAGAGCAAACCCGGAACACACGACCGCAAAGAGGAGACAAGGTGGCCGATCGAGAAAATCAATTAATCTCGATCGTCCGTGTGGTGTCGTGCAAAGTGCTCGAGAGATCGACTGAAAACTCGAACTACCCGTACACGCCACCGGTCGTGTGACTGGTATGGCTATTAATAGCAATCTCTACACGTGGAGTATCACTGTGTATAGGTGTGATAGTTCTTGGGCACTAAATCTTAATAAGCAGATCAGTGTCACACACCCTTACTCGAACACGTTCTACCTGTGAAGGGTAAAGAGTACAGGTGTGATAGTTATTGAGCCCTAAACCTTAATAAGCGGAACCAGCACAAAATGCGTGCTGAACCCGAGGCTCGGCAATATGGTGGGGGAACACGACCGGCGAGCGGTGCCGACGATCGCGAGTAACAAAGTCGCGAGAGTGCCGGTAAAAGAGACAAATCTTTAATAAATACGCTCCCGAGAGTGCCGGTAAAAGAGACAAATCTTTTAATAAATACGCTCCCACCAAGAGCCTCACACGGCAAAAATACTCAGGGTCTAGTGCAAGCCGGAACCAGCACAAAATGCGTGCTGAACCCGAGGCTCGGCAATATGGTGGGGGAACACGACCGGCGAGCGGTGCCGACGATCGCGAGTAACAAAGTCGCGGGAGTGCCGGTAAAAGAGACAAATCTTTTAATAAATACGCTCCCGAGAGTGCCGGTAAAAGAGACAAATCTTTTGATAAATACGCTCCCACCAAGAGCCTCACATTTGTAAGCCACAACTGAATCAAGTATAGAACAAAACACAGCAAAGTTAACACAAAGGCAAGTATAGGCGAGACAGAGCACAAGACTTATCTTGCTTTGACGGCAGGCCGAAGATGAATGACTTATAGGAAGTTGACACTGGCTTCTTCCGGGGCCGGAAGTGGGGTGACATCACGTGACTGTCTTATGACTGCATTGGCCACGGAAAAAATTCGGCCTGACAGAGCTGGCTAACTGCCGTTGAATGCTATGGTCTGACATGGTAAAGTATATGACGCCAAACACCACTAGTGAACTGAGTATAATGAGCATGTACTGATACGCACGTGACTGCACACGTCATTGCTATATAAGCATAAATATACACCTCTGTGTTTTAGCTGATGAAATTCATGTTTACAGCCCAGCCATGTGGGACCATATCAAGGCTGCTATCTTGTCAAAGTCAATTCCATACACTTAGGTTAAAAAAAATACAAACAATTTTCTTTAAACAGATTTTTAAAAAAACACACACAAAAATTACTTTAAAATCTTTCTTCCATGAAATCTTACATCAGATAAAAAATATTTATCGCTTTCAAAAAAAAAAATCACATCGGGTGGAACATCTCTGAATGGAGTCTGCTGTGAAGACTGATGTATCGAAGCATTCACATCCGACACTATGCAAGTGGTAACACTCTCAAGGGACGTTCTGGTCCATTTACCTGGTAATGACATTTGGCATGGCTTTCAAATCGAAGTCAGAGGGAAAAGGATTATTCTGGTTCCATTTACCTGGTAATGACATTTGGCATGGCTTTCAAGTCGAAGTCAGAGGGAAGAGGATTATTCTGGTTCCATTCGTGTCCATTGCTCAGAGTGGCTTCCACTCCACAGTAATCCACCAGACCCTGTGAGAAAGATCACCACCACACAGAAATCATTCATTCATACAGATCATCACTTCATACATGTCATCACTTCATACAGATCATCATTTCATACAGATCATCACTTCATACAGATCATCATTTCAAACAGATCATCACTTCATACAGATCATCATTTCAAACAGATCATCACTTCATACATGTCATCACTTCATACAGATCATCATTTCATACAGGTCATCACTTCATACAAATCATCACTTCACTTCATACAGATCATCACTTCACTTCGTACAGGTCATCACTTCACTTCAAACAGGTCATCACTTCAGATCAACTCTTCTTATAATCCATCATTTCACTCAGACTATTACTTCATACAGGTCATCACTTCATACAGATCATCACTTTGTACAGGCCATCACTTCATACAGGTCATCACTTTGTACAGGCCATCACTTCATACAGGTCATCACTTTGTACAGGCCATCACTTCATACAGGTCATCACTTTGTACAGGCCATCACTTCATACAGATCATCACTTTGTACAGGCCATCACTTCATACAGATCATCACTTTGTACAGGCCATCACTTCATACAGATCATCACTTTGTACAGGCCATCACTTCATGCAGATCATCACTTTGTACAGGCCATCACTTCATACAGATCATCACTTTGTACAGGCCATCACTTCATACAGGCCATCACTTCATACAGATCATCACTTTGTACAGGCCATCACTTCATACAGATCATCACTATGTACAGGCCATCACTTCATACAGATCATCACTTCATACAGGCCATCACTTTGTACAGGCCATCACTTCATACAGATCATCACTTTGTACAGGTCATCACTTCATACAGATCATCACTTCATACAGGCCATCATTTTGTACAGGCCATCATTTTGTACAGGCCATCACTTCATACAGACCATCACTTTGTACAGGCCATCACTTCATACAGGCCATCACTTTGTACAGGCCATCACTTTGTACAGGCCATCACTTCATACAGATCATCACTTTGTACAGGTCATCACTTCATACAGATCATCACTTCATACAGGCCATCACTTTGTACAGGCCATCACTTTGTACAGGCCATCACTTCATACAGGCCATCACTTTGTACAGGCCATCACTTTGTACAGGCCATCACTTCATACAGGCCATCACTTTGTACAGGCCATCACTTTGTACAGGCCATCACTTCATACAGGCCATCACTTTGTACAGGCCATCACTTCATACAGGCCATCACTTCATACAGATCATCACTTTGTACAGGCCACCACTTTGTACAGGCCATCACTTCATACAGATCATCACTTTGTACAGGCCATCACTTCATACATGCCATCACTTTGTACAGGCCATCACTTCATACAGATCATCACTTTGTACAGGTCATCACTTCATACAGATCATCACTTTGTATAGGCCATCACTTCACAAAAATCACAACAGAATTCGTCACTTCACCAAGACAGCACAAAATATCACTTTTGGCTGATCATCATTTCAGAGGCTTCATGTCTACAAAGTCACAGTTAGCTGCCAGACAATAAATGAACTGACACTGCACAGGTGTGTGTTTTCATGTAGTCTGTCAGTGCAAACGATGATCCCCACCCCTCCCATTCTTTCCATGCCAGTGATCCAAAACTGTATGCCGGAGTTAGTATGATCATGTCTAAATTTCGCAATGGTATGATCATGTTCGAATTTCACAACACATCTAAACATATCAACTTTAAAATGACTGAGTTTGTAAGGTTTTTCTTTTTTTTTATATGTGCATATATGTATGTTCAATTGTGTGTGTGTGTGTGTGTGTGTGTGTGTGTGTGTGTGTGTGTGTGTGCATGTGAGCGGTGTGTTCCTAATCCATCATTATAGGAAAACAAGACAATAAGCATATACATTTTCCACAAGAGGTGAGCACAAATTAAGTAAGATGCATAAGTAATTTTCAAGTTAGTGCCAGTTTTTTTCCTGTCTGATTAAGAAGCTTAATTACTGAACTCTTTTAGAAGTTTTTGTCTCAAAAGTGTTATCTCTTACCTCCAAGCAAGCTTGATACTGCTTCATCGTCATTCTCAAATCCAACAGCTTATTCATGTCTGTTAAAAAAAAAAAAGAAAAGAAAGAAACATTTCTTTGCAATTCTGAACTAATTCTTTAAACCCTTCCTCACCCACCCCTCCTCTCTCTCAGAATTAATTCCTAGGAAAAAGTCTCAAAACGTTGTTGTCACTTTCAAACATATTTGTGGCCGACCATAACAAAAATCATTTGGGAAGTGAGATCAAGTTCCTTACAGTTCAGCTGACCATGGATCGGTATCAGTCTGACGTGTTAAATCTTTGAAGCTGCCATCCATTTTACAGTCTAATGGTTAAAGTTCCATGCCTTACTGCTGTAGAGGCAATGAACTGTTTTAGGTTCACTGTGTATAGGTCATGGCATAAGTCCTTCAGCCACATAAACAAACAAACAACAACAAAAAAAACATATTGACACAGTTAAAAGTCTTTGATGCTACTCTACTCTGTAAGGATTTCACAGCACGCAGGTTTACATAGCACACACACAGTATGAAAAGTAAGGGAGTGAGAACAATTCATTTTATCTGTCATTACGTTACTGCTGGTACTAGTATCCTAAATTTTGTCAAATGACTGTTCTGATCAACCAAACCAAACCACAAAAAAAAAAAAAAAAAAAAAAAAAAAAAAAGAAGAAAGAAAGAAATGAAGTGAGAATCAGAAAGGGAAGTAAAATTCACCATCAGAATTGATGAGCGATGGCCGTGTCTTGAACATGTTGGTAAGAACACGAGCAGCATCATTAGTCCGTTTCATGTTATGATAGGTCTGTAACAAAGAAAAGCTTAACAAAAACAAAT
Organism: Conus canariensis; assembly: GCA_033310375.1. Taxonomy (NCBI): domain Eukaryota; kingdom Metazoa; phylum Mollusca; class Gastropoda; order Neogastropoda; family Conidae; genus Conus; species Conus canariensis. The sequence continues at coordinate 27,565,237 of CM065726.1, read as the reverse complement.
TCACAGACAACCAGTTTTCACTAAGAACATAACTGACAAGATCTGATTAATACTAATGCTTCATTCTTGCATTAATATAATCATTATGTGGTTGTTATTTTTGTCATTACATGAAACCTCTCTTTGAAAAAAAAGAAAAATTCAGGAACACCTTTCTCTTTGTCTTTCTGGATTTAACTTCTGATAATGATTCCCTCCCTTCAACCCCATGCATGAGCAAAGCTCAGGTGCCACTGAACAACCCTTCAAATCTACACTGCTCTGATGTCTAAACACATTTCATCAAACCAGCTTCAAAGCGAATGTGCATACATACAGGGGAGATATTTCAATAAAACTGTTTGCTGATTTGACACACATCACCTCTGTCGTGTAATTCTGCTTTATTTTTCCCTCGCCACGTCAGCATGACAAAGCAACAGAGGTCAAACATAGAACAGGTTTTCAATGAAATCTAAAAAATCATGGAAGAGACTATGATCAAGGATTTGATGAACCAATAATTTACTCATTGAATATTTCTTCCAACATTGGTGATCAATGTCAACACTGTCAAAGCACATTCTCAGCAATTTGACTTTGAAATCAGCCATTTTTCTGTGGTCAAAATGTATGCAAATCTAGCCACATTCATTAGTGGCCACTTTTGATTTTATGGGATGAAAACACTTTGGAACAATGCCCTGAAATAAATAAAAGCATCAGATCTACACGCACCAAGATTTCTATCTTTAGAGTAATAAAGCAAATATTGTGATGTCTTTTGTCACATCCCTAACTGTTGTTGCTGTATTTGACAAAGATCACATATGTATGAACTACAGCAAACAATCTTTGCCATGCACATACCTATCCATATACATGCACCTAAACACACGCACACACAGGCACACACACTCATGTAAACATACAGGCATTTATACACACTGCACCTATACACATAACACCACTTTGAAGTTTACAACCGCACAATCTGACAGGGAAAAACAGGGGGAAAGTAGTTTCCTCCCAAGCTCAAGTAAGTAGTTCACCTCACAAAGCTTGCGAGCCAGTGTCAGATATTTTTCGTCGTTTTCTGGACTAGCGTCAATGAAGCCGAGCATCTGCGTGTATCCCATGAGAGCTTTCGGTGTATCTCCCAGCTGTTCATACAGCAGACACTTCTCCTGCATCAACTCCATCTTGTTGTCTGCGTGCCGGATGGCTGGAAGCATAATTTAAATAATGAACAAATAGGGGGTAATTGTGTACTGAATTCAGAGATCACATAAGAAAAAAAGCAACTCATGTGAATGTGCAAAGGAAAATCAAGGGTATAATGTATACCGATTATACAACCAGTCTCAGTACACACTATGATTTCTGTAAATAGAATTTAAGGGACTCATCATATCTGTGCTGAAATAAACACAATTCTGAGAAGACTGCTTTCCTTTATATACTATAATCATCAGTCGGCTAATCAACGAAGGTTTTAAATCTGGTTTATCTGAGGCATACTACATTGAAATCTGAGGTTTTTCAGCCACTACAACCAGAAATATCATCTGAACAGACTGACAAAACTGAAAGTGAACCCCCCCTCTGGATTTTCTATTGGGGGTACAGAAGGCCCCCAAAATTTTGTACAGAGGTATGAAACCCTCTTATTTCTCAGTGACTGAAACATTATGAAAATGGAACATAAACTGATGAGATTGTTCACCGCGGAACAATTCAGAAGTCCAATTGGATAATTTTCTTCTAGAGCAAGTCAAGCAATGTAAGCAACACACTGTCTGAGGCCAACTAATGAACTATAGTAGCAGTAGTGGTTGCCATTAGCACAGTACTTCAATCTCGACCCAGAAAGTTAAACAAAAATTCGAAGTTTGTGTTAAGTGCAGCCATGAGTCACAGTGATAGAGAACCATCATTTTAACACAAGTTGATAGAGAACCATCATTTTAACACAAGTTGAAAATTTTGGAGTACAAGTGCCACAAAATCTATACCAAGAAGCTCAGAAATCTATGTAGATTATAGAGGTTTATCTAGGCTCACTTCATGATATAATGGCATCGTGAGAGATGACCAAGAAGTGGGGAGTCGACATCCACCTCACTGGTGGATTCCATATTTTCCACAACCAAGTAAATTCTTCTTTGTACAGAAAATCAAGTAAAAGAAGTTCATGTGAAATGGGACATTCACTAAACAGTTCATGTGAACTGAGACGTTCACTATTTGTAACTTTTTTGAAGTACCTAGGCTGCATAAGTTTATTTAAGTTCATTTGGGATAAAAAAAAAAAAATCATTTGGTAGTTATGGGAAAATAAAATAACTCAGTAGTTAAGGGGTTAAACACTTTCAAGGGAAACTCACTGAATATGTCAAAACTGAACAGGCTTTTTCCTTAATAGTTTTCAAGCAGGGTGTCTTCTGTAACAAGACTGAAGTTCTCATATTACCTTTCCTTTTTCCTCAATTCTCAGCTAGACCTCCAAAGCTAACCAGTGGTGAGGTTTTCGTATATGCATTTGTTTTCAGTCTTACCATTAATGCTTTCATGACAGAGGCTGTGTAACAAATTCTTTCCCATGCTGAGGGATGATTCTTTAAATTTCATTTACTGTTTCTTACTACTTATGTGAAAGCCTCTTGTATATCAATGGAAAGGGTCAAACTTGAACTCTGCTCTTGGTATTATAAATACCTTTTATCTCACACAAAAACACTGTTCTGATGTTAACAAAACAAAAACAACATTAAGAAAAAAAAATTTTGATCACTTGACATGAAAATGTCTGATATTCCTTGTTCTTAGCTCTCTGCACCAGAAATACTATCTCCATCATAAAAAAAAACATTCCTTTTAGCTAGCAACTAAAAAAGTAAGTACAAAACATGACTGCATGCCTCAATTAGTAAAAGGAAGGAAGGGAGAATGTTTTGGGACTACTGTCACCTACACATGGCAAGGCCAATGAGAACAGATACCTTACCAACACATACAGAGCCCATGTCACAAAAAAAGTAAAGGTAGCCACATTCCATCTTCGAGGATGACACCTAAACATGAAACCAGTGTGCACATGCTTTATTTTCAAGTCATCTATTCTGATTCCACTGGCACAGGACAGCCGATTCTTCTTCAAAAGATGGAGTGGGAATTAACATGTGTGCAAGAATCATCCCAAGGACTACAAGGGGATGGGAGTCTCCAAAGAAAACCATCTTCCCACATAGCTGTCTTGAGTCTGCAAGGACGTTAACTCCAAAGAAAAACATCTTCCCACATAGCTGTCTTAGGTCTGCAAGGCCGTTAACTCCAAAGAAAAACATCTTCCCACATAGCTGTCTTGAGTCTGCAAGAACGTTAACTCCAAAGAAAAACATCTTCCCACATAGCTGTCTTGAGTCTGCAAGAACGTTAACTCCAAAGAAAAACATCTTCCCACATAGCTGTCTTGAGTCTGCAAGGACGTTAACTCCAAAGAAAAACATCTTCCCACATAGCTGTCTTGAGTCTGCAAGAACGTTAACTCCAAAGAAAAACATCTTCCCACATAGCTGTCTTGAGTCTGCAAGGACATTAACTCCAAAGAAAAACATCTTCCCACCTACCTATTTTGAGTGGCAGTCAAACTCTCGACCTTGAAACAAGAGTCTGACACCTTATCCACAAGGTCAACGAAGCCTCTGATATAATTTGATTGAAAAGCAATTCATGTTGCTGACAAGGGCACAAAAGATACTTAAACTTCTTGATTGGATTAACTTTTTCTCGGCACCGATTCATAACACTGCCAGTTGTGCCATATTCACTTGCCAGAACAAAAGCAGATAGTTCCCATTCCTTTAATGTTTTCATGTTGATTCACAATTCATACATTGATATATTTGTGTATGGCAGTACAATAACATGGTTCCCATTCCTTTACTTTAATGTTTTCATGTACATTCACATTTCAATCATTGATATATTTGTGTATAGCAGTCGCATATAACAGTGGTTAACATTATAACGCAAGTATTTTTTCATTCAAAATCTACAAAAACTCACTTACTTCAGCTAACGGTCAGAAAACTGCAAATTCTTGATTGAACAAAATGTCCAGGGTTGACTGCTTGGTATGCATGACATACATACTTTGTTTAGTTTTGTTACTTGTCTTTTAAGTAATCAGTGACTTGTGACTTGTGACTTGCTATCAATGTGAACTTTGCCTCGCACCTAGAGATGTGAGGAATGCTCTGGACTTTTCTGAATAATGACTCAAAACAACCAAACTGAGACAAATACAGAACAGGCTATTTTTAGTACCATTCCTCAACTTGCATCGGATATCTGCGTTATTATCCCCCTTGCCCCTGAGAGTGCACAGCAATATGGATCTTCATGCAACAAAAAATCTAAAATGGTGCTCATAAATTTACAGTTTCTTTTTGCACAAGTCTTTAACTGCCCGTACGAATATTCATGAGCATAAACATAGTAAATATTTTTTCTGTGCACACGTCTCATTCAACCACAAGTCTCTTATCCCATCACAAGCATTACCCCACATTTAAAGCTCTTCAGAATATCAACATGCATAATCAGTAAACAAACAGATAATTATATATAAACTGATAAATTTACTATTTTAACAACTATGGAAATGCAAATGTTAAAGTTTAACAGACACATGCACACACACATGCAGACAACAAAAATAAAATGATTACTTTGAGTCAAAAAATATTAATCAATGTAATGACACCATAGAAAAACATCACTTATTTTTAGCATCTTTCCCATCCCCACCTTTTCACCTTTATCCCTGCCCCTCCAAAGACCCTTCTTGGCATGAAGAAACATGAACATGGTGTAATAAAGAAACGAATTCACAGCTACACAAGTTGCTACAAAATGAGACAAAGTACCTTGTGTCAGACACTGCAAGGCTTTGCGCGGCTGGTTCTGCTCCAAAAGTCGGTTAGTGATGGACACCCACAAATCTGTGTCTGTACGTTTCAGGTACGCCGACATTAACAGAACCTGATCAGATGGAAGAAAAAAAAAAAGAAACAACTGTCATTCATGCTACTTTCACCATTCATCTTAATTTAGTATTTACCAATAATCAATATAATAATCAAAGAGACAGAAGAAAAAAAACAACTATCATTCATGCTACTTTCACCATTCATCTTAATTTAGTATTTACCAACGTATTTAAGATAATGTTGCTTATAGCCCAGCCGACCGCAAAGGGCCACATCAGGGCTGACCAACGTATTTACCAGTGTACTCTATAACAATCAACAAAGTACAACTGATGGTTGTTTCAGAGGCAATATAAATTTCTATTATTAGCGATACAGTGGACACTCTACTAATAAGCTCTAGATCTGGGTATCTTTTAAAAATATTGAGACTTATTCATACTAGAAGGATACCTAACTGGAATTGAAATCTTAGCACAATGAATTCCTCCCAACTACAACTCTGAAAAACATGATAAAATGAATCATAGGAAGGGGTCTTAGCTGGGTTAGAGAGGCAGTCCTATTACAGAGTTAATTCATATAGTGAAGTCATTCTCATTCCGGCCACTCAAGGATGGCAATCATAAAAGGGAAGGTAGGAACAGGAAAGTTCAACTGTATTTATTAAACCCAAAATCTTCCCACAAAAAGTAAGTCTTGGAATCTCATTTGGGATGGTTTTCATCTGAAAAATTAATTTAATTTTGATGATGATTGTTTCTAATCAAAACAAAACAAAAATTATTTAAAAACATAGCAAATGCCAAATAAACAAGTATGCTTAAGTTTTGCTCAACCATCAATGGGTTGTTGCCACATAAACTGATCTAGAAAATCAGGAAACTCTAGCTACACATTTCACCCACTAAACTGTCGGGGCTCAAACCCAGGACTTGCAGACTGAATACCTAACATTCTGATTGCTCAGTTGTTGCACCCATGCAGACGCTGTGATTTCAGGAATATCATGCAAGCTGCTCCACAAACTACCCCCGCCTTTCCTTCTTCAGACAACTGATTTATTCATGTGGTGATGTCACCCACCTCTGTTGCCTTTGCTGTCAGTCCCTGCTCATCATACAGCAGAGCCAGTGTGTCGTACGGCTCACTGGCTTTGGGAGCTGCACACATCGAACATATCTCTGTAGGTCACATTGCAAATAAACTTTAACATCATTCTACAGAATTTCATAGGGTAAAAGTTCAAGGACTTCGAAAGAGGCAACAAAAGCTTATGTGTTTAAAAAAGAAAACTAAAACCAACAATAACAACAACAAAGAAAAGATGTAGATGTATACAGCAAAAACTCTTAACAATGACCTTTACAAATCTTTTGAAATTGAAAATTCAAAGGCAGAGAGTCTTTGTTGTGAGGTAAATCTACCCATACACTAAGGAGAAGAGTATTTTAGGGAAAAAAGTCGTTCAATACGTAATGGCACCTGTAACTGTCACACAAAAGTTTTACTTTTTTAATATTCTTTGAGAACTTTAAAAAAGATTAAGCGACTTTCTTGATTAAGTCTAAAGTTATGAATTTGAAGATATAGGGAGTCATAAATGATCCTGAAAGTCAAATATGACCCATGTTTAAGCACTCCAAAATTAAACTTTGCTTCCATCAAAGCCAATCATAATAGGAACCATAACAAGCATCAGGAAAAGTAATGTTCCAAATTTCAAGCTTATGTTCTTTTTTTAAAAAAAAGTTTCTGAAAAAATCTTTCAGAACAAAAAATTATGATTTGAAAACAATCAAAACTACTCCAAAAGCTGAGCTGAGGGCACCGTACTAATTTCAGAATAATACCTCTGAGAAGCCTCAGTTTCTCCTGTCAAGCCCTCTGTATGTTTTGCACTTCTTTCTTAACAAGTATTCCAAAGTTACTTTCACAGTAGAACAGCTTTCAAATTTTGGAAAAATGCCAGTTTGACATGTGCCCTTATGAGCATTATGTGCACCAACTTCCAAATCCCCATTATGATACAGTGAATTAGCTATTCATATTCCTTTACAAGGGTCAATATTTTTCCCACCTTTATTCTTGTTTTTCTATTTTTTATTCATCTCTGCTGTACCATTATTTTACAATGTCAAAAGTGCCTTCATAAAGTGCTTCAGATCAACTTTTCTTCAGCTTTTGTCAATTTGGACCATAAACGACAGTGATAAATGACTGTCTTTTCAACAAAACTGTGTACACTGAAGTGCTTCAGGCCCAGCTGAACCAATAATAACAGCTCACAAAGCCATGTTGACTGTTCTGAGCGAGTCTGCACTCACTTGCAACTTCAATGGCAATGTGTTAGACTACTGAAAAATATGGAGGCCGAGTTGAGACTTTGGATTTACAGAATAAAGGTGAGTGACTGCACAGTCCAGGTTTAACTATGAACAATACACAGGCACATGTAATGTCAACTACTTCCACGACTAGGTTCTAATACAAAATTCGGTGTGATTTTTTCTCTGAAAACTTTTTTACAAGTAAGCAAAATTTTGTTTAAAAATCACTTTACCTTCTGTTTGTACTCTAAAAAATTAATTTGGCAGTTGTAAGAATGTTATGAACAAAAAAGGAAAAAAATCAAATAAGGATAGGTAGTAAAAGGGTTAACAGCAGCATCACTGACCACGACGAATAAGTTCAAGGCACATGTCGATGGCCTCCTCGTAGTTTCCCATAGCCATCTGACTGTTGGTCTCTCCCATCAGACCAAGCAGTTCTTTGGGCAGCTCCCACTTCTTGCGCCGAGGCTACGAACAGAAAGGGCAGCGCTAACAGGCAAAGAATGTCAACAGTCGTCCCACCAAACAAGACTTCTATTTCATCCTGTACAGTATAACACAAAAATATCCCGCCCAACAACAACAGTTCTACCCTTCCCATATCACTGCCCCTCTTCCCATCCTGCTCCTCTTCTCCCCCAACAGACTTCCCTCCTCCTTAACTCTGCATCCTGCCTGTCTCATTCTGTTCAAAGATCTTCCCCCACCCTCCGCTACTCATCCATTAGTTTTACGGATGGCAAACAAATTTGCTGCTGGCAGAACTTGATATCACTATCGCTCTTTTTCTTATTTTCATTATCATCGCTATGATGTAAAAGATGAATTCATCTAAAAGCTGAAATAATTAAGCTGAATTCATCTAAAAGCTGAAATTTAACATTTGTGGACCTTTATGAAAATGTGTTTTTCAACTGTTGACTCTGAAACGCATCCTGAAAAAGCTAGCACACGCGTGCGCGCACACACACACACACACACTCACGTTTCTGCACATTTAACATGCTTCTGACTGCTATGTGCACTTGATAAAGACAATTCATGTTTCTGCACATTTAACATGCTTCTGACTGCTGTGTGCACTTAATAAAGACAATTCATGTTTCTGCACACTTCACATACTTCTGACTGCTATGTGCACTTGAGAAAGACAACAACTGATTAACCCTTTCTCTGATTCTGCTTTATTCCATTGAAATTCCACTTAATCTTCCAGACAAACCAAAATACACATTGACAAAGGGGATCTTAGAGCAAAAGAAGGTGAAACAGAGACTAGGTGTCTTCAACTTTGTCAAAGCTAAGTTCATGTATACACTATTACGTAGGTTTGTGCAGATCATGAACTTGCACGAATCATGAATCATGCGAATCATGTGCATACAGAATGCATATGGGGATGTACACATACTCACGCACAAGTACAGATATATTTTCATCTCCGCCAAAATACAAAAAGTACCTTTTTCTGTTTCTTCTTCTGGCCGGAATCTGGATTGCACAGATATGAAGACATTGTCATATTAATAAATCAAGGAGTTCTGTAGACCTCTAGATTCATGCAAACGCTCTATCACTCTTTCTTCCTCACATTTCAAGACATGAGCATGCATTAATACCAACTTGTATAATATCAGCATCACAAACAACATAAATGTGCTCTAAAAACAAAATTTTTTTTAATGAAATAAATCTATAAAAATGAGGAAATACCGTGATCAAACATTAATTAAATCAACATCAATCAAGCACAAACATTCACTACCAAGGAAAAGGGATCCAAAATAAACAACCTAACAGCTTCTGTTTACAAACTTGAGACAGTCATGAAAAAATACATCTTCACATTTTAAGAAGACTTTTAGGAGCATAAGAAACTTGCTCATGTCATCCAGTATGCATGTCACAGTCTTGAGAAATGTCTAAGTAAGTTGGAACAAATCTGAACCGGCATGGACACCACTCCAATGTTGCAAAAATTAGATTTTATCAAGACACAGGGGTGATTCTGAACAAAATGCCAGAAAAAAGGTTTCACCTCTCTTTGCTAGTCTCTGACAAATGCAGAAAAAGGTTCACCTCTTGCTAGTCTCTGAAAATGCAGAAAAAAGGTTTCACCTCTCTTTGCTAGTCTCTGACAAAATGCAGAAAAAAGGTTTCACCTCTCTTTGCTAGTCTCTGACAAAATGCAGGAAAAAAGGTTTCACCTCTCTTTGCTAGTCTCTGACAAAATGCCAGAAAAAAGGTTTCACCTCTCTTTGCTAGTCTCTGACAAAATGCAGGAAAAAAGGTTTCACCTCTCTTTGCTAGTCTCTGACAAAATGCAGGAAAAAAGGTTTCACCTCTCTTTGCTAGTCTCTGACAAATGCAGGAAAAAAGGTTTCACCTCTCTTTGCTAGTCTCTGACAAAATGCAGGAAAAAAGGTTTCACCTCTCTTTGCTAGTCTCTGACAAAATGCAGGAAAAAAGGTTTCACCTCTCTTTGCTAGTCTCTGACAAAATGCAGGAAAAAAGGTTTCACCTCTCTTTGCTAGTCTCTGACGAAATGCAGGAAAAAAGGTTTCACCTCTCTTTGCTAGTCTCTGACGAAATGCAGGAAAAAAGGTTTCACCTCTCTTTGCTAGTCTCTGACAAAATGCAGGAAAAAAGGTTTCACCTCTCTTTGCTAGTCTCTGACAAAATGCAGGAAAAAAGGTTTCACCTCTCTTTGCTAGTCTCTGACAAAATGCAGGAAAAAAGGTTTCACCTCTCTTTGCTAGTCTCTGACAAAATGCCAGAAAAAAGGTTTCACCTCTCTTTGCTAGTCTCTGACAAAATGCAGAAAAAAAGGACTTCAGTGACCTTTGTCAGTCGCTGTAATGTGTGCATTTAAACTTCCATGAATATTGATATGACAGTTAACATACACTAAATAAAACTAAGTTTAAACTTACACTGCAGCAGGCGACTTGTCCATGACTTTCCCATATAGTCATAAACGATGTGCAAATTTATGAAAGATGACCAATAAAGCAGGACACTGTGCACACCCTTGACCCATTTTCATCCGTTGAATCCCAAGTTACAACAAAGCTTATATAAAATTCAGCTCTTAATTTTTGTATGTGTGTGTGTGTGTGTGTGTGTGAGTGAGAGAGAGAGAAGAGAGAGAAGAGGAGTGATGTGTGTGTGTGTGTGTGTGTGTGTGTATGTGAGAGTGTGTGTGTGTGTGTGTGTGTGTGTGTGTGTGTGTGTGTGTGTGTGTGTGAATGTTTGTGTGAGTGCTTGTGTGTGTGTGTGTGTGTGTGTGTGTGTTGTGTGTGTGTGAGTGCTTGTGTGTGGTTGTGTGTGTGTGTGTGTGTGTGTGTGTGTGTGTGTGTGTGTGTGTGTGTGTGTGTGTGTGTGTGAATTTTACAGTTCCTGTCCAAACAAATGCCTCATGCCTACTTGGTCTGGAACATCGCCCTATCATCAGATTCCCGCCCTAAAAAAATTGGAAGAGTAAGGAGCTGACCTCGCCCCCATTCCTTGTTACTAAGTTAGCCAGCAAGTGTGATCGCCTTTACCGAATTCAATTCATCAAAACATACACTAAAACATCATATATGAATTAGCCTACCTTCACTTTTGCACCTTTCCTGACAGGTGGGAAGGCATCTTAGTCTTTGGACAGGTAAGTATTTTGCAAAACTACTTTTAGAAGTAAAATTCCTTTTTCTCATACTTACCTGTTCAAACAAATGCCACATGCATTCCCCAACTGCTCCTCTTCAACTACAGGGCGCTGAAAGGTTGACAGCGCAGTTCGGGAGGGGACAACAAGTTACAACGAGACCAAGGGGAACAGCCAGTGACAAGGGAGGGGATCCTGATGGTATAGCGATGTTCCACACCAAGTGAGGCTAAGCCATTTGTATACAGACAGATAAGTATGAAAAAAAAGGGAAAAAACTCCTCCTCATGGCTGCCACCAACCTGCTGCACTTTCTGAATCTGGTAGCCACAGACTGTCCTCCCTTTCCATGTCCTCCTGCTCTTCGTCTTCTTCAAACCCTTCCTCCTCCTGATACACGAACTGTCCATCAGCTTTTCTCTTCCTATGGCGCTTCTCGTTCACCCTCGTCTTCATGGCATCGTCCACAGCTTTGAAGAACTCCCGAAGGTCAGTTTTCCTGAAACACATGGATCACATGAAGGCCACTGATAAGTATGAGATTCTCTCTCCACTCTCCTTTGCCTGCCTACGATGAATGACATACAAGCCCTGTTCAGTGTTGCATATATAATTTAATGTCTATAGATTTACAATTTCTATGGCTGCCTACTTCCCCCTGCTCCCCTTACTAGTAGTACAGTAAAAATCAACATCCAAAATCACTAGTTCCAAACAAAGAGATTTCAATCAAGCCTCTTTGGGCCAAAATGGGAGGCACATGTCCCATAAACAATGTGAAAACAATGTTCCATTAAAAAAAAAATCTTAGAACTGAAGTTAGGAAGGAATTTTATAAAGGAACTTTACAATACTGAACAAAGTAACAGACAGAAAATAATATGAGTACACGAACATATACAGGCATATATATGCACATGCACATGTATAAAAGAGCATATGAATACACATGCATACATGCACTCTCTCGCACAGTTGAAATGGTGGACTGGTATCCATAGCTTGACCAAGGTGTTATGGTAAGGCATAGGTCAGACATGATTATGCGTGTCTCAGCGGTTATTAAGACACCCTCTTCCACCACCTCTCCTCTTCTCCCTCTGCCAGAGCCTGCCAACATTATTTTTTCATTTAACTGAAAACCTTATCCATCACAATTTCATGGCTTAGCGGATGCTGCCTAGTATAAATGGTCCCCATCCAAATGCAGCAATTCTTTCCTAATGAAACTGAAATGGATTTTAAGAGGCTGATAGTTTGCGCTGTTCTCCAATGACGCTTTTCAGAAACTGCCAATGCAGGTCATCCTGAACCTGCTCAGGCAGGTTTGACACTTTCTTGTCTAACTTCATAAAAAAGGTCATACTCAGTATCAGACTCAGGAGCCTTCTTCTGTGTGTAATATAATCTTTCAGTGCTGTGAGCGCTTGGTCACTTGCATCTGCTTTTCTTTTCTGTGGAAACCTTATTCTTGGAGTCCATGGATACTGATTTGATATGGGTGACAGACTGGAGAGGCTGGAACTGCCGCTGGAGGCAGTGTTAACCCTGCCACAAAAGCTCCTCCTTGTTGTTCCTGTGCTGTGACCAGGTTGGTGCATTGTGAATACTTATTCCAGTCTGACCATGTCTGAAACTTGCCCCAGTAAAAAGTTCACTGACAATTCTGTACTTGCCAACCGACACAGTATAGGAACTCATATTCATTGTTAGTCAACTCACATAAATCTAACAGGGGTTGCACGTAAGTGTTTTGTGGTTTGGACTAAAAATTGCAGGTGGTCAGTTAAAATTTTATGGTACCAGCATTGTGAACATGACAACACGTTTTTGCTCGCTATAACCGCTCATCACAAACACAACCGGTCTGCGGCTGATCCACAGCCATGAGCATAGAAACAAAGGCCAAGGGGGATCTAGTCAACACAGACATGCCTCTCACCTGTCAAATATGTGGCCAGCACTTCAGGCTTGTTCAAGGCCACAGAACTGAAATCCTCTTCATTTATCACAGACTGCTCCTGCAGCCTGGAAAGTGTTGATGCACGACTGGCAGCATCTGCGAGATCCAACACACTGTCGATCCTGTCCTCATGGACATCCTGCTCCATGTCCTGGTCCAGAATATTCAAATCTGATGGGGGTGGGTTCATGTTGGGAATGGGAGGAGTATGGTCAAAGTCTGAAAGTGTGGCTGCCACTCTTCTGTCAGGGGAGGCCAGTGTTTCTGAGTCTGTGCCACTTTGTGAAGAATGCTGAACAAGGCCAGAAGTCTGGGACAAAAGGACAAAGGAACTCAATTTAAAGATTCTGAAACTGAACTCAACCTCTAAGAAATACAAAATCCATTGAAAAAAATTTTTTTTCATGACAGTCTATGAATTATACCACATAACTTCCATTCTCACACTACCTACACCACCGACCTTTGCTCAAAAAGTCAACACAGAGCAATAACCTAGTTTGTTTTATACACAGGACAGGATATCATATTGGCTGATTTACGCAACATAAAAAAATATCATATCTACAGCAGTGATTTTCTTCCAGTTCACAGCAATAATCTTCACTTTGAAAATTAAACAATAATGGTCTGGAAGGCTGTGTTAATGCACCTTTTGTCAAAAACACTGGAAAACAATAAATTTCATGTTTCTCTCTTCTTGAGAATTTTTTTTTCTTAACAAAGATTCGTCTTGCATGATCGAAGACAATGATCAGATTGAAAAATTTAAATATTACAATTTTAAATAGTTTTCACTAAATTTTAATACAATTTTCAAACTGAAATGATATTACTTGTCAATAAACACAGTAATATATATGTACAAAAAGGCTACTTTTTTCAACACATTCCATGCCCATTGTTCCAAATGACATGTAGGCCTAATCATAAATCATTAAAAAAAAAAAAAAAAAAAAAAAAAAAAAAAAAACCTCTACTGTGCCAAATATCTTCTTTACATCACAACCAACACTGACTTTTTTTTTTTTTTTTTTTTTTTTTTTTTTTGCTGCACAGCAGGGGCATACAATTACTTTAATCAAAATATGGGATATTCAAAGGTTGGCAATTTCAATGCATCAAAACGTTCTTCATAATTTAAGTCGTTTAAACCAAGGGCAATTTTTTCTTTGTACACTTATCACAAGAATTATATATTTATATGCTTCCTCAGATTAGAGGACCATACTAAATTACCATATTCTGAAACTGGTCTAATTCGGGATTTAAAAAGCGGTGCCATCATATCCTTGGTTTGGAACAGAATATGGTGTGCTATTTCATTTTCCTCTTTTACAGTGGAAATCATATCCTGTTCAAAATCTAGATTTCTGTCAACATAACTCCTTTAGAAGTCTTTCTCCAACTAAGTACTAAAGTAATCTTTAATTCACAGCAATCAAGTTTATATTAATTGTAGGGGTTGTTGCTACTGCAAGATTTTTACACTTTTCCCTTATTTCGTTTGCCAGTCATTTGTCCACTCAAGCAACAATTTTAGATAAAAGTTTGTAACTTGCATAGATCTGCTTTCAACATTAAGAATACTTAGAATTTGGTGTAAAAAGAAAAAAAAAAAGCATCAGGCAAGTCATTTAATTTCAGAAATACATAAAGTACAATATCAGTCCTAAAACGCTACCTTGAGGAACAACATTGGTAACACTTGTGGTCACTGATTTTGCTTTGTCTTTATTTACAATACTGTGATCAAACTCTCGTTTTTTTTTTCCAATCCAGTCAAGAAATTTACCCTGAATCATACAGAATCTCTTAATTCATGTAATGATCTTTCACATAAACGCTTTTTTTGAGATCCAAGTTCATGACATGAGTGAAATAATTCAGCACCAGTCATCCATTCATATTGTGCTCATTAGCTGTGTATACTGGATTTGCCAGATGTACACCCAAACTGAATGTTGGTCAATTACTTTATTAGAAATTAGATTTTTATTCAGTTTGTCATTGATCAAACTTTCACAAATTTTATTTGTTATTGTTACGCTTACTGGAAGCCTGCAGGTAAAACATGTCCAAGATATATCACTAAATTACATAATGCTTCATAAACAGCTGAATTTAATAACAAACATTTGGTGTGATACCATGTATTGCAAACGTCACAGGCAACTGCTTTATGTTTCCATGTGACTCGTAAATTGCAGACTCCACATGGATATTTTACTTTGGTGGACGGACCAGGATTGAGCTCAGTATCTCCTGATAGTAGGATAAGGCTTAAGAGCCATGATTTAACTCCTCTATGTCTAACCCTTTTATTAAAACAATTTCCTATCACCGTACTATTTCTGATATTAACTGAAATCAGAGGTTCAAATCTGGGCCTAGTAATCAACGTGAGAACAGTGCTTGGTACAGGTGTACACAAGAGGCTAACATGGTTCAGGTTGCACAAAGTTTTATAACCAGCAAAAATGGAACTAAAGGTGTCTACATCTACATCTAGAATTTCAAAATTAAACTGATTACTAGGATAAGATAAGACAATGTTGCTTATAGCCCAGCCGACCGCAAGGGGCCACATCAGGGCTGTCACCACGTTAAAATCAACTCACAAGTCATTTTTAAAAAACACACACACACACACACACACACACCTTTCACACATCTCTTTAAATGACATCTTCTAGAAACACACCAGAAACTTCGTTAAAAATCTTTCATCCGTAAAATCTTAAATCAGATGAAAAATGTTAATCTCTCTCAAAAACTCAAAGATCACGTCTGGCAGGACATCCCTGAACAGGATTTTCATGGACTCCGCTGTAAAATGTTTGTGTCTCACATCGTGCAAGTCCCAACACTCTAAAAGAATATGTTTCATTGTGAGTGGCACATGACATGGAATGCTGATTACTAGGAATACAGTTGTTTCTATCACATGTGCAAATAACAAGAAAAGGTAGAAAGCTTTTAACGAAACCAAGGAACAACACGCCGGTAGCCATCTTGAAAGGCCAAGCAAGATCTTTAAATCAATCGTCACGTCGTCTCCATTGACTTTAAGTGACTCAGGTGTGCGCATTTAAAAAAAAAAAAAAAAAAAAAAAAACACCTCCTTTCTTGTTTAAAAGACAGCATTCATACCACACCTCCCCCCCCCCCCCCCCCAACTTACCTACCAGCTAGCCTAAAAAAATAAAAAATAAAAAAAAGAAACAGCTAAGTGTGGAGCTGCAGGAAGGCTACCCATGTTCACCTTTTCAAGAGGGGTTACCCCGCTCCTTATCCTGCCCCAGAACAAGCATTTGGCTAGTCCAGGCCTGCCAACCATTCACACACACTTCCACACGACAACACATACAATGGCTGTATTTTAAAAGTAAAGTTTGCTGAGCTCCCTCCTGAAATGTGCCAGGGAGGGGGCCTCGGCTGCAGCTGTCGGTAGTGAATTCCAAACTGGGATGGTGTGGTGAAAGAAGCTATACTTCAGAATGTCGGTTTTTTTATCTAAGGTGACGGAATTTCTTGAAGTGGTTGGCTCTTGTTCTGGCGTATGCTGGTGTCAGGTACTCCTCTGGGGGAATGTCCACAAGGTTGTTCACAGACTTGTAGAACATTGTTAGTTGAGCTTTCCTCCTCTTGGACTCCAGGGATTCCCATTTGAGGTCAGTGAGCAGACCAGTAACGCTACAGGTGTAATCATAGCGGTTGGTGACATATCTGGCTGCTCTCCTCTGTACTGCTTAGAACTATCTGTTTAGTTTTGTCTGCGGTGTACAGGTTCCAGACTGTACTGCAGTATTCGAGGTGGGGGCGAACTAGGGTCTTGCAGGCATTAGTCTTGGTTGCCTGGTACACTACCTTCAGGTTCCGCCTCAGGAATCCTATCATGCTGCTGGCCTTTTTGGTGGAGCGGTTGATATGGCTGGTCCAGCTTAGGTCTCTCGAGATATTAACTCCCAGGTATTTTGATTCGGTTGTTCGTTCCAGGGTGTGACCTTTCAGTTTGTACCTAAATATGATGGGGTCCCTTGATCTGGTGCAGGATAGGGTATTGCATTTCTGTGGGTGGAATTCCATGCCCCATCTCTGTTCCCACTTGGACAGTGTGTTTAAGTCCTCCTGCAGTAAACAGCAGTCATTCTGGTTCCTGACTTCTCTGTAAACAATACAGTCATCAGCAAACAGCCTAGTTCTTGAGTGGAGTTGGTAAGGGAGGTCATTAATGAAGACCAGGAAGAGAAGAGGGCCCAAAACTGTGCCTTGTGGTACACCACTGACGACTGGGGCCTGCTCGGACTTTGCGCCATCGACTACTACCTGCTGAGTAGGATGGAACAAGAAGGCTCTTATCCATGCCAGTGTCGATCCTCAGATACCACAGTGGTTCAGTTTCTTAAGGAGACGCTCATGAGGCACTTTGTCAAATGCTTTTGAAAAGTCTAAGATGGTCATGTCAGTTTGGATCCCTTTGTCCAGACTAGAGGCGATCTTGTGTGACAGCGTGAGGAGTAGTGTCTCACAGCTTCTTCTGGCTCTGAAGCCGTGCTGGCAGTCCGTGAGTATGTTATGTTCTGTGAGGTGTTGCATCAATGTTACTTGCTATGATGTGCTCCTGTAATTTGCAACATAGGCTGGTCAGTGAGACTGGTCTGTAATCTGCTGGGTTGTTCCTGTCCCCTTTTTGGAAGACTGTCTGCTGTTACTTTAGCCATCTTCCAGTCCTCAGGAATACATCCCTCAGTTAGGGTGTTCGAAAAAATCAACTGATGTTAATATGGGCGCTAGTTCGTCGGCGCACTCTTTCAGGACTCTTGCTGGAATTTCGTCTGGACCTGCTGCCTTGTGTGAGTTGGTCTTCCGGAGTAACTGCCTCACTCCTTCCTCAGAGTCAGACACAGTGATGTTGTTTGTGGCTGGGGAGGGAATCCCTGTTGGAGATGGGATATCTCGAAGGTCTTCTTTGGTGAAGACAGATTTGTACTGGTTGTTCAGGATGTTGGTTTTGTCTCTTGCCGCGGAGAAAAGTCTCCCTAGGTGTCTCAGAGGGGCAATACCAGTGCTATCTTTCCTTAGTGTCTTCACATAGCTCCAGAATTTGTTCTGGTTGCTGCCATGGTTTTCAGAGTCGCCTTCTTCTGGGGGGTCAATCAGGTTGTTTATGTATTGCCAGTAGTTCCTACGCTCTTCCTTCTGTACCCTGGCCTTGGCTCTGGTGTACCTCTCCTTAACTGCTCGGTCGGAAGAAGACTTGTATATGTTAAAGAGTCAGAGTAGTTTCTTCCGTCTGTTCTTGACATGGGGTGTTATCCAGGGCCTGCCACTCATGTTGCTCCTTATCTGTTTTGTGGGAATATGGTCGTTGATGAGGGTGGTCAAGAGGGTCCGGAACTTCACCCATAGGTCGTTCACCCCCATACAGCTGGCTGCATCTTTGAATTCTTGATAGGATTCCTTCAGCTTGTCTCTAATGGAGGTGAAATCTGCTCTTCTAAAAATGAGGACCTTCCTTGGTGGCTTCTTACAGAAGATTGGACGAAGGGACGACTCTACAAAGATAGCTTCATGGTCTGAAATCCCCGGAATGACTTTGATCTTGTTGATCAGTGATTTGTTGTTTGTGAAGAAGATATCGACAGTGGTGGCAGATTATTTAGCGATCCTTGTTGGTTCTAGGATCACTTGTTCTAGGTGGGCATCACTGGCTATGGTTAGCAACTCAGAAGACAGGGTCGGCTGCGATGGGTTTTACTGAGTCTGATTTCCAGTCAATGTCTGGGAGGTTAAAGCCGCCTCCTACCCATACATGGGAGCCATCTGGAATCTTCCGGAGGGTTGTTTCCAGGTCTTTTAGACAGCCAGGACATTGGTATGCTTGGGCCAGGTAAAAGGCACAGATGTAAAGGCTCTTGGCCCTTCTCGCCTTCACTCTCACCCACAGTATCTCACTATCCAATTCTTTGTCGGCCTTGAGCTCCTCCGGTTCGTCACTTTCTAACTCTGACGATACAAAGGTAAAGACTCCACCGTAGCTCTCTGAAGACCTATTCCTTGTATAAGGTTTATAACCTGATGGGAATACTTCATTTTCATTCACGTCACCGTCCAACCATGACTGTACCAATAATGATGTCTGCCTGAGTGGAATCAGCTATACTCTCCAGCTGAGCTTTCTTGTTGCGGACTGACTGGCAGCTGAGTACGAGGATTCTCAAAGGGATGTCTCTGCGAGTACTCTGGTTATCGGCACTTTGCTTGGGGCATTCGACCTTGGGTCTAGTTGGTGAGGATGTGGCCTTGGGGCTTGAAAAACTCAGGTCTGAACTGTAGGTGTCGCTTACAGGGGAAGCAAGGGCTTCAAATGAGTTAGATGAGTCTAAGCTAGTTGAGTCAAACAATGTGGAGGAGAAATTCAGAAGGCCACATTGCACGCATTCCCAAGAGACATTCTTTAATGTTTTGAAGAAACCGCATTGCTAAACAATGCTGATGAAACCAGACATCACAAGAGTCACAGCATACACTTGGGGCACTGTGATCCCATTTCACAGCCTTAGAACACACTCCACAGGGGAACTTAGGTGGCCTAGGTCCAGGATTGCAATGGATGTCTCCTGAAAGGAGGAGTAACAGTAGGAAGCTTGTCTTGTTCAGGCATTGGGTCATCTGGGTGGGAGCTGACTTTAACAGTTTCTTCAGCGAGCGACAGTACAATAAAGCACTGCTAGGGCAATCTCTCTGCATAGGTAGATCACTCTCAATCATAAAAGCAGGTAGCAACAGGAAAAGCAGGCACTGACCTTTCATCCTGACGAGCGTTGTGTCGTAGCATTGACGGAGAAAACTTGGTTCATAAGTTCTGGTTCTTAGAAGTCGATCGATTGCCATACTAACAAAAGAAAGTCTTGTTTTACTTTCAGAATTGCTAATTATTGGAATGCACTGCCTACTAACACCAAATATGCACCTGACATCAACAGCCTTAAAAAACTCCTAGATGAAGACCCTAAATTGAAAGATCTTTTCTTTAGTGTGGATTGAATATAATGTTATTTATAAGATAGGCATGCAACCAGACTGAAATTAAATTGAAAAATAATGAGGGGACGCAAACAGGCTGTAAGGCCTAAGGCTAAAAAAAAAAAAAAAGCCGGTCCCTACTACTACTGCTACTGGTTGAACTGAAGCAGACTGGCAATTACAATTCCATTGGATACTTATGAACTATAATATATGTGTAGTGAAGGTGAGTCTCCACTTCTAGATGGATAAGTTTTGATAAATCAAGTCTTTCAAGTAACTAAGAGAATGACGAGAGAATCACAGAGATAACAATAACAACACTGCTTCCTGTACTACAACTCACTTTCTGTACTCATGATTCTAGAAGCTATGCAGACTATGGAGCAATGAAGAGCGAATTTCAACAATTATGAATGAATATGAATGAAAAGTACAATATAAAACTACATTCTTTCCATTTCCAGTAAAATAAGGACCAAAATAAAGGCGAAAACACAGCAAAAACAATATTTCCTGCTCCAACCCGTCAACGTAGAGGACATGAACAGCAATTTAAGCAACTACAGTGCCAAACCTTGTATCGACAGGGGTCCTTTTACCCACGCGCTATAAAAGGTGTGGAACGCCCTGCCCGATACAGTAGTCGAGGCAAAGACTCTTTGACATGTTCTTTATTCAGAATATTTCTGGTGTTTATAGTGCCTGAATCAAGTGAATTGTAGTCTAATGGTTTGGTGCTAACAGGTGTTTACTTTTTGACCGTTTTACTGGAGTTATTGTTCAGTACTGGTGTCATTTTTTATCCGACCATGACTGAGTGAGCGAAGACACCATTTTGGAGATTCTCTTTCTTCATGTTGTGACTACAAAACGAAAGTTGTTTGTCACCTCAGCGAAGATATTCTTCACTCAGGAAACCAGTCGGACTTCCCTGTACAGTCTGTGTTGTTGTTGCTGTTTTTTCTCCCCCATAAGCATGACTTTCGACTGAACTGTGAGTATGTATTTATCTAATTCTTTGGGCCTCAAACGTTGAATCAAGTCAAGTAATTTTTGTACCATGGACATGATGACATGGTGAATGCTGAGGACACTTCAAAATAATGAACTGTTCAAGAAGTTTCAAGGTTATGCATATCTGTTGATTCTGGACAGAACTTGGATCCTGCTGCTTGCCGCTAACAGATTATCTGGCCTCTTACTGTTTTGGTACTGTGTGATTGTTTTGGGGACTTGATCTGATGATTTCCCAATGTCAAAATGTCTAATAGAAGTGCTTCACGTAAGCTGTCGTCGACTTCGGTTTTATAAACAAGACAAGACACCAAGACGAAATGGTGAAGTTGGGAGGAAGTTGGGGGCAGACGGCAGAAAGCCGACAACTAAAGCATCAACTCCTGTAACAACAAACATGAACATAAGTGCAAAATCTTCTCCAGTAGAGAAAGGGGACTTGTGCGGAAAATGCAACCAAATATGCAGAGACAGTGACAAGGCATTACAGTGTGAATTGTGTGATATTTGGTATCACACAGACTGCGAAGATATTGATGAAGATACATATCATTTAATCAAGAAAGATGGAGAGCGTTCAAACTCTCTACTGCACTATTATTCCTCCAAATCATGTAACAATGCAGCAGCAAAATTGCTTGGGAATATGCTTCGCCTTGAGGTAGAGGTGGAAAAACTAACTGCGCAAGTTAAAGAAGTAGACAATAAAGTAGCCGAAATTCAACATGGAAAATTCACTCATGAAATGGTGGATACAATAAAGGAGATCACTCAAGCACAAACCCAAGAGGATCAAGAAAAAAAATCAAACCAATACCGTTAAACTTGAAGGAATGATCAGTGCCAAAACTAAAGACCAAATAGCTGAGATTGAAGATTATGTTAGAAGGAAAACAAACTTAGTCATCTTCAATATGCCAGAAGACACAAGTAAATCAGCAGAAGAAAGAACAAGGGGCGATGAAGCATCAGCCACTCAACTACTGGAAGAACTGAAAACAGATCACAAACCAACTGACATTAGGCGCCTAGGGACAGTGAACAAAGATTCCCAGAGAATACGGCCAACGAGATTAAGTTTTACTTCAGAGACGATCAGAGATGATGTACTAAAAGAATTCCATAGGTCACGGAAGAAAACAGGAAAGACAGGTGGAACAGACAGTCAGATCATTAGTCGGATAGTTATCCGAAAAGACTTAACTCCACAGGAAAGGAATGAAGAAGATGCACTATACCAGGAACTGAATAGAAAACAGGATGAATCACGGGCATCGGAGGACGAAATTGCCCACTGGATAAGGAAAAACGGGATTTAAGTAATCAACGTCGGCAAGTACCCAGCGGGAGAAGCTGACAGGGAAAACAACTGAAGAATAATAGTGGAAAGACTGTAAATAGTTTTAATCTTGATCATATTTCAAATTTAAGCTCATTTTCTTCAGATTAAAGTTCTTCCAATACTTTAAAGAGAGGAAATTCCTTGAAAAATTGTATCTGTTTATACACCAACACAGACCAGTTCATGAATAAACGTTCTGAAATGTTAGCACTGATTGAAATACACAAACCAGATATAATTGGTATAACGGAAGTAAAACCCGAGACCAAGAGATACAGTATAGAGGAGTGTGAAATAACATTGACTGATTATCAGACTTTTCATAATCTGAATAAAGAAGGCAGAGGTATTGCACTATATGTTCGGAGTGAACTCAAGCCATCAACATGTGATAAAATTGCAAGCACTTTCTCAGAGCATATATATATTAGTTGAATGCCAACGAGAGAACGGGAACATTCTCCTCATTGGCCTCATTTACAGAAGCCCAAATAGTGCAGTTGAGAACTCGGAAAAGTTAAATGATTTGATTTTGAAAATAGGAGACCACAAAGCTTCTCATGTACTGTTAATGGGGGACTTCAATTTCCCAGAGACTGACTGGAAATTAGAAAGAAGTGATGCAGGACCTGGTCATCAAGCTACAAGTTTTTTTTTAGAGTAACCAAGGATGCATTTTTATTGCACCACCAGAAAGAACCAACAAGTTACAGAGAGGGACAAAGAGCCAATACGCTGGATCTTGTTTTTACCAACAGAGATGACATGGTCAATGAAATTAGAACTGAAGCAGGACTTGGAAAGAGTGACCATTTGTCCCTCCTCATCAACTTATCCTGCTCTTTTGAAAGCACTCGTCAAGCTCCAAGATACAACTTTCAAAAAACCGATGTAGACAAACTTAAAAGTGAACTTGCCTCCATTGAGTGGGAAAAAGAAACAAAAAACTTATCAGCCAATGAAACATGAGAGAAAATCAAAGCCCACATCTATAATGCAATAGAAAAGTCAATGCCATTAACACGCAGCTCAGGCAAGAAAGGAAAGAAGTGGATGGACAGGGGTACACTGAAGTCAGTCAGGAAAAAGCATAGACTTTTCAGAAGATGGAAGGAAACAAAAGCCGGGAAAGAATACCAGATTTATAAAACAGAGAATAACCGAGCAAGAAAGGAATGTCATAGGGCTCAAAGAAACTTAGAACGCAAAGTGGCAGAAGAAGCAAAGACAAACCCCAAATGCTTTTGGAACTTTGTGAAGTCAAAAACATCATCAAGGCCAGGAATATCAGATCTGAAAAAGGCAGATGGTTCAAAGACCAAGACTGACAAGGAAAAAGCAGAATTATTAAATCATTTTTTTCAAAGTGTCTTTACCATTGAAAACTCAGGACCACTCCCAGATCTACCAATGTATGACTTTGAGAAAGCACTCACAGATATCACGACTGAGCCTGAAATGGTCCGTAAACTGCTCGAAACCCTTCACAACGGCAAAGCCCCAGGTCCAGATGGTATACCACCTAGCATTTTGGCAAGCGCCGCTGCCGAACTGTCTCAACCATTGGCACATCTTTTCAGTTTATCTGTAGACACAGGTCAAGTTCCTAAGGATTGGAAAAAGGCAAATGTCACACCGATTTTCAAGAAAGGTAGCAAGATGATGCCAAGCAATTATAGACCTGTAAGCCTGACCTGTGTAGTCTGTAAGGTAATGGAGAAGATCGTTCGAAAGCAAGTAATGGAACATTTACAGAAAAATTCACTGATCAGTCAAGACCAACATGGCTTTGTTCCAGGAAGGTTGTGTATTACGCAATTGTTGGAAGTCATGATGGATACCTGGACAGACATTATTGATGGGGGAGGTAGTGTTGATATCATATACATGGATTACCAGAAAGCCTTCGACTCTGTACCACACTGTAGACTCCTAGCAAAGTTATCAGCATTTGGAATACATGAAAAAGCCTTGAACTGGATCAAAGATTTCTTAACCAACAGAAGGCAGAATGTTGTAGTCAACCGTGTGAAATCACAAGAAGCCGAAGTGACAAGTGGCATTCCTCAAGGTAGCGTTCTTGGACCACTCCTCTTCGTCATGTTTATAAATGATCTACCACGTAAAGTCAAGACTTCTGTAAAGATGTTTGCAGATGACACGAAGGTATTTACAAGAACAGATACTGAGATGGGAGCAAAGGAACTGCAAGCTGATCTGGATGAACTCCAAATATGGTCAGACAAATGGCAACTAAGTTCCACCCACAAAAATGCAGTGTTCTGAAACTAGGCAATAAGAAATCAGCAGCATCATACAGCATGAAAGGAAAAACTGAAGAAGGAGAGAGGAGTACAACAACACTGGCTGAAAGCAAACTGGAAAGGGATCTGGGAGTAACAATAGATAAAAACCTCACATTTAAAGATCATGTGGCACAAGTCACAGCCAAAGCCAACAAGATAGTGGGGTTGATTCGGAGGTCCTTTGATTATCTTTCAGAACAGACTTTCAGCCAGCTGTTCAAAAGTCTTGTACGTCCACTGTTAGAGTATGGGCATTGTGTCTGGCAGCCATACCAGAAAACGCTTTGCAGAGAAATAGAAGATGTGCAGCGCCAAGCAACCAGACTCCTCAGTCATTTGAAAGACAGGCCTTACTCAGAGAGACTGAAGGTACTAAAACTACCAAGCTTAGAACACAGACGTCTCAGAGGCGATATTATTGAAGTCTTTAAATATATCTGAATGGCTATTACAAAGTAAGTGCTCCTGTCTTCAAATTAGCTAGTACCACTGACCTTAGGGGAAATTCTCTGAAACTGCAGAAGCAGAGACCAAGAATAAATTTTATATCAGATCAAATTTTTTTTTCCTACAGAGTGGTCTCCTGCTGGAACAGTTTGCCTGACACGGTGGTCTCAGCCCCTTCGCTGAACGCTTTCAAAAGTCATTTGGACCAACACTGGAAACAACTCAAGACAGTTTATGAACCAGAGTGCCTGACTTAAGTTAGGGACATGTATATTCCCACGCATGTGAAAACTGAAGCCAGTAAAGCTAGGACCAACGAACAGGCCCCAAAAGGGCCTCAAACGTTGAATCAAGTCACTTTGAGTCAAGTCAAGAGTAAGAAAACTGTATTAAACCTCTGCTGCTGCTGCTTTTTTATTTTATTTTATTTTTTAAAAGCTGCGTCAACCCACATTCAAAAAACGTCAGAATAGTCAACATG
>CM065726.1:27527194-27534694 GCA_033310375.1 Conus canariensis | reverse complement strand
GGTTCAGTCGTTAACATTACCGTTTTGTTTTGTTTTTCTCTCCTGAATCTGTCATTTACTCTCCACTCTTTGAACCATATTCCTTCGTATCTGATTGGTTTCATTCTTGCGTAAAAATGATTTAGCCTTTCAGTTATCTTCGTCAGTCAGCAGCATGGTATCCAGTCTAATGTTCCATATGGCGGTCGAAATTTCCGCAGTAGGCTAAGTGCAACGGACTACCAATGGCTGCGATTTCGATCCGTAAGTATGCACTTAAGTATGATCACCTTATCACTCTTAATTTCATAGGCTGTCATTCTGCTTTTGTTGGTGCAGCTGGGGCCCATTACACTGGTCCTTTTTGCTAAAAGATAATTATAGGATTATATGAGAAAACATGTGTCGGTATATTTTGTACTTGTGTCAATGCCTGTTGAAGAACCCAATGTATACATACCGCTTTGACCTCTGAAGGATAATTCCGTCGGCGTATTTTGTGCCTGACCACAGAGTTTCGAATGTTAACCTAGACAATGTGATCACATTATCATCAGAGGAAAACGTAAATAACAGGACAGGAGTGGACCAAAAAGTATCTTTTATTGCAACCAAACGATTACACAGGACCTTTTCAGAACTGTCATCACAGAGAAGAGGCGAAACCCCATTGCTCACGTGTGATAGACTGCGCAGAGGCAGTTCGTTCTGGAAAGAGGACTCCTGTTCCAGATGTCTGTAGGGGCTAAGTCTAAGGGGATTAGACTATATGGGTTGTTCTCAGAAACATGTGATACTTCTGTGACATGGAGACCAGCAGATCTGAGAAAGGAAAGTTTGAGAAACAACAAAAATCACAAAATTACATGTATGAAACTCACATCAAAACTGTTTTTCTTGTTTATAAGTGGCGACTCTCCTTTTATAGCAACTACAGATAGTGAAACAATAGTAGATAAATAGGTCAGTGGATATTCACTGGTCCAGTCCCTTGCGCACGTCACCATTGCGTCGACACCAAAGTGATTGGGAAACAAACGGAATGTAGCCGACTCTTAGGCCTACAGAGTGTAGCGCGGAAATGCCGATACAGGGAACGATCAATTTGTTCATTCGTAGACCTACTATGTTTTATGAAATCACAACCTGATTTTCCACCATCTCCATTTTGTTGTTTTGTTTTGTTTTTGTTTTTGTAGCGAGCGATGAAATGGATTCTGTTGTAATTCTGTGAACAGCATCATTGGATCCTATTTTAGATCCAGGCTGTTTAACCATGACGACAGGAACAGATCCATAAAATCTGGCGTGTAGGTCTAGGCTAGGCCTTGGCATTTCCGAGCTACACTCTGTAGGCCTAAAAGTAGGCTACATTCCGTTTATTTTCATCATTTTATAGTTTATTATTCCTGCTGTCACACACACACGAGCGCGCGCGCGCACGAATGAGTGCGATTACCGAAATGCATTTAAAAAAAACAAACATTTAAGTTGAAAAAGGAACACAAAAGGAGAGATAACCATCTGCAAAACTGCACAAGTTATTACACGATAATCAAACTATGGCACACTCTTTATTAAGAAAGATAAAATTAGATCGTTATGGATTACAAAAATTATCTATCCACACAATGTGTGTGTGTGTGTGTGTGTGTGTGTGTGTTGTGTGTGTGTGTGTTTGTGTGTAAGCACGTATTTATGCATACTGCGTAGGTGCATGCGAATGAGAGTGTGCGTGCGTGCGTGCGTGCGTGCGTGTGTGTGTGTGTGTGTGTGTGTGTGTGTGTGGTGTGTGTGTGTGTGTAGAGAGAGAGAGAGAGAGGGGGGGGAGGGGGGAAAAGAAACACCCGAAGGTGCGAGTGGGACCCAGGGAAGTGCTGTCCTCGACTGCCAAACCAACTACCTGGGAGCAATTCTGCACTGTCCTTGGAAGTCTGCGCTGTGTTTACATAGAGTGCAGACACGCACAGGACATTCCATTAAGACGTAAAGGGACATAATTGCTCCCTGGCAGATGCCATTGCGTAATATGACGCGACAGAATCTCAACGGGAGCGTCCCCATACTTCATGACTGCGGAGCCGACTGGCGAAAAACGCCATCGTCAAGCAACTGCCGTGTACATCCTGCTGCCTGGCTCATTGTTCCGCTGACAGTTGAAGAAAGCCCAGCTCAAGACATGGTCAAACTTTTGTCATATGAGGTCTTAAGCGCCCTCTGAAGAGATTCCCAGTTACAGTCTTTCCTGCTGTCAGCAGGGCTTTCCCGGCGGTCAGCGGGTTTTTCCTCTCGTCACTGGGCCTCTACCCAGAGTCGGCCAAAAGGCAGACAAATTCAAGAAACACCCGATGGTGAGAGTGTGACCCAGGTAAGTGCTGTACACAACTGCCAATCAGCTGGGTGCAATCCTTCCACTAACCTTGGAAGCCTGCGCTGTGTTCACGCAGGCACGCACTGGGCATTCCATTAAGACATCAAGGGACATAACTGCTCCCTGCAATATGCCATTGCGTAATGGCCATTGGACGTGACGCGTAAAACCTTCACGGCAGCGTCCCCATAGGTGTACCAGCATGTGAATGCCAGCGAGCAGGTGCTTGTATGCGCGTGTATGTGTATACAAGTATACACAGTATAAGGTAATGTTGCTTATAGCCCAGCTGACCGCAAAGGGCCACATCAGGGCTGTCACCACGTTAAAATCAACTCACAAGTCATCTAAAAAAAACAAAAAAAAACTTCCACTCATCTCTTTAAAGTACATCTTGTAAAAGCGTACCAGAAACTTCGTGTGTGTGTGTGTGTGTGTGTGTGTGTGTGTGTGTGTGTGTGTGTGTGTGTGCGCGCGCGGAGGAGAGTAGTAAAGAAGATAAAGATGTTCCAATTAACGCATAAAAAGGCGATGTTGGCAACTAAACATTGCAGAATGTGCTGGAAGTGCCCACTCTGGACAGTTTTTACTGTCTGCCTACCAAATCGCCAGATAAGACCACCTCCCCTCCCCCTAAAAAAAGGAAAAAGACTCGTTACAAATCGTAACAAGAGATTATAAAGTATATAGGTTTCAGAAAAAAGGCAGCTGAAAGGGCCTTAAAGGCAGAAAACACTGGATGACAATCACGAAAGACATAACACAAAAAACGCAGGAGAGAGAGAGAGAGAGAGAGAGAGAGAGAGAGAGAGAGAGAGAGAGAGAGAGAGAGAGAGAAACAATGACAATGACAATGACAAATGTTTTATTGTGTATAGGCCTGTGGCCCGTTACAATGAAGAGAAGGCAAACAACTGTTAAAATTGAAAACGAGACAAACAAACGTAACATTTAAAGAGAGAGAAGAAGAGAGAGAGAGAGAGAGAGAGAGAGAGATGTACAAAGGTGACAGATCTGCCGCTAGGTTTGCATATTTCACAGTAAAATACAGGCTTCTGCAGGCACACAGCTGATTTAATGCACAATAAAGCCATTCATATACCACACATTTAAATATATTTTGTAAGAGTGTCGAATGCTTTTTGTTATGCATTTTACAAAATAACAAAAATATAAACTTGACTTTAGAAGGCAGATTGCAACTGCAGTTGATGTTACCATTATTACAAATGTGTGCCATTAAAACAATATGAATAAGAAATAAAGAGAAACCTTAAAACATTTGTGGGCCCACGAGGATGTAAGTGTGTGTGTGTGTGCTTGTGCATGTGTGTGTGTGTGTGCTTACCGGGTAGATGTATGCAAACGTGTGTGTGCATGCGTGGGCATGCATGCGCGTGCGGCCGCGTGTGTGTGTGTGTGTGTGTGTGTGTGTGTGGTAGTGTGTGTGTGTGTGTGTGTGTGTGTGTGTGTGTGTGTGTGTGTGTGTGTGTGGTGCACCATCGCTCGAGTGTATGTGTGTGTGTGTTTGGGCTTGTGTGTATGTGTGAGCGCGTGTGCGCTCGCATCTGTATCCAACCCCATTCTCTCTCTCTCTCTCTTTCTCTCTCTGTGTCTCTCTCTGTATATCTGCCTGTCTCTCTCTCTCTCTCTGTCTCTCTCTTTCTTTCTCTCTCTGTCTCTTCGTTTGCTTGCTATCACCACCAATCCTTCCAGCAAGTCTTATACAGTCATTATGAAGCTTGGGGGTCCTGAAGGATGGGATTTCTGGGCACAAATTCTTCCCGCTTAAAGTGCGTGTTGGCATAAATGCCACTCTCATCTAACCATGTGTTGCGGCCTGGGCGCCGGTAGTCATCTGTGTCCGTAAAATGGGAGTTGCACTTTCGATATGCTGCCGACTTGTCCGGAAAATCACGTGGCAATTCCTAAAAGCAGATACCAACCATCATCGTCATCATCATCATTTCACAGAATGATAATCATTGAGCGTTTAGTGTTCAGGAAGTTAGAAAATGAAACCCCACATGAAATACTGCTCAACAAAAGCAGCACTGAAAACACACAGAAGCAGGATATCCACTTAGGGGCAAATTCACACAACAAACTGGCTAAGGACAGACCATTTCCACTGTTTTGAGGAATGCGAATACTAAATCACACACACACACACACACACACACACACACACACACACACACACACACACACACACACAAACAAACAAACACATGCACACACACACATAGAGAGAGACAGAGAGAGACAGAGAGAGAGAGAGAGAGAGAGAGAGAGAGAGAAAGAGAGCGAGAGAGATTGACAATGACAGCGATTTACTGATAATAGTTAAACAACCCTAATGCCAAGGAAGTTCTTTCGCAATTTCCCTTTAGTGTTGCAAAATAAGCGTACATACAGAAAATAGTAGAACAATACAAATAACTAGAAAATGAAGAAAAAAGGCCATTCATCAAACAGTATTCTCATCAAAATAAACAGCTTATTCAAGTTATAGCATAATTAGGATTCACAAACACAGCCTACATATTAAGTCTTTTTCTCTCTTAATCGAAAAACTTCTGCCACAAACTTAGCAAATGAGTTTACAAAGTCTACATTTTCAGGGGATAAAATACCAAAGAGGTTTTGAGTTTGACCGAAAAAGGGCTTGAAGGCAGAACAATCATTTATAAATTCATTGTACTCTGGGCATCTGAAAACGAAGTGTTCCTCGTCTTCAATTTCTTTTGAGCAGGATGGACACATCAACTCACTTTCCGCGTGCATGAACCATGTTTTCTTTGCTTTAAGCCCCAGAGAGAGACAGAGAGAGACAGAGACAGAGAGAGAGAGAGAGAGAGAGAGAGAGAGACAGACAGACAGAGAGAGAGAGAGAGAGAGAGAGACAGAGAGAGAGAGAGAGAGAGAGAGAGAGAGAGAGAGACAGAGACAGAGACAGAGTGAGAGAGAAGTATTTAGACCATTAGAGGACCAAACGATACGAAAGGTCTTTCAAAAATAGGCCTACACCACAAATTAATGTCGTATCCTATGTTCTCCCAAACAAGAGAGAGACAGAGACAGAGACAGAGAGAAAGTAATTATCTCGATAAGTTCGGTTTGACAACTCCTGGTGACCTGCTGCCTTGACGGTTGGAGACTCCTTCAACTTCCACTGGTACGTCCTAAGCTTTTCCACTGGTGTTGACCACTCAAGCAGATGACTGATGCTTGCAATAGGATAGCCCTGACAAACACCTCAACCCTTTCCTTTGTGCTTATAGTGTGTATGATCTCGGTTGCTTCTCCAGTGTTAAAACGTCAGCTTGTGCAATCTTTGCTTTCATCACGCAGCGTCTATTTAGCAATCAGTTTCTCTCTGACCTTTGTCATATTCTGCTCATTGTTCCTGCTCATCGGCTTGCGCAGTGATGCTCCTTCGATAACCCCACTTTCTTTAAGTTTTTAGATATGTTTTAAGCTGCGCGTTTCTGGAATGTCATCAGTTACCCACGTTTAGTTTTGTTTTTGTTCTTTGTTTTCCCTCAGAACTTTTGTTTAATGCTTCCTGAGTTGTCGCTGAGACTTCTAGCAAGGTGAGAGCCGTAAGCCTGTCACATAAAACTGCGTTGTAGACACGCATTCGGTTTTATGCTTCAGCCTGTTTTGTGTTTTCCCTTTCGCTTGAACATGGAGCCATCTCATCATTGCTATCGATGTCAGAATCAAGGAAGACTGCATTCCTACTTGTTCATACCGAACTTCATTACCCGGAAATGAAACTGTTAAGTCAACTTTTTTTTCATATGTGTCTTGTTACTGTCAGTTTCAAAATGGCCTAGCCGACCACACTCTGCCCTATTAGGATTGTCACTGCACAGAGAAAAAGATGCCAATTTTGCCATGAAGAAGTGTGTACTACCATCTGTATTTACTTTACTGCTGTCCCTAGGGTGGTTGAAACCAAGCCAAACTGAGTCAGTTTGCCAGCCGTCCTACTTCACTGCATTTGTTTCAAACTTACAAAAAACAAACAAACAGTATATGATAAGTTCCATTGCAATGTCAGTGAAACAACCAGAAAAAAAAATATGAACAATTCCACACTGACAAATAGCACTGCTGAATACTACCTATCTTGTTAACAAGTTGTGCCCACTGTGATCATTAACCTCTACCTTTCCGCAGATCAAACAACATAATAACATCATTATCAGCAAGTTTATGACGAGAAAAACTTCTGATGTCCTTAAAACATTACTTTGCACATCTAAGTCAACAATAACAAAATTAACCTGTTTACTGACATCGTATTGGACCTTGTCATATCCACCAACGTTTCCATTTATTGGTCTCTCTCTGTCTGTCCGCAGTCTTATTTATGTAAACAATAACTAGATATATACATAGAAAAGGCATGTTACAGTGTGTATAGTGTACTTGTAGTAGTAGTAGTAGTAGCATAGGAATATATTTTGTTCCTGTCATTAAAACATCATTGACTTCAGGCATTTAAAGGTCACACTCACAGGCTCCGGTTCAAAGGGATCAAAGCCAGCACGAGGTCGAGTGTGCAAATAACGTTCTCTGTAGTTGGGAAAATGGTACGGCAGCGCCGCCGTAAACCCTCTCTTTGGGTCTCCTGTGTCTCTGAACAGGTTACATCACATGAGATTATATACAACGTTCATCTTACCAATGGCCCCAAACAAACAGTCAACCAGCCAATTAAACAAATTACCAGCAGACTTTTATTATTCAGTTTATCGAATAACCATAAAATCGGCGACCAAACTCCACAAATAAACCAAACAAAAGGCAGACTGAATGGTTAGAATTCAGGCTCCATAAAACCAAAGAACTACGGAACCTCGTCAAGAAAGACTGAGAGAAAATATTGCATCCTTTTCATTAGAATTTAGAGTAACTCAAAACTATGAACACAATTCAAAGATGTAAGCTTTGTGAAATCTTAATTCCATGCACATTTCCCCAGTTATAAGCATGCTTCGTTCAAAAAATGACAAAAAAGGCTGCATATTTCAAATGTTCTACACTACACACACTCCCTCCAACCTTTAGCTCCGGATAATAATTGTGCGGACTTCTTTGCTACTCAACCGGAGGAACTAACTGCAACTTGCATCAAA
>CM065726.1:27512194-27522194 GCA_033310375.1 Conus canariensis | reverse complement strand
AAACCACAGTGGATCGATTAGTGCTTCAGTCGACTCTCCTTCTACCCCGACCCAGAGTGTTGCGGAACAGCAAACTCAGGAACCAGGGGCAAGGAAGCCGAGAATTCTGTGGCCTACTGCCAACGAGAAGGCAAAGTACAAGGCACTGGAAGAAAAAGTCCAGAAGAAACTGAAAGAAGCCGAGGAGAAGTCCAGCAGAAGTGATGCCAAAGAGATGTTGGGTGAGTTTGCAAAGATCATCTACGAGTCAGCAATCAAAGAGTTTGGCAGCGGTGAGGGAAAGAAGAAAACACCAGCGAAGAAAGGGGAGCTGAGCAGGAGGCAGAGAGCGCTAGCAGAACTAAGAAAACAGAAACGAGACCTGAAGAAGCAGAGAAAAAGTGCACCACCAGAAGAGAAAGAAGGCCTGAAAACCTTGTTTGAAGACCTAAAGAAAAAGAGCAGAGACCTGCAGAGGCAAGAGCGAAGGTGTACCAGAAGAAAAGAAAGCAGAAGAGCACGTGAGCAATTTCTGAAGAATCCATATGAAGCAGCTAAGAAATTGTTCGTAGAGGCGGGGAGTGGGAAGTTGAAGTGTACGAAAGAGGAGCTGGACACTCATGTTAAACAGACGTACAGCGATCCAAGAAGGGAGGAGCCACTGCCAGACATGAGAGGCCTCAAGCGTCCAACTGCCCCTGGCGTGAGCTTCCAGCTTGGACCATTCAGACAGAAAGAAGTGGATGAGTTTGTCAGAAATGCAAGAGCCAAAAGTGCACCTGGAGGAGACGGCGTGTCCTACAAGGTGTTCAAGTACTGTGACAAGCTAAGGCACATCCTTTTCACGATGCTGAGTGAGTTGTGGGATGACAAGGAGCTTGTCGAAGATTGCTGCAGAGCTGAAGGCGTGTACCTACCAAAGGAACAAAATGCAGAGAACATAGGGCAGTTTCGACCTATCTCCATCATCAACGTGGCGTGCAAGATCTTCATGGGAATACTTGCGAAAAGGACGGTGGCATATCTGCAAAGCAACGGCTATGTGGATGAGAGCGTGCAGAAAGCCGGTATACCAGGGATCCCAGGATGCATTGAACATGCTTTCTCCATTTGGGATGCAATCCAGGAGGCCAAGAAAACCAAAGAAAGCCTAAATGTGGTCTGGCTGGATCTGGCGAATGCCTACGGATCCGTACCCCATGAACTGCTGATGAAAGCAATGGAGTTCTTTTACATCCCACACGAGGTGCAAGGCATCATGAGAGAATACTACGGCAACTTCCAGATGCGATTCTCAACCGAAGACTCCACAACTGAGTGGCACCGACTGGAGATTGGGATTGCAGCTGGCTGCACTATATCTGTCATCTGGTTCATCTTGGTGATGGAGATGCTACTGCGATCTGCAGACTGCTCTGAGGAAAAAAGCAAAGGTGAGATCACCGAAGAAAGCCTTCATGGATGATGTGACCCTACTGACAAGAGAAGTGGACACAATGCAGAATGTTTTGACCCGGTTGGATGAGCTGATTACTTGGTCCAGGATGAAGTTCAAAGCCAAGAAATCTAGAAGCCTGACTTTTCACAAAGGGAAGCAGAAACAACAGAAGTTCACAATTGCAGGAGAACAGATGCCTACAGTAAAAGATGAACCTGTGAAAAGTTTGGGGCGGTGGTACGCGGGAACTCTGTCTGACTGGAGCCGAGGCGTGGCGATCATGAGGCAGGCTGAAGATGGGCTGAAAGCGATTGACCAGACAAAACTGCCAGGAAAGCATAAGATATGGTGTCTACAGTTTGCCCTCTACCCGCGACTGGCATGGCCGCTGACAATGTACGAAGTCGCCTTGTCGAGAGTTGAGATGATTGAGAGAACTTGCAATACCTACATCAGGAAGTGGCTTGGGCTACCTCGCACAATCAACACATCAGCCCTGTACAGGCAGAAAGGCGCGCTGCAGCTACCCCTCACATCCATCGTGGAGATCTACAAGGCAGGAAAGGTCAGGACAGTCATGATGCTGAGGGAGTCGAGGGACCAAGAGATCAGTGGCAAGCCACCGGATGTCAAAACAGCAAGAAAGTGGAAGGCAGAGGATGCAACCGACGAGATCATCTCTTCATTGGAACATGGCGACATTGTTGGGCCAGTACAGGCTGACAGGGTGGGGCTTGGCAACGGTGACTTCAGACCTTTCAGGAAAATGTCTCAGCGGGACAGAAGAACAGCTGCAACAGGGCAGGTACGAAAGATTGAGGCTGAAAAGCGAGAAGTTCATCTCATCCAGTGTGCCCAGCAAGGACAGGTGACCGGGTGGGAAGAGCATGTAGTTGAAAGAAAGATTGGATGGAGTGAGATCTGGAAGTGGGACACATCGAGACTCAGCTTCCTTCTCCGGTCCACCTATGACGTTCTGCCTTCGCCAGTGAACCTAGTCAGATGGAAGGTCCAGGAAGATGACAAGTGTAGGTGCGGCAAACGAGGAACCATGAAGCACATCCTCTCAAATTGCCACCTGGCTCTGAACAGATACACCTGGAGACACAACGAGGTGCTCAAAGTGTTCACCAAGATGGCGAAGGAGCAGGCGGAAGAGGGAAAATACGCTCCTAGGCCACAGAAACACGGACTGGGCATGATCGAGTTTGTGCCGCAAGGAGGCAAGGTTCCTGAGAGAAAGAAGGTCAGAGCGGTGGTCAATGGGAGGTAGCAGCAGACCTAGAGGGCTGCAAGAGATTCTTCCCCATCCCAACAACGAAGAAGCCAGACCTGGTGATATGGAGTGAGGAAGAGAAAGAGGTGCACCTGGTTGAACTCACTGTGCCTCACGAAGACAATATCAGCGAGGCACACGAGCGGAAAGAAAATCGCTATGAGACTCTTGTTGAAGAATGCGAGGAGGCGGGATGGAAAGCAACCCATTTCCCAGTCGAAGTCGGCTGCAGAGGTTTCATCGCGAGTAGCGTCAGAAAGTGGATGAGAGTGGCTGGACTTGGTCCGAAGAAAGGGAATGCCATGACAAAAGCCCTACAGGAGACTGTTGAGAAAGCAAGTCATTGGATCTGGCTGAAGAGAGAGGACACAAGCTGGTGCGAGTCCTGACGGTTGACAGAAAAGGCATACAGTCAAACTCGCAAGGAGACCTCACATCGGTGAGGGGGCTCGGTGCGTCATTACAGCTGTCGAGAGGAAGAGCCCGAAACAGCGACGCATTCTCTCCTGATGATCTCCACGCCAGAGTCCGGTCTACGGAGCTTTGGACTGTCACGCAGCACAGGTAGCTGTTTTCATCCATTTAAATGCAGTCAAGTTTTTTTTTGTTGTTGTTTTTTTTAAGGTATAATTTTTTTCCCAGCAACATGAACATACTCAAACTAGCCAAAAGTCGTTCAAAATGTGTTTTAGTACAGACACATATATGCGCACCGAAAGAAACAAAATACATCTAAGTTAAAAGAATGAGCAACTTTCCTAGTCACGGATCCGCAAATCCAGAGCTCACAAACCCAAAAGTCACTTAAAGAACAGTAACATGTTCAAAGACACAGGCAAACGTGCACTTTCACACGAACGCGTGCGCGCGCACACACACACACCACACACACACACACACACACACACACACACACACACACACACACACATACCACACCACACCACACCACACACACACACACACACACACACACTCTCTCTCTCTCTCTCTCTCTCTCTCTCTCTCTCTCTCTCCCGACACTACACAACACAACACACACACACACACACACACACACACACACACACACACACACACACACACACACACACAACACGCACGCGCGCTCGCTCGCATGCACACACACATATACACACGCACACACACCTAACACCACACATACACACACACATACACACGCACACACACACACACACACACACACACACACACACACACACACACACAGATACGGACCTACAGACACACACACACACACACACACACACACACACACATATATATATATATATATATACACGCGCGCGCGCGCGCGCACGCAGCACGCACGCACAAGCACACACACACACACACACACACACACACACACACACACACACACACACACACACACACACATATGAACCCGAGCGAGTGCGCGCACACACAATTTTTTTTTTTTTTTTTGCTCTTAATTCCATGAATACTTTATTTCCCTTATGTTGATTTAATTGTATCCATTTGTTAGAATGAAGTTATCACAGAGAATGAAAGTGTCAGTACACCACACATCAGTACATAAACAAACCCAGACATTTTGTATCATTCTCCTACACACTAAAACTATCAAACAATTGTCCATCGGTAATGTACACACAGATTTTGCATGGTGAGCGTGAGTCAAGAAAGAAAGGGGGGGGGGGGGGGGGGGGGGGGGGGAAGAAGAAGAGAAGAAGAAAAAAAGACCGCCTTAAAAAAAAAGAAAAAAAAAGGAAAAAAAAAAGGAAAAAAGTGAAGAAAAAACAACAACAACAAAAAAACAAAAAGACGAAGAAAAAAAAGAAGTAAAGGCGGGGGTGGTGGTGGGAAAAAAAGGGTCTTTTTTATTATATTATATTATTATGTTGGGTATTTATATAGCGCCTATCCTCGGTCACAGACCAAGCTCTAAGCTCTTTACAATAAACACACTACCTCACTCACTCAACGGGCTGCCTACCCAGGTAGAGCCGGCCGAAGAGCAGCCTACTGGCGCTCATTCAGTCGTTTCCCGTGCCATTCAAATATCAGTCAGTCACTCATTTTCATTTATCTCATTTATTCCTCCAGTTTCTCACATAGGATGCATTCCTCTATTTCCACCGATACACGATGGCACACGATAAGAGTAAGTGACAATTTTTGTGGCTTGGTAAGAAATACCAGGCGGCTATCTTCAATCTACATCAATTTTGCCAGGGCAGCGGGGAACCCCCCTGCTCTTTTCGATTTTCAACTGCCGTGGGTTCTTTAACGTGTGCAGGGGGCCAGGAAAGCACACGGGTCCGACTCGCTTATAGTCCCCATCTGTTTTTTGTTTGTTTGTTTTATTTTGAATCTGGGGATGATAACTCAATAGAAAGAAACTCGTGGAGAGCGTGGCAGCAGAGAGTCCTCAGAAGAGGAGCCCCCTTCAAGCAAGTGTTTCGGCCCTTATCTCCTGACACTCTAGGGGGGTTGGGCCACACCCGGTTCATGACTCCGGATGTCCCTCTGCTGCCCCTTTTTTTTTTTCCCATCTTGGGACGAGCCATGGCTGGGATTCGAACCCATGACCCTCTGGACATGCTCATTTTCCACTTAATGACTCGCGCTTTAACCACTGAGCCACAGGGACACCTGATATTTGTAGGAAATTTAAGCCTTATGAAGTTCACTTTTGTTCCTCCTTGACCAGATCCAGCTTGAACACCTTTCTGCCGCTTCTGCCATTGCTTTCAGGGCTCTGGTTTTTTCCTTCCCTGCAACTGAGAGCTGTTTCATGAGGCTGTATGCAGACGTTCCTACAAACCCCTAGCTCCAATTTCTGCAGTGAGGACTTTGACCTGATAGCCTTCTCTCCTCAGGCTGTTTGCCAGATCAGCATACTTTTCAGTCTTGTAGATTTGAGCTGCCTCCATTCTGTTCTCATATGGCACCGTGAGCTCGATCATGATCAGCTGCTTGGTTGACTTAGAGTGGACTACTATGTCTGGTCTCATGCCACTCTTGCTGATGATCTCTGGGTGACTCTTCCATTCTGGGAGGTCTGCAGTGCACTCCCAGTCATCTGCCCCGTCCAGCAGACTCTGCCTGCATGTTGCGAGTGGCACTGTTGTTCTTGGCCATGATTTGCTGCCTCCAGCCGTGAAGAATGTTGCGGGTGCTTTTGGAGTCCTGATTTTCCCTTTTGTGGTGTTGGTACTAGCCCAGACTACTTGTACAATCTCTTTGAGCACTTGGTTGTGCCTCCATGTGTACCTTCCTTGAGCCAGGGCTACTTTACATGAGCTTAGGACATGCTCCACTGTTTGTTTTTCATGGCAGAGGGGGCATGCAGGATCGTCTGTTTTCCCCCACTTCACCAGGTTTGCATTTGAGGGCAGAAGGTCATATGCAGATCTGAGAATGAAGCTGATCCTGAGAGGGGCCATGCGCCAAATGTCATTCCAAGTGAGACTTCTTTG
Organism: Conus canariensis; assembly: GCA_033310375.1. NCBI lineage: Eukaryota > Metazoa > Mollusca > Gastropoda > Neogastropoda > Conidae > Conus > Conus canariensis. Next base: position 27,516,034 of record CM065726.1, on the reverse strand, counting down.
GAGTGCATTCTCCCACGTTGTCCATTGCCCTTGCTGGCTCTGCTGGACTGCTTTTTGGAGTCTTTTTTGGTCTTCTTCTTTTCTCATCTCCTGAATCATCATGTCTCTTTTGGCTTTTCCTTTGGCCTTTGACCACCATTCAGTTTTGGTCACCCCCAGTCCTTGTCTGTTGGTCTGTGTGTGTCCTGTTATTTCTCTGATCTTGAGACTTTCTTTTGCAGAATCCATCGCCTCTTGAACTTTCCATTTTCTGCCTGTCTTCAGCTGGGGCTTGATTGCTTCTACCACCTTGTCTCCTGAGTCCTCCAGCATGCTTTGAAGTCTGATCTTCCCTGCTTTGTATTCCTCCAGGATGGATTTCAGTGGTAGTTTCAGCTTTGCTTGGCGACAGTACAGTGCTATGTCAGTCAGACAGGGTGGGACACCAAGCCATTTCCTTGTGAACTTGTTGATTTTGGCTTCCATTGCCTCCACTATGCTGGTGCAGATGTCGTATATCATAAGAGGCCATAGGAGCTTTGGTATCAGCATGAACTGCAGACACCAGACCTTGTATTTGCCAGGGAGCCCACACTGGTCAATGGTCTCCAAGCCTTCCTCCGCCATCTGCTTGGTTTCTTTTGCTCTTTGTGTGTCTTTCAGCGTATCATCATACCATCTTCCAAGGCTCTTGACTGGTTCTTCTGTGACTGTTGGAATGGCCTGGTTGGCAACACTGAAGACCACAGATCCGGCCACTTTTCCTTTCCTCAGTGAGAGACTCCGTGATTTCTTTGGCTTGAACTTCATTCTGGATGAGGCAACTATGTCGTCCAGCCTCTCCAGCACATGACGTGTCTCGTCTTCTCTGGATGAAATCACTGTAGTGTCATCCATGAAGGCCTTGAGAGGAGGCATCTTGTATCCATCGCCAAGGTCTGTTTGTCTCGCGTTGTTTGTTGCTGCTTTCAAGATGAGTTCCATTGCCAGCACGAACAGTATTGGGGAAATTGCACAGCCCATTGCAATACCCACTTCCAAGTTGATCCAGTCTGTTGTGTACTCCTTGGTAGAGAACCGCATTGAGAAGCCATTGAAGTACTTCTTGAGCATGTCGCGGATGTTCTTTGGCACATGGTACATCTCAAGAGCCAACTGTATCATCTCATGGGGCACAGATCCATATGCGTTTGCCAGATCAAGCCACACTACGTCCAGGTCTCTCTTTTCTGTTTTTGCTTTTTGGATTGCGTCCCAGATCATTGTGGCGTGTTCTACACAGCCAGCCACGCCTGGGATGCCACCTTTCTGGACTGACACATCCAAGTACTTGTTTTCCATCAGGTACTTGGTCAGCCTTGCTGCCATGACAGAGAAGAAGATTTTCCCTTCGACGTTCAGTAGTGATATTGGCCTGAACTGGCTGATGTCACTTGAGTTTTGCTCTTTGGGGATGTACACACCATCTGCCGTCATCCACTGGCCACTGATTTTCTGGTTTCTCCAAGCCAATCGCAGCAGCCTGTGGAGCCACTCCAGCACCTTGGGACATTTCTTGTAAAGCTGGTAAGGTATTCCGTTTGGCCCTGGTGATGATTTGGCTCTGGCTTTGTCGACCACCTTCTTGATTTCCGCCAACGTTGGAGGCTTGCCATTGAACTGTTCCTCAGGGTTGGTTGGCCACACCAGACCTTGAATGTCGAGTGGTGCTTTGCTCTGTGGGTCAGAGTATGTTTTCCTCAGATGCTGCTCAAGAACTCCTTTGTCCACACTTAGGGTCCCAGATTTTGGCTGCTCAAACAGTGTTCTGGCAAACTGGAAGGGGTCTCTGAAGAAGCGCTCTTGTGTCTTCTTCTTTTTGCTCTTCCTCTTCCTCGCAGATTCCGCTTTGCTGAGGGCGCTGTGTTTTTCTTTCAGGTCTTTCCACAGTTTTTCCAAGCCTTGTTTTTCAGCTGGCAGTGCGGTCTTCATTTGCATCTTGAGGTTTTTCTTTTGGACCCTGATCTTGTCCATCTTTTCTTGGCGTCTGGATTTCTTTGGAGGTGTTTTCTCTTTGGGTAGTTTTGCTCCATAGGCGTCTCTACATGTGGTATACACAATGTCCCCATATGTGGCTAGTTTGTGTTCCAGGGTGCTTTTCCCTATCAGTGCATCGAGTCTTTGGACGATTTTTGCATCCAGTTTCTCCCAATCTTCAGTTTCGTTTGCTCGTGGCAGGTTGAGTTTCAGGCGCCTGGCATCGAGGGCCTGTGCAAATTCCTCATCCGAACCAACAGCATGGATGTCCTTGGCACTGTGGTTTAAATCCTGGCCTTGGTCTTCCGACGTCTTATCTGCTGATGCAGTGCGCTGCTGCTCATTCAGATGAGTCTTCACACATCCCATCTTTGTTCTGTGGATCTTCATGCCACGGGTGGTAGCGAAACGCTTTCCACAGACACATGGATATTCCATTTGGTCCATGTTCATAGTCCGTTTGGGATTTGCAGTCATGATTGGTTGAGCACCGATGGATTCATCATTCTCTCCCCCTTTCGGTGAATCCTGGGAGCATCTTTTCCTTTTATTCTTAGTAGCCACATGTTTAAGGCAAAGTGGGGAGCCAGCCCACAGAGCCCTTGGTTCTGGTCTTTCCCAGTGTCCTCCGGTCTTTCCCGGACGTCCTCCGCTCAAAATTGTATGAGCTGTAAGGATATCAGTGCCTTAGTTACAACATCATTATTTGTTTATGGGTTTTGTTTCTTTTTCAGGAGACAATTTCTTTTTGATGATCTGACCCAGTTGTACATGATATGACGTTTATTTCTTTTATTAATTTGACAGAGCTGAAAAGGCTCTGTTCGATCAGGTGAGCTAGAACACATCACCCACTATTCCCTCCCTCCATTCCCCACCCTGCCCCTTCCCATCATCGTCTGATCGCGATGACCGAATCCTCCCTCCCCCTTTCCCCTCCTCCCCCGGTCCGCAGGGAGAAGGGAGTGTGTGTGTGTGTGTGTGGGGGAGGGGTGTCAAATTGTGGCCATGCAAAACGAAGAAAAGCTCATAAGCTTACTGAGTAACTCAGTAGACAAATTTTCTCGTTTTTACCGTTTGATTTTCTTCGGTCTATGGTGTAGTGGTTATCACGTCTGCCTTACACGCAGAAGGTCACTAGTTCGAACCTCGCCAGAACCTTTTTTTTTTTTTTTTGGTTTGTTTGTTTTCAAACTATTGGGCCTTTAACTTACACAATATGACAGCTATTTATTTTCTTTTTGTTACCTTCCCCTTCTTTCCTTCTCCCCTCATCAGTTATGACCCGTTCACTCTGGAACTGTTACATGTTGATGTAATCAACTTTCGTAACTGGACAAATCAGCTGTGATACTGTATTCCAGGCTGAGTTCGGTGGCTGAATCAATTCACTCGCATGGAATTCAGAGATGCCTGCAGATGAAGTGCCACGTGATCAAGTTTTGAACTATCATCATGGCGGTGGAAAATCTTACGCTGAAACATATGGGTGATAGTGATTTCAGTTTCAGTTTTATCAGAGGTGTATTTGCGTGCGGACTATTCCGTAAATGCTACACCATATCTGCAGCACTATGAGACCAAAGCCGCATGCAGGATCTGCAGCTGGATGGATAAGGAAATTTATTAAGACGATAGGATGAAAGACGAGGATCTCGTGGACACGACTTGTGATGCCTGACAAGCGCATAGCCAGACCTTGGGTATGTACTTAAAATTGCCCGTGACACTATCATAGTTGTGGGTGGTTGGGTGTCTATATGCGCGTGCGCGCGCCAGTATGTGTGTGTGTGTGTGTGTGTGTGTGTGTGTGTGTGTGTGTGTGTGCGTGCGTGCGTGTGTGTG
>CM065726.1:27497194-27507194 GCA_033310375.1 Conus canariensis | reverse complement strand
ACACGTTTTCAGACGGTTCTGTTCTTACAGGCTGTGACACACTGAATGTTCTACTATACTATGCACAAAAAGAAACGCATATTTTTATTTCAGTCATTTCATGCGTCATTTAGCATTCAAAATATTACAACCACAGAAGAAATAAGACATCAATCTACTGTTATGTCTATTCATTATGTCTGACTATTCACACTGGACAGAGTTCCCTGCTATACGGGGCATGTTTCTGTCAACATTTTCCTTAATATTTTCAGCAAAAAAAAATATGCGTTTCTTTTTGTGCACAGTATATTTAAGTCATCTGACGATATTACAAACAATTCATTTTTTTATCAAGGGCATCGTCAATTAAGCAGTTTTACAGCAACGATCCACCGTTTGTGTCAATATCCATATCTGGTGGCACTTTGGCGAAAACGTACAGAACGTCCATGGCAAGACAAAACAAAGTTTTATTAATGTGAATAGAGTAAACTTACTGATCTTGACATCCAACTGTCGTATAAAGAGGAGTAACTCATTTTCAGTCAAGCATATTCCACCACCAGAGCGACTGCCTGCCTTCCATAATTTTGTTTCAGACTGACAGAAAATCTTATGTCCAGAAAACGTTACCGAGTTTAGACTGAACATAAAAAAAAATCTCTACCAAACATATGAAAGGATATGAACATGTGAGACTGGTGCTAAGTTCTCTCTCTCTCTCTCTCTCTCTCTCTCTCTCTCTCTCTCCTCTCTCTCTCTCTCTCTCACACACACACACACACACACACACACACACACACACACACACACACACACACACACACACAAGCGCTCACGTGCACGCATGCACACACACCATCATGTGAAAATAAAGCCAGCCCAGAGGCACATGGATGTACGTTTTAACAAAGCAGATCTATGGCAAGCAATGCACCAACTGGATAGTTAATTTATTTAACTTCCAGCCGCAGTAGTGAAGTAGTTAGCATCACGGACTCCCGGCTGGGAGGTCTTAGGATCGATTCCCTTCTGACCTGTTTATTTGTGAGATTTTTGTGCTCGGACCGACTCCTAACCAGTCCTTGAACCGCACAGACGAGTTTCATCCAGTGAATGGATGCGTCTCTGAGATCGTTGCTCAAATATTGTGACCAACACTGCAGGTGTCTGTATGTCTTGGTCCTAGTTGACGACAGCACATTTCATAAAAATAAGCATAGAGTACAGCCCTGTTATGCAATCTCAGACCAGAATGGAAATAAGTAGCATCATCATCATCTTCATCGGTCAGCATTAAAAAAAAAATCTAAAATTCTGCGGCCCTTCATGCCCTGGTCTCATGGTGACCTTAGTTTCGATTGCTTCTCCGCAGCTATGGCCTCGGTTTGATTCCTCAGGGGTCACAGGTATTGCCAAATTCATGGGGACTGTTGTTGGACGGATGTGGTGGTGCCCTCAGGAGTTAGAACTCACTCACGACGGTTCCGCAAACGAGCGATTATTGTCTTCAGTAGGTTGTATCCTGCGTCTGTTAGATCAGAACAGGCGCCACTGAACACTATCGAAGTGACTCGGCCACAGTGCAGTGTCTCCTCTGGTGGGTTGCCACATGAAGACTGGACATTGACTGCTCCCAGTGGACTGCCGGTGCCGGGGCTGTGGCCGGGTCGGACTGGGCTCTGGCTGTGGACGAGAGGTCGGAATGAGCGGCGTGGGTACAATGCCTCTGAAGTGGCACAGAAGAGGGCACGGACAGAATTACTTCATCCAACTAAAATAAACTGCAAAGGTAATTTTACCTGTGCGTGTGTGCGCGCGCGCATGTGTGTGTGTGTGTGTGTGTGTGTGTGTGTGTGTGTGTGTGTGTGTGTGTGTGTGTGTGTGTGTTTCTGAACTAGCTGAACAAAAAGTTGCAAAAATTGTTTATTAAAATTCGAGGAGGTTAAGAAACTTAAATGCATTTAGTTTTAGGGTACCACTCATTTGTGTTCCTTCTTTCTTTTGAACGGGAGAGGGGGACAGGAGAGGATAATTTGAACCTAGACGTTAATTGAACAGATGCTGTATCTAGTATATCTTTAAAAAAAAAATATATATATATATATATATATATGTATGTATGTATGTATGTATAGACTATATGTATATACTATGATTATATATACACACACACACACACACACACACACACACACACACAAAATATATATATATATATATATATATAGAGAGAGAGAAGAGAGAGAGAATGTATGTATATATATATATATATATATATATATATATATGTGTGTATATATATTGCTTCGTTTGCACACACAAGATCTCTTCAAGGCAAAGGGAGGGGGGAGGGGGGAAGCGTGGACGAGGCGTTATTTTGTTTGTGTTCAGACATAATCCGGTATATCTGTTATTTAGATTTTTTGATGAAGTTAAAACAAAGGGTGAAACTGCAAATTAAAGGAAAAAATGGCAACAATGCTCAGTGACTGGGCTGTCACTTGTGAGAGATCAAAGTAAAGGATCAACATACGTTATCTGTTTAAAACTCAGTTTATAACAAAGATGATGAAACTAGCTAAATTGAACTCCCTTTGTTCGCACCCGCCCGTATCTTAAAGGTGACATAACGTACGTACTACTTCTTTCGCGAATCCGAAGGAGAAATGAAGATATGACTGAATATCAGAATCTTAAGCCTCAGTCATGGAGGCATGTGAATTGTTCCCAGGTAAACCAAGGCGAATTTTTCATTACGTGATCTTGGCCAAAAAGCTAGGCAATATACCGGGTTGACAACCTGGTCAAGCGATGTACGTTTTGTTGTTATTGTTGCTTTTGTTGTTGTTGTTGTTGTTGTTGTTGTCGTTGTTATTGTTGTTGTTGTTGATGATGATGTGCTGTTAGCATAATTGAGTTCCTTTTCCTTGATACGGTCACAAAATGGAACATATCAAGAAAGATGATCGAAAAAGAGTTTGATCTCTGGTCTCCCTTTCCTGTTATTTGATGACAAACACGGTTAAGTTACCCCCCCCCCCTTCCTTCTCACAAAGTGTAGCCTGAGGTTAACTTATACGAAATACATTTTGAACAAATAATCACTGATCGACCAAACAATATCATGTTGAAGAAATAAAAATAAATATTAGCTCATATTCAATTTCAGCTGAACAATGGACATAAGGCTTTAAAGCGATGTCTCTTCCAAGACTGAATGTTACGAATTTTTAGGCTCGCATTCGTTTAGTATGTTCTCAGTGCTTGTGTGTAGTGTGTGAAAAGAATATATGTTTACTGATTATTTTTCACATATGCTAATAACTTTGCATTGTACTTTACCTCTGCTAAACCGTTTATATTATCCATTTGCATCTGTATACATCAGGTTAAGTTTCAAATTACCCCATGTCAAGTTTCAATTTACACTCCTCATCGGTTGAATTGAACCTTTCATAAACTTTCTTTTAACAGTGATTGTACCAAGTCTGATAATGTCAGAAGCCGGGATTACCTCTTTGGACTACAAAGCTCACAGATTTGGTTTCCAGACATATTTCTTGTATTTTTCTGGACTAAAAATCACTTAAATACAAGGCTTTGCAGTCAGGGTATTCAGATTACCCCTTTCACTCCATATCTTTTCTCCAGTAAGAGTGATAATATTAGAGGAATACTTGAGCACTCCACAATGTAGGGAATCATCTCCAAAATCACCAAACTCATCACTTCAGAAAGACCTATACAGCGCACACACGCACATTTGCTTACGTCACAGTACGCGCGCACGAAGCAAAATGGCTTCAAGAGTCCAGCGACCGCGAGGCCCTGAAAGTGGGCTCGGAAATCTTGCGCAAGGGAAGCAACCCACCGCTGTTACCACCATCACCACCACCAGTTCCTCTTGTTCTGGACCCGACGGAGGAAGAAGGTCTAACCACCCCGCCACGCCCGCCTCGTGCCACGCCACTACTCGGTCGGCCACGGTGGCCCAGCTCATCCGACAGCTTGGTAGACAACGCTAAGGACGTTGACAATGGTGATGAAAGCTTCGAAGGTAGCGAAGAAGACAGTTGTTTAGGTCGGGGGTTGTGGCCCTTGCCGCTGATCCCCACCCCACCGCGACCCGATTCTGACGTGACAACGCCTCTGTCCGGAGAACGCCTCACGCTGGTGGCTCTGGCACCGCTGGAGGTCTTGCGGGCCCGCTGGCTCAGCATGGTGTTCACCCTGACCACGTTGCCGTTGGCGTCCTCGCTGGGGAGGATCCCGTACCGTTTGTACAGGTCCTGGCGTGTCTTTTCCACGTTTGTCCCATGCCTGAAACGGACCAGCCGAAACAACAATCTCAGAGCGTAGTTTGAAGCGAGAGAATGAACGAACTAGTGTATCTAACAATGAATGGATGTACTGAGATTTAGTCACTGTACAATTTTTTAAATACATATACAAAGATTTACACTCTCTACAAGGATTGATAGCTCTTGAGTGCGGGCATGTATTCCACCATGACTCTGTGCCCAAGATCATTCTCCTGGTTACAATGGGGGTTGGATTTTCCGGGAGGAGACCGAAGACATCCTGAATGGACAAGCTAAAAGCACTGGGCGGGCGAGTTACATTACCTTTACGCCCTTGCAAATGACTTAATCAAGGACGAAGAGTTAACTGTGACCACCCAAACGCCTTCTACAGCTCCCATTACATTTTCATGACCCACAAATCCGGGACAACGATGATGATGATGCAACTTGGTCATCTGGTCAAACAGATGGAGAAACAAGGACAGGAGGAAGGTTCGATGAACGGAACCCAGGGTGGAAGAGTGGCATTACAAAACCATACGCTGTGGGCAGTTTAAGAACTCGGTGTTATGAGGCTACGAATACGAGCATAGAAAATACCAGTTCGGAAAGAGCTAAAGAAAGAACAAAAAAGCAAGCAAACAAACAAACAAGGGCTGGGGGGAGAGGGGGGGGGGGGGGTGGGGGGGGGGGGGGGGGGGACAGAAAAGGGAGGGCTGTGGAAAAAAGGGTACAGGCGAATACACATTCTATTTCAACTGAGTGAATGGGGGTGCAATCAGGTGATTCGCTTTAAACATACACACGCGCGCGCGCGAGTACACACACACACACACACACGCACGTGCGCGCACGCACGCACACATAAACTCTCTCTCTCTCTCTCTCTCCTCTCTCTCTCTCACACACACATACACTTACACACATACACACACACACACATACACACACACGCGCGCGCGCGCGCGCACGCGCACACATGCACACACACGCACACACACGACACACACACAATGCATACACACGGGCACGCACACACGCGCACGCATGCATGCATGCACGCACGCAACACACACACACACACACACACACACACACACACACACACACACACACACACACACACATACAGCATATTTTTGACCAACTTTGTGTTATACTTTTACAAAAGAAAACACTTATTCTCGTTTTTCAAGTTAAATTGTTGATCGGATGGGAAGTGGGAGGCAGGTGGGGAGGAGGGGGGGGGAGGTGTCAGAGGAGACTTAATCACCTTTATATTGTGTTGTTCGTACTCTGTCAATACTATCAGAAGAAGAAGAACAAGAAGAAGAAATCTACACAATCCGAGTACTTCCTTTTCGTGTTTCTTTACATCGGATTGCGATTTTCAATGTGCTACACGGTCTTTCAAAATTCTTTCTTCTAATTTACACCAGGGAGAACTATCCGGAACTATAGGAACACCACCCTCCTCCCCCTGATCCGCGACTAGTAAATCCTCTGAAAACAACTTCTTGTTGAAGCTATGGATTAATTTAGGTTCGGCATCTTCTTACGAAAATATAATTCCGTCTTTTTTTCTCTCCCCGAAATGATCTTCTCGTCTTGAAGAAGTATTACTACCAGGACCTTCTTGTTCATTTTGAACAATTTACCCGTTCTATGGAAGTTTGAGTCAGTCCATTTTCAGGCTTCTAAAGTAATGTCTAAAAACAAGAACGTTTTCACTCATCTAAAAAATGGTTGTCCTCGTTTTACCTTCCTTAATCAAGCAAGTTTTGATGGAAATTTTGTATCCTGAAGATTTTTGTACAAAAGGAGAAACACAATGCGGAGAAAACACAGACAGTCAAATCAACACAAAGGGAAGGACACACGGAGACAAAAACAGACCGACATTAACGGTCGCATCATGCATTAACACAGGCAACCTGCAGGGATAGCCAGGCAAAACAGACTTGAGAAACAGACTTCAAAAACACTTTGAGAATGGTACAAACCTTTCACAGTGTGGCAGAGCATGCTCCAGCTCAGAGCCGCCTGGCTGGTTCGTTTGCAGTGACTTTGGTCCTGAAGGTAGGCCCGTAGCGCCCGCCATCCTCTCTGAGCGTTGTCCGCCGTAAGTTGATCCACCTGTTCTTCAGAGCTGCCTTCGCCTTCAGTCTCGGCACGACCTGTGCGAGATTTGCAGAATTTGCTCATGGCGTCGCTCACGTACTTTGTGCGGGTCGCGATCGTGCGGATGGTGTCGCGTGGAGGCGGGTGGGAATAATCTGGATAGCCGAAGAGGTCCACCATGGTCTCTTGGAAGGCGGTGCTGGCCTGCAGGGAGGACGGCCCGTGCTGTTTGGGGACCTGGGTGTTGCTCGGATCGGAAATGGCGCGGGGGTGCTCCTCGAAGTCACAAACTTGCAGGGTGCTGAAGGGAGAAGTGAGTGGGGAGAGGGAAGATGAGTCTTCGTTCTCCTCCTCTTCTCCTGCTTGAAAATATGTAAGGTGTTTCGGCCGCTGGGGGGTAACCCTCGGTAGATAAACTGTTTCAAGTCCTGATGACTGTGACTCGCATTCTTGTGGTTCTGTCTCAGAAACGTGCGCTTCTGTCTCGGGATCTTGTGACTGCACTTCAGAAAGGCTCCTGCCGTACGTGGATGGTAGCATTTTATTGTTGTTGCTGCTGTCATCTGACCATGATATCGGTCGTCGCTTGGACGGGTGTCTGTGTTGTCTGCCATCATTGCTGGGAGTCTTTCTGACTGTGTCCACAGTTCCCCAGGCGATGATGGGTTCTCTCACATTGCGGTTTCGGCCCATGTTGTGGTCGAGGTTCTGGTTGATCTTTTCGGGGCTCTCTGCAGAAGGGAACGATAACTTTGCTGAGAGGGACACTCTCGAGCTAGGTGTGGCGTCCTTTTCGTTCTGATGTTTGGCAGACTGCGCTCCCGTCTGCAAATGGCTGAATCCTGAGTGCCCGAATGAAGAATTTGAAATGCAGTCAAGTATGTGCAGGCCCACGTGACTGGTTTCCCCTCCAGCAAGCCAGTCTTTGAAGGGCTGTGACTCCTCGTCCTCCGTCTCTTTGCTTGCCTGGGAACTACAGACCAGACCCGAACTTTGACTTTTTGAAGCCATGGGGACAGGGGCATTGGCCTCTCACTCAAAACATTTTTTTTCCGCAGTGATAGGTCTAATAGTGGCCTATGTCTGAAGTTAGTCCCAGGTTTGTGTACGTCTTTGTTCGCCTATCAATTTTGTGGTAAAAGAACTTCCCACCTCCTGCCAGGCCCCTTTGTGTCCATTCACACCTTAATGGCCGTCTGGTCCGCGACAGAAAAGAAGTCCATCCGTCACCGTCCCGTGGGGTCGCAGATCCCGGTACTTCGCTGACAGAAGTGAGGTGTCACTTGGTCCGATCAATGCCAGTGTGAAATCTCCCTTCTTCAACCAGCTGAATTCTTTGAGCAGCGACTGGTCAAACCACACAAGGGTTGAAATATATCCTCATCAACGTGACATGTACAGTGTCCGTGTCCAATGCGTTTCTCTTAAAAGCGAGGTCTGAAAACACACACAGTTTCATTTGTTGAAGAAATCGCTCCGAAATGTTCACAATAGTGCTGTAGTCTGAAGCAAAATCACACTGATTAAAAAATCATAAGACTGTTTTGGTCGTTGATGCCGTCCGTGTGTATTTCAAATCGTGATCTATTCAAGAATCAGGTTTCTGTTCAACTTTAGAATTGGTGACGGGAGGAGGGCGGAGCTAGGGGGGGGGGGGGGGGGGGGGGGGATGGGAACAGTAATTGTTGTCTTTTGTCGTATTTCTAATATTCAAGGTTGAAAGAGATCGAATAATGATGCGCAGATTACTTGAATGCGTATATTGTATTACTTAGATGTGCGCGCGCGCGCGCGCGCGCGCGTGTGTTGTGTGTGTGTGTGTGTGTGTGTGTGTGTGGTGTGTGTGTGTGTGTGTGTGTGTGTGTGTGTGTGTTTGAGAAGACGTGGTAGTGGTAGTGATGGTGGCGATGATGTGTGTGTGTGTGTGTGTGTGTGTGTGTGTGTGTGTGAGAGAGAGAGGAGTAGAGAGAGAGAGAGAGAGAGAGAGAGGAGAGAGAGAGAGAGAGAGGGAGCATTTAAAGTCAGAGGGGCAGAGGGGCGTGGGGGAGGGAGAAGAATGGAGAAGAATAACGGAATGGGAAGGTGTGCCAATGGGGGAGGCAGAATAGGGGTGTGGGGTGGTGTGGAACAATTGTAATGTGTACGCACGTACGTAAATGATCTCTCAAACGATCCATTAGAGCTCGTATCTTTTCTCCTCAACAGATCGCAACTTGTGGGCTATCAAGAATGTGTTCCTCAATACTCTGTCGCAGACTTAGGCTCCTCTCAGCATAGTATACGTAAAGGATTCGCCTTCATTTCCAAAAGCGCTTTGACTTATGTTTGCAGATGTTACTATCGTCGATCCATGTGATTCTAAAGTATCTTTGTTATTCCACAGAATTAAGTCATCTGATGCTAGAGGGCGGAGAGAGAGAGAGAGAGAGAGAGAGAGAGAGAGAGAGAGAAGAGAGAGAGGAGAGAGAGAGAGAGAGAGAGAGAGAGAGAGAGAGAGAATCGGTATATATTCAATAACACAATGCGACCTGTGCCAATAATCGATACTTTCGAATCTAGTCTAGCGAGCTCTGCTCTCTCTCTCTCTCTCTCTCTCTCTCTCTCTCTCTCTCTCTGTGTGTGTGTGTGTGTGTGTGTGTGTGTGTGTGTGTGTGTGTGTGTGTGTGTGTGTGTGTTTGGGGAAAATATCTGTACATATCTTTATTCCATGTCTGAACATAATTTTTTTCAAATCATATTTACAATTCATGAATGAAATTTTCAATTCATCCGCGACATCTCTCTCTCTCTCTCTCTCTCTCTCTCTCTCTCTCTCTCTTCTCTCTCTCTCTCTCTCTCTCTCTCTCTTCTCTCTGTCTCTCTCTCTCTGTCTCTCTCTCTCTCTCTCTCTCTCTCTCTCTCCTCCCCTCTCCCCTCCCCCCCCCCCCCTCTATCTCGATCTCTCTCTAGCTCTCTCTGTGTTTATCTGTCTGTTTGTCTGTCTGTTAACGTGTCTCTGTCTCTGTCTGTCTCTCTGTCTGTCTGTCTGTCTCTCTCTCTCTCTCTCTCTCTCTCTCTCTCTCTCTCTCTCTCTCTCACCCCTGACCACCACTCAGTTTTATACTCACCATAGCTTCTGTCTGGGTTCTCGTCCAGCCACACGTCTGACTTGTCCCCCCACGCAACACAGTGAATGGCAGCCAGGAAAGGTCGGCCTGCCGTCCTCTGACCAGTGCAGTCTGTCACACCTACAGACCACAATGCCACCGTCCTGTCTTGTCACCCACCAGCGGGGCACCCACGCTCCTCGGTTTTCAGGCCAGCGGACACTGACTGGCGGTGCCAGCAAGTCGGGCCACGGACAGACCATCGGCTTCTCTCTCTCTCTCTCTCTCTCTCTCTCTCTCTCTCTCTCTCTCTCTCTCTCTCTCTCTTCTCTTTTTCTTTTTTTTTTGTTGTTGTTGTTAGGACCAAGGCGGTCACAGCGCCAGAACTGAGCTGAGTGACGAGACATTCTTGATCGGACAGAAGGGCTCAAGTGGAAGGACAGAGTTGGGGCGGGTGGGGAGAGAGGGGTGAGGGGGTGGGGGGGGGAGAGGGTAAAGGGAGGT
>CM065726.1:27477194-27492194 GCA_033310375.1 Conus canariensis | reverse complement strand
CATACAGCAAACTGCGAAGGATGATAATTAGACAACTACAATGCATCAATAATATCAACATTTTTTTTTTCTTTACATTTTCATGATGTGGTTACAAAGCAAGACGAGGACGAACAGTATTATAATCAGTTATCACTTAGCGACATGAATTCCTAGCATCAATAATCATAACACTTATTCATCATGATGTGTGTATGTGTGCGTGTGCGTGTGCATGTGCGTGTGCGTGTGCGTGTGTGTGTGTGTGTGTGTGTGTATGTGTGTGTGTGTGTGTGTGTAGTGTGTGCGTGTGTGTGTGTGTGTGTGTGTGTGTGTGTGTGTGTGTGTGTGAAAGAGAGAGAGAGAGAGAGAGAGAGAGAGAGAGAGAGAGAGAGATGGCGATACAGGCCTACATTAAGGCAGTTGTGATATGCTATATATTAAAATTCCGTGAGTGTTGTGGATGTCAGTTTGATCTTAAAGTTCTTCTTGTCACACTAGGCAGCCAACGTGAACGTAGGCTACCGACGACTCAATCTGTTCCTAGTGACTTTTCTGCCGTTTCAACGGTGACATGACACCCACCGATTCGGGCATGTTTACAATATGCGTCATTTTTGTAATGAACAATATGCAACAGCTGCCACTGCATAACACATGACAAAATGTATTACATAATACTGTTACATCCCAAAAAGGACGAAAAGAACCAGGCATCGATGAGACAAAATACAGCGAACCATGATTAACGACGTGGCGATACAAAAATAAGAAATTTGAAGAATCTCTGTTCTGCATTGACCAACATGGTGACAGCACGGCTTGCCTATGACTGCGTGGTGACTTCGGTTCATAGGTTCAGTTCTAGGGCCGAGCAGTTCATGTAGGCGGTGACCTGCACGTCACCTCCACATCCTGTTCGGCTTAGAGTGATGGATGACCAGAATGCCGCTGATCCCTCCGGCGTCAGTCGACCGAAGGCCTCCAGAAAGTGGACTAAGTCGATCGATCAGCCCCTCCTTCCTAAGCCTTTTTTGTCATGTCGGTCTGGGGACGCGGCATAGGCATACACTGGCACTGACTCAGCTTCACCTGGAAGAGCTCGGTCAGTACGAGTGGAGAGATCTGCGGGAAGTCGGTTAGACTGGAGAAGGCGTCACATTCAAATTTAACGTCCACGCCCACCTCTGTTGACATGGCAGGTGAAGATGACCATCCCAGGAGACTGGGGAAGGGGGCCTGTGTAATCACCCCACTGAGGCCATGCTCCAGAACGAGTACAACTTATGGGCAACGTAAGTCGAGTCATCTTGACGGTAGTTGTCGGTAGGATTCTATCTAACAATTGTCAGCGTTTGACAATGTTGTGCAAACCCGGCTTTCTAAAGAGGACTGCGGAAGAAGAGTGTGTTACACTTCAAATCGTCATCTGCCGGAGACACTGAAACCGAAACTGTCCCCTTTGCGACAAAACCGATACTGGAATGTGACGTAGGACTATTTGAGGTATATTGAGATTGAATATGAAGGAGGGGTTGGGCGTTGTGGGAATACGTATGCATAGGCCTAGTTATGTACCTGACACTGTTTGACATAATGGTATCTGATCGAGCTTCTCTCCAAGAGCAAAATTGTGTGTGTGTGTGTGTGTGTGTGTGTGTGTGTGTGTGTGTGTGTGTGTGTGTGTGTGTGTGTGTGTGTGAGTGTGTGTTTCGTTGTGAGCGTGTGTGCATGTGCATGAGTGTACAGACATGCATTCATTCGTGCGTGCGTATGTGCGTGCACGTGTATGTGTGTGTTAAGGAGGGGAGTTATTATGAGGTGGGAGGATGGACGAATTTATGTAGGTTGCACGGGAGGGGCAAGACCAGCTTATCATGCTAATGCCCACTTATGTGACGAGTGCATATGCGTAGGAGAAGAGGTGCGAAGAGAAAGCCAGGAGGTGGGTGGCGCATGTATGAGTGTGTGTGCGTGTGCGTGTGTGTGTGTATGTGTGTACGTGTATGTTGTGTGTGTGTGTGTGTGTGTGTGTGTATGTGTGTGTACGTGTGTGTGTGTGTATATGTGTGTGTGTGTATGTGTGTGTGTGTGTGTGTGTGTGTGTGTGTGTGTACATGTATGTGTGTGTGTGTGCATGTGTGTGTGTATTTGTATGTGTGTCCCTCTCTTATATATTTCACACACACACACACACACACACACACACACACACACACACACACACAGAGAGAGCAAGAGAGAGAGAGAGTCCATTCATTCCTCTTCCACTCCTCGCAGACTGAGGGATAAATAGAAAAAGACAGACAGACAGGTAAGAGAGTAACAAAGATGGAAAGAGACAAAGACATGCAAAGAAGTTGGAAAGTGATCTAAAACATCCTGATAATCCACACACAGTATCATGTTTAGTCAAAATATATATTGGAATTATTATTACTCATTAAAAATACAACAATCAACCATAATCTATATATATATTTCAAACAAATATCTAAAACAACACAAATGACAAACAATTTTGATAAACACATTAATATCATTTCACTTATGTTAAGTCCTCAAGAAGAAAATCAAGCACATCTAATTTCAAATAAATTTCAAAATAAGAATTAAATTGGTGGACCTAAGTATTAAAATATGTTTACAATTCCAAGTTGCGTCATGAATGAATGTATTTGTTTGCATTCCTTGAAATAAGAAATGCTCAAGTCAAATTAATTCATTTTATTGATATTGTCCCAAGATCCTGACATTAACAACTAGATATCAATATAAATAACTAATTTACCTTCTGACTGGACTGGCTTGAATGAATACACAAATCTCTAATCTTCTCACGATAACTTCAGTTATTTACATTTGCATTCAGTGATTCATTTACTCTGGCTATTACTGTGCTTGATTAGAGTTGTACTATACATACCAACTCAAAAAAAATATGCATGAAAATGTTTAAAATGGTGATGATAATCTTCACACATTGAAAACAACTGTCACATCTCTAAGTTTATCTCAGATTTGCAAGGCTGAATAAACAATTCGTAAATGTAAACATGTTTTACACAGTAACATTGCTGAATGGCTACTTCACAGTCAATATAATCCAGAGTTTGTTTCAAAATTTGGACACAGACATCTTTGATGTCCACAGACCCTTTAAGTACAAACCCTCTAAGTTCGACAAGCGTACTCCAAAAAAGGTCTGCTGTATTTGGCTAAACAACTTAATTACTACAAGTATATCGAGTGGGAGTAATTATGTTCTTAAAACATTTAATGACAAAAATATACACTATTTTGCTTCTTGGTTAAAAATTTGACAACGGATAGTTGTTCTCTCACAGGTGTTTTTAGAGAAAAGTATGTTAACATGCATTTTATTTTTTACTCCTGATGGCTGTTAAGTAAGTTATCAGTGATCACTTTATGAGCAAAATGTTGTTACAAGTGTGATTCAGAATTCTCAGGTTATCATGAATTGGGGTCATGTCTTTTTTATGCGCATAAGACAATGTTTATAAAACCTAAATGGTTTCTGTTGCAAATATTGCAAAGGTGCCTGGGTACAAATGTCTTTTTAGAGAAAACTAGATCAATTACCAAGTTCTTTAGTTAAATTGGAAAGTTAGTTAGTTCTTTAGTTTAATGTCTATTCACTATTAGTGTTATTAGACGAATCAATTACCAACAGTGAATGCAGGTGTGTTTTTTTCAAGCATAATGACAATATTGATCAGATTATTTAGAATAGACTTACGTTCAACACACTTGGAAAGCTCACCCTGCTTTAATAAAAGAAAATGTGCTAACACAGAAAATATGAAGCTGACTGGGCTTTGATGTGGCTATTATTATTGGGAATGAAGCCTTCATATGTGACAATATTTTAAAAAGAAAACGCACCAGATCGACCATGTATATCAGTCCAGTATATTTCAATTTATTCATTTAGTGCAGTACAGTCTTGATGAGATCTTATTTTCTTGAAATGGCAATTAATGTGGACATATCTAATAGTTACTGACTCTCACTTCTTTGTCTTATTTTGTTCAATATTTGATTCTTTCTACAGCTGAAATATATGTGTGGTGTCTATCTTTACATATGTATGTCTATATCTATATGTTTATATTGCTATAATGTCATCCAATTTCATACCCCATAATGTTCTGTTTCACATACTCTTTATGTATGTATATATGTGTAAGTATAATGATAATGATCTTATACGAATGATAACCCCACACACACACACACACACACACACACATATTCTTAATTAAACATGATATAGAAAATCACTAAAAGAAATGATGCAGCAAAATACTCAAACAAAAACAGGAACATGCTACAAAGATAGAAGCTGAGTGTCTAAAAATATAACTTTGATCATTAAAAGACAAAATCTCATTTCTAGAAAAAGCCATTATTCCAATCAACACAGCCTGAGGAATAGAAAACAAAGAATTAGTCAAGAGATTGTCAAGGAAAACTATATCACATTCATGTGCTTGTTGTTTAGGAAATACAACATGAGCAATAAATTGGGATGTAAAAATCTCTTATCATCCACTCACACACAAAAAAAGACACCCTAAGCAAAATCAAAACATCCGGCAGATCTCGGTTATCATAAATGCAAAGAAATGAAACAAAAATTTACAAGTTTGGCACAAGAGTTAATGGATAAACTTAGCCATGAACAATGTGTATAAGGCAACTGTTGGCCCATGAAGGAACAGGTCAGAAATGCATGGGTATATCACACCTATGCACCTGACCTTTGCCCTTAGAGTATCTTTCATTCAAGAGAATTTTCCAGAAAAGTGGTGTATTTGGGAAATTTCCTCAGAAGAATCTGCACTGAAAGCTGAAGGTTTGGGACAATCTGCACTTCTCCATTATGACAATAAACTATATACGTGAACGTGACATTTTGAAAATTTGTACAGCAAACCCAGTCCTTAATAAAACAGAGGGCTGTACTCTCATATCCAAATTTTAAACATAATGGAAGAAAATATAGCTATCACACTAGTTGTGAATGCAATAAAAACACATCACCTCCACTAGATGCATTTTTTTTAGTACATAAATGTTGTTGTTGTTCTCTTCTTTCTTTGATGGAGTACAAATTGCTCCCAAAGTATATACGTGCACAAATCTGCCATATAGGCATCTTTCTCATTGTAGTTTGAGACAGAAAGAAAACACCTAAATTACGAAAAGTTCACAAAAGCGTGCTTTCTTGAATCATTCCCTACAATAAAGAACGATCACAAAAGATGCCAAGACCTTGTTTATGCAATATAAAAGCAAGATGCAGCACTAATTTTAAAACAAACCTAATATAACTCTGTAACACTGCAGGATTCAATACAAAATCAAAGAAGTTGATCAATGATAACATAAAGCAATACAACACAGTATGCTGCAAAGTTCTCAACAACAAAAAAGAAATCTGAAAACTACCATAAAATAATACACACAAAGAGTATGCAAGACAAGTCCTCCTACTATGTATGAGATAAAAACCTGATTCAGAATGGTCAATAAAGACTTCATGATTTACATTTGCTGTCTTATAAATATTTCAACTGTTGACATTTTTTCCACAGTGTTTATAAAATACTAGCTTATACTAAAAACTTAAGTTAAAAATTGAAAAATTGGAAGAACTGCACAGGAAGAATTCAAAGAATATAAGATTGGTAAGAAAAAAAACAGCGTAAATCTTTCAATATGTGTGTATCTTCATTGATGAAATGAAAACAAATGAATACGTGAAAAAAAAAAAAAAAAAAAACAGAATGAAAAAAACACAACTGACCAATTTATAAACTGCAAGCAAAAAAAAAAAAAGAAAAAAATATATATCTGCGATTCTTATGAAAGTGTATTGTCAACTCAGAGCGAGCTAGAAGATCATTCCAAGTCATAGGCACACGATCTAGGCACATAAACGACCAGGCTGCTATTGGTAATATGTACATGGTAACCTTGAAATGACAGGCACAGGGTCAGATTGAGAAAAATAAAACAAACACAATGTCACAAATGAGCTCGGACAATCAGCTCAAGGATAAGATTACCAAAATCACAAACAACAAGCAAAAACCAAAATACCGAGTTTCCTTCCCTCCCCTCTGGTGTAAAGTGTGTGTGTGTGTGTGTGTGTGTGTGTGTGTGTGTGTGTGTGTGTGTGTGTGTGTGCGCCTGCATGCGTGCGTGCGCACGCGTGTGCATGCATGCATGTGTGTGCATGTGTGTGTGTGTGTGTGTGTGTGTGTGTGTGTGTGTGTGTGTGTGTTCATGCAAACATGCATGTCTCTTTGTGTATGTGTTGAGGTTGGATGGTGGGGTGGTGGTGGTGTTTGTTTGAAAGATAGACAGACAGACAGACAGAGAAATGCTGGCTGGAGGGAGAAAGAGGAGAGGGTATGTTTGAGAACAAGGCAGGCAGCAGGGATACCTGGGACACAAGACAATTATCATTATGCAATGTTGTGACATGCTGGACTTAACAATACTGTAAATATCACAGTGATCCCATGGCTTTGATTTCTCAACAGTTAGTTAAGCTGTCTATATCAGTTCAATGTTAGCACACACTAACACACACATACACACATGCATGCACACATGCATGCACGCACACACACACACACACACACACACACACACACACACACAACTATTATTCAATTTAAACAGTTTCCTTAGGGGAAAAAATATATATAATGCAACAATGGCAAGGTTTTACCAGTGAAACAGAAAGTAATTTCAACATACCAGAACTAAAAAAATCAGTTCAAATGGATCTAGTTGCAAAGCGAGAGGACTGCAGGCGGAAATCTAAACAAATCTTAAATAAATGTTAGCGAACCGCCCAGAGAACGTGGACAAACGAGTCACAAGACGAAACACAACTAGTTTCGACCTCTTAGGTCTTCATCAGGTGAGACATTAACGAATAAAACAATGCACTTAGCTTTGATCGCTTCAGATCACTTCGTAGGGTTCAGCGCAAGGAAGAAGGCGTTGAATCAACGCCTTCTTCCTTGCGCTGAACCCTACGAAGTGATCTGAATCAACGCCTTCTTCCTTGCGCTGAACCCTACGAAGTGATCTGAAGCGATCAAAGCTAAGTGCATTGTTTTATTCGTTAATGTCTCACCTGATGAAGACCTAAGAGGTCGAAACTAGTTGTGTTTCGTCTTGTGACTCGTTTGTCCACGTTCTCTGGGCGGTTCGCTAACATTTATTTAAGATCAGTTCAAATGGATTAATGTGTTGGGTGGGTGGATGTGTTGGGTGTGTGGATGTGTCGGGTGGGTGGCTGTGTCGGGTGGGTGGATGTGTCGGGTGGGTGGATATGGATGGAAGTGGGTGTAGAAAGGAGGGACAGGGTGGGTGTAAAGATGGAAGAAAAACCATTCCACAATTTTTGATGGATGAAAGATCCACCCAGGAGAGACCTGATGATCCTACTGGGACTCTGTGGAGTGCTGAGATGTGCAGGAATATTGGGGATTATTGGGAACATTCAAACAGACAAATGCAGTACTAAGACAAATGTAGTACTAAGTATTTTTCACCTGTCACTGTTTTTTATGATTCTTGTTTGATTAACATTTACAATCATGGCACTCATAAGAAAGGCCTCCAAATGTTTAATCTGAGTTTTATGTAATGTCTGAAAAATATTTCCTCCCTCCCACCACCACCCTTTTCTAAGCAAAACTTGACAAAATGACATCTCACAGGTATCTAATGAATGTATTTGAATTACTCATCTCACGCTAAATGCATTTCAGTCACAACAACAAAATTAGAAACATCATCTTGATTTGAACATAGAATTATATGCTAACACACTGCACATATTTCTTGCTGTTGTTGTTCAGACTATGAAAAACTATCAATTCATCTCACATTAACTAATAACATATGCATCTAATTGCAAAACCTAAAATTTTCCTGCAGGATTATAATCGGTTTCCTTACCTTACTTGCTAAAATGAGAATTATGAGTCCATGGTATGTCTGTGACCTTGTCGGCAATAAACATATTTAAATGAATGTTAATCAATCTGCACAAAATCAAAAACAAACTGAAAAGTCTCAAAATAGTCAGTATTTTATATTTGTCTACAACAAGGAAAATCATATTGACGGAATGAAACATGAAGAAAAACTGAGCAAAAGATTCCATTAATCAGAGTTGACCAAAACCACGCTAAAATTTTAGACAAAATGCTGTAGATTTTTATATCAAACACTTGCTATAGCTGTATGCATGATCAAAGCAGAGGTAAAATCCAGACTGCGGCACTGAGCACAGTAACTCAATAATAATAATAACTCAAAGATAACTTAGTTTGCTTATCAATGAATGTACATCAATTCTCTCCAAAAACAAATGGTCTCATCTTCATGAATAGAGCACTCCCTTCACTGTTCAACACACATCTACTTCTCTTCGTTATCAATAACACTTACTCATTAACATGTGCATTCGACGATTGATGCGTCTTTCATTTTAGACAACATTTTCATCGACAACATTTGGATCAATCTTCCTTATCACAGGCAAGTGGAATGATTTTTGTCGTCTCATTTCAAACTATCCCTGTCATCATGGATGCGCCGTCTTCAGCAGGCAGATGAATCCTTTTCCTCCTCAACAGCTGGCTGCAACATATCAAATTTTGCATTTCTTCAACCCACAAGAAAGTATTGTGTAGTTCCGTATACTGGTAGCACAATCATCTTTCAGAAATGAAGCTTATAATGTAATTTTGAATGATGGTGTGTGTGGTGTATGTGTTTTGTGTGTGTGTGTGTGTGTGTGTGTGTGTGTATGTGGTGCTTGCACATGTGTGATGCATGGCTGTGTGCTGGTGGTGCGTGGTGTATGTGGATGTATGATGTTGTATGTATGTATGTGTGTGTGTGTCTGTGCGTGCGTGCGTGCTTGCATGCATGTGGGGTGTGTGTATGTATGTATGCACATAAGCATGTGTGAGTGATTGTATTTGTTATGCATTTAAATATCTGTGTATGTGTATTTCTTTTGAAACACTTTGTTTAGCAAAAGTGAAACAGTTCTTAGTTTTCTGTGTTTGTTTTTGAATCAGTTTCTTCACACATCAAAGTCAAGAATATTGCACAATCTAGTACTGAATCGGTTTGTTATTGTGACACATAAAACCACTTAATTTGCATGCTACATTACCACATACAATTCATCCTCCAGGGAAAAAAAAGTTGGAGGTCATAAAAATGAAAATGAAATATTATTAATTCTATTTACGAGTATCAAATGCTATGTCATGAATATACAACTCCACAAATAATGAACAAAGTTTGACATAAAAGAACTCCACACATATAAGCACTGTATGATCCACTTCATTCAATCAACTGGGAAATTATCATCACACAACCAGGATTACAAACAGAAGGCATTTGTAAGATATATCTAGCATTGTTAGGGATAACATCTCAGTGAAACAAAGACTACAAAACAATTTTCTGTAACAAAACATATGAGAATTATCCCAGCTTCAATTAAAAGTGCTGCAATCCAAGTGAAAAATCTTTATATCATTAGAAAAGATAGTTTACAACAAAGTATGAACACAGTATCAAGCACCTGTTCTTGTGGGCGAGAAGGAAGGGTTTGTGACTCATTTTCACGCTCCTCTGTCCGCCCAAATTGGTTAGGAATAGCGGAGGGCAGGGTGTAAGCATCCATGACTACATCAGAGTCTGCCATAGAGTGTACAACAGGCAGAAGAGGTCAAGCACAATCAAAAGGCACATGCAGACAGTCACAGTTTTCGCACGATCATGAATAGGATCTGTAGCTGCTTACACAGAACAGAAACAGCAAGTTTTGCCGATCTGAATAGGTCTGACTGCTTACACAGAACTGAACTTTCTAAGCCAAGCTGTCAAACTTCCTCAAGCAGCTGGTCACTGAACAGAAAGCACATGTGAATGTGGGGCGGAGAGAGATGAGAATGGGGTGGGAGAGGGGAGACATGAGAAAATGTGCCCACCACCTGAAATCATGGTGATAGTAGCCACTGCCCCTTGAAGCTGCAGTTGTTTTTTTTTTTTTTTTTTGTGAAGGGAAAATAGCACAGTTCACACATGCACAGAACATAGCACAGCATTCTCTCTACCTAGCGATTATTTTCAAAATCACAAAACTACTGAACATATCATTTCTGTTCTAGGGGTTTCACAACATAAACAAGTAAACCAACTGAAAATCTGGGCATGTTGACATTTATATTTAAGTATACGAAGAGAAGAAAAAGAGAAACAGAGCAATGAGACACACAACAGGTAATATAATAGATGCATGCACAACAACAGAAGTACAACACAAGGAACACAATCATGCCTCCCTAGACTGCTTTCTTTAATCAAGGTATCAAAGCAGTCTCAAGAGCAGTTATTATCAATTCTAATGTTAAAACTTGTCCCCACTTACTATTTTTACTTATGAAACTAATCAGTCACGGGAAAACCTGTGCATAGCAGCCATTAAAAGTACCAGAATAGCCTAGGGCTCTCTTGGCAAATATGTAGGTTTGCACATATGCATGCACACACACACACACACACACACACACACACACACACACACACACACACACACACACAAACACACACACAGAGAAGCACAGCATGACAAAAGAAATGCTAGGCTACTAAGCTTATACACTGCAGTGTACAAATCTCAGATAATCAATGAAATCTGAAGATGATGATTCTATTCCCACATAAATTCTTGTACCTACTTAACCATAAATATGTATATTTTCAAAACATTTATCTTTTCCTTGTACGCTGATTAGTCTAATGAATATTCTAGATCATGACTGTCCTCAGCGTGAGTGAAATGCATTTTTCCACTTTCATTGGTCAAGAAATAATTTATTCTTTCCAAATTATATTGCACAGTTCAGCCGACTACAGTGGCTGATTCAGACTACAGTGGCTGATTTCAGGATTGTAATATGTCTTACTATGGATAATGGAATCAAATGATAGCTATGAAAATGATCAGTGGTTAAGTATCTTTTTTTCTTTTTTTTCTTTCAAAAAAGGTTCGGTACGATATTCCAACCAATCTTAGGTTGGGCAAGTTTAAAGAAAAATGTCACAACATCACTAGTTATATTGACAGCAGATGGCACTAAAGTGCACCAAAACAATACAATACACAGCCATTTTTCATTTGAATTAAAACACCAGGTGGGTCACATGCGTGACTGTTTGAGCAGAATACCCTTAACCCCTTTCATCCCAAGTTAACTGACATAAATTCATTCTACAGACAAAATAATTTTCAAGCAGTGAAGGCTAAAAGAGGTTAAGTTTAAAAAAAAAAAATCAGAAAAATTTTGTTTCCAAATGGACTGTTGTGAAAATTAATGTTGTGGATGTAAAGTAATTACACAAGCTTTCAAAGGATGTAAATTGAACACAGCTGGTTACTTCATACTGTAACAAACAAAGCAAAACGAATAAAACAAACATTCATGACCTCGCTGCTTCACACTTGCACTTCAAGCAATATTCCCTCCATCAGAAGTGCTAGCACTAGAATTCACCAAGCCAACATTTTCACTCAGCACTTTTTAACCTGTTTCCATGACCACCTCTATCACCATGATCATTCCCACTCACATCTCATGTAAAGCTGCCATCCTCATCCATATAAAGCCACGAGCGAGCATCCCTAACTGTCAAATGTCATTATTTTGCCCTTGCTTTTTGCGTTGAACACATGCTGACTCAACAAAGGGAGGCGATAAAACTTACCTCATTTGGACAAAGGGACATTAGCCAGACAGACTGGCTTAGAGCTGCAGAAACGAAAGTAGGGTTAGAAACAAAAGTTCTTCATTCCTTGGTCTTTTTGACTACAATACCCATCATGTGGGACTTGTGATTTGGTATAAAATGTCTTAAGAAAAATTTTCAAATGGGTAACGTACTCAATGGATGATTGTAATGTACAGAATATAGAACAAGATGCTATAATCGCTTATGGCTGATGTAGAGATGTAAATCTCAACCTTCAGTCTGCTAGCATGTGGCATACCCTGCCCATGTTTGTTTAGTTCAATCTCATCATTCAATCTGCATGTATGCAGCATACACTGTCCATTGCTTGTTTGATTCTTTACTCAGTGATTCATTCCATCAGCACATGTCAATGAAAAATGCTTTTTTACATTCAGGTTTCAATAAAGTCTGGTTTCATGAATATAAGTCTTCTGTAAGAAAAGGCACACACAGAAAATTCTTTGAAAAGTTCTGATCCACTTTTAGGTAAAATGCTGTTAGAAATCTTCAGTTGATCAATCTCTAGTCAGAGTAGGGATGGGGTTATATCACAAAAATTATTTTTAAAAAAGACATAGTCTGTCAGGTATGATTTAGCTTAAAATGTTGAGCTGCTCAGAAGAGGGAGCAATTGCACTGGGGATTCATCAAGATCTACTCCCATTAAAGATCCATTCTCAAGATTGGCAATGCTTTGTTGGCTGGACGGGATGTACCAAGTGGTTGACAAACAGTAAAAATGAACTCTTGAATCATTTCCAATCAAGCCATATTGATTGATCAAAGTAGATGTTTTACCTACAATCGAGAGTAGAGGGTGTAATTAGCCAAATCTTGGAACTGCTTTCTCTTAAATACAATGCCAGCAGTATAACTGAACAAGCTGGCAGCTCAATGCAAGTCAGATCAAATCCATTTGGTATAGCTCTTCACTCAATCAAGCAGTGATTATTAAATACATACGTCAAGTTTATGTGGATATTTTGGTAAAGGCAAAGATGTTTTGTGCTGGAGTCGTCTACTCCCCACTCTTGTGATTGGAATGACTATCAGATGTAACATTAACATACACATTATGTCACTGTTCCTCTCTTCTCCCTTTTTTTTTTTTCAACATCATGCATACTCAACAAACCCAGTCAGAAGACAAACATCATCAATCTAACTTTCCTCTCTAGCAGCCCTTTGTAACTGGAATACTCTTGGTGACACACTGAATGGTGATCGTATGACTATTTCTGGTTAAAATCTAATCAATTTTGTTAACATCACAAGAATTCAGGCAACCCCACATGAGACATCAGTTTTTTGTCCACAGAGCTGGGTCTGAACAAGTAAGGAAAGCGAATGTTTTGGCAACAGCAAACTTTCTGGCAAAGGCAAACTTTTTGGCAAAGGCAAACTTTCTGAACAGGCAAACTTTCTTAACAGGTAAGGAAAGCGAATGTTTTGGCAAAGGCAAAGTTTCTGGCAAAGGCAAACTTTTGGCAAAGGCAAACTTTTTGGCAAAATGAACTCCATACTTTAGTTACACAACATGCACACCTGTCTTGAACAAATTATTGCCAGTCTCGAGAGTAGACCTTTAATGGTGCTTCTACTCTATAAAAACAGTGAAAGAGTAGACCTTTAATGGTGCTTCTACTCTATAACAACAGTGACAGAGTTGTACCTTTAATGGTGCTTCTACTCTATAACAACAGTGACAGAGTTGTACCTTTAATGGTGCTTCTACTCTATAACAACAGTGACAGAGTTGTACCTTTAATGGTGCTTCTACTCTATAACAACTGTGAAAGAGTAGACCTTTAATGGTGCTTCTACTCTATAACAACAGTGAAAGAGTAGACCTTTAATGGTGCTTCTACTCTATAACAACAGTGAAAGAGCAGTACCTTTAATGGTGCTTCTACTCTATAACAACAGTGACAGAGTAGTACCTTTAATGGTGCTTCTACTCTATAAAAACAGTGACAGAGTTCTAAAAAACTAGCCAGTATCAGAGGCAGTCATGCTAAGAGAACAGTCTACCGTTGTATCAGAGCTTAAGATACAAGCTTACCTTCTAATTGTTGTGGCACAGACTAGCCATATTTTTTGGGGGGGTAATATGCAATACAGGTGTAGTAAAAATGCAGCTATTTCATTTGATTTTTTCTTTGTTTTCCTTTTTTTTTCAATTTTTTGTGTGGTAAAAGCTCACCAAGGATATATGCATGTAAACTTGATTCAGTTGGCACTCTGGCGATGAATGTATACTTACTTTCAAAAACTCATCCTTGATGATTATTTTACACCCAAAAGTTGGGTTATGTCACTGAACAAATAGTTTCTCATTCTTCTTGGGACATATTTCAATCAAATGTACAGAACAAATAAGCTGACAAGTGATGCTATGTAAGTAAATGGAGAACATGGCAGTTTTTTCCAGTTACAATAGAAAGATGAAAAGGAAAGAACCAAATGACTTAATTCCTGGTTTACATTCTGGAAATTATGCTTATTGCTCTACATGCTCTAGAGTGAGTTAATATTAGGATACATGTCTTTGGAAAAAGAAACAATTACACCTCCCTGACACTGCAAGCTTTCAATGTATTAAATTCACAAGTAAATTTATGTGGCACATGTTCTAGATTGTCTTTTATTATGGTATAAATGCACTTAAAATACTTTGATTAATCAAGGATACACAGTTCAAAAACAGATACATGAACAAACTAACATAAAATCAGAGAAGTGACATTAATACAAACAAAAATGAACAGATCTACAAGAAAATTTACAGAAGGTTGAAAAAAGAAATGCACAATTTTAAAAGCCAATATTGACACACAAACAACAAATCAATTAAAAGAAAAACAGAACTAAACAATCTCTAGTCAGCTTATATAAAACAAAAGAAGGTGCAAAGAATAAGAAGGAAATATGTGGATCACATATCAATGAAAAAGATTTAAAAAAAAAAAAAAGAAAAACAAGAAATAAATAAGACACTCACAATGTGATGGCTGGGGAGCGCCAGCGTTGGTGGAGGTGGGCTCCAGCATCTCTACACTGAATGCCATGTCGGAGGAAGTGGACTGCCGCTTCTTTTTCTTCTTCATCTTTGACACTGGTGTGTTCATGCTATGTATGTGTCAGACA
>CM065726.1:27452194-27474694 GCA_033310375.1 Conus canariensis | reverse complement strand
CAATTGCTTCAACATGGCCTGAATGCCATCCATGTCTCGTCGGTATGCCTCCATGAAGTCCTCCTGCTTTGTATGCAGCTCGCGGAGGCCCTCTTGAAGCACCGCCACTTCATTCTCAAACTTCTCTGTCGAGACCATCATGGATGCTGCCCCAAAGCTTCTCCCCAATCCCCCTCCGCCTCCAGGTCCCCCAGGACCCCCTCCACCTGGTCTGCCGCCACTTCCATCTCCTCTTTTTTTTGTTCCCTGATAAAGAGGAATGATGTGATGTCATCAAAACGGAAGTGCAGGACAGCTGTCACTTAAAAGAAAGCGTGAGACAGATGTCACTAAAAATGAAAGTGTGAGACAGATGTCACTAAAAAAGAAAGTGTGAGACAGATGTCACTAAAAAAGAAAGTGTGAGAAGATGTCATTTAAAAGAAAATGTGAGACAGACGTCATTAAAAAAAAAAAAAATGTGTGGGACAGTTGTCATCAAAAAAGAAAGTGTGAGGCAGGTATCATTAAAAAAGAAAATGTTGGACAGATGTCATTAAAAAAGAAAGTGTTGGACAGATGTCATTAAAAAAAGAAAGTGTGAGACAGATGTCATTAAAATATAAAAGTGTGAAACAGATGTCATTAAAAAATAAAATGTGAGGCAGATGTCATTAAAAAATAAAAGTGTGAAACAGATGTCATTACAAAAGAAAGTGTGAGGCTGATGTCATTAAAAAAAAAGAAAATGTGGGACAGATGTCATTGAAAAAGAAGTGTGAGACAGATGTCATTAAAAAAGAAAGTGTGAGGCAGATGTCATTAAAAAAGAAAATGTGGGACAGATGTCATTGAAAAAGAAAGTGTGAGACAGATGTCATTAAAAAAGAAAGCGTGAGACAGATGTCACTAAAAAAGAAAGTGTGAGACAGATGTCATTAAAAATAAAGTGAGAGAAGGTGTCATTTAAAAGAAAATGTGAGACAGACGTCATTAAAAAAAAAGAATGTGTGGGACAGTTGTCATCAAAAAAGAAAGTGTGAGGCAGGTATCATTACAAAAGAAAATGTTGGACAGATGTCATTAAAAAAGAAAGTGTTGGACAGATATCATAAAAAAAAAGAAAGTGTGAGACAGATGTCATTAAAATATAAAAGTGTGAAACAGATGTCATTAAAAAATAAAGTGTGAGGCAGATGTCATTAAAAAATAAAAGTGTGAGACAGATGTCATTAAAAAAGAAAGTGTGAGACAGATGTCATTAAAAATAAAAGTGTGAGACAGATGTCATTAAAAATAAAAGTGTGAGACAGATGTCACTAAAAAAGAAAGTGTGAAACAGATGTCATTAAAAAAGAAAGTGTGAGATAGATGTCATTAAAAATAAAAGTGTGAGACAGATGTCATTAAAAATAAAAGTGTGAGACAGATGTCACTAAAAAAGAAAGTGTGAGACAGATGTCATTAAAAAAGAAAGTGTGAGACAGATGTAATTAAAAATAAAAGTGTGAGACAGATGTCACTAAAAAAAGAAAGTGTGAGACAGATGTCGCTAAAAATAAAAGTGTGAGGCAGATGTCATTAAAAAACAAAGTGTGAGACAGATGTCATTAACAAAGAAAGTGTTGAATAGATGTCATTAACAAAAAAGTGTGGGACAGATGTCAGTTTTAAAAAGTGTGGGGCAGATGTCGTCAGAACAAAATGTAAGGCAGATGTCAGAACAAAAGTGTACGGCAGATACCATTAAAAAGAGAGAGAAGGACAGATGTCATCTTCATGATATGTTGGGGACAGATGTCATTAAAATATAAGTGTAGGATAGATATTATCAAAAAGGAAAAGCAGGACAAATGTCGTTGAACAGAAAGTGAAAATATAGGGCATGTGCCATAGGACTAACACCATGAAGAAGAAAGTATGGGACAGTCGTCATCAATCGAAAAGAAAATGTGAGACAAATGTCATTTAACAAAGGGTGGACTACAAGTCATTTAAGCGAAAGAGTGGGATGGATTTCATTCAAAGGAAAGTGTAGGGTAGATGTCACTGAAAAGATAGTGTGGACAGATGTTGTGGAAAAAGAATTAAAATGTGTAAGACAGATACTGTTTAAAAAGAAAGTGTGGAACAGATGTCATTAATGAAAAAAGAAAGTGTGAAACAAATTCATTTAGAAGGAATTGTACAACAGATGTCATTTAAATGACAGTGTAAGACAAACACCATTTAGAAGAACTTGTGGGACAGATGCCATTCAAAAGAAAGTATAAATTAAATGTCATTGGAAGAAAATGTAGGACAGATGTTGTTAAAGAAGAAAAATGTGGACAGATGTGATTAAAATGAATCTGTGAGACAGATGTCATTGAACAGAAAACATGGAACACATTACTGAAAAGAAAATGCAGGACAGATGTCACGAAAACAGAAGTGTAAGACATGAATAATTAAAATGACAGTGTGAGACAGATGTCATCAAAAGACAGTGTGGAACTGGAGTCATTTTGAAAAGTGTGGGACAGATGTCATTAATTAAAAATAAAGTGTCGGACAGATACCTTTAATTAAAAAGAAAGTGTGGGACAGATGTCATTAATCCAAAAGCAAGTGTGGGACAGATGTCTTTAAAACACATTATGGGACACGTTTCTTCAAACAGAAAGTGCAAGACAGATGTCATTAAAAAGAAAGCATAAGTATAATGACACACTGAGTTACCAATATTTCTCAGTTACTGAGTAGAATTCTGAAGAGAAAATTCAGAAATGCTTACAGTGCACAGTAAGTGTAAAAACTGGAATGTGTGTGAATGTACTTTAAATAATAAACTGCATATATTTAGATTCTTGCACTGCAGTTTGTGAGCATAAATAAAACTGAATTCATGCCGCCTGCTTTTGTGGCTGTTCTCAAAAGAAAATAAAGAACATCATGAAATCATAATTTAGTGGTTTCTAGTCATGCAGAAAGCATGCACATGTACATTCCCAGGCTTATATATGAACGTTCATATGTGTAACAGTTTTAAAACAAACAAAACATACACAGAAAAAGAAAGGAACGGAATTGTAACCAAAAATGTAGATGCATTTACATTTAGATCTGATGAATGGATATTGAATACTAAATAAACATTGTTTTCCTCCTGGTCTGGTGTATAGTCGCTACACAAAAGATACAAATATACACATGCAAGTACTCATCTGCATATATGTGTGTGTGTGCACGCGCACACGCACACACATGAACATGCACATGCGCATGCGCTCTCACACGCACACACATACATGCACGTGTACATGTGGATAGACGCGCGCACACACACACACACACACACACTCACACACACACACACACACACACACACACTCACACACACACACACACACACACACACACACACACTCACACTCACATACACACACACACACACGCAGAAATCTACACGAACAAACAGTGGCAGTGGGAGAGACAGAGAGGAAAAGGACTCTAGAGCTATCAATCTATAATACATTGTTAAAGAATACATATTTCCAGCTTTTTACTCTCGTTGTCAAACAAAACAATACATACCTGAACACATACATAGATCTCATTTTAATTTGTTAATAGCCCTGATACGGCCTCTACGGTTGGCTAGGCTATGAATAACATCACTGGACTTAATCATAGAATCGCAACATGCAAAATATAATACACCGACTAAATGAAACCATGAAAAGCACCTAGTACAGATGACGGGGAAAAAAAAACCTTCAAGACACAGACCTATACAGAGGCGTAGTTGTTGGTAAATGACTTACATCTTGTTTCCCAGGGAGAAAAAAAAATATTTGTGACAAACATGTTCTAAATATACAGACTAAAAATGAAAAAGCCAATACATGTCTATAATTTTTTCTCTTTATAGACTTGACTAGAATGATCTGAGCAGCAGCACAAGACCATGACAGAGTTTACACATTTACACAGCGAATCTACTAGAAACTACCATCTGGTGCCATATCATGCCTGATAGATGTACAAAACTTGAGCAAAGACATGAATTCAACAGGCTTTTGTGTTAGAGCTCAAAACCTACAAACAAAGACACATTGTCAGATGCACAAACACCTCAAGAGAAGAAAGAAAATGTGCAATATCTGACGTGTTTGAGGGTGAAATTTCATCTTGTGGATGTCTGTTCCAAGACTAAACAACTGTCTCATGTTATACTGGACCTAAACTTACACAGACAATGCCTAAGGGAAAAACTCTGCAGTAGCAATCTATTTCACAAAATGTGTCCAAGGTTGCCTGAATTTGAAAGGACAATTATGGTACCATGTCAGGGTCCATTTACATCATAGTTCAAGCATAGACGATAATCTGTCTCATAAAATTGTATTCAATGTCCAAATCTGAGTCAGACTAAACACGGCCCTGGTGGTAGTTCAAGCATAGACGATAATCTGTCTCATAAAATGGTGTCCAATGTCCAAATCTGAGTCAGAGGACACATGGCCCTGGGCCACCATCCCTAATTGCCTCTTTCCTAATGTATTGTCCTCCTTCCCCTTACCCAGTATCCTGCTCAAGTACACCCTAGACAGTGTGTAATGTAGCCTTAATCATAATGATCAAAATGCCGCAGTGGAACATGCAGTAGTCCATATATGTATAAGGTACATCCATTTTCTTAAGGCAGCCAGAGGTTAACTCATTTGTTTGAGACGCACTGCTTGCTAAAGGTGACTATGTGGCATTTTCAGTGAATAGTAGCAGCACTGTCCCATTGGTGCAGTTAGAAATGCTAAACATTACAGCCACTACACATTAGCCAACAATTTGTCCCATGAAAACAGGATTACTCTTGCTGAACATCAGCTCTAACGCAGATCACCTCTCTTGAAGATTTCCAAACACTGTCTATTGAGAACGAGCCAAAAACAAAATAAAAAATGAAGTCAGTTGAAAGCATGACATGCAGGACTAAAGACGTTGAGACTTCTTTTTCTCTGTTTTTGTAATAAGCGACAACTTTTAAGAAATAAGACAATGATGCAGTATCCAGTTTTAGTGTATGCTGTCCAGAAAAACGACAGGGGAGTACTCTGTGCTTCTTTTTATGATACATATTGGCATCAGCTTAGCTTACAGCCTTGAACAGACAACTGTACCGTTTAGCAGAGCTTTCAAAATAAATTGGAGAAGAGTGTAAGACTAAAGTGGGTGATTAAGCAGCACTGAAGCATTGCCTCATTTGTTTGGTGCCTAATCTGTAAAGCAGCATAGATACAACAAAAGCTTTTCATGAAGCAGAGCTTTGTTTCCATACGTCTGTCTCAAATAAATTATCAGAATAAACTATTCGTCTTTCTTGCTTTTATGACATTGTCAGCTAAAGAGTGCACTTTCAAGCATGTGTTGTATAAGTTGCAAAAGCAGTACACAAGTTAAAAAAAAGCCTTTTGTGCAGTTTAACTATGCAAAATATTAAGAAAATACTAATTTCCTACTCTATCTTAAATTCAAATGACCACTGACACTTTGTGTTTGCTACATGTAAGACACTGTTATGTAAAACTACGACAAAAAAATCTTAAGTCTTATGAATAAGCAAATACACAGATATTTCGAAATATGGCACATGGGTACTTTTGGTGAACAAGCAAAAGTATTTTCTGACTACAAAGTGACCTTTTTGTCATCCATCTCCAGCTGAAAGAGACAATTCGGTCAACATGTTCAGATAATGGAGCAAATGATTTCTCACACTTGCGAGATGTACTTTCATTTATGTTCTTTGCCTTTTGCACACTATGCAGTGTGTGTGTGTGTGTGTGTGTGTGTGTGTGTGTGTGTGTGTGTGTGTGTGAGTGTGTGTGTGTGTGTGTGAGTGTACATATGAGTCTGTATGTTATATATGTAATATGCATATGCAAGTATGCGCCCAATGCAAATTTGTGTACAAGCATGACTTGGCATGTTTTTCTTTGAGATCATACTAATCTGAACATGTCCCATAAACAGGAAGAAATGTTAACTTTGCATGGGGAGACTATCCAGACACTTTCAAGTCAAAGCATGAACCCTGTTCAGAGATGCACTAGCATCAATGCCAAGTTTTAACGAATGTCAGTAAACATACCTTAAGATATCTAACAAAGTGAGTAATTGTAACCACTGCTTACTGTGCAGGAAAACAGAAGCATAATGTGAAAATATGCATGCTCTTTAATGCCCACAATCAGAGCCCATGCAAACACTGATATAAATTTCTTATATTTGTGTAAATTTCTGTGTGCTGGTTTTTTTTATATTACACATAAATAAAACCCATCAAATGATATGGGAAGGAATGATGATACCTGGGTTAAAAGAATCGTCCGCAACAATAAGTTCAAAAGGTCATGATCATAACACTGCACAGTCTGACGGACAAGGTTGAAAAAAAAAAATCAGGTTTATACCTGTATGTGCTAAGCTCATTATATTCCAAAGTTATGTGAAATATGATTCCATCTAGAGATATAAAGAGAATAATGATGACAATGTGATAGGTAAGGATAGAGAAACAAATGGAGAGGCAACTGATGTGTCCTCCTGCTTTGAAAATGCAGAATGAAAAGGCAAGGACTCACACACTCAAGCATGCACGCAGGCAAGCACACATGCATGCATGCATGTGCACACACACACACACACACACACACACACACACACACACACACACACACACTCACACACACTCACACGCACGCACACACACACACCAAAATAAGGATCATGAATATTCAGCATTTTGAAGATGGCTACTTACAATAACTAAATATATTTATTCTTGTCTTTTTTCTTTCATTTCTTCTTTCTTTCCTTCCTTTATTCATTCATTTATCCACTCAGTATTTATCTTTCATGTTTTTTTTCCTTCTTTTCCTTTTTTCGTAATTTGTGTCATGCATTAGTATCAACAGTGAAACAAAAAGTTTCCAAAAAGCAAAGATCATAACTTCAAACATAAACAGAAAGAAGAAGAGCCATAAGCTTACCAGTAAACTGGCTGAATCTGTAGTATCACCAAAGTGAAGCTTAAAGTGCTCTGTAAAATCATCAAGTTTGTCCTGCAAAATAAAAAAAACAAGTAAATAACACATTACTAGCTTCTTTCATCTGTGATTCTTCTTCTTCTTCTTCTGCGTACGCAGGCTGATGCTCCTGCGGACACCCCTTGTATAGGGAGTGGAGTTTTGTGTGTATGACTGTTTTTTATCCCGCCATTAAGGCAGCCATACTCCAGCTTCGGGGAAGGTGCATGCTATGTGTAACATGTCATCCATACCAACGGCCAAACTGGCCTTCTCTTCCGAAAGTTGGTGATGGGATTTTACATGTGTGCAAGATGTTATGCGTGCGTTCACACACGGAACCTCGGTTTATAGTCTCATTCGAAAGACTGCATCTGTGATTCAACATGTGTTTAACACAAAAATATTCATGGGATAATGTTCAAGACTGACGGATCCAGTTAGATGCCTCTGCCTGGACAGCTGAATTCTGGGTCTGTGGATTCTGTAATGACACGTATCTCAGTAAACAGAGATGGAAGATGTAAACAAGCTTTTTTGATAGAAAAAAAAATGTTGCTTTTACTTTCCTTATCTTACTGACATTACAGGCCTATATTCCACTTAAGTAACAAAACATGCAGTATACCTATACAGCTGATGTAATCAAATGAACTGTTGTATCATACTAAAATGTTCTTGAAAGATAATGACAATTTAAATCAGTTAGCACCAATGTAACAATAAAGTTACCGTGTAACTCTGCACCAAATTCACATTTCTCACGCAAACTGAATGACATCATTATAAGATTGGGATCATTATTGTGGCAAGAAGAAAAGATCCATTTAAGCTGCTATGACCGCAATAATTTTTCCATTACTTCACCAAAAAAAAAACAAATGACAGAATTATTTAAGAAACTGCATAGTCTGCCGCACTTGATGAAAATGACTTCTACAGCAGTCCTTCCCTCACTGATGTTGTGCAGTTGATTGTGTTTCAGCTTACTTCAATATCTGCCGTTCATTGTATTCATTCCTCTATGTGCTTTGACATCACAAATATTCTTTGCTGTCAAATTTATTTTTGAACTGGCATCAGTCACTTAATTTAAAACACACACTTGTTTCATCAAGGAGCAGAAGGGAAGTAACCACTCAGGAACATCACAAATATTCTTTGCTGTCAAATTTATTTTTGAACTGGCATTAGTCACTTAATTTAAAACACACACTTGTTTCATCAAGGAGCAGAAGGGAAGTAACCACTCAGGAAACATTTCCCGTAGATTGATGGATAAGACAATGGCACACAGAATACACCCACCTTGATCTGAAAGGTGACTTTTTTCAAATCTTCCTCCCCACTCATCGTCAGATCGTCATCATAGTACTCCTTGAGTGGCGAGCAAGTGGACTCGATAAAGTCGAAAAAGCGCTGCTTACGTTTGGCAGATAAACCATCCCAGATACTGAGAATGGTGATGGCTTTCTGCATGACTGAATTGGCCTGGGCATTGTCGTAGACTCTGC
This sequence comes from Conus canariensis, assembly GCA_033310375.1. Taxonomy (NCBI): domain Eukaryota; kingdom Metazoa; phylum Mollusca; class Gastropoda; order Neogastropoda; family Conidae; genus Conus; species Conus canariensis. The sequence continues at coordinate 27,466,131 of CM065726.1, read as the reverse complement.
AAAGTTTAGCGGATGTAACAGTCATTTCATATCACCTTTTCACACAGTTTTTTTTTATAGCCCAGCTGACCACACAGGTGCTATCAGACCTGTCACCTTAAAGGAATTAAAAAGTACATGAGACAATGGCTTTAAAAAAAAGATACTTGAAAAAAATTATTAAAAAAAAGATATTTGAAAAAAAAAAACACAGAGTAAAAGAGAAAGGTTGAAAAGAGGAAATTACTGCATAGAATTTCCAGAGGGAAGGGATAAAGGTTCTGTAAAAAGAGACTGAAGTAGCGATAGTTCATGCTGAATAACATCAAGTCTTTACAACACTTTCTGTATTATGATGATGAAATAAGTAAAATGTAAAAAAAAGACACACACACACACACACACACACACACACACACACACACACACACAGAATAAATCCTTACGACACATGATGAGCACTCATCTGAGACTATACATTTATTCCAGGCCTAAAAGGAATATAAGAATTGATATAGGTTCTCTCTCTCTCTCTCTCTCTCTCACACACACACACACACACACACACACACACACACACACATTGAAATAATTCAACTTTTTTCAGCACGTCAAGGTTGCAACCAGGGCAGCATTTTGCACAATAGTTTGCCAGTGCAGCAAGCATTTCTACGGAGCTCCACACAATTTCCAATAATGTGTAAAGTTGTAAAGCTAGAGACATCGATTTTCAGACACATCGATTAAAAGGTAACCTGCAGAAGAGTTTTATTTCTTTCGATTCCAAGCAGCTCTTGGACATAATCTATAACCTGGATTTGATTATACTTTGTGGCAACTCTAAGTACGCCCACTGAGGTTTTCTTACTACATTTTTCCTTTCCTTCTTGCAGTTCCACTTTCTTACTAAATTTTACTTACTTCTTTACGTACTCTTTTATTTAGTAATTCATTTGTTCACATTTTCTTGTGATAACTGAGAGAGCCTGATCGACTATGCAGAAAATGTAAACACACTTACCGTTGGAAAGTATCGGACAGTAAAGCAATGAACAGGTTGAGGCACAGAATGGAAGACAGAGTAAACCAGGCGATGAGGATAATGTCAGTGAAGACTTCGTCAATCTCCTTCATGTTCTGTCAAACACAACAAACGAATACCGATGTTTGTCAGTTTCCAAAACTATGAAGACCGATCTAAAATGATCTATCTTTGATCCATGTATTAATTATATCAACTAAAAGAATACTAATTTCCTCTTAACTGTTGACTGCCTACAAAAACAGCATATTCATCCTACTTCAGTCACTATAAAAGTGCCCAGAAGGCAGGTGTAATCATCATGGTGTTATCTCAATTTTTTCTTCATCCCCCTCAAACAGAAATGACATCATATATATGCACCAGTCCAGTGGACAAGTACAACTTCACCTTGAAAAAAAAAACCATGATTCCCTTGCCACTTTGGGGTTTGAAGCTCCTTCTGACACTGAACAGTGATCCAAGCAGCTGACAAAACAGAATACAATGAAAGCGATGAAATGGCGCTCAGTAGCAACTGACCAAGCTGGTCCAAGTTCAAGCATGGGAAGAACTGAAAATTTAGATTAATTTGTTCACAGTAGAAGAACTGCTTGAGATACTGCACATTAGTATAACAAAAAAGTGGTTTACAATCAACCACTTGTTGATATGGATAATGATGTCTTTGATTTTCTGAACTGGTAATAGCTCTTCAATACTTCATTGTTCAAGCTTCTTAAAACAATGTTGCAGACATTCCACTGCTTTTGAAGTATGTGCAACAGAAGATCACATGTTTTTCTTTCAGAAAAAAAAAATTCAGATATGCAGTCAGGGAATGTTTTGACAATTTCTTCTCATTTTCACTGAAAATTACCCGATAGAAGACCAGCAGACACAGCTTATTTGCATAGCAGTGAACAAGCTAAAACTGAAAGATCGCATTTCCATATAAATGTTAATTAGGATTAAAGACTTAATATAAGTTTGGACGCCATTTTGATATACAAAAAATCTTCAGAGAAGACTAAAAGCTGCCAACAATACAGCTGCCAAGAATTCAGCAGACACTGTGCAAAAGCCTTTTTAAAATTCTAATCCACTCACAGCATAGTCATATTCATCCACAAGGGTCAGACGGAAGAGGCTGAAGATGAGCTGAGCTGGGTATTGATACCCGTCCACCACCACCTCCTGAGACGAATCAGACTGACTCTTCTTGGTTCCCCCAAACAGCATCCAGAAGGCTGCCACTGAAAGGACAAAGCCATTTGTGTCAATGCCTTGCAGCATTCCAGGGATGCCATTTGTGTCAATACCTTGCAGCATTCCAGAGATGCCATTTGTGTCAATACCTTGCAGCATTCCAGAGATGCCATTTGTGTCAATGCCTTGCAGCATTCCAGAGATGCCATTTGTGTCAATACCTTGCAGCATTCCAGGGATGCCATTTGTGTCAATACCTTGCAGCATTCCAGAGATGCCATTTGTGTCAATACCTTGCAGCATTCCAGAGATGCCATTTGTGTCAATGACCTTGCAGCATTCCAGAGATGCCATTTGTGTCAATACCTTGCAGCATTCCAGAGATGCCATTTGTGTCAATACCTTGCAGCATTCCAGAGATGCCATTTGTGTCAATACCTTGCAGCATTCCAGAGATGCCATTTGTGTCAATACCTTGCAGCTTTCCAGGATGCCATTTGTGTCAATACTTGCAGCATTCCAGGGATGCCATTTGTGTCAATACCTTGCAGCATCCAGGATGCCATTTGTGTCAATACCTTGCAGCATTCCAGGGATGCCATTTGTGTCAATATCTTGCAGCATTCCAGAGATGCCATTTGTGTCAATACCTTGCAGCATTCCAGAGATGCCATTTGTGTCAATACCTTGCAGCATTCCAGGATGCCATTTGTGTCAATACCTTGCAGCATTCCAGAGATGCCATTTGTGTCAATACCTTGCAGCATTCCAGAGATGCCATTTGTGTCAATACCTTGCAGCATCCAGAGATGCCATTTGTGTCAATACCTTGCAGCATTCCAGATTCCATTCTTCAAATACCATTGCAGCAAACTTCCAGAAGGGACCCAAAATTAGCACTTTCTTGCAGCTTGTTTCCAGGAATCATTTTGTCAATACCTTGCAGCATTCCAGGGATGCCATTTGTGTCAATACCTTGCAGCATTCCAGAGATGCCATTTGTGTCAATACCTTGCAGCATTCCAGAGATGCCATTTGTGTCAATACCTTGCAGCATCCCAGGGATGCCATTTGTGTCAATATCTTGCAGCATTCCAGGGATGCCATTTGTGTCAATACCTTGCAGCATCCCAGAGATGCCATTTGTGTCAATACCTTGCAGCATCCAGAGATGCCATTTGTGTCAATACTTTGCAGCATCCCAGAGATGCCATTTGTGTCAATACCTTGCAGCATTCCAGAGATGCCATTTGTGTCAATACCTTGCAGCATTCCAGAGATGCCATTTGTGTCAATACCTTGCAGCATTCCAGAGATGCCATTTGTGTCAATACCTTGCAGCATTCCAGATTCCATCTCTTACATAAAGTCACACAGTGTGACAGCAAAACTTCAGTAAGGACCCCATAAATATAGACTTTCTGTGAAGACTTGTTTTCACAGGAATATTTTTCTCTTTGTCTGTACTGGATCTACCTCCCTGTGAAGATTTGTTCCCTTTATAGACCGAAAAGAAAACAAAAAACAAACAAACAAACAAAAAAACTCAAACAAAAACAAACCAAAGAAAAAAAAAAAAAAAAGAAAACGGAAAAAACCCCACCATCATTACCATCACCAAAAACTTTACCTAGTTTTGACTATAATGGATTTCATTCCAAGTAAAAGTGCTTTCATGTAAAGATTTGCTTTTCTTAAAACATTTTTTTCCTCTTTGTGTGTAGAATCTACCTTAAGGAAAAAAAAAAAAAACCTTCCTCCTTGTAACAACTGGTTTTCAAGAATACTTTTCTCGAAACTGGACCTATCTCCAGATAACTTCTTTCTGGAGTATGTTGCTCTGTGTCCACATTGGATCTTTCTTGCAATAAAGGCCCCTTTACTTTAAAGTATTGTTTCTTTTTGTTCTGAACATTTTTTCTATTTGTCCATACTGAAAACACCTTAAAAAAAAAAACCCATTCCCTTCCTCCAGGGACTTGCTTTTAAGCACAGTTCTTTTTTTACTTTGTCTATTCTGAATAATTGTCCAATAAAGACTATTGCAGTTTAAAGACAGACTTTCATAGAACATTTTTTTTCTTTCTATTTGATTGTACTGGATCAAGCTTCTAATGAAATTTGTTTCAAAGACTGTTATTTTTCTGGAATACTTTTCTCTTTGTCTAAACTGGATCTATCACCCCAAGAATTGTTTTCCTCGAACTTTTTTTTTTCTCTTTATCCATGTTGTACTTACCTAAATTCAGATTTCCTCCTTTTAAGACATGTCAAAAACATTCTTTTCTCTTTGTACATAATGGATCTATCTCTCAAAAAAAACCAACTTTCTTTTAAAGGCTTTGCTTTTAAGAACATTTTTTTTCTTTTGCAATACTGGATTAAGCTGAATATAAAGACTCAGTCCCTTTACAGAGTAATTTCACTGAAACATTTTTTTCTCTTTGCTCATACTGGATATATCTCTAAAGGAAAACGATATCCCATAAATATCTGTTTTTCTTCAACATTTTTCCTCTTTGTCCATGCTGGATTTATCTCCCTTACAAGACTCCCTAGCTTTAAAGACCAGAGTTTTACAAACAGTGAAGGCGCTCACTGGGAGGCCCCTCATTATCACACAACAAAATGTGCATGCATTTTTTAAACACATATATGTGATGCAAACATGCGCGCATACGAGAAGTGTGTGTGCGCACATGTATGACAGTGTACAAGTGTGTCCGTCCTTTTGAGTGTGTGTGTGTGTGTGTGTGTGTGTGTGTGTATGCGCACACGCATGCGTGCACACGCACATACCTGCATGCATATGGGTGTTTGCGTGAGCACACATGCGCGCTCATTTGCATGAATTTGTAAGCTTGTTTTCGACGTATTCAAAAACCGCTTAAAGACAACATATCTTCAAAACAGCATAGGGTAAAAGAATTCTATCTTATCACAATATAGAAATCATTATCACAATATGGAAATCATGTAAGACAATCAAATGACCCATGAAGAAAGACATATTTTCTTCAATGCTAACACATCTTCATAACAATATTACTCTGTGCAGGCAAGCTTTCAGCAGCTACCAATCACCTCACCACAGCACATTGCTATATCATTTAGTAAGCAAAGTTATTACTGTCATGTCACTTCAGTCACTGTTTATCCATACAGTATCATATATTCTCTCTCTCTCTCTCTCTCTCTCTCTCTCACACACACACACACACACACACACACACACTGCACACATGCACACACACACACACATGCATGCACGTACGCATGCACACACACACACACACACACACACACACACACACACACACACACACACACACAAACACACCCACACACATGCACAAACACACACACACCGCACACACATACACAGACACAGACACACACACACACAAACACACACACACATGCACACACACACACACACACCGCACACACACACAGACACACACAGACACAGAGCACAGCCACAACTGGCAGCACACCTTAAATAGGGCAAACATCACTAGTACATTAAACACCTGTTAGATGACTCACTGAATGGAATGTAGAACTCCATGTACAGAAACAGGAATCGGACACAATCCTTCATCATGTGTCCCAAACTCACGATGAATGGACCTGCCAGGAACAACCATTTTCGTTTGATGATAACAGTCATAGTGACAATGTGCCATTTGTAAATGGATTTCAATACTGTCACAATACAGCAGCAGTCACATGGAAACAGGACAAAAAAACTGCACGAAAAGTAGTTGTACTACTGCCATCACAGCTGGGGTAGCATACGTAAACTGCAATATCATCCGTTGTTTATCATTTATAAGCCATGACAATATTGACCAATGGAGTGCCAGCACACAGGCCATCCCAGGTCAAGGGGAGCAGCGATGTTTCTGCTGAGTCTCCATGTGTGTATTTTGGTCGGCAAAGTGGGCAAGTTGCGGATAAAACTTCAGACTTTTTACCACAGTGCAGGGTTCAGTTCTCACTCAAGGTAGCCTGGTTGGTAAAGATTTTCTCTCTATGACCAAAATGTTGAAGATCTTCATTCTTTTGTTCTTTTTTTTTTTCTCATTTGATGTCATCAGTCCTGATTGTTAAATCTTCTGAGCATCCTCAAAGATGGTTTGTACTGTTGACACAGCAGATCAGCAGTCAAAAATCATTTGTATATTTCTCCTGAGTTAGTGTCTGTGCAAATACCATTCCCCTCCTAGTCCTTAGGATAAGGTTGTAAACAGAGGGCCTGCTGGGTGAACAGAGGCTTTAAAAATCTGCACAGACATTAAACCCCATTCTGCCCTTCGGAGAAAAAATATGTGATTGTGTGCCGGTGGGATGGGCAACACAGAACAAAGCACATGGACAACAGTGTGGTGTTTGGACATCATCTTCCCAGACAGAATGTGGCTGACTTCACTGTGAAATTAAAATTGGTCGTATATGCGAAAATCTCACCATTAGCAAACCTCAGAGTTCTTGCTAAAAAAAAAATGCACAGAGAGAGAGAGGAGAAAGAGAGAGAGAGAGAGAGAGAGAGAGAGAGAGAGAGAGAGAGAGATGAAGTGAGAGAGAGAGAGAAAGACAGAGAGAGACAGAGAGACAGGGGCAGACCCAAACAGATGGCAAAGTGAATATACTGGCCACAGCCCATCACTTCACCGTAATCTTCAATGCACACATCCATGTACAGATCAAACGAAGGGAGTGTCAAAAGTTCAAGACAATCCCCTCCCTCTCCCACCCCCATTCCCTGCTCCCCACCTTTGTCCTGGCCCAATTCCAAAAAAGAAAGAATTTGAAAAAGCCTTAGAAAGCATATTCCAAGAGAAAAGAGAGAGAGAGAGAGAGAGAGAGAGAGAGAGAGAGAGAGAGAGAGAGAGAGAGAGAGAGAGAGAAACTGTAACAGATACCTGTTTTCTAGCAAATATGATACACAATGTGTGGATTACATGCTGCACTTTCCCCAATCTTTGCCTCACCCCCCGCCCCCTCCCTCATTCCCCTGCCCCCCCCCCCCCCCCCCCTGCCACCACCTCACACAATCCCTTTCCCCACTAATGCCTCACCACCCTGGATTAGAACTTCAAACTGACTCAACAGTAATGCAGCGCTTCCTTCGGGTGTTGCCAAATGGCAACCTGATGCTGACTGCTCTTTTCAGACTGACAGCGCTGAAGCTGCGACAGGACGAACATGGGTGTGGCTGTGTATCACAGAGTCAGAAGTGAACAGCTTGAGAGAGATGTGACCCCGACAGGGCAGACAGACAGAAGGAAAACAGCTGCAGCGTACCAAGGAGGGCAAAGGCGCGGGCATTCTTCATGAGGCGGAGCCACAGGAGGATGATGGTGATGCACATGAGGCGGATGTGAGCCCGTGCCACTCCCTCTGTGTGTGAGACTATGTCCGCAATGTGGGTGAAAACATCCACCAGCAGCATGATGTAACACAGCCAGTCGAAGATGTTCCTGCCCAAATACAACAGTTGTTGACACAAAATGCTGAATAATTCACATCACACAGATGGATAAATAGGTAGATAGATAGGCAGACAGGTAGATAGACAGGTAGACAGAAAAATGAATACAGAACTAGATATTGACACATGCATAATAAAGCAGCTTGGCCTTGAGGCACTTGACCATCCTAGGGGTGCAGGTTCAAACCCAGGCATCGGCAGAACAAAGAATGAATAAATAAATTATTTCAAAACGCAATAGCAGAAAGTCATCCAGCAGTCATCATTAATTTTTTAATTGAGGCCTGGTCTCTCTAGAGAGTCAGGTGTTCAATGCAAAAAATTTGTCATGACGGGGAATTCTTCCTCCTACATGCTCATGTTATATTCATGGACTCACATATGTGTGTGTGTGTGTGTGTGCGCGCGCGCGTGCATTGCGCGTGCATGTGCGTGTGTGTGTGTGTGTGTGTGTGTGTGTGTGTGTGTGTGTGTGTGTGTGTGCGTGCGCGCGTGTTAGTGTGTTTGAACATGCCTGTATGTGTGTCTCTATGAGTGTTGATACAACTAATCAATAGGTGCTTGCTCACATGATCATCCAAATCTACGTCTGATATCTGCAAGATTTTTTGTACATACTAAAGTGTGTAAACCCATTAACAGAATCAACCAGGCATCATTCAGCATAATTTATACAAACACCTTGCTAGTCACTTGGTCTGCCATCTATCTCGTCTTCTTCTCTGTGTGTTAGGAGCAACAGCCATATACATTACCTAATTATACATAGAACTTTAAGCATGCGGCTTACTCTCTACTCCTCTCTTTTGGCAGCTACACAATAATGATACTCATATTGGAGGTAGGGGATGGGTGAATGATTGGGTGGGGGGAAGAGAAAATGGTGGTAATGGGGGGATGAGGCAGTGGACGCTGGGTGGATGTTGATGTCCTAAAACCCACCAAATACTAACACGGGTCACAGGACATGTACGTATCTTCTGCATGACAGGATTATGCAGGCATATCCGCAACCAACCTGATCCTCAGATCAGATATGCAAAACCGACTTCCACCTGCATGACAGGTAGGACACGAACCCAGGATCTCAAAGACCATGAGGGTGGAAGTCCAGCATCTTGTCCATTGGGCCCTATCCCACCATGCCTCCAAGCTGACCTCTCAGCTCACTCACCACGCATCCCGGAAGTACTTGGGCTGTAGATCCTCCAGGGCAGTGAGCTCTGTCTTCAGGTACTCCGCTTCTTCTGGCCATCGTGGATGAGTAAACGCCATGTCCTGCTCGATGGAAGCCTGACGCCACTTCTCCCAGTTCTGAGAAACCAAAAGATTTAGTCCATTCACTCATTTTTCTGGAACCTTAACCCCACATTTTATAGATTCAGGCAAAGAAGGCAGTGTCAGCATTTAGACATCAGTTACAGCTAACTGGGAGACAAGCTGTTAAATTCTGTGTGCTGGGAGTGTTGTTTAACTGGGAGACAAGCTGTTAAATTTTGTGTGCTGGGAGTGTTGTTTAAATACAATTTTTCAGCATTTACCCTGTGATTTCTTTAAAGCCAGCTGTCGAAGTGTGACAAGTCTCTGATCTAATATCTTTTACGCCGGTCATCCATGGGAACATATTGAAAGTGCAAGAAGGGCAAAGGCTGACTCTCATTTGTGAGATGATTTTGAAATAAAAGTGGAATATAGAAGAACATTGAAATATTGTACAATATGGATTTGATTGTTCCACACACAAACATATTTCAAGATTCACAATACACACAAACACACACACATACACATGCACACACACACACACACACACACACACACACACACACACACACACGCATACACACATGCACGCACACACACACACACATGCACACATGCATGCATACACAAATTCTCGCATGCACACACACATGCACGCACGCACACCACACACACCACACACAACCACACACACACACACACACACACACACACATACACACACACACGTGTGTGCGTGCACACACACAGACACAGACACACACAGACACAGACACACACACACACACACACACACACACACACACACACACACACAAAGTATTAAATAAAAGCACTACTACTACCACACAAACATTTCTGCCGAGAAATACAAAAAAAATAAGTATATCATATCACACTCTTAAATAAAAAGACTTCATGGTGTATCACAACTCACTCTGTGAATCCTTTTGGATCTAAAGAATTCCTTCACTTCCTCCATGATCTGCCAGGCAGTGGCAGCCACGGCTACAATCTGTTTAAAAGGCAACAACAACAAATACACAAAATGATACTTTGCTAATGTGCAGCAAATCGTAACAAACTGTTTAGCTGCTTTGCAATGAAAATAAACAATTCAGTAATAATGATACTGAATACAATTCAGTTATAAAGGTAAAAGATAACAATCATAACACACTGTTTAATTGCTTTGCTATGAAAACTTAACAATTTAGTAATAATGATACTGAATACAATTCAGTTATAAAGGTAAGAGCTGACATATGTAATTCAACACGAAAAGTCCTCTTTCTCATTTTGATTCTCATACATATCAGTGAAGATCTGCTTCAATAAATGGAAGTAATCCTTGTTGTATAGATACCAATCCCTTATTTATGCATGCATGCGTGCATATGTGTGTGTGTGTGTGTGTGTGTGTGTGTGTGTGTGTGTGTGTGTGTGGTGTGTGTGTGCATGCGTGCATGCATGCGTGCATGTGTGTGTGTATATGTGTGAGTGTGTGTGTCCATGTGTATATGTGTGAATGTGTGTGTAAGTACGTATGAGTGTTCACGTATGCACATGTGTGGATGCATGCGTGCGTGTGTGTACTTATGCCTGTATACATACATGAGTACATGTGTATGTTTGTGTATGTGCTTCGCCCAATGAGCCCAGTTGGCTGTGGTTGGAGCACTTCACTGAGGTGTAACAATAACCATTCCACAAGCAACACACCCAGAGGACCACACGGTAAGCGTCATCAGGGAAGGAGTAGATGTGGCGTTCATCATACGGCACCAGAATGCCGATCAGGGTCCACAGCAGAATGTACAAAAAGTTGAGCCCCAGGTTCCAGCAGGCCCAAAACCTGGTCAATGTCCACACATTCTTTTTGTCACATGCATAAGTCCCCTCTAAATGGATTTGATCACAAGCCTTTCTTGGTCAGATATATACATGTTGATAGGACTGCCACTCAGGTGATATGCAGTGAAGCATTCCTATTTATATTTCATTTCCCTAATTTTTCATTTTCATTTTCTTTTTTCTCTCGTCCCCCCTCCCCCTCATCCTCCCCCCCCCCCCCCCCCCCACCCTCCCTTTTTTTTTTTTTTATCTTTGCCAAGTCGTTAATGTAATGATGGAGGAATTGTTACCCTGCACTTTCCCCCCTACTTCTAAAATGTTCATCATTACATATATATTTTTTCTTCTCTCTCTCTCTCAATCTCTCTCTCTCTCTCTCTCTCTCTCTATATATATATATGTATGTATGTATGCTCAGGAAATGAAGGCAAAAGAGAATGTACATAATACTAAAGTCAACCAACATCTTTTTTTTCCCTTCACACTTACGACAGGGATTAAAACTACATTGACAGAAACTATCCACACATGAAACCACAATGTATAAACTGTGCATACAACATGAACTGGCAGTTATCTGAATTAAATCAAATACCTGCGCTTGATGATTTTTTTTTCTGTTTGACTTAATTTGAGAACATCATAGAAATGTATAGCACTGTAATGTCAAACCATCGAATATCAGACATTACATGCTTAAATACATGTGCCAACAAGTATTCATACAGGTATCTTTTAAATTTCTTTTTTTTTTTAAATCAAAATATGATATAACATGGAATTTATTTGTCCTACACACACACACACACACACACACACACACACACACACACACACACATCATAGAATTTATTTATTCAACACACACACACACACACACACACACACACACACACACACACACACACACACACAAATGCACACACACACACACACACACACACACACACACACACACACACACAGACACACACACACACAGAAAGTGAGAGAAAGATAGACAGACAGACAGACGGACAGACTGAGAGACAGACATACAGAAGAAGATGATAGAGAAGATGATGATAATGTAGAAGACGAGAAGAGAAGAAGAAGAAGAAGAAGAAGAAGAAGAAGAAGAAGAAGAAGACGAAGAAGAAGAAGAAGAAGATGATGATGAAATTCTACAGAATTAGTCAAGGTTAAGATAAATGTCATGATACACAAGCAAGTGTCGATTCAAAAAATAAGACCCAAAACAAGAACCAACTGATCTGCAAAACAGCTGCACAGAAAGCACTGTCTTTATCATGCTATTTCGTCTTCCCTACCCTCTCAGTGGCATGTTCCCCAGCAAATCATACTGGCTCCCGAACACACAGCCACACCCAGCCTCATCCTGTCACAGCCCCAGCCCCAGCAGTCCATAAGGAACAATTCATATCTGACCATCATGAGGCAACCCACCAGAGGAGACACTGCACTGGTGCTGAGACCTCAGCAGTGTTCGGTGGTGCCTGATCTGATGCAGCATGTGCACGGCACCACCCGCACAGCTCCCTACTGTTGATACTGATGGAAATCATGGAGCCACCTTCAGTGAGCATACCCCTTTGAAGGGCACCTGTGATCTATCCAATGATGCTCACAATGAACTTGTCAATGGGATGACCTTGACACAAACTTAACACAGGCGTCAGCTAGGGAGAAGGAATAACTGAGCTCATCTTAAGAGCAAGGCATGAAGCACTGCCAAACTGACTTCTTTTCTTGATGATCCATAAGGAAAATGAAATGATGGTGTCTATTAGGCCTGAGAGATACAGGTAACAGCAGGGTGAGTCAGGTAATTCAAGCAACACTCTCAGAGTTGCATCCCTTGAGTGGTTTCAGTCTTCCCATTTGAGCCCATGGCACAATGCAACTCCACGTAGGAACAGGCTGAGGAAGAAGAATTTCAAAAGTTTGTTTTTCTATTATTTAATTCTTTTCCTTTTCAAATAGGTGGAATACAAGTCAAGTGTATTTGAAAATGGGACTGAATGACTGTGATGATTTATTAAAAAAAAAAAAAAAAAAAAAAAAAAAAAAAGGTCTGCACAGTTTCATATTACACACTGAACTGTCATCTACAATCTCACTTCATGTATTCATACTTGCATGTATAATACTTCAAAGGGTAAAGCATGTCGTCTGGCATTTTAAAAAGAATTTAAGAAAAAAAAAAAAACACATGTTCAAAAATAAATGCCTATTGTGGGGACTTGAACCTGTGACCTCACAGCCCGAAGCCTGCAATGCCAAGATGGCAAAGAAGTCTAACCCATCCAATGCCCCATTCCAGCTGCTAACCCACCCATCCCCCTCCCTTGCTCCAATCCCTTCCCTTTACACCCCCATTTTCCATCCAAGAACACTTTAACATTACAATACACTTCAACATTACAATTCAATTAACATCATATACATAAACCATTCTGATTTGCAGCTACGGATTAAATTCATGAAAGTTTACCAGAAGAATATTCACGAATTCTATGGGTCTTTTCCTGTACCTATGATGCGAATTCCTTATTCTGATTGATCAGTTTGCTCAAATTAGTAGTAAGAACCAGTCCGTGATTGTTAGTACAGAGAATACGTTAAAGAACTACACAAATATAATGGATGTATTACTCATTCTCCTCTTTGACAGGAAATCAAGTGTTGAAAAAAGAGACACAACACAGAAAAGAAACTCTCAACCACATCAGCATCACATCAAATATAATAATCCAAGTCAGCCAGTGTCTGATATCATCAATCAATTCTGAAATGGCACATGTAATCAAACCTGAAGTCATCTCCCAAAGTGCACAACAAATCACAAAATTTGTAGCTTTTCATTGTTCATTTGCGGCATTTCAGTTTTCCTTATAAATCATAATAGGAGACAGTCTCAACAGGGGAACAATATGTTTTGCTCATCATTCACAAACGAAGCACTAAATGCCAGTCTCACCATTCACAGTAGGAACACGTATGTTCATCTCCTCACTCACAATTCTAGCATGCTATTTCAATCTCATCACAATGTAAACACAAAATATTTTGTCTCATCATATACAACTGAAACACGGATTTTTTAAGTTTTAA
>CM065726.1:27437194-27447194 GCA_033310375.1 Conus canariensis | reverse complement strand
CTAGGATATCAGATGCTTAATTTCACTGCATACATAGCTGGGGGCCAGGACAGCTCGCTTGTAGAGCATCAGACATGTGATCCTGGGGTTGTAGGTTTGAATCTCCACCAGGCTGTTTTGGCACAGGGGGATTTTCTTCCTTGATTTCAGTTGTAACTCCACTTCCCAAAAAGTCCTTCAAATGAGACTGTAAACTGAGATTCCAAGAGTGAACAAACACGCAACATCTTGCACACACATAAAATCCCATCACCAACTTTCAGAAGAGGAGGTCAGTTTGTCTGTCGGTGTTGGTGACATGAATATACACAGCATGCATCCTTCATAGGGGAAAAAAGAAGAATGAATGACTGTAACACTGAGTGACTGATTTTGGACTAAATGAAGCCAGAAATGACTGAATGTAATTCCAGCATGCAGCCCTTCAGTTGGCTTTAATCATGTAAGTAGCCTGTTGTGTAAACAAAGTATAGTTTGTAAAGCATTTAGAGCTTGGTCTGTGACTGAGGATAGGTAAGATACAAATACTTTGATAACAATAATAATAATAATAAAGTACAAAACACAAAAATTGCAGTTGCATGACTAACATGTTAGAAATGTAAATGTGGGCACATTCATGCACATGGAGCTAAACTAAGGTATACTGTGTGTGCTGGACAGATGTGACACCCAAATGATCCATGCTTTAAGCTGTGTAGACCCTGACCCTGACTGGTCAAAACAGTTGGGTGCCAGCACTAATTTAACTGTATAGAGTGTGTTAGAATATGAGAGTACCTGATCAACATCATGTGTCTCCTTATCGTCCATGCATTTCAATGAATTGCCATTGTAGCGCTGACTTTTACCTTCTAAAACATATCAAAACCTGTTAACAACAATGAAATGAAACTTGAACCAATAATATATGTACACATATGCTAAAAGAAATCAGTTACTATGTACAATGCCCACAAAAGTGTAATTCATAAATTGTCCACATGGTATAATACATGCACACATCAGTATGCACACTCATACATATGTCACACACACACACACACACACACACACACACACACACACACACACACACACACACACACTTGTGTTCACTGACACATAATGTTTTGTCTTATCTCATTTTAATCTATGGTAACTCTTCCTCACACACACACACACACACACACACACACACACACACACACACACACACTTGTGTTCACGGACACATAATGTTTTGTCTTATTTCATTTTAATCTATGGTAACTCTTCCTCATAATGTTTACTCAGATGAATGCACACATACACAGACACAGACAGACACAGACACACAGACACAGACACAGACACACACACACACACACACACACACACACACTCGCTCACAATTCACTCACTTCGGTCTTGCACGAGCAAGTTGAGGTAGAAGTACTGTGAGCGATTGTGACGGTCGATGGAGCGAAACTGATTCAACGCTTCATTGGCCTGCGAACACAAACAGGTAAGTTCACATCATGTACTTAATAATTAGTAATATTTCAAACACAGCGCCACTCAAAGGGACTTGAAAAATAGACACGAAAAGAAGTTAATTGCACTTTTGTCTGCTTGTCGTTTCAACAAAAAGGACAGAAAACAAAAACAAAAACAAAAAAAAAGAAAAAGAGCAGGAAAAAGACAGAGGGATGGAAACCTCGCAAGAAAAAGAAACAATGCCAATTTGGGGAGTTGGCAAGGGGGGGGGGGGGGGGAGGGGATGGGAAAGGTGGAGGCTAATAAAGAAATAAACAAGAAAATAGAAGGCTGGAGGTCCCCTACAAAAAAGAGAGGAAAAGAAAAACAAAATAGAATCTGAAAAAAATACAGAAAATGATTCAGAGGGACAATGTTTATTGTCTACAAAAAGATTTTTACAAGAATAGTGTCTGCATCAGAGATCTACCAATTAATGCAAATGTTCACTAGTCACAGATGCAAATTCATGAATGAATGGTTGATGTATGTATGTGTATAGACAGCACAGATACACTTGCACTCACACACGGCACACTGATGCACAGAGAAGCAAATTTTTATGCCTAAAGGAACACACACACACACACACACACACACACACACACAGTGTAAGCATGCACAGACACAAAGATAGATGAAGCAATAACGATGAACAGTTAAACAGGTAATCATACAATCGTGATAAAGACACAAACAAAAAGCAAAAGACAGGCAATGAAGCATTGCAAAAAAGGATCCATATAAAATACAGATACATCAATCCACAGGCATCAGCTTTCCTATTTATAATCACTTCAATAATGTTTGATGTGAACAAGATAAATGTTGTGTGTAAGAGTTAGAAGTCAGAGAGGAAATTATGTACTGCTCTGACTTGGGCCTTTTTGTTGTTGTTGTTGTTGTGGTTGATTTTCTTTTTCCTAGTGAAAACATAAATAGAAATGTCTTGAGAGTGGTCAAAAGATTTTTGCATAGTGTTGACACTGTGGCAGGTGTTATTACCACAGGAGCCATCTTGGTGATCATCCAGGTGATTGCCTTCTGACCCTGGTTGTCGCTCACACCCGATCGGTGCATTCACCTCCAGCAAGAGACGAGCTGTCTCACTGCGATCTGTACACATACACACACGCATGTACACATGCACAAGCGCACGTACCACACACACACACACACACATGTATGCACACACACACACACACACACACACACACACACACACACACACACACACACACACACACACATGCATCCACACACACACCACACACTACGTACACAACACATACACACACACACATGCACACACACACACACACACACACACACACACACACACACACACACACACACATGCACACACACATGCACACACACACACACACACATGCACACACACACCTCCAAGTCTTTCAGTCAGCATATGGTTCAATCAAAGTCAAAATCTGAAATAAACAGAGAAGGACCATTGAGAAAAAGAGAGACAAAAGAAGGAAGGAGGCCGGCACATGGCTGTGAGAGGCAGGGGAGCGGAATCCTAAGGCCGAGTAACAGAAACAGATAGAAGTGAAAGACTGATAGAAAGAGAGAGAGGGGGAGAGAGAGAGAGAGTGAGAGGACCAAAAAAGAGACTCAGAGACTCAGAGGGAGTGGGGAGATGGGGCAAGGGAATGAGAGATGGGAAAAAGACGTTACCTGAGAGACAGACTGAACCCCAAAGAAAGTTTTTAGAAAGATCTGGATTTAAATCTCTTCTTTAAACAAATCATAAATGGGTGTAAATGAATAAACTATTCAAAAAGTTCTCAACTGAGCTATTGATCTTAAATAAATGTTAGCAAACCGCCAAGAGAAACGTGGACAAACAAGTCACAAGACAAAACATGACGCGTTTCCACCTCTTAGGTTTTCTTCAGGCAAGACACAAACAAATAGGACAATGAAAATGAACAAGATATCACTTAGCTTTGATCTCTTCAGCTATTGATGTTCGGGTTTTGGTCTACAAACAATTCTTTTGCAATGTAAACTCTCTTCTCTCTCTCTCTCTCTCTCTCTCTCTCCTCCCCTCTCTCTCCCTCTCTCTCTTATTCTTACATCTTAAAACAGGCTGAAAGACTTTGACAAATAATTATGAAAAAACAACAACAAAAATGATGAAACCAACAATACAGGAGCTTGAATGAACATGTTGATGTCACTCAAATAATAACCCATTCGTACCCAACTCGGCGGCAACGTGGACAGGTGTCCTGCCTTTGTAGTCTCGTATCAACTTGTACTTGCAGCCTCGCTTGATCAGTGCTTTCAAGGAATTGGTGGCATCAGATTTGGCAGCGTAGAAAACAGGTGTCTGGTTTTCTTCTTTCGTGACAGCCTCTTTGTCAGCTGAATTTACATATATATACATAACAGAAAAAAAGTGAATATGTGAACAATACTGCAAATCGATATGGAATGAATGTCATCTGCCTATAAATGCACGCGCACACACACACACACACACACACACACACACACACACACATGTATGCACACACACACACACACACGCACGCACTCGTGCACACACACACACACACACACTCACACACACACTCACACACACACGCAGACACCTTCAGATTTTTTAAGGACTTTTTTTATATTGTTCATATATATATATATGTATATAGATAATAGTTAAAAAGCCTAAATTGATTGTACAAGTGCTCAACCCCTATATATGTGTATATATATATATATGTGTGTGTGTGTGTGCGTTTGTGTGTGTCTGTATGTATGCTTGCATACACACACACATACATACACACTCACACACATACACGCTCAAACACACACACACACACACACACACACACACACACACACACACACACAACACACACACCTCCCATGTCAATCAGTAAGTTGACAATTTCCACACAGTCAACAGCAGCAGCAACATGCAGAGCTGTACGCCCATAGTTGTCCCCCTGGTCAATGTCAATGTTGTGTTCCAGCAGCCACTTGGTGACATCCATATGCCAAGCACGAGCTGCCTACAGGTCATACAAAGACAAGTACAACCATCACTTTTTTGGGGGGGAGGGCGGGAGGGGGGGGGGTTGGGGGGTGGGGGGAGGGAGTTTGCTTACATTTCTTTTCTTATTAATCACGTTTTCACATCTTTTGAAAATGTGTTTTCATATAAGAAGAAATCAATTTAACGTAAATGATATCTCGTGAAATTAACGAGAGATAAAATAAAGACATGAGCTGCTAAACATTTTACAAATGCATATACTTTATTTTCACAATTTCTTTTTTCAAATGCAGCTGAACAGGTCACTGGAGACCTGTAACACTTCCATAAATTCCATGACAGCTTCATTGACCATAAGAAACCTTTGACTGTATTTGACATGAAGGGTCATTGAATTATAACACTGAAAGCAACCCCGCCCAACGTAATGTAGCATTCTACAAAGATGGTGCTATAATTTCGTCAAACAACAGCATCAAAAGTTTTTCTTTTTCTTTTCAAACAACTGCAATGTGAGTGCACCAAGATAGTCCCTCTGATCATGTTCTATAGAACTGGTGAATACGATGCAGCAGATGCTTTAGGACTTCAACATCATCTGTTTCACCACAGATCAGTTTCTTTGCAGTCTCATTTTGTTGATAACAATGATTTTTTCAGCATCTAAAGGTCTTTAGTGTATAGATGTACACTGATAATAATTTAGATGAAATATGATCTAAACTTTAAACTGATGTGAAAGAATCATGATTTGTCACAGATGTCAAGTTCCCATATTAATACACCTTTAAGAATCTCCTAGATGACACTTTATTTAAATGCTCAAGCCTTTTTTGAATGGATACAATAACTGAGCACATTTGAAGATTGCCATTACATGCCATTATATCTCAACATGGCACTTTTGCTTAAATAGCGAAAGAAAGATAAACTTAAAAAAAAGTTGGGCAATGACAACGATAAAATATCAAAACGCCATTACAACAATACACCACCTCATGAAGCAGGCTCTGGCCAGTTTTGTCTTTGATGTTGATGCTGGCGCCATTTTTCAACAGAGACTCCACAAAATCCAGGTTGATTTTGGCATCCTCGTGGGGAGAATCAGCCATTTCAGCAAAGTGCTGAATCAACGCTCGGTTGCTGTCCATGACCATGCGAACGTTGAGCTTTCCGCTGCTCTGTCTGCGGATGATGTGGTCGGTGACAAAATCTTCGTGGACCTCATCAAGCCCTATCCCACTCATTTTGGGCTCATCATCATCTTCATCACCCAGAAGACCAGCTGACAGAAACAAGGTAAATGGGGTCAATATCATTTCCTCAACACACCAAGGCAGCGAAAAGGACTGTAACCATTCCAGGAATCACATAACTGAACTCATCATAATAATGCTTCCATCCATACATGCCGTTACATCATTAAAGGGAAACTATCACTTAAAACTGAAAATCCTTTCAACAGGAAGATGCATGTGTATGAAAGTTAAGAACATCGCACTTAAAATGAGAAGCAAGAATGACAATGTTAAACTGATGATCAAAGCAGACACCGTGACAGTCACTGGGACTGGCACACAACTACAAATTCAGCAAGACTTACAGGTCGTTAAACCCTATTCTGTATATACAAATCAGAATCTTGTAATGTCCAATCAAAATCTCAACTTTGATGCTAATGTAATAAACATAACAATCAATACTGGCTTTGAAAAAAATATCTGAAGAGTATGATCAGTTCTGTGGCATTACCGGTACCCCCCAGACTCAAAGCCCGATCAACCCATGCAAGCCAAACTCAGACTCGTCCTGATGCAGTCCCACAGTCCAAGCACCAGCCGTCCTGAGCAGGCTATCAATGTCAGCTATACATCAGGTCACCCGTCAGAGGAGATGCTGCACTGCTGCTGCTGAGTCATGCTGGAGGCATTCAGTAATGCTCAGCCTCATTCAACACATGCAAACATTAAGTAGTAAAGTTCCCTTTCTAATGACAGTATCAGCTTGGTTTCAAAGCTTTGCCCAGAATGTACAGTATTCCTGGCATGGGGTCCTCCACGACACAAGTCTTCATTAATCTGCCAGCATCTTAAAAGTCTAGGGGAAATCAAAACTGGGTTCATCATGAGACCTAGCACAGCACTCAAGAGTAGAAGGATATTATGTATCTAAAACACTGGCCACGGCAAACACAAATCACATTAAAAGAAGACAAAAATCTTATATTGTCTACACAGCCTTTTGAGAAAATAAATTCAGCACATAATGTTCTTACTTCTGTAGGGCATTCTGAATTATTTGAAGAAAATGAAACTTAATAACAATGCTGGTACACGTACATGACAAAAGTTGTGACAGAATAACAGAGATTATGTGTGATGAACAGGATGAACAAAACAGCAACAAACCAGTTTTTACAAAGATATAATCCAAGATATTTTCAAGAATAGATGAGAGTGAACACAAAGTTTACAGCAACAAATGCACTGGTCAGAATAGCAGCAACAAGTCAAAATGTGAATTAGAATAGCTTGCTTCTTGCTCTTCTTTTATTTTAAGAGACTGGGGTAACAGAATCATTGTTGGCAATGATGTAATTAGTACATATGGAGGGTTAATTACTTGACTGATTGTTTTACAGTCCAACTGATCAAAATGACAATTACTTCCTTATATTTTAGCCATTTATCCCCCCCCCCCCCCCCCCACTCTCTAACCCCCACACCTGTCCATCACCCACTACCCTCCCTCTTCTACTTCTACCTTCTTCTACACACACACACACACACACACACACACACACACACACACACACACTTACACACATACACACACCTTCACACTGTTACACACACACTCTCTCTCTCTATCACACTTCCACACACACACAGACACACAGACACACACACACACACTCACATGCACACAAACACACACATTATGAAGTGTATACATCTCTCTCTTCACTTTCTTTCTCTTACACACACACACACACACACACACACACACACACACACACACACACACACACACACACACACAGGATGACTAATCGAGACTTGGTCTGCAGTGGCCTTATTAATTGTTAGAGATACATAAAAGATGTTTCAACTCAGATTAAACAAAAAGAGAACTAAGGACAAACAGAGAGTAGCATGGTGACAGGGACGTGACGATGGAGAGGCAAGTTCCTCATGCTACTTGATTCAGGATTTAGTAGATTCAAGTATCGACACAAGAACCATGCTAACCAGAAGAGAGCAAAATTCACAGTCCACAGAAATGCAGAAAGGCAGAGCTGGAAATAATATTGAAACAATGGACATAATCTTGTATTGAAGTCTGTGAGATATGGGCAACCACTGCAAATTAGACAAAAGGGGGTATGGGGGGGGGGGGGAGGGGGGGTTATTATGGTCATGCTTGGATACATGTAGATCAGATGGGCAGCATAACCTTTCACCCTCAAGATCTTTTTGATATATTTCGGCTGAAGACCAGACAAGAGAACATTCCCAGTAGGAAGAAACTCTAGGGAGAGCTTGACAGCAGAAGGTCTTCAGGGAAGAAACCCCCCTCAGACAAGTGTTTCGGCCCTGAACTCCTTACACTCTAAGGGGGCTGGGTCGATCCAGGTCAGGAGTCTCAGATTCCCTTCTATTGCCAACTTTTTTTTTTCTGGCGCTGCCGGAATAAAACCCGTAACTTTTGCATGGGTGGGCGTCTTAAGGCGTGCCTTTTTAGACGGATGGTTCATATGTTCTAAAACTGCCTTGGTTGTTTTGCAGTCACAGGTTGCAAAATTTTTATAAAGATCAACAATTTTGTGTACCACTAGGGTATTTCACTTATGTAAACATGCATATAGCAGATGTAGGTTTGAAAGTACTAACACGGATGATAAGTTGAGTGTGGAGGTTGGTTTTTTTTGTTAAAAAAAAAAAAATGTCTAATATCATCTGGCGATGAAAAGACATTAAATAAACCACTGAACTGATTGGTTGTGCCTCCATGTCTACCCTCCTTGGGTTAGTGCAGCTTTGCATGAACTCAGGACATGTTCCACGGTTTGTTTGGTGGGACAGAGTGGACACGGAAGGTCATCTGATTTCCCCCCTTTGACCAGGTACAAATTTGAGGGAGGTGCCATGTGTCATATATCCTTCCAGGTGAGACTTCTTTGCAGTGCGTTTTCTCACATAGTCCACGGTCCTTGTTGGCCTTGCTGGACTGCTTTCTGGATTCTCTTGGTGTCCTCTTCTTTCTTCAGATCCTCTATTACCATGTCTCTCTTTGCTTTCCCTTTTGCTTTTGACCGCCATTTCATTGCTGTTGATCCCAGCCCCTGTCTGTTGGTCTGTGTGTGGCCTGATATTTGCTTGATCTTGAGGTTTTCCTTTGCTACGTCTACTGCCTCCTGAACCTTCCATTTTCTGCCAGTCTTTAGCTTTGGCCAGACTGATCTCACGATGCTGTCTTCAGAGTCCTCAAAGCATGGTTAGTAACCTTGCTTTACCCACTTTGTATTCCTCAAAGACGGATTTTAGAAGAAGCTTCAGCTTTGCTTGGTGGCAGTAGAGTGCGACGTCAGAGAGACCTGGTGGGACACCTTGCCATTTCCTTGTATGCTTGTTGATTTTGGCCTCCATTGATTCAACAATGCTTCTGCTGATATCATATATCAGAAGAGGCCACAAAAGCTTCAGGATCAGCATGAACTGCAAACACTAGACCTTGTACTTGCCAGGAAACCCACACTGGTCAATTATCTGCAGGCTTTCTTCTGTCATTTGCTTGGTTTCCTCTCCCCTCTTTATGTCTTTTAAGGAGTCATCATACCACCTCCCAAGGCTCTTGATATCACTGCTGTTCTAGGTGGGAGAAAACAAGAGAAGACACAAGTGTGACAGTTGCCTCTTTGGTTAGAAAGTACAAGACCATCAACACAGAAAGAATGTTTGTATGCATATGGTCATATAGAGTTAGTTTTTCTTCATTTACGGTAACCTCTCCGATAGATTCTATGTACATGAGCTCTGACAGATTCTATGTATATGAGCTCTGATAGATTCTATGTACATGAGTTCTGTTAGATTCTATGTACATGAACTCTGATAGATTCTATGTACATGAGCTCGGATAGATTCTATGTACATGAGCTCTGATAGATTCTATGTACATGAGCTCTCATGGACAAAGACTTGTCAAACATAACACTTAACTTACAACCAGTTTCAGAAAATTCAGTTTTGTTTCGACCAATAAGGATGAACAGGCTGTTAAATTGGGTGTTGGGTCTTTTCATATTGCGGCTGTTTTATTGTGATTTGGTCTGGACAGTCCACTATTTCACATCATGGCCAAAACACTGTATGGAAATGACTACAGGACTAATAATTTCCACAGTATCGGTCATGCACATTTCTGTATCACAAACCAAATGGTAGTGCAAGATTGGGAGAGAGTCAATGACGT
>CM065726.1:27419694-27434694 GCA_033310375.1 Conus canariensis | reverse complement strand
AAAAAAAATTGTCAACAAATACAAAACTGCATAATGGATCAATGATAAGCATGCATGAATGCAGAAAGACTGGATGACTGCATTGTAATTGAGAAATATGATCAAAAGTAAACTGGGTATTAACTTAAATCTCAAATTTGTGCATTCATTAAGGTAAAGTTTTAGTTGAGATTGACAAACAGAAGATTAAGAAGTGATTTGAGAGAAAGAAGTTGTCAGAAAAAGAGTATAGGAAATTGTGATGTGAGGGAGAGGAGTTCATTGTTTATTGAGAGAAAATGTAGAAAGCAAGAATGTGATGACTGCAGTTTTGAACATGATCGAAAAGTAAGTAAACATAATAAAAATTTGTCTATCAGGTACAAGTGAGATATGAGACGTAGAACAAGAGAAGAGAAAGAGAGAAGAGGACTGGGGGGAGGGGAGAGAGAGAGAGAGAGAGGAAGAGAGAGAGAGAGAGAGAGAGAGAGAGAGAGAGAGAGTGAAGATGCATATTAGACAAATCAAAAAGGATAGAAAACTGATAATATGAGAATGTTTTCAAATATTAAACAAAAATAGTAAATCACAGTCAAATGAGATGAGAGAGAGAGAAGAGAGAGAGAGAGAGAGAAGGACAAAGACAGAGACAGAGACAGAGAGGAGTAGAGGGAGGAGAGAGAGAGAGAAACAAAGATAACGGATGTTAGAGAGGCAGAATCAGCATGCCAAAAAAGAGATGACGTAGTAGAAGGGGGTGGGAGATGGGTTTGGGAGGGGGAGCCACAGTGTTAGAAAGATCAAGGACATTCCATGGCAAAAAAAGTGAAACATATTTCCATAGCTTGTCAGGCATTTTTTTTGTTTTCCTTGCGAATTCAATGACATGATATTTTCATGCATATGTGTCTTGACAAGATGTTACATTTTCTGCACAATCAAATGCAGACACTTAAAAATATATAAACATGCAAGAAAGAAACTACAAAGAAAGTCTGTGAACTTGCACATTATATGAATTAGGAATTAAGAACTCTCTCTCTCTCTCTCTCTCTCTCTCTCTCTCTCTCTTACGTTAAAAAAGTTTTGATTTGAGTGTTGATTTGAACCTTATTTTGTATGCATTTGAGAATTCAGGCAGTAGATAGCTCATCTTTATACATAAAATTCACACTTGGTATCATGAAGTCCACAGAGCTTCCTGTGCATTACATAATCGCTATATAAAAGCATGCTAGATGATTGATTTCCTTTTCTGTATTACTGACAGATCCCTGAACAATGCAGAATGTCGTATCTTCTTTTGCAGCTGACATGAACTTGGGAAAAGGAATTATCATCACAACGGTAGGAAATATATGCGTAATATTGGGATGTGTTCCATTACCTATTTATTTGTTTATATTTTTTCCCTCTGTGTGTGTGTGTGTGTGTGTGTGTGGTGTGTGTGGTGTGTGTGTGTGTGTGTGTGTGTGATACAGATTGAAAGGAGGGAGACAGACAGACAGACAGACAGACAGGCAGGCAGGCAGACAGACAGATGGACAAACAGACAGACAAAAAGACAGACAGAAAGACAGACAGACAAACATACAGACAGACAGAGAGAAAGAAAAGAGAGAGAGAGAGAGAGAGAGAGAGAGAGAGAGAGAGAGAGAGAGAGGAACGCAGACAGAGAGAGACAGAGAGAGAGAGGGATGGATGCTGCTTTCACTTTCTGTCATAGCAGATAATATCTGTGCCTGAATCTTCCTTTGTTGTGGAAGTTGTTAACTGTTTTGAGCATGGAATCAAGTTTCTTTCACGAGGAGATTGCCAGTTCATCGTTTTATAAAGTCTGGCTTTTTACCAGTCCTTCTCCGTTACTACAGAAATGCATATTAACACCTTTTACCACACTCTACTTCCCTCTGTGGCAGTTTTAATTTTGTCTCAGTTTAACTGCACACGGAGCAACAACTTGTCAAAACACATAAGCTGATAATTAGGGTATGAATTAACAATGGTGCCTCACTTTGATGATGACTGTAAAATCGCATCTCATTTTTCTGTCTGTGCACTGGGTGAAATTTTTTTGGCAATTTATGCATTGTCTGACAAGCTACACAAATAAATGGAAATACGGAATCAAAGTACTGAGATTACTTTGGACGTATGAACACATCAGCTACTCTACAAATCAGGAAATCTTATAATGGCAGTAGAAAGGTGCCTGAAAAACATGAAAGGTTTTTTTTTTAGTTATATGTACCACATGAAACATATCTACACAGTTCTATATAACTTATCACTAGTTTGCTTCCAGCAAGACTGACAAAAAAAGGCAAATTAAGTGTATATGAATTAAATAACAAACAAGAAGGGAACTTTTGCTCTCATGATGATGATGATTACTATCATCAAGAACATACATATGTCTAATCAAGTGAATGCCCTTGGCTTTTATAATGAACAATAGAACACACCAAATTAAAAGCCAAATAAATGACAACATCAAGTAACGCACAAGAACACACCCCATAGTCACCAGCTCACTGCATTTCCACATGACCCACCACCCTGCTTCGCCCTCTCACACTCCCTGTCCACCCATCACCCACCTCTCAAACAAAAACAGCTATTATTAGATATTATACACAGCATTCAATCATATGTAATATTTCTGAAAACAGCACCGGTACATGTTCCTATGTATCAATCAAATGGGGAAAGAAAAGTTTTCAGGTCTGATTTAAAAGAGGGCAGCGAGGCTGAGTTGAGGTGGGAATTTGAAATGAAAAGGGATCTGAAAGGCAAATGAACGCTGACCAAAAGTTTTCGTATGAACAAATGGAATGTGGATGAGACAAGTATCAGAAGTAGAAAGGAGTTCACGTGATGGGGTACACAAGTGCAAGAGATCAATCAGATATTGAGGACAGGAGATTTATAGCGGAGATGCAACTTTGTTAGAGATTCTTTGCTGAACAGTAAGCCAAAGAACAGAACACAATAATGGTTAAATACTGACGAAATGTAGATGAGTGAAAGATGAGGCAGGCAGCATAATTTTGGACCTTCTGAAATTTCTTGATGAGACAACATGGGGAGCCAGACAAAACAGGATCACAATAATCCAAATGAGAGAGTACAAGCATGCAAACAAGGCTTTTAGTGGCACCTTTGGACATGAGGTGATGCATAAAAGCAATGTGATGGAGTTCAAGAAAACAAATCCAAACGACAGTAGCAAAATGTTGTTGAATGGAAAGGGTTTGATCCAGTATCACACCAAAGTTATAGCCAGAAAAAGAAAGAGCCATTGATGAGTCTACGACATTGATAAAAAATGGAACAGAAGGATGAATCAAATACTTTGGCTGACAGATCAACATCATTTCAGTTTTGCCTTCACTCGGTTCAAGTTTGTTGTCTGTCATCCAGTTTCTTTAAGTCAAATACTCTTGACCAAGTGCTTCTAAACATTGTCGGAAGATCAGCAAGAGCTCCAGAAATATACAGCTGACTGCCATCAAAGAAACCATGATGGAAAACAGAATGTTGATTTAAGGCAAGGAAGACTGGGTAAGTGTATAAAGTGAAAAGGACTGGCCCAGGCACTGAGCCCTGAGGCACACCGAACAGTAATGGGGTTGGTCTGGAAGTAGAACCATCAACAGAAACAACTTGATGACGGTCAGAGTGACACTAGTTGAGGACTGTATCAGACAGACCAAAAGAGTCATGCAAACAGGAGACAAGTATAGAGAGGCCAATGGTATCAAAAGGTGCAGAGAGGTCAATAAGCCATGGAAGTGATATATTGTTGTCAAGGGCAGTCAGTAAGTTAGCGCAGATTTTATTAAGTGCAGTGTCAGTGCTATGGTCAGAGCAGTAGGAAGACTGAAGAGGGTAAACAAGATTGTTAGAATGAAAGTGATCCATGAGGTGAGCAAGAACAACTTTTTGGGTGATTTTGGTAAAGGAAGGAAGGTTTGAAATAAGTCTGTAATTCTTTAAACTTTCAGGATAAACAGTCAATTTTTTTTCAGAGGATGGATGAACGCATTTTTGAAACAGGATGGAAAAGAACCAGTGTACAGAGACCTATCAATGACAATGGTGGTGTGAGGCAGGAATGTATCAAGACAGTGGATGAGAAAAGAAGCTGGAAGTGGATGGAATTCACAAGTTTTCATGCGAGATGTCCTGATAACCTTTCTAACTAACAAAGGCTTCAGACACAAAATGAGAAGACGTAAGAGGGATTGCAGAGAATTATGCCCCAGTAACTCCAAACGAATGCTGCTTATAGTACCAATTCACTTTGACAGCTGATGAGAAACAGGCCTACAGGTCAAAAGTTGGGCAGATTCTATGGGCATCTCCAACGTCGGAAGTCTATCAATCGATGTATACACTGATAGCCTACTGTTATCACACTTAATACAAATGCTTGCATTGTCTCCTCATAGGAACAAGACCATCCTTCTTGTTTGTTATTTGCTATTCAAAATTCCTTCCTTCTTTGAAGATTTCCTTTCACATACATGATCTATTAGTCTACTCAACTTTTCACTAATCAAATGTTCTAAACCACTAAACAAAAATTTGTGAAAATAGCGGCAGGTGATTGTTGTATGTGCACAGTGCAACGTAAAAAAAATACAAGAACTGCACTGGAACCCCTCAATAAGAAACCCCTGTTTTTTTTTTTGTTTTGTTTTTCCCAATTCAGATCTTTAGATAAAAAAAATAAACTCTTTGTTATGGGGTAGGGTAGTGTTAGAAGAAGGGGGTGGGTGGGAATGGGTTGGCAGGGTATAAAATCTGGTATGTACAAAGAGTTTGATTTTATTTTTATGCTGTCTTTTGACCAGCTGACCATAAAGGGCCATATCAGGGCTCTTACCATGTCAGATTCAATTCCCCATATACATATACAAAGAAAAATGTTTTTCCCAGAAAAATAAGTATTTAAAGGGAGGGAAGTTGGTTTGTTTCCCAGAAGCTCTGTATTGAGACGTTTCATTGCAGCGGGGGGAGAAAAAGAGACACCATGCTTATTAACCACAACATAAATGATGGGGGATATGTGAACAGAAAAGTGAAACAAGAAATAACAGAAAAACACACACACACACTAAACACAAAGAAATGAGGTCTATAGATCTATTGAGGATTACCATGAAACCAGTACTAATATATTTATGTTATTGTTAATTGTAAACACATTATATACATACCAGGTTGGTTGTTCTTGGCTGAGGCAAAGCCATATTGATAAATTTATCAACAACTATTCTCAATAATTCAAATTAATCATAAGTATAACGAATTCCAGTGAGCACCTACTATATTATTAACGTTATTGTGCAAACTTGCATCAGCTCAGTGCAAGTGAGATACATAACTGTGCAGTCAAAAAGACAAGAGTAAAAAAAAAATATGTGATACTTATAAATTAATTTTCTTAATATATTGATTTAAAAGTCAAATATTTGGAACACGAGTTCATTATAAATAAAGATCATGTGGTGTCATATTGATCTAATCTTTATGATGGTACATTCTCATGTCTATTAAGCTTTTTTTCTCTCTTTTTTTTTTATTGACCTGTCTCCGTTTGTGTAAGACGACTGATGTTTTCTGTCTGACAAAGGGATCTCCAGTCAACTATCTGATGATTAGTGTGTGTGTATGCCCTGACCCTCTCCATATCCTTTTTTTCCCTTCAAGTGGATGGTAAGCATCTTGTTCTGAATCTTTAGATTTTCTGGCTTATTCATATTTTTCATAAGCAGTGGCAACAACATCATTATCAGTCTGCATCTTCTCTTTCTTTTGTTTTTTGTTCAAACATGTGTAAGCATTTATTCTAATCAGACATCTTTTTGTTGAATCTTTTTCTCTGTGTGTGTGTGTGTGTGTGTGGTGTGTGTGTGCTATTATCTAATCTCTTTTGTAAATATTTCAGGGTGTTTTTTTTTTCATAATACTTTCAAAACATCCTGACAAATAACAAAATACTTTAAAAAAAAAAAAAAAAAAGAGTAAATATAACCCGGCTATTGAAAATATTTCAAGTGGGTATTATTCTCTTAGCCTCTAACTTTATATGAAGACAAGGGAGAGAGTGACTGACAGTGTGTCAGACCAAGACAAATTCATCAACTGACAGGGCATTCGTTTGTATAGCCTGAGCAAGCAGACTTGCTTTAGAAAATGAAGTGCATTAATGAATTTAAATCATTACTATAAGTGCTGAGAGTAACATGAATTTCACTGGTCATTTTCAATGTCACCATGAATCAAACGGAACTGTTATTACCAGCTTCACAGTAAGTATACAATCAACACTGAACACAATACACCAACATGCATGAAAATCACCCCATACATGGTGTAAATGATGTGAAGGTCCACAGTTGCATACAAAGAGGGTTAACTGGGTCATATTACACCCTTCATTTGCTCACGTCACTCAATGGATATGGTTTTAAAGTGCACTACAAGTTCATCACCACAAGTCTTACTGAACAAATCAAAAAATGTATGTGGGTGTTTACTGTGAAATAAAAAAAAAACATTACTTTTTTTCACAGCGGTGCACCCACCTTCTGAGAGCTTTGCTCGCCGTTCTTGTTCATTTCTGTATTTGCCTTTTACAATGAAGATAGAGATACATCAGTTCTTATAACAGTCAGATAGTGACAATAAAGGTATCCGAGCATGCTGTGCTCAGCACAATTTCTACATTTTCATACTTCTGCTGCTTGTGACCCAGCAACAGACGGCCAAATTAATCTCATCACTGGAGGTAAAGTAAAGACCAACACACCAGCCTGGATTTGCACTGAAAATGAATGGACCCCACTCAACATGACTCAACAGGAACATGGAGGAGGAGCCCAGTAAAGGAGTTATATTTCATTCTATTTGCAAGACAGAAGAACTGACAAGAAGACTAGCCCTTAAAAACAATTTCGTGTACATGAAAAATAGTACATTGACAACAGTCATGAAAATCTGTTCAGGAGGGAGTTCAGATCATGGCTTTGAGATAGTCATGTTCACATTCAGCATAGGCCAGCTCAGTATGGCATGGGATGACAAACCATTTTGTGTTTCCATGACAAAAGCTGGAACCAGCTGACTGCAGGCCTGACCCCATCTAAAGAGCACTAGCATCTTTCAAACATGCTCTACCATGCCCTTCGGCAAGGATCTGTCCAGTGTGAACAGTATCAAAATATTTCTATGCCATGCCCTTCGGCAAGGATCTGTCCAGTGTGAGCAGTATCAAAATATTTCTTGTGCAGGAGATCAGCTTCTCCTCAATGGCCTCATCTCATATTTGAATAAGAGGTTTTGTTCCTTCCTCTGTCCAGAAAGCCATGGCTGTTTGTTCCTGCCATCTTTCTACCCCAGCTGACTGATGAGAATGGAATAGAGCCACCTCTGGCCCACCTTCCGTTCACCTCAAAAGCAGGGTCAAGGTGCACTATGGCACGACAAGGAAAAAGTACAGGTAAACGCAGTTGCTTGGACCGCAGGCCAGCTACACCTGGTATAAGAGGCAGCATGAATAGCCCCACTGTAATTGATAGCTGATATCATTCAGCATGGTTAATTTGTATGCTCGATACACATACAGCCATAAATCAAGCAGTAGAAAGGACACTGGGCTGTTCGCACTGTGGCGATAATTTGAATTTTGAATTCAAATCCCGGCTGGTGTGCCAGTCTTTGCCTCTGGTGATCTGGTCTTCTCAGCCATGGACCACTGGTCACAGGCAGCACAGATATGAAAATGTGGAAACTGTAGCAAGCAGACTGCGCTCGGTTATCTAAGTTATGGGTGTCCGTTGACAGCCATGGAACACATGTCAAAAACAGTTCCAAAAGTACATTTTTGAAAAATGAAAAAAAAAAGTTATATTTTCACCTTAATAAAATCATTTGTATTTTGTATCTGGATTAAAGCAAACTAGAAAAAGAAAAAAAACAACTTTCTCTGACGTTATCAGATAAAAAAAATAAATGGCAGAGGTAAATTAAAACTGAAAATGTATGCCAAATGATCTTTTATTTTTAAAAAATCAAAAGTTTGAAATTTCCATATTAATCTAAAGAAAGTCATAATTGGATAGTTGATAGCCATCCACTTTCTTTGTACTTTAACAATCCATATTTTTCAAGTAACAGAACGTAATCAACAGGTTCTATAAAGAAAAGAACAATAAAGTATTTTCTTTATTTCCATACACCTTCTGCAGCCTCATAGACCACTACATCTGCCTTTGTATCAGTTTCACATAAAGGCACTTCGCTGATACATCACCATGTTTTCAAAAGAAAGAGTTTTGAGGCCAACATCTACTACCCTGTCTTCCCTCCTTCCTCTCCAATACCCCCCCCCCCCCCTTCTTGCCCATCTCCTGCTTTCACTTTACCAACATACCCAAACATTTCTCTTCAACACCAGCATTTTCAAATGATGCATAGATTCTACTCAGAGCTCTCCTTATACATAATGGCTGTTAATTTATTTTCTACCATGCAATACACTCACCAGCTTTTCTACGCAGCCTTCGCTGAGTTGTATATTCTATCCATTTGCTTCCTATACTCTTGACGTTTGTGATGACCTTGAGCGCATTAGCTTGGGACTTGGCACTGATCCCCTGCACTGCCATCCTGGCTATGGTATCAAACTTCAGGGATGCTGCCGACTGGCTGCAACAGAGTCAGGATGAGCCAATAAATCAATGGAATGTGTTGACAGAGTTTTGACTGATTATCTAACTTAAAGCTTAAACACACACACACACACACACACACACACACACACACACACACACACATGTACAAACACACACACACACACACACACACACACACACACACACATGTACAAACACACACACACTCGTATACACACACACACACACACACACACACACACACACACACACACACACGGCATACACACACACTCTCTCTCTCTCTTTGTTCCTTTCTCTCCCCATTATATATATTTATACACACACACACACACACACACACACACACACACACACACACACACACACACATATATATATATATATATATATAAATATATTATGATGAATTTCTGTCACAGCCATGCACCTGCTACCCTAGTTGTCTCTACATGGCCCAGAGCCAGCAACCAATGAAGATTCGCATTACAAAATATGATGATGACGTGATAGCAATCAATCTCTGTTGCTAGACACAATGGTGACAGGATATCCCAAAGAACAGCCACAGTAATGATGCCCTAAACAAACCTCCTGACACTCTCCAAGACCTGAACCCAGTGAGTCAGCCTGCACAGAGAGCTCTCAGACATGGCAGCCCTGATACTGACTGCCCAGATTCTTCACTTCAGTGGCAGCAACAAGCAATAACATCATCATCATCATATAAATAAATGACAGAGACTGCAAACAAAATCTCCTTCATCCAGACTTACACATTGTTCAGCTCTTTCTTATCCATGGCACTTTGGCTTTCCAGTTCCACCTCCTCTGGGATGCTTTCTGGCGCTACTTGCTTGGCCCGCTTTCTTTGTGGCTTCTTTAAATCACGGTCGCTCATTTTGCTGGCTATGTGCTTTAACAGAGTAGAATAAATATGGTAAACAATTAAGTGTAGTTCTATAAATGAAGAAAACAAGGTTTCACTCTATACAAATAGAAAACCTGAAATAAATACAACACTTGTGTTCATGTCAGTACATTCGACATGAGGGATATTAGAATAAGGAATGGTCATGAGCGTGTAGACATACTCTTCGACATTTGTAACCAGCAGGATGGCCTGCAAGTGTGAGACTGGAAAGAGCACACACACACACACACACACACACACACACACACACACACACACACACACACACACACATCAGAGATCCCCTTTACCAAACTTAACCAAGTTCCTCATCCTTAAACTCCCACCCCAGCCATAAGCTTCCGTCCTTTGTCAGTCTAATAATGGTTGACACGAACAGTCTACATGTTCCGGCTGACTCTGAAGAAGCCTGTGCCTTAGCAGTTTCAAAATCCTGCAGATTAGTTTGGTTGTTGTTTAATCTAAAACTGGGTCATTTACATGAATTATAATCAGAAGAAACTAACAGACTGAAATGAAAAGGAAAAAAAAGAGAGATTAAGAGTAAAGTATACTTATACGGACTCTGAAAGTACTGGTATGCATGTATATATGAGTCATACAGAGTGACAGAGAAAGAGTTAGAGGTGGGGGAGGGGAAAAGGCAGAGAGACCGAGAAACAGAGTGATATAGACAGAGAGAAAGAGAGGCAATGTATATAAAGTCTTGAATACTACATGGTCTGTGTATGACTGAATGCTGGATTTATAGTGCATGGTACTTGAGAATGTGGAGATACAGAATCTAGCTAACTGAATGCAAAACTCGGAATGACAGAGAAAGACAGGGTGAAGGGAAAGTGGGAGGTGGTGTGATGGGGCAACAGACAGAGACAGTCAGAGAGAAAGAAAGGGAAAAGGGATGCGTGGAGAGAGACACAGGGCAAAAGACCTAGACAGAGGAGGGGTGCAGCGAAGAATCACACACACACACACACACACACACACACACACACACACACACACACAGATGAGGGGTGGAGAAAAAAAGAAGACACACACACACACACACACACACACAAAGGCACGTGCGCACGTTCACACACACACACACACACACACACACACACACACACACACACACACACACATTTAGCAAGAGAGAGAGGGATGGATAAAGACAACTTGAAATAAACAAATATAAGAAGGAACGAACTGAAAGACATAAGAATCCTGGCAATCATTTTCAACTACAGTGATGACAGTTGCAGCAAGCATTCAAACATGTATATTTTTGTATTAAAAAAATTCTCGATGTGTGTTTGACATGTTTGTAGTATGTGTGATATCATTTTTGAAAAAACAAGATTCTGTGTGTGTATATGTGATATCATGTTGTGATGTGGTGTGTGTGTGTGTGTGTGTGTGTGTGTGTGTGTGTGTGTGTGTGTGCATGCACATGGGGGAGAGAGAGAGAGAGAGAGTGAGAGAGAGAGCACTTTGTGTATGTGTGTATGCATATGAATACATATATCTTTGTATGTATGTGCTTGTCTCTTTGTGTGTGCATGTCTTTGTGTGTGTGTGTGTGTGTGTGTGTGTGTGTGTGTGTGTAGATCTGTATGTGTATGTGTATGTGTATGTGACTGTGTGTGTGTGTGTGTGTGTGTGTGTGTGTGTGTGTGTGTGTGTGTGTGTGTGTACGTGCGCTTGAATGTGTGTCACAGTGAGTAGTTTGAATGTGTATGAGGCACAGTCAGAGAGAGAGAGTGAAAGAGAGAGAGAGAGAGGTGGGGGGGGGGGGGGGGGGGAGTGGACGATCAGGGGAAGCGGGAGATCAGAGAATAGCGAGTTGATAACAGATATCATTTACAATGTTTTACTTTTAAAAAGTCGATATCCTTGTTCAAGTTCTGATTGATATTCTAGTACGGTTATTCTTTCGCTAATATATCAGTTACATTCGTCTATTTCTTTTATTTATCCGAAGAGAATGAAGACATACCTTGATCTGAATCACCACTGAAACTGGAAAACATAACCTTCTTGACAGTCAGGCAAGTCCTCGCTTGCAATGAGAGCCGCCATCTTAGCGTTGATAAATATTCATGTTGCCCATGACAACTTGACGAAGGGCGAACACTCGTCAACGTGCGCTCGGGCATAACGCAGTAAAAAGGTAAAAAGCACACTGGAGGTAGGCTTATTGTTTACCATTTGCAAAGAAGTCGATGGCGACAAGCGTTAGGAGACCCAGAGATGCGCGTGAGACCAAAATTACATTCAGCATTCGCCTCGATCATGAACACTCTTCGATCTTGAAGGTCGAAGTGTGGCAGTTATCCTGCCAGCTCCACTCGTCGTGCTGCTGCTCGACTCTTTGGCATCCCTAACGCCAGAACTAAATCCGACTGTCAGCGTGTTTGGGGCTTTCAGGGAGGGTCCGCAGTGAGGCATCCCCCTTCCTCAACCTCTTTTAAGTCGGTCTTCAAACAAACGACCTCGTTTGTATGTGATCCATCCTGATCACTACCTTTTTTTTCTTCCTTTTTCAAACACATCTAATTTGTGTGTGTGCGCGCGCGCGTGAAAGCGTGGGAGCGTGCATGTCTGGTTGTCAGAAATCGGTCAAAACGTTGCTTTTGATCAAGTTGGATATGACGGAAGGAAGGGTGGAGCGGGAGTGCGTAACTTGGCGGTCAGTTGTGGCGTTGGGTGGTTACGTTTTGGCGGGGCAATTTCATAGAAGGCCCGAGTCATTTCAACTTTAGCGTACTTTTGTCGCAGTCTATAGGAATGTATATTAACTAACTTTTGTCTAGTTTTCTTCTTCTTGCAGTAATTAGTATTTAAACAACATAGAGTCCTCTGCGTGGATTAAGCGCTTTGTAAGTGCATATCATCATTACCATGATGATGATGAATTAGGCCTACTATAACTTTTTGCCGCCGAATCCACAGAGGAACTATCCCGCTCGAACAATCGTTCTGGCGACAGATGGAAAAAAAAAAAAAAAAAAAAAAACCCACAAAAACTCGAATTAAGATGAAGAAGATGATGATTATGATAACCGTGGTTGTGGTGCAGCAGCAGCAGCAGCAGCAAAATAATAATAATAATGAGAAGAAGAAGGAGATGAAGAAAAGTAACAGAACGATTTTCCAATGTTGAGACTGGTAAGGACGAACAAACTACGCAATAGTTTACGACTATAACAGTTTGCAAACTCGGTCTTCAAGTTTGCAGAGGAAGATGGAGGGGGTGGGAGTGGGATGGGGGTAAGGGAAGCGAATGTGAGCCTGTATAGGCCTATAAGCCTAAAACTCTTCGTTACCAGGCCTATTCAATGCCACAATTGGCTAACCGTCTTTTCCGGCTTCACACTGAAACGAAGCGAAGGAGGCCGGCCCAAACATCGCAGCCGGCAGCGAAAATTAAGGACGATGCCTATACTGCAACAAATCGAAATTGTAACAAAAATTGATGAAAACAATTGTCCTCCTTCATCCCCCTTCCTCCCCCCCCCCCCCCCCCCCCCCCCCCCAGTTTTTTTGTTTTGTTTTTATCTCCCCTTCCTTTTCCCAAGGATCTGGGCATCATGGCCGCTGAACGGAACCTGGCTGGGCAGATGCTGGCGACAGAGTTTTCGTGCTCTTTCCTGTTCTTCGTCGATATCAATCCACTGACACAGTGTGGTCCTTTCCTCTCTTATCCAGACCCAGATCCACATCTAGCCGGCCGATACAGATCAGTTTTGCGGCAGTCGGACTGCCAGAAATGGGAATTGAAACGACTGACGCCGGCGCGCGAGCGCGCGAGCGCGCACTCACTCACACACACACACACACACACACACACACACACACACACTGAAAACGACCGAGAACGACAGCGTGGCCGGCTGTTATCGCACAAAATGTCACCACCGTACAAAATTTTGTGACATTTTGTGCAGTGAAGGACTGCACAAAATGTCACAACTCGCAGTTGTGACAATTTGTGCACCTATGCCCCATTTTCGAATTCACTCTTGCACAAAATGTCACAACCTCTGTCAGTCTTGTTAGTCCACCGCTTTCAAGAAAACGAGCAGACTATTAAGTTCGCTCGTGTCTGTTTTTTTCGGTTTTTTGTGTGTGTGTCTGTCTGTCTGTCTGTCCCACG
The DNA here is from genome assembly GCA_033310375.1 of Conus canariensis. Classification (NCBI taxonomy): domain Eukaryota; kingdom Metazoa; phylum Mollusca; class Gastropoda; order Neogastropoda; family Conidae; genus Conus; species Conus canariensis. Next base: position 27,420,932 of record CM065726.1, on the reverse strand, counting down.
TCGGCCAAAACAGACATCTGTGGCAATGTCTCTTCAACCACTTAAGACAGCCTTCTCACAATTTGTTTGTTGATTAGGTATGCTGATACTGCGCGCAAAAAATCAAGGTCAAAAGTCAAGGTCACGTTGTATTCACGTCCCAAGTCCGCAGGCGCAGGGTTCTGACCCATTAAGTCAAGGGCCAGACCCCCCCCCCCCCCCTACCACCCCCTATGCGGTAATGAACTAGCACAGTTATCGAATCCTGTTCAAGTGACAGGACCACATGGGTACTTCATCATGGGACCTTCTTCCTTCCTTTGATTCTCCCTTAGCTCTGTACTGACTTCGTGCAGTGTCCTTAGAGCGCGCTGCACTGAATATAATCATGTGTCCGCCTGGTTCCTCCAGGTCTGTTGGTTGTGTGCCACGGCCTGTATCTCTCTGCGAAGGGTTTCCCTTCATTCTGCAGCTGTTGTCAGTTTACATGATAGAGCACGTGTGTGTGTGTGTGTGTGTGTGTGTGTGTGTGTGTGTGTGTGTGTGTGTGTGTGTGCGCGCGCGCGCGCGCGCGCGCGCGCCTTTGTGTATATGTGTGTGTTCCTGCCATCCATCTTCCTTCCTCAGCAATTTCCTGGATTGGGGGTTGTTTTCGCATGACAATGGATTCAGTCACGTGGTATGGGAAGCGTTGACAGCTTTTTTCCTCCTAAACATGATAATTATCTTTAAGAAAACGAATAATTACTGTTTTCATGTCAAGAGCCTATAATTTCAAAAGTTTTTCTTCGTAAACACAGTAATTATGTTTAAGAAAACTGATAGTTGTACTGTTCTCACGTCAAGAGCCTAATAATCTTTTCTTCTTCTTCTTTTTCCTCAACTGAAAAAACGATCATCACTGTTGCATACTTACCAGTCATCCTCGCGTCAGTTTCAGCCTGATATAGTCGACAAAAGTGGTCACCATGACATGACATGAAAACAGGCAATTTCAGGACACACAGAACGGCTGACCCACGGACATATATATGTGCTGATATAATTGGTATCATTGTGCTGACTGTTTGCCTTGGAACACATTTTCATTTTACGTAGCTCGTAGCCCAACCGACCACAAGGAACCATAACATATCGAATTTCGGAGTCCAGACATGCCTGGTTACACACACACGCGCGCACGCACGCACGCACACACGCACACACACACACACACACACACACACACACACACACACACACACACACACACACTTGAT
>CM065726.1:27387194-27397194 GCA_033310375.1 Conus canariensis | reverse complement strand
AGTTAGAAAGGAAGAGGGTGGGGTGGGGTGGGGTGGTGATCCAATCAGACCGTTCAAAAGAATACAGTAGTTAAGCTTAGTGAAAGCTACACCTTACACCCAGTCTCGTCACCATTTTTACCCTCCCCCACCCCCACCCCCCTGCCCCTTCACTCTCCTCTCCTCATTTTTCCCCCCTTCTACCCCCGACCGTTTTCCAGTACCCCCCCCCCCCCCCCCCCCCCCCCTCGCCCACCTCCTCCGCTTCCCTCCCGTTCAGGAATGCTTAGCATGAAAGGAATGCTGTCGCCCCAACTCCTAACCACTCGATCTGAGTGTACTGTGACAGGGAATGTGATCGCCTGCCCTGATCTTGCACTATTTTCAATACCACTTAAGCCTGCTGGTTTGGGGCTCGGGAGTTGTGTTTTCCTGTCCTCCGATGCGTGTTTTGGCTGTGGAGGTGGTGACGGTGGTGTGTGGTATAGTGGCAAAGAGGAGAAGACGAAGAAGAGAGAGAGAGAGAGAGAGAGAGAGAGAGAGAGAGAGAGAGAGAGAGAGACAGAGAGTTTCCGTGTGCTTTTTTTGGTATGTGTGCTGCTTTAATTATACCGCGTGTGTGAAATAATTGACAAGATCTCTCTCTCTCTCTCTCTCTCTCTCTCTCTCTCTCTCTCTCTCTCTCTCTCTCTCTCATTTTTTGGTTTATTCCTTTCTTCAAATTTAGTTTCTTTTTATTCTTTATTGCTTTACATCACTTTAAAAAGAAAAGGTCAAATCATAAGTCACACTTAAATAGAATTAGCAATAAGTTGCGAACGTTTGCCTGAAACAAGCGCAATCAATCACAGGCAATAACAACCAGCATGACTGGTTCAAGCGGGCCGTTGACCATTCCAGGAGATAAGAGCGTTTACTCAAGATATTCAAACATACAATTATTTGATCGTGGTTCATTTCGTTTGAACGTTATTCAAAACGTTTGTATGTTCGCGAGCGTTGCAGCATTTCTGGCATTTTGAATGGACCCATATTTCGATGTGTGTGTGTTGTGTGTGTGTGTGTGTGTGTGTGTGTGTGTGTGTGTGTGTGTGTGTGTGTGTGTGTGTTTGTTGTTGTCTTCAATTTAACGTCTATCCACATAGTGATATTAGACGGGGGGAGGGGAGGGGGGGAGGGAGGGGATCGGGAGGAGGAGGAGGGGAGGGGGACCGTATCGTGTGTGTATGTATTTATGTCTCTTTGATAAGGGGAAAAAAAAAAAAAAAAAGGCAGAAAAATGAGCATTAACAAAAATTACAATCAACTTGTCTATAACAAATGTCCTACAGGGCTATGAAGTAAACATTTCGCAATATTAAACAAACTAGTAGCATTTTTGAAAACGCCTTCAATACAATTTTCAGGAATCACTGGTAAGATAGGTCTTAACCTCTGACATTCAAAAATGATGTGCTTGCTAGAAATTTGATCTAACATTTTTACTGTATTTTGTGATGAACGCATTAAGTTTTATCCTGTAAGATAGCGAACTAATCTGTCTAAATTTGATTACGCCAGTATGATTCAAATATGATTTGTTATCCAAACCACGAGAATCAATATACTTATTCTTGGAGAGTCTATCTTTTCTCAGGGTATAGCCTTTAATTCTACTCCATACTGCTTGTTCCAGCAAGTGATAGCCCTCCTGAATGGATAAAGGAACATGAATTTCAGTGGATTCTGTGCCTTGCCTTGCGCCCTTTTTTGCTACTTTGTCAGCCCACTCATTTGAAGAAAATCCAAGATGTGAAGGAACCCAGCAGAAGGAAACCTTGGTCCCTTTTAAAGTTAAGATATGAATTAATTGACTGATTTCTAACATAATTTTGGTCTTTTTCTTGTAATCTGAAGATCTTAAAGCATAGAGTACCGATTGAGAATCTACACAAAATAAGATTTGAAAAAACTGTAATGGAAAATCAACTATGTAATTGAGAGCCATAAGAATAGCAATAAGTTCAGCAGTAAAGATGGATCGATTTTTACCAATGTAGTATGACTTTTCCTTTTTTATCGCTGGTATTACAAAAGCTGAACCTGCCCGGTGATCTTCTAGGAGTGAACCATCTGTATATATCTTTAAATGATTTGGATAAGTGTTCTGTATATGTAATTGGACTTCAGTTTTCATAATGTTTGGATTCTCATTTTTCTTCATGTCAGTATAATTAATATCAAACTGCGCTTTATTCATCTCCCAAGCAGGACAAGGGGAGGCCGCTTGATTTGTGTCAATATTACTTGGATTTATATCAGACCTTTTGAATAGATCTGATACGTAAGTGGCAATTGGTGTGTGTGTGTGTGTGTGTGTGAGGTCATTTCCAGTATTTCTATTTCTTGACTCTCAAAACTCGAGTGTTTTTGATCTGTTTAACATTTGCAGAAAGAGACCCCGATATTTTAGCGATGAGGCATGCACTGTTTGCTTTTGTGTTTTTGTGAAAAATCCGTTGTGACACAATTAAACCCGCAACTTTTGCTGAAACGATGCTTTTTATTCCGGCATCAGTAAGAGACCTTCAGGATTCCTTCTGCACGGATCAACAGGGAGGTACAGTAGATTTTCTATTTTACTTTAAAAAAAAAAAAAAAAAAGAAGATCAGAAATGGTTACAAAAATAAGTTAGTTCTCCATGGCTGGATCCGTTGGTTTTCTATTTTTCATAAAAGAAAATGGTTATAGTAATAAAGTACTCCTTCATGGTTATCTTGGGATAATCCTGTTGGGCCGGTAAGCCTATTACAGGGCCCAGGAAAGTACAATTTTGGTTGTTTAATCTGTCCCAGTTTTCGAGGTATAAGAAACGTCACCAAGCATAGACATTGTGAGACGATATCATCAGAGAGAGAGAGAGAGAGAGAGAGAGAGAGAGAGAGAGAGAGAGAGAGAGAGAGTTTAAAGGGTGGAAATGAATTGTGTTTCCAGTCTTCCTGTCTGAGTCCATAGCACCCTCTGATTTTATGGGCAGAAGTAGGCCGTGACACAAATCCCACGTATATTTTATATTGGCCTATGATGGGACTGGAACCTAATACCTTTCAGCCTGCAATGCACCACGCTCTCCACGGCACCACGGCGATCGGCTGTGCTTTGTGATATTGTTGACCATCTCTGCGCATAGCTTTGAAAAGTCATACGATATATTCAGGCCCGTAGTCAAACGGTTAGGGCGTTTGCCCGCTGAGCTGAGGATCGTAAGTTCGAATCACTTTGGGGTTCGAATTTTGCGGCTTGAATGTCTTTTTTTTCCCCTGCCCACCCAGCAGTAAACGAGTACATGATCCAGCTCACAGGGCAGAAGGGTTAGTTCCGATATCCTTCATGTCGTGCCCTGGACAAGATGTGTTACTAAAAGTCCACTGCCGTACGGCCACGAGGCTATGGGAACTTCACTTTTTCTTTTTGACAACAAACACTTGTGTGTGTGTGTGTGTGGGGGGGGGGGGGGGGGGGGGGTATGCGAGCGTGAATACGTATGTGGTTGCGTGCATATGTGCGCGCGCGCATTTATGTATCTATTCCTCTGTGTGTGTATGTGCATGTATATATGTGTGCGTGCGTGCGTGCGTGTGTGTGTGTGTGTGTGTGTGTGTGTGTGTGTGTGTGTGCGCGCGCGCGCATGTATGTGTGTGTGCGTGCGTGCGTGCGTGCATGTGTGTGTGTGTGTGTTCGCCCGTCTATATACACGCTCATGTGCGCTTAACGGGTTTTCAGAACCGGACTTAAGTTTGCATTAAACCCGAATCCGGCTTTTACAGTTCACGCATGGCTTCCCCGCGACTCAACACCGCATTTTTGCCGTGGCCACCAACCTCTATTAATAAGCTCAGCTCAGCCCCACCCGTGGAGAGCCTTCCAATTAGAAGGCGCCGATCATCAATCAGCAAGGTGTAAATCCCGGCTTACTAGGCAGGATTAGTCCGCAAATAGCTAGCGGTCCAGATACCCATCGGAATGAGGTAACCAAGAGGTATGACGATGACAAGAGAGTAAGATGATTGGGGGTGGGGTGGAAGCCCAAGGTAATGGGATCCACTTGCAGAAAAGCTGTAGCTGGTCGGGCGGGGGCATTTTTAGACGCTGGGCACGTGGACTTTGTTGGTTTGTCACCTTAACGATGGTTTGTTTGGGTCAAAACATTAGTGGGGAAGTTATGTTTATTGTAATCTGGAGGTCTGTTCTTTCTTTTGCTTCGGTTTCCAGGATGAAAGAGCTGCGATAAAAACAGATATTATTCAAAATGAAAAACCGCAGTAGAATCACACATTATCACCATCACCATCATCATCATCATTATCATCATCATCATCGTTGTTGTTGTTGCCATCGTCATTGTATATAACATGAGGAAAGCAATGTATTGTACGTGTCAATGCTGCGTGCGTCTGTGTTTAGGCCACCGAGAGCAAACTTTGAAACATGACATGTCTCAACGCACCATAGCCTGCCGACGGAGTGATCTAGGTGTGGTCATGTTTTGATTAAAAAAAAAAAAAAAAAAAGAATTAAACAGAAATCCCATAATGTAAGAAATGATTGGGTGGAGCAGCTGCGGTTGCTAGAGACTCCGGCTTCTCTCGGAGCTAGCACTCAGGAGACGGTACTCTCTCGATGTTTATCTCCCTTTTCCCTAAAAGAGGAATACGGAGCTATTTTCCGCTGGCGTTGGTGTTTTGCCTTTGTTTGTTTTTGTTTTGCTGTTGTATGTTGTTGTTGTTGCTGTTGTTGATTTTTTCAGCAAAAAATTGACATTTTTATTGAGCCTGTCTAGCGAAGATCATTGAACCTTTTTTTTTAACGAAGGAAAAATAGAGACGTTTTTATGACGTGTGTGTGTATGTGTGTGTGTGTGTGTGTGTGTGTGTGTGTGTGTGTGTTTTCGAAGGTGATGAACGCAGAAATTGTGGCATGCCAACTGAAGTAATTTGCATAAATAAAGTTGAAATACGGGTCGAATATCATAGCTGACTGAAGTTTTGATACACGTCCATGGTAACTATATTTCATGAACTGACCGAACTCTGATCGATGTGGACGGTGTTTTCTTCTGAACATCGCCGACTGACCACGTACACATTGTCAGTTCCCTTCAATGCTTTGTGACTAACAAATGAGAAAACGGAACCTGTGAAAAAGACTGTCTTATTTCGGTTAAACAGGCTACAGTGTCTTTGCTAAAACGGCTATGTTCCTCTCGCTGAAAAAGCTCTTTTTTTTCTTTATTTCTTCTTTCCTTTCTTTCTTTCTGTTTCTGGAGACGCAACTGATTTTACTAAACAGGAAAATGCCGTTTTTTTGGCTGGATGGAGTGGGGTGATGTGTTTCGAACAGGGTACGGTGCAACATATGGCAACTACGTTCAATTGTGCTTTGAAATTTCAGTTTGGTAGAGTACAGCAAATTGTGTAACCCCCGCGAAACATACATGCTGATGTAGGCTACTGATACAAAATTAAAAACACAGTAGATCTGAATACAAAGATTTAATAACCTTTCATTGTTATTGGTGATGAGTTTTCCACTGATTTACACATGGCTTGACTTTGCTAGATGTTACAGACATCATAGATAACAACGATTCTTTGATTTCTTTTTTCGCTGTGTATGTATCATCATTATTATGATTAGGCCTACTTTCTTTTCCCCCTTTGACCAGTAAACAGGATCTACGGATTATTACTGTGATTCACGAAGATGCTGTTGTAGCGTTGAAATCTGCGAAGTATCCTCATTTGGCGCACTTGTAAACTCTGTGATTATTTGATTTAAAAGGGGAAACAAAGAAAAAACCAATCGAAGACCTTTAAAAAAAAGTTCTTATAACTCAGTCTCGGATTCAGCTCAGTTTAAATCCGCACAGCCTTCGACTCAAGCAAGATGAGAGTTGTCTGTAAGGCCAACGGTCAGCAAAAAAAAAAAATATATATATATATATATTTTTTTTCCCCTTCCAATCATGGACTGCCTTTACCTCCCCCCCCCCCCCCCCCCCCCCCCCACTCTCCCTCCGTGCCTGTCAGTACACAGTATCGTCCTGTGATTGGTGCACAAAATCTTCGAGATTCTCATTTTCTTACCACAGCACGAGCTGGCAAAACGGAAGAAGGACAAATTAGTTTTGGTAGCGTTGAAACACGAATTCATTTGTTCATTTAGTTTAGGTATATTATGTTGTTTTTTTTTATTTATTTATTTTTTTAATTTTGCTGAAGAATGAATTAAATGGAAAGATACGGAAAAAACCCCCAAAAAAACACGGATCTATTTTGGTAAGTCTAGCATAAGAATTGTTGCAATGAAAAACCTAAGGGATTAGGGAAATGGGAGAAACGTGAATAAATCTATAATGTGGTAAATTGGGCTAAAGAACTAGCAGAGTCGAAAAAGTACGATTCTTCTTTGGCAAGTCTAATTGCAGAATTAACGGAACAGGAGAAACATGAATCTTTCTGTGGTAAGCCTAGCTGAAACATTAGGAGAAAGGGGGGGGGGGGGGGGGGGGGGGGGGGACATTAGATCTGTTTTGGTGAGCCTCACGACAGAAATAATCCCATAAAAAAAAAAAAGAAAAAAAGAAGAAAAAGAAGAAGAAAATTCTAGTAAGTCGATGTAACACTTGTCGGAATGTAAGATACATGAATCTATTTGGGGTAAATATAGCCAACGAATGGTGGACTGAAAAAGAAAAAAAAAAAGAAAAGAAAAATAAAATAAACAAACAAAAACTGAATGGACAACAGTACAAATTTGTTTTGACAATTACGGCTTAAGAATTCACAAATGGAAAAGGAAACTCGAATATGTTTTGACAACTCTTTGCTAAAGAATTGGCAGCATGAAAATAAAAAGAAACTTCGTTCCTCAGTTTGATATCTATAGCTAAAGACTGAACTCGAGTTGAAGAAAAACGAATCTATTGTCGAACTCTGGCAGCGGGTTATACAGATCATGACTTTATAACGAACGGAAGGAAACTTACCCCTACGACTAAGTCCGTGATCAGTGACAGGATGGATGTTCTGTTTTAGCCGTTTTATCAGCCGGTAAAATGGAGACAAGGTCACGATACATATTTGATGAAGGCCGGCAGTGGTGGACCAGGGGTTTTATTACGTGCATAGTTCATGACCTTGACAACCCAAAGGTCAGGTTCACACAAGAGTCTAGCATTTTTGGAGCGCCTGAGTGTGTTGAATAGAAGAGTGTAACACTACACGGGTTACCGCCACTCCCCCCCCCATCCCCCCCATACCCCCCCACATCCCACCCCCACTCTCACCTCCCTTCTCTAACTGAATCCACAATCTCTCCTTTCCACATACCTGTTCCCCTTTCTCAATCTTAATGTGTGTGTGTGTGTGTGTGTGTGTGTGTGTGTGTGTGTGAGTGTGTGTGTGTGTGTGTGTGTGTGTGTGTGTGTGTGGTGTGTGTGTGTGTGTGTGTGTTCGTTCTGTAAGCTAATGTCTTTGCACTTAAAGATAAAGTGATAGTAGATATGAGAACTCTCTCTCTCTCTCTCTCTCTCTCTCTCTCTCTCTCTCTCTCTCTCTCTGTGCCTGTCTGTGCGTGCGTGCGTGCGTGTGGTGGTGTGGGTGTGTGTGTGTGTGTGTGTGTGTGTGTGTGTGTGTGTAAATGAGCGCGTGCGCGTGCGCCCGTGCGTGTTCGTTCTTAATTTTGCCTTTTTACTTAAAGTGGTATTAGCCGTTGGGGCAGCGGACTTTCAGAGGTTCATTGTGTCTAGGGTACGGCACGATGGAAGGCATACCCACCCCAGTCCTTCCACAGCCTTTAGCTTTTCCTGAATTGAATCAGGTGCCCATTTACCGCTGGGTGGACAGACAGGGTTTTAAAGCCGACATAAATCCGACGCCATGTGTGGTTCGAACACAACAACCGTCAACTACGCAGAAAAATGCTCTCACCGTTTGACTATAGGACTCTCTTAGCAGTAGATCAACTTACACCGACAAAACTAAAAGCTGCAATGACTTGTGCCCTGGAAATTGGCAAACCTCATACAAGACGAAAGGTATGATTTCCCAAATGTTAAGAACGGAAAGACAAACCTAACACTTGTGCATGGACTCCCGATACAAAATCATCTGTGTCAATCTGAAGATGATTGCGATATCTTTGTACTAAGCGTGCTTTGACTGATGCAGTTAAAATATTTGGATTTTTTGTTATTAGTATGATGTGTGTCGAAGCCCGTTCTGGTTAATTCCCGTGATGGTAAGGGCAGAGCATTCATAACTGGGACAAGGGCATATTTTTTCCCGATTTCTTAGTCAAAATGACCTAGAGATTTTGCAAAGAGGAAATATACTACCACGATCGGCTCACAGAGAGATGCGTGGAGAATAAGAAAGAATACTCATGGTATGCATATTTCATCCTATTCTATGAGCAAAACTGTTGTTGACGGAAAGTCTACAGCCATCATAATAGACAGACAGATAGATGGGTGGGAGCGGACAATTCACATTGCTTATAGCCCAGCCGACAGCAAGGGGCAATATATCAGGGCTGTCAGCTCATCAAAATCAATTCCGTATACTGCTGTGTGTGTGTGTAGATAGATATGTAGATACAAAATAGGATAGATCAGTCAGTCGATTATTCAATGAAAGAATTCCTGAAACCGACGATTCGATCGCGTTCAACGCCGCATTCATTTCTGACACGGCCTACGAACAAAAACAACAAACAAACAAACAAACAAAAAAAGGTGTGGCGTCATATTTATGACGTCAAGCGATACAAAACGACGCGCGCTTTTGCACTCCCCCACCCTCACCTCCCTCCTCTACAGCCATTCCCATGCACTTCTCATACAAAGAGAGGTGGATTTAGTTCGGGCTACCTTCATTCCCACACCCCTGCCTTTCATCGACCGCGTAAACCCATCTCCAACCTGCCCCCCCCCCCCCCCCGACCCCCGCACCTCCCCCTCCCCTCCTCCCCCCCACACCTCCCCGTCGCCACCGTTTCGTCGTTTGCGTGCGCGTCATCAGTAATTATTTCTTCCGAGAACAGCTGAGCTAATCCTCCGCTGAGCAAAGACCTCAAGCCGATTAGGATCAGACTTCTCGCTGCCCGCGCACCATGGAGAGGACATGGAGTGTTTTGATCGTAGCTCCAGTTACAAAACACACGCACGCACGCGCGCGCGCGCTCACACACACACACACACACACACACACACACACACACACACAACATACATACATGCACGCATGCACACACGCACGCACGCACGCACGCACGCACACACACACACACACACACACACACACACACACACACACACACACACACACACACACAACCGATTATCCAAGACAGATTGCCGTGGTATAGTGCGTGTACTGGACGGCACAATTCGAAATGTTTCAACAATACGCGTATTCCTGGTGTAACTTTCCACTATCACCCGACGCCCGAAATTACTGTCCGGCTGGTGAAAAAAAAAGGGGGCTCATCACCTCCCGGGGAGTAAATCCAGACCAGCACCCATTATTCCAAAACCACTCCCTCCAAAATTTTCAAAATGTGCCAAATGGCGAAATGTGTCAACCAAAACACACAGTGCATGGATTGGAAGGATGAGTGATTTTTGGATCTCAGCCAGATCTAACCCCCCCCCCCCCTCCACACACACACACTTCCTCCCCGTCTCCAACTTGTTTCCAAACGAATCCTGAGTGAGTGATTGGGTCATGGTCCAGAACACCCGAACACCCCATGGGGTGATATAGGCATATACCCGTTTTCATGTCCCTGTCACAAGAGTAGGTTTGGTCGCGTGCCCCCATTCACTCTGTGATGTGTTTCTGGACCATGCCCCAAACACTCACAACACAGCAGTTCTGGAACAGGGTGGGAGATGGTTCTGGCCGCCTCCAGACCTGATTCTCTCCCTTGTCAAAGTTAGGTGCAACGTGCTTAGGTAAATATACTCTCGGGACACAT
>CM065726.1:27367194-27377194 GCA_033310375.1 Conus canariensis | reverse complement strand
ATCAATGTCACAACCCAACTCAAGCCAACCCAATCCAACCTAGCCCAACCCTAAACAACCCAACCCATCCAACCCAACTCAACCCAACTCAACCCAACCCAATGCAACGCAACGCAAGTCAACGCAACCCAACCCAACCTAACCCAACCCAACCCAACCCAAACCAAACCCAACACATCACGACACAGAACAACACATCATATCACAAGAAATTCCAATGCAACATAGTACAATATGATATGACATGTTATGGTATAATATGATATGATATTTTGTGATATGATACAATATATGATATGATATGACATAGTAAATATAACTGTAATGGAATATCAAATAATACATATATATAACTATACTATCCTATACTATACTATATACTATATAATGATTTAACCACAGAATGGAATAGAAAATGATGTGATATGATTTGATATAACATTTATAAAATGTAAGGGAATAGAATAGAATAAAAAATGGTATGATTTAATTTGATATGGTTTAATGTCTTACAGTATAATGTTAAATAATGCAATATATTTTCTTTATGAATATAGCAATTTTTTTTCCCGAGAAACAATTGTGGTTACTGTTTACACATGACAATGATAATTTCGGTGTGGTCGTTTTCCTGGTGGTGGTGGGGGTGGGGATGGGGGATGATTGTTTTCGTTAGTTTGGTTGAAGGGGTGGGTGATCTGATATGGCCATTATACTTAATTACCATATACGCAGTATTTATGGCCCATGACAACAAATAGATGACTCGTGCAAAGGCAAACTGATATCTTGAATATCACAGCACGGAGTGACAGCTTTGCAAAAAGATGCATTGCCGGAAGCATGAAATAATTGCCATGGTGACTCACGGCTTACTGGGATCATAACTTTGTTTTCCTCTTTTTTGACTCATTATTTGATGTCTTAACAGCATCAAAATCAGTAAATACAATTGTTTTCAAAAACAAATATAATTTTCACGTGGCAGTTTGGCCTACTGAGCATTTAAATGACTGTTATTTCACAGCATTTATAACTGTTTTCAGAAAAGCGCTTAATCATCACGGATTTTCAAAAACAAAGTAAATATATAACTATCTGTTTTAACATGAAAACAAGAATTTTGACATTTTGAAGCGATTACGAAACCATAGAAAAGTACGTTGGTTTTCTCTCTATGAATTCCAGCGGACGAATGGTAGAATGTCCTTCTCTTCTTTTTCTTGTCCGTTCAGTTACGGTTGTCACTTTTTGTTCTCCCTGCAGTCTGCAAAATGATCTGTTTAGGGGAAAATGGGTAAAATGTTGACTTTGGTGGGTTCCTTGAGGAAGGTTGTCGTAGGAAAAAAGCTATCACAATAAGTGGCCAAATCATAATAATTCATTTTTCCCTCATAGGTATTCCCCCCCCCCCCCCCCCCCTCGCCAGCCTCACTTCCACACCTTTTGTTTAAGATGTGGGAAAATTATGAACAGTTCATGCAAGAAACAAAAAAAAAAGTGGTTCACTAAAAAGAAGTAGTGTTCATTGAGTAAATTACTCACACAAACTTAAACGAAGAAGAAATTCATATCTGTACAAATCATAATTCTTCCCTTCGCCCTATATCCAGTCTCCTCTTGCTATTTGTTGGTAGAACAACAACCGTGTTCTCTTTCTTTATCTGGTTGGAATTAAACTGAGAATTTTTAAAATCGGTTTCTTTTTAATGATAGGAATAATAGTTTTAGTGCTTTGAACGTGTGTTTGTAGACGTGTGCTGTGGGATAGAGACAGAAACACACAGACACAGACAGACAGACAGACAGACACACACACACACACACACACACACACACACACACACACACACACACACAGACGCACCACACATGCACACACATATGCACACAGACAGACAGACGCACACACACACACGCACGCACACACACACGCGCGCGCGTGCGCGCGCGCGCGCGCGCGCGCACACACACACACACACACACGTGTACATATATATTATATACATTTATATATAAACATATACATATATCATGTGTGTGTGCATGTGTGTGTGTGTGTGTGTGTGTGTGTGTGTGTGTGTGTGTGTGTGTGTGTGTGTGTGTGTGTGTGTGTGAGCATTTGGCAGAGAGGCACGAAGAGACGAAGAGAGAGAGGGGAGAGAGAGAGAGAGAGAGAGGGTTGAGTAACATAAACATGGTCGTCAACAAGGCGGGAAAGCGCAGGATCTGCAAATGTCATCTATGCCACTCAAGGCTCCAACGGAAAACCCATCATCACCAGACAGTGTGAGCTGACAGCATCAGCGAGTCCCTTTCCCTCTCCCTCCATATCTCCACCGCCGCCCCATCCCCCACCCCCATCATCCAATACATCCTCTCACCCATACTATCCCCCCTCCAACCCCGTCCCATCCCGTCCCCTGCTCGTCAGTCCACGAGACTACATGAAAGTGAGTTTTCGAACTTAAAAATAAAATACGAAAAAAAAACAAAACCCAACAAAAAAACACCACCAGTTTTATTTCAGGCCTCTTTTTTTTTTTTTTTCTTCAAGAAATCAATAATGATTCCTGCTTTCGCGTAAACATTTTTTCACTGATATTGTTGCTTCATAATTATTCGTTTCATGCTTTTCAGGCAAAAGTGTCAGTCCAACACAGTTCCATGAAAAGTCATTATGACACAGTAAAACAGACATAAAGACTTATGAATACAGGTAACAATGAATCACGTGCATGCACAATCTTGCTATCTATGCACTCATTCGCTGTACAGGCTGTAGGTCTTCAGGGTAAAATGCCAGAAGCATGAAATAAGAGTCATCATTAAACTGTTTTTACTGTTCACGGCTTAGTAGGGTCTGTGCAGCGTCAAAACCACTGGAAATAAATATTTCCATGCGAAGAACTGCAGTTCTTACGTTGTAAATATAATCAGAACACAGTAATGATTACATCTGGTCACATGTAAACAGTAATATGACCATTTTCTAAAAGATAATTATTATTCTCATGAAAGCAGGGATCGTGACTTTTGACGCAAGTAAGATCCCACACATGAAAACGTTCGTTTTTCCTACTGTATGCTCTAACACAAAGAAAAGGAACTTTTTCCTTCTTATTTTTTTGGTCTTGTCCCAGTCTGCGTTGTCCCTTTTTCTTGTGGTGGGAGGATGATAAGGAAGAGGGGGCGGGGAAGGAGAGGGAAGGGGAGCGGAAAGAAGTGAGGGGATGAAGGGAGCAGGGAATGAAAAATTAGCGGGGAGCCGGGTTTGGGGGGGATAACGTGGTAAAGGGAAGGAGGACGCAGGCTGGAAAATCATCTGCACGGGAGAGTGGGAAATGTGTTGACTTTGGCGGAATTTCTGAAGAAGCAGCTACAGGAAATGAAGAGCCACAATAACACGCGGAAACATCATTATTTAGAATTGCTGTCAGCGGAAGAACCAACGCTTTTTTTTTTTTCAAGTTTCCAAGATCGCTCCAATGGTCTTCAAAACAGGGGTGCACCGATTGTTAAAAACAAACAAACAAACAAAAAAACTGGATGTAGGGAAAGCGCTGAAGTCAATCATATTAGAAAAATGTTCCAGTTGGAACAGATTCATAAATTAAAGCAACCAAGTAAGCAAATAATACCAACAAACGCAATTCTTCAGTCTTTGTCCTGAGACTGGTAATTTTTTTGCCTTGTTTCCTCTTTAAAACCTCTTGCTGTATGTCTGTGTAAGATTGGTAATTTTTTGCCTTGTTTCCTCTTTAAAACCTCATGCTGGAAAAGGGTCTTGTCCCTGTTAGAAGACTGGTAATTTTTTGCATTGTTACCTCTTTAAAACCTCTAGCTGTATGTCTGTGTAACACTGTCATCTTTTCTACTTGTGTGAACTACGAGGGGTATCTGGAAAAACAGACAAACAAACAAACCCACGGACAGGGAATAAGCAAAAACTGTTGTCCCTGGACTTGATAGAACCATGAAAGCACGAGAACGTCGAAGGTGGCATGTGCATTCGTGCACGCGCGAGCATGTGTGTGTGTGTGTGTGTGTGTGTGTGTGTGTGTGTGTGTGTGTGTGGTGTGCGTGCGTGCGTGCGTGCGTGCGTGCGTGTGTGTGTGTGTGTGTGTGTGTGTGTGTTGTGTGTGAGGGCGGAGGCAGAGAGAGAGAGAGAGAGAGAGAGAGAGAGAGAGAGAGAGACTGATAGACACAAACACACATTCATACAGACACACCTTCACCCCCTCCCTTTCTCACACTCCTATTATACCCTCACCCACCCCTCTTCCTCTCTGCACCCTCCTCCCCACCTCCAATCACCTACCGTCCACCTCCCGCCCTTCCCTTCCCATCTCCCCCACTGTCCCACCACTGACCCCCTCCATCTCCAAATCTAATTTCTCCAGAGGCTCTCCCATGTTGAAGCGGTGATGTTGATGAGCCGGGTGTTAAGTGAAGGGAATAGAATAGCAGGGAAGCCTGACCTTCTGACACCGTAGGAGAAGGAAAGGAAAGTGGAAGCGGGAAGGGGAAGGGGGTGAGGGGGGGGGGGGGGGAGTGGCGATAGCTGGAGGGGGGAGGGGGAAGAAGACCATGGGGGGGGGGGGGAGCTGGAGGGGGTGGGGAGGAGGAAGAGATTAGAGTCAGTGCCAAAACCGGTGTGTCCGTCATTTTGCTGCCTGAATTTTCATTGCTTTTGTTTTTGTGTGCAAAACAGTGACTTGTCAGTGGATCTGACCAGAAAAACTATGCTTGCACAAAAGCAAAAAAAAACAAAAAACAACAACAACAACAACAAAAAACAACAACCCCCCCCCAAAAAAAAAAAAAACAAAAAAAAAAAACACTACACTAAAAAAAAAAACAATGAACAGATAAGAAGGAAAGAAAGAAAGAAAAAAGGCAATAAGCATAATTTTAGTTTTTCTTTGAATACAAATTATGTTTCTTTAAAAAAGAAAAAAAAAAGAGAAAGAAAAGGAAACCTAATACAACAAGTTTCAGTGTAAATCATTAACCGTCGTGGACTCCGAAGCTTTGTGTTGTCCAGTTCATGCTCCACAGAGTACTTGAGCTCGAAACGTTCTGTCTCCTACCACTGAGCCTGACCCTCAGTGTGCAGGCGATGCTAACAAAGTAAACGATTACTGAGGTTTTTTGTTCGTTTGTTTGTTTGTTTTTATTGTTTTTTCTTTTCTTTTCTTTTCTTTATTTCTTTCATTCATTCATTCATTCTTTTTTTCTTTCTTTCTTTTGTTTCTGCAGTAGGCCTATAGATTCTCGCGCCGCTTTTTGCTTTTTTTGTTTTTGTCTGGACGGGCGGCTGTTCGTTACCCCTATGTTCTAAGTCAGGAGGCAATCCGCGATTAGACAGACTGCCGCGTGACACTGGTACGACAGGGGTTTACTCTTAGGGTGGGTGCGAAGAAAATCAGATGCTGTTTTCCGGGGTCTTGCCACTGATCCCCCTTTCCGCTGTTTCCCAATGCCAGCTCTGACAAGGGGTGCCTGGTACGTCGCTTACCTTAGGCCGGGTTAGGGTTAGGGGTAGGGTCAAGGGTCAAAGTAAGTCAGGTCAGGTTTAGGTTGGGGTCTCGTTTAAGAGAAAGGGTAAAAAGTTGTAACGTTTGGTGTGTGTGTGTGTGTGTGTGTGTGTGTGTGTGTGTGTGTGTGTGTGTGTGTGTGTGTGTACACAGGAAAAATAGCGGCACGGGGGATCAGTGGAACGGGGGGATCATCGGCATACTTCCGTAGAATGTCATACGAAGGTAATGAAATCCTTTCTGTTCTACGTTTCCATGCGGGGCATGCATACCTCTAATATCTACCCCAGATTCCTCATTGCCTGTAGAAACTCAACCCCTCTCCCCGCCGTCAGCAACTACTGGTAAGCTTGCCTGGCACGGGCGTGTCGCTCTCCATGCCTGACAATCCGAGACCATTCTACAGGGTGCAGTGGAGGGTGAACGTCCCGTAGGCAGATCAAAGCGCTTCTGGCTGTACAACGCCAACGACTGGACGGGGGTATAACTTGTCTACCTTGTGGCGCCTGATTGGGGACAGAAAGGCTGTGGAGATTCCTCGCTGCACGTGCGTCCATCATGGCACTCGGCTGACCCATTCTGTCATGTGACACACACAAAATAGAATAACATTAAAGAACACTACGAAAACTTGCGTCCCAGCGATTGGATGATAGAATATGTTTGGAAGATTTGAAATTCAAAACGCAACCATCACTACTTTCATACGAAAGTATACATGGTCTGCGTGAAGAAAACAGCAATTTAACTTCAAAATATTCATTTCTACTGTTTTTCATCCCATGAAAAAGCGTCAGACAGTAAATCAAAAGAAAGAAAACAACCAAATCTTAACGACCAACCTTATGATGAAAGTAACTGCTTTTGCAATGAAAATACTAATTCAGACCGCTATTTCCGATGTTTCAGTGTACTTGCATTTTAGTTTAGTTGTTCTGTTTTCTTGACTCGTAATAACCGCCCTAAAAGGGATTGATTTCATGGCTCAGTATCACCATCAGACAAAAAAAAAACAAAAAAAAAAACCCAACCAACCAAACAAACAAAAACCACGTGGACAATCATTTTGAAGTGCACTGTCCTGCTTACAACCTACAAAGCAATCGAGTGACTATGGGCAAAATTAAGATAAAATTCGTTTAATTATCAAGCGCGAATGTTCCATAACGTGTGGTAAGTATAGTGTACAGGGGTGTAACAGTACATGTTTTAATGTCATTGACTGTAACATATGCAAATTAAAAAAAAAAAAAAAAAGGATTCATATGTTCTGAAGGAGTCGCAAATTTAATACCAATAATAACAAAAATTTGTTCATTAAACCCACCAAACAAACAAACAGACGGTTTGAACACTGTCATGGAACTGATAAAGCCACATAAAACCCCGATGTCGGTAACCACTGGCAAATTAGATATACTCGCATACACTAAAGCAACAACAAAGCCAGATGCCCTGATAGGTGTCTATCCTTTTTGTGTGCATGAACGATCAGCGGACCAACTCATGATTATATGTGACAAAGAAACAAATGCACGAAGAAAGGGACAAAAAAAAAAAAAAAAAAAAAAAAAGGAGAGAAAGGGGAAAAGATCAAACAGGTAGAAAAGGAAAAGGATTTTCGATTCTTTTTCCGACAGAGAAGGGCATCTGCTGTATTTTAGAGAGAGAGAGAGAGAGAGAGAGAGGGGAGAGAGAGGAGAGAGAGAGAGAGAGAGAGAGAGAGGAGAGAGAGAGAGAAACAAAAAAGAAGCACTTATATAATCTACATGAATTGAAAAAACAACAACAGGAGATCTAAACAAAAATAAGTACCATTCCATATGACCCGTCTTGTGCACATTATATGATAAGACGATGATGATGATGATGATGATGATGATGGTGATGATGATGATGATGATGATGACGATGATTCAAAGAGGAGAAAGAAATCAGCTATGATTTTGAAAACAAAAATCTCTCTCTCTCTCTCTCTCTCTCTCTCTCTCCTCCACACACACACACACACACACACACACACACACAACACACACACACACACACACACACACACACATACACACACACGCACACTCAAACGCACACAAACACGCACACGCATGCACAAACACACACACACACACACACACACACACACGCGCGCGCGCGCGCGCGCGCGCGTTCACCTGCAGAGAGAGAGAGAGAGAGAGTAATGCTTTGAAAACACCTACGGTCAAAATTGACGTAGGGGCAATTTTGACACGACTAAGCGGTGTGATATCCCTGCGCCTTCCTTACACCAGTGCCCCCATGTTCATCATACGCTAAACTGGCCGCACGTGCTTTGCGTCAAGTGCCTTGTCCGTCTGTCCGAGGTGGGTCAGAGCTTGCATGTAGGTTGAAGAGAGCAGTCAGTACAAATAAGAGTCATCTATGGGTCACTGCAGACAGCAGCACTTTTCCCTCATTTTTGCTTGTCCTACTTTTTTCTTACCTTTCCCCAATGCTCCCTGCAGTTCTTACCATGGCCAACTTTAAAAAGAAAAATTAGCAGTTTTCCACTTTCCCCTACCTTTCCCCACATTCTTCTTGTTCTCTGTCTTATCCTACGTTTTCCTGCCTTTTCGTACTTCCCTTTATCTGTCCCTACATTCTCCTATACCTTTACCTGTTTTCCCCCTACCTTTCTGCACATTCTCCTATTTTGTTTACCCTTCTTTACGTCCTCCTCTTTTCCTGTCCTGTCCCGTTCCTCACTGCGTTTTCCCTGATTTTCTACCTTTCCTGCTTTGTCCCATTCCTGTCTGACTTCCCAACATTCTCATATCTTTTTTTCTGCCTTGTCCAGTCCTCTCTACCTTTCCCTACATTCTTCCATTTTTTTTTCTAGAATGTCAGACTTTTTCCCCCCCATATATCCCTACATTTCCCCCGCTTTCCGTACCTTTTCCTAACTTCCCCTACATTGTCCTGCTTCTCTTGCCCTTTCCTGCTCACTCCTAACCATCCCTACACTCTTCCACTTTTCCTGACTTTTGTTATATTTTTCCTACCTTTCCCTACATTCCATTATTTTGATTACCTGTTCCGAATTTAATATATATCTTTCCCCACATTCTACACCTTTTCCTACTTAAAAAAAAAAAAAAAACAAAAAACAAAAAAAACCCTTTTTCCACTGTTCCTTGCATTCTCCTACTTTCCCTACTGTTGTCTAAATTTACCTACATCCTCCTGCTCTCTCCTATTTTCCTCACCTTTCTCTTTTTTTTTTTTTCTTTCTTTTTTTTTTTTTTACATTTTCCTATTTGCTCCCAGTTTTTCCTGCACCTTTCAGTTTTTCTCCTACCCTTTCATACTCCTTACTAACTTTTCCTATATTCTCTCACTTTTCTTACCTTTTCCTACCTTTCCCCACCTTCTTCCCCTTTCTCCTACCTTTTTCTAAATTCTCCTTCTTTTCCTGTCTTTCCCCACATTCTTCACATTTACTTCATTTTACCCGTCTCTCTTAGTTCTCCTGTCTTTTCCTATCTTTCCCAAGATTCTCCCACTTTTCCTATCTTTTCCCACTTGTGTGTGTGTGTGTGTGTGTGTGTGTGTGTGTGTGTGTGTGTGTGTGTGTGTGTGTGTGTGTGTGTTGTCCTTACACTTTCCCAATCGTACTACCTTTTCTGACTTTCAAACTTTTTTTTTGAACAATCCCTTTCATTCTTCTGCTGTTCCGTCTCTCCCTGCATCTTCAACTTTTCTGCCTTTTTGCACTTTTCTCTATCTTTCACTACATTATACTGCTTGTCCTGTCCCCACCTCACCCCCTCCTCCAGTTTTTCCTACTTTTCCCCGTGTTCTCCTGTCACGTCGTTCCAGTCTTTTCCCATTGTCCCTACCTTTCCCTACATTCTCCTTCTTGTCCAACCTTTCCCCACTTTTCGCCATCTCTCCGTTTATTCTCCCATTTTTCCAACCTTTCCCCACTTTTCGCCATCTCTCCGTTTATTCTCCATTTTCCAACCTTTCCCCACTTTTCGCCATCTCTCCGTTTATTCTCCCATTTTCCAACCTTTCCCCACTTTTCGCCATCTCTCCGTTTATTCTCCATTTTCCAACCTTTCCCCACTTTTCGCCATCTCTCCGTTTATTCTCCATTTTCCCCTTCCACTTTTCGCCATCTCTCCGTTTATTCTCCCATTTTCCAACCTTTCCCACTTTTCCCCATCTCTCCGTTTATTCTCCCATTTTCCAACCTTTCCCCACTTTTCCCCATCTCTCCGTGTATTCTCCCATTTTCCAACCTTTCCCCACTTTTCCCCATCTCTCCGTTTATTCTCCCATTTTCCAACCTTTTCCCACTTTTCCCCATCTCTCCGTTTATTCTCCCATTTTCCAACCTTTCCCCACTTTTCCCTGTCTTTCTCCACATTATCCCATTTCTCTTGTCTTTTTCCATTTTCCCCTGCCTTTCCCAACATTTTTTT
>CM065726.1:27352194-27362194 GCA_033310375.1 Conus canariensis | reverse complement strand
TTACGCTACTATGGCCGCCAAATAGTTCCTATGTGATCGCAGAATGTTCCACAGACGACCAAAACGTCTGTATGTAGTCTGCATACCACTGCATACACAGCCAAGAAGATTGTGTCTGATCTGTATTGTGGTGCAGACCACCAAAGGGCCTCACCTGACCTACATTACTCTGCATTATGCTGCGCAGACCACCAAAGGGCCTCACCTGACCTACATTACTCTGCATTATGCTGAGCAGACCACCAAAGGGCCTCACCTGACCTATATTACTCTGCATTATGCTGAGCAGACCACCAAAGGGCCTCACCTGACCTACATTACTCCGCATTATGCTGAGCAGACCACCAAAGGGCCTCACCTGTATACATATTCTGCATTATGTTATGAAAACCACCAAAGAGCCTCACCTGACCTACATTACTCTGCATTATGCTGAGCAGACCACCAAAGGGCCTCACCTGTATGCATATTCTGCATTATGTTATGGAGACTACCAAAGAGCCTCACCTGAACCTATATTACTCTGCATTATGTTATGAAGACTACCAAAGAGCCTCACCTGAACCTATATTACTCTGTATTATATTATGAAAACCACCACCAAAGAGCCTTACCTGACCTATGTACACTGCATTATGCTGTGCAGACTGCTGACACTACCAACCACCAAACAGCAGCAATTTAATGCGCGCGCTACTGACCACCAAAAGCGTTTCTATCTAACGAGGACATTATCAACCACTGAAAGTTTTTATCAGAGGTGCACATTACAGACAACCGAGAGTTTGTATCTGATAGACACACTACAGATCACCAAAAGTTTTTTTTCTTTGGTCAGACGTGCACACTACAGACCACCAAAGAGTTTCTATTTAACGTGCACACTACAGACCACCAAGAATTTGTATATCTGACGTTCACACTACAGACCACCAAGAGTTTGTATATCTGACGTGCACACTACAGACCACCAAAGACTTTCTATCTAACGTGCACACTACGGACCTCCGAAACGTTTCTATCCAACGTGCACACTACAGACCATCAAGAATTTGTATATCTGACGTGCACACTACAGACCACCAAGAATTTCTATATCTGACGTGCACACTACTGACCACCAAGAATTTTTACATCTGACGTGCACACTACAGACCACCAAGAGTTTGTGTCTGACGTGCACACTACAGACCACCTAGAGTTTGTTACTGACGTGCACACTACAGACCACCTAGAGTTTGTGTCTGACGTGCACACTACAGACCACCTAGAGTTTGTTACTGATGTGCGCATTACAGACCATCTAGAGTTTGTTACTGACGTGCACACTACAGACCACCTAGAGTTTGTGTCTGACGTGCACACAACAGACCACCTAGAGTTTGTTACTGACGTGCACACTACAGACCACCTAGAGTTTGTTATTAACGTGCACACTACAGACCACCTAGAGTTTGTTACTGACGTGCACACAACAGACCACCTAGAGTTTGTTATTAACGTGCACACTACAGACCACCTAGAGTTTGTTACTGACGTGCACACTACAGACCACCAAGAGCTTGTGTCTGACGTACACACTACAGACCACCTAGAGTTTGTTACTGACGTACAAACTACAGACCGACTGGAGTTTGTTACTGACGTACACACTAGAGACCACCTAGAGTTTGTTACTGACGTACACACTACAGACCGACAAGAGTTTGTTACTGACGTACACACTACAGACCACCTAGTGTTTGTTACTGACGTACACACTACAGACCACCTAGAGTTTGTTACTGACGTGCACACTACAGACCGACTAGAGTTTGTCTGACGTACACACTACAGACCACCTAGAGTTTGTTACTGACGCACACACTACAGACCACCTAGAGTTTGTGTCTGACGTACACACAACCTCAGACTCAAGACTCGTTGACAGAGGATGGAGTGACATCAGCAGACTGGCTGAGGACCGTGCACAGTGGAACGACTTGACTGCCTCGTGCGTCGCAAGACGCAGGAGCATCTAAGTAAGTCTAAGTAAGTAAGTACACACTACAGCCCACCTAGAGTTTGTTA
Organism: Conus canariensis; assembly: GCA_033310375.1. Taxonomy (NCBI): domain Eukaryota; kingdom Metazoa; phylum Mollusca; class Gastropoda; order Neogastropoda; family Conidae; genus Conus; species Conus canariensis. The sequence continues at coordinate 27,360,124 of CM065726.1, read as the reverse complement.
GTGATGTGAACACTACAGACCACCTAGAGTTTGAGTTTGACGTGCATTACTCATGACAGACCACTAGAAAGTTTCGACCCCACCTGCACTACGTTATACGCTAACAAAGGCTATGGTCATCTGACAGGGAAAAGAGGGGGCGGGAGGAGGGGGGGGGGGAGGAGGTGGGAGAAGATGATAAAGGAGAGAGCGGAGAGGCGGAGGTGGAAGGGAGAGGGGGTGGAGCAGGTGGGAGGGTATGATAAAGGAGAGGCGGAGGTGGAAAGGAGGGGGGGGGGGGGGGCGGTTTGCTCTCTGATACAACCCATGCATCCAATCTACTAGCTGCCCACCCGGTTTCCTGACAGTGGCAAGAGACGATATCTCTCTGGATCGGCCAGGGAGGAAGGAACTGCCCAGGGAAAGGAGGGCACGTGTTCACGGTGGAGTGGACGTCACTCAGGTGTGTGATGCAGATCGGTGCAGACGGTTAGCCCTCGGACGCTTCGGCACGCACGACTCGTTCTGGACTAACGCCAACGCGTCTGATACCTTTCACCGATACTGCTACCATTCCGTCGAACTTGGCCCAAATCTTTCTGGCAGCGTTTGGAGTCGGGGGAAGGGGGGGGGGGGGAGGGAGAGAGAGGAGAGAGGTGGGGATGGAAAGATTTGGGAACCAAGGAGACGATGAGAAGGGAGGTAAGTAGGGAAATCGGGATAAGGCGGGGTTGGGGGGATCAGAAGGCGGGGATGCGGCGGGGAAAGATTGGAACGGCGGGAAATGGAATTAGATTTGTGGCTGTTTGGTTTCAGTCCTCCAGTCAAAGGACGCACTTCTCTGCATGCCAAAACCGGACCCAGACTGATGGTGGAGGTGATACGGAGCTGTCAGAATGTGTTCCGTATTATCTATCTAGTCTTTGGCTCTTGCTCAAAGTCTCCAAATTCAGAGGGCAGTTTCTTTCTCTTGTTCCGAACTGTTACAAAAAATAAGAAACGGTTGACGACCATTGTCGATCTTTCGTATGAAAGCACAGCTTTCAGGTCAAGTGTTTTGATGTTTGGCGAATGGCTTTCATCGAAGGTCAAAATTACAAAGGAATCATCTGTGATCTAAAAAAAAAAAAAAGAAAAAAAAAGGCAAACATAAACAGACAAACAAGTAAAGAATAACAACCAAAAGTCGACGATCTACGTTCTTATCTTTAAATGATTATTGTAACAATGTGGAACGGCATGCGGCGATTTTGTCAGCATGTTCGACTTATGGAAAACAGTCATGAATTGCCAACAAAAAATTTGTGTCAATAAATTTACAGATTGAAAAAACAAACAAACATAATACGATGATAATACAATACGATGCAATGCAGTATTTTGTCGTGCGATGCAGACAGGTTTAACGCGATAAAATACAATGCAATGCAACGCAATGCTATGCAATACAATAGAATTCAATACAGGCTATATATCAGTGATACAATGTAGCAGCATAAGCGTACAATGCAATACATAATGATGCAGTGCAGCAGTGCATTTCATTGCAATACAATGCAAAGTAATACAACTTCAGTGCAATGCAGCTGTCGTGGGGAAAAAATCATTTGTATGGGAGCCAAGGGAAGTGAATGGGAAGTGAATATGTATTACACTCATCGTTTTCGGGAAATAACGTACTGGAAATTTCTTCCTTTCCATCGCTTTTTTGCCCCCCTTCCCCCACCGTGTGTGTATTTATATGTATTTATGTATGTATGTATTTAGTGCGTATGTAAGTGTGTGTGTGTGTGTGTGTGTGTGCGCGCGCGCGTGCGCTTGCGTGCGTGCTTGCGTGCGTGCTTTTGCGTGTGTGTGTTGCTTTGTGTGATGTACGTTTAATGATGGAATTGTCTGCGCTAGAGGTTCAGCGGCAGGCGCAGCGTGAGCATTTCTTCAGGCAAGCGAAGGAATTATCCCACCGCCTTACGTACGACAACGAACCGTGCAAAGAGCTGTGTTCACCTGTTTTTTTTCCACCTTTGTAACAAGCATCACAGCGTGTGCATGTATTGAATCAGTTCGTCGTGTGTGTTCCTCTTTCTTTATCTGTTAGCAGGAGGTCTGATCTGTGTTCATTAGTTCTTCGTGTGTGTTCGTTTTTGGAGTTTTGTTTCGATAGTTTGTTTCCGGTTTTTGTTTTTGCCCCCCCCCCCCCCCCCCTCTTTTTTTCCTTTTCCTCAAAGAAATGAAAAAAAAAAACTTGTCTATTTGTCTTTGTCTCTGCTTTTGTGTATCTCATTTTGCGTCTGTGTGTCTGTTATCTGTCTCTATTTCTGTCTGTCTGTCTGTCTCTCTTTTCTCTCTCTCTCTCTCTCTCTCTCTCTCTCTCTCTCTCTTTCTTTCTCACCCCCACCCCCTCTCCTCTCTGTTCCTTCTCCTCCTCTTCCTCCTCCTTCCTCCCGCCGTCTCCTTCTCTCTGTCTCTCTACTTCTTCTCCTATGTGTCTCTTTGTCTGTCTGTCTGTCTCTGTCTCTGTCTGTCTGTCTGTCTGTCTCTCTCTCTCTCTCTCTCTCTCTTCTCCTTTTCCTCCCTCCCTGCTCTCTCTCTCTCTCTATTAGGAGAGATAGACAGACGGACGAACGGACGGACAGACAGACAGATGGACGAACAGACAGACAGATAAACAGAGACAGACAGATAGAGACAGACAGATAGAGACAGAGAGACATACAGAAGGGCTTATCAAATAAGTAGCCCAAGTGGGGGAAATCAGAATTAGGCCAACAATTCTTCTGTTTATTAATATAAAGACACGGAAAATATTCACAGAAAAAAAAAAGAAGTTTGGGGAGGAAGACAGAAAATGGGTTTGCGAAAAAGGATGTTAGAAAGTACATACTAAACCCTTCACCAGCAGCAAGCATATGGGAACCAGTGAACTGTCTCAAAAACGGAACCATTCGTATGGTTAGTCCGGAATCGAAATTTCGTCTCCTACTTGGGGCTCATGCATGGGGAGAGAGAGAGAGAGAGAGAGAGAGAGAGAGAGAGAGAGAGAGAGAGAGAGAGAGAGAGAGAGAGAGAGAGAGACAGACAGACAGACAGACAGACAAACAGTCAGACAGACAGACAGACAGACAGAGATGGTCTCGTTGGTGATGATGTCTGTCAAGAGTTTGATGTGACGTTGTTCCTGTGGTCAGTCGGCCGGTGCGTCTTATTCTGAGCAGACCGACCGACGACCCAGTTCAGCGCGCATGGTCTCCCAGTCAGTCTTCATTAGGCTGTGTGGAGTGGTGCTGTCGCATAATGGGGCTAAGTGCTGTTTTCTTCCCCACTGATGGGATCTTTGTGTGCGCAGGGTGCCTCCGTCTCATCTCGGTCTGTACCTGTCTACTTGAGTTCTGCGTGCCAGTGGATGTATTTGTGTGTCAGTGTGTGTGTGGTGTGTGTGTGTGTGTGTGTGTGTGTGTGTGTGTGTGTGTGTGTGTGTGTCTACCTGTGCGTGCGTGTGTGTGTGTGTGTGTGTTGTGTGCGCGCGCGCGCACGCGCGCGCGCCCGTATGTGTATGTATGTGTGTATGTGAATGTCAGCGCGCACGTGCGTCTTTCTGTGTGTGTGTGCGTGTGTGTGTGTGTGTGTGTGTGTGTGTGTGTGTGTGTGTGTGTGTGTGTGTGTGTGTGTGTGTGTCTCTCTGTCTCTCTCTCTGTCTCTGTCTCCCTCTCTCTCTCTCTCTCTCTCTCTCTCTCTCTCTCTCTTGTATGCGTGTTTAGATGCGTGTGTCCGTACATGCATGCATACGCAAGCGCGTCTGTGTTTGTGTATGTGTATGATTGCGTGTATGTATGTGCGCTCGCGCGTACACATGTCTGGACATGCGTAATACTTGCTGAAGAGAAACACCAAAAATCGACAAAACCCACAAAGCAACGAACTGCTGAAAGAAACCGCGGAGAATGAAAACACTTGTCAGCTGCTTACGAAACGAAGGACAAAAAAAAAAAAAAAATGAAATTAAAAAAAAATCTTTTAGCAGAAGGAAGATGAAAGTAAAATACTCAGGAGAAAAACTGACAAATACGGTAATCAACGACGAGAAAGATCACAATGAAAAGATTCGTTTTCCTTGTCGTCGTCTTCATCTATGTGCCCGGCTTTCTTCGAAGGCAAGTGCAGTGTGTTTTGTGAATGGATACCCGCAGTCCGCCCAGGGTAAAGAGCGTGCAGATCCCGCAGACCTCCGAAAAGCACGAATGGCTCGAAACCAGCAACCCCCAAAACGCGAATTTAGACCTCAAAAAGCGCGGATAACAAAATGTTGAAATCTGGCGTTAACAACTCTTATTTCAGTGACTCAAACTGGCGAACATGGCATGCCAGTACAAAATACACTTAATACGTAAATCCCAATATACAAATCGCATGTTGAGCATGGCCTACGGTACTGAATTCTTCAGACCAAAATGGGCTGACCGCGGGTGGCCGAGTTGAATTCAGAACAGATGCCGTAAACTTGGGAGTCGCTTCGCAATCCAGCCGAAATTTCAAGACATGGATCGGGATTTTCATTCTGCCAAAACTAATTGAGGAAAGCTTTCGCGGACGCAGATGTAGATTCTGTTTCCGTATTGACAACCTGGCTGAATATTTTGTAAAATCCATGATCTCTGACACTGCACACAACATACTCCGCACACTGGCCCTAGTGCTTACGTGCAAAACACGCTCTTCTTCACCTTGACATGTGTGCTTTGAGACGATTCCAAACTCGCGCTTCCCGACATACACTCAATCTGATTATCACAGGAGTTCACTCTTTATGACATGCGCACAGTCTTACAAGCACATGAGTTCATGCTTTTCGGATGCACTTGCCGATCCGTGTGTGTGTGTGTGTGTGTGTGTGTGTGTGTGTGTGTGTGTGTGTGTGTGTGTGTGTGTGTGTTCCCTTTCCCTGAAGATACCGCACTGGAGTCCTGTTTGATACCTCAGGTCATCGATGATGGAACAGGAACAAAAAATATGGGCTGGAGTCTGAGAAGAACAAGAAAAAGAAAAAGAAACACCCGAAGGTGCGAGTGGGACTCAGAGAAGTACTGTCCTCAACTGCAGAACCAGCCAGCTGGGAGCAGTCCTGCACCTTCCTCGGAAGCCTGTGCCGTGTTGAATTGGCATGCACACTACGTTCCATTAACATGTCAAGGGATATAATTGCTCCCTGGCACATGCCATTGTGTAATGGCTATTGGACGTGACGTGAAAGAACCTCCACAGGCGCTTCTCCATGGGTGTAACAGTCCATATATCATGACTGCAGAGCCCACCGGCGAGAGACGCCACCGTCAAGCAACTGCCGTGTGCTTCCCGCAGACTCAGTCGTTGCTGTTCCGCTGACAGGTGAAAACAACACAACTCCAAGCTTTCGCCACATGAGATCTTACGTGCCGTCTGAAGAGGACCGCGGGGTACAGTCGATCCTGCTGTGAAAAGGACTTTCCCTACACCAGTAGGTCTTTCCTCACCGTCACTGGGCCTTTCCTCAGAGTCAGCAAAAGGGTAAACGAGAATTAGATACACCCGAAGGTGTGAGTGCTACCCAGAGAAGTACTGTCCACAACTGCCGATGCACCCACCGATCCCCGGGTTTACCTAGAGCTGGCAGATTAAAGTCGTGTTTGGTGCCTCAGGTCACCGACGGCGGGAAAGGACCGAAAAATGTGGGCAAGACTCTGCAGGATTAGAACCCACACTAGCGTTTCTCCGAGTAGAAGATGTTCATTCGGTAGAGACAGGAGAGGACTTTGCAACGTCAGTTCTGAACCTAACCAGCTGGACTGATAGTGATTCGCTGAGCTCAGTCCAACTGGTGGTTGGAGACTGTCCTGTCCAACAAACACGTAGTGGGAGGGGGAAGAATGGGGTGCCCAGCTGGCTCAGCGGTGGAACATCGAATTCCCCGTTAGACGTTCCGAGTTCGAATTCCACTGGCGGTCACACACACACACACACACACACACACACACACACACACGCGCGCGCGCGCCGCGCGCGCGCGCGCGCGTGCACGCACATACACACACACGCACGCACACGCATACACACTCAAACTCTCTCTCTCTCTCTCTTCCTCTCTCTCTCTCTCACACAGACACACAGACACACAGACACACACACACACACACACTGACTGACTGAACCATTTACTGTCAGATTAACATAGTGTTGTACTGACAGCACACACACACACACACACACACACACACACACACACACACACACACACACACACACACACACACACAAATATTGAGACGGCCGTGGACAGAAGATGGGTGCGAGGAATCTGAACAGGCTGGAATGCAGGAATGGTGGAGGGTGGGAAGAAGGAATGAGGGCGGAGGAGGAAGGGACAGTGAGGGAAGGTGGGTGGTGAAGCAGATGGAAAGATAGGGACATAGTAGACGGCCGGAGAATGGGCGAGATCCCAAGCAGTACGATCGACATCGACTCAAGACTGACGCCCAGAGACGTTAGATAGCCTCCCACTGACAAACCATCTCTTTAGCCTTTGTTGTGCCGGCTTCTGCTGCTGCTGCTACTGCTGTTCCAGAAGCTTTCGAAGTTTCTCACCTTCCAACCTAATGCCATCGTTCTCTAACACACACACACACACACACACACACACACACACACACACACACACACACACACACACACACACACACACACACATGAATAGTTGGGAAACTGTCCTGGATAGTGGGAAAGAATGCATGGACTACCATCACCACCACCAATACTACCACTGCAAATGCTACTATTACTACTACTGTTGCTGCTGCTGCTGCTGCTGCTGCTGCTACTACTACTACTACTACAACAACAACAACAACACTACAACAACAACATCTACAACAACAACAACAACAACTACTACTACTACATCATGCGCGCAGATCAGTGCTGTATATCCAGATTATTTTTCCAAGCCTATAGCAGTCTCAGGACTTTTCTTGTATTCATGTACAGATATACATATGGACAAAAATTGTACTGAGTTTACATTCAAAACGCATGTGCGCTGTTTTGTTCGTTTATCAAGTAGTTATTTGTTTGTAATGCGCGTTTTTTATTTTGACTTGGTGAAGATAAGCAAACTATATTATCTGTAAGGATCAACATAACCTGGTTGTTGTTGTTGCTGTTGTTACTGCTGCATTTGTTGTTGTTGCTGTTTTTGTACAGAAATATTCGGCTTTTCATCGCGAAACATTTACGTAAGACTAGAATAATATGTAGTTCTGTTATCGGAATTTCTTTGAGACTTGAATGACATAAATACCAAAAACATGTTTGAAACTAGTTTAAAATATTGCAGGACTGTTCTAGTTTGTACTAGTTTTTTTTTTTTTTCGTTTCTTTGTTTGTTTGTTGTTGTTTTTCTTTTGTTTTTGTGGCTATCTTCCGGTTCTTAAAAACTTCCACGCCCAAGGAATGTACAATTAGTCCAGATGGTTACGCCGCAGCTACTTGCCCATGAAAGACGTAATCGCAGTGACAGGTTTCTATTTCCACATGGAATCCAGTTCAAATAACAAACTGCCATTCAAATGCCATTTCTCTGTAACCATAGAGATAAAGACAAAATTGTAGAAATGTTCACATATCTTAAATTCAAGATTACATTTTTTTCCAGGTGAGATTTTGCACAGAATCTTCATCGTAGAAAAACTAATGACATTTCAGCTTTAGTGTCAGAAAACAGTCTCATTTTATGTTTGAATGCTACGACTCGTTGTGCCACACTGGTCCAATTATTCTCTCTCTCTCTCTCTCTCTCTCTCTCTCTCTCCTCTCTCTCTCTCTCTCTCTCTCTCTCTCTCTGTATGGATGTGTGTGTAGGAGGTGGTTGGTAGTAAGTACTGTTACTGTCACACCCCGCTTCTAACTGCTGTCCCCTCCTCGAAGA
>CM065726.1:27345331-27349594 GCA_033310375.1 Conus canariensis | reverse complement strand
CCCCTTCCCTCTCTCTCTCTTTCTCCTCTCTGTGTCTCTCTTCTCTGTCTCTCTGTCTTCTCTTCTCTGTCGTCTGTCTGCTCTCTCCCTCTCTCTCTCTCTTTCTCTCCTTTTTCCCGTCTGTCTCTTGCTCTATCCGGGCGCCTTTGCCGTCCGTCTCCATCTTCTTTTTCTATTCGCCTTTTTTTCTTTCTCCCTTCTGTTGTCTGTCTGTCTGTCTTCTGTCTGTCTCGTCTCTCTCTGTCTCTTCTCTCTCTCTCTCTCTCTCTCTCTCTCTCTCTTACTCCCAGTCTCTCTCTTTGCCTTGTCCGCTAGCCACTTTGCCGTCGCTGTCTCTTTATCTCTCTTTTTCTATGTCAGCCTTTTTTTTTCTTCCCCTCTCTGTCTGTCAGTCTGTCTCTCATCGATCCATCTGGCCCCTCCCCCATCTCTCTCTGTATTCCCTCAATTTCTCTCTCTCTTTCTCTTTCCATCCCCACCCTCTCTCCTCCGTGTCTGCCTCTGTCTGTCTGTCCGTCCGTCTGTCTGTGTCTCCGTCATTTTCTGTCTCTTTCTCTGTCCATCTGTCTGTCTGTCTATCTGACTGACTGTCTATCTATCTGTCTGTCTGTCTGTCTGTCTGCCTCTGTGTTAGGCGTATACCATGAACATAGAAGAGACACAGCGAATGAAGCGACTGTGCAGTGCCGGGTCTCCTGTGGTGTGTAGCGTCCTGACGACCTGACATTGAATGGTTAACACATGTCTTCTGGGTGGATTGCTGATGTTTAGTGTCTGTCAAGAAGAGCGGGTTTTGATGTATTATGTCGTTGAAAAATGGAAATGAGCAGTATCAGAGTAAGTGATACAATAGCAAGTGCATACAATAGTGGTAAAGTAGCAGAAATAATGAAATGAATATGACGCAAGATTCAGCAGCTCATTGCCTGTTGAAAATACTTTGGAATTTTTTTTTCTTCTGCAGTATAGCAGATATCAAGATTAAACAACAGTAAGCAACATTTATTTCAGACAAAAGTTAGAGCGAAGGAAAAAAAAAAGTCAGAATTGAGGAAGAAAGTTGCATGTATAAATGTCCCATTAAAACACTGAAAGTGTTCATTATTTGAACATATGAGAGAGTTCATGTTGGAAATGACATCCCTATTACTGTTAAGAACATTTACAAATAATGAGAGTATAGGACGAACGCGTGCGCGCTCCCGCGCTTGTGTTGTGTGTGTGTGTGTGTGTGTGTGTGTGTGTGTGTGGTGTGTGTGTGTGTGTGTGTGTGGTGTGTGTGTGTGTGCGCGCACGCGCGCGTGCGTGCATGCGTGTGTGCGTGCGTATATATGTGTGTGTGTGTGTGCGCGCGCGTGCGCGCGTGCACGCGAGTACAATTCATGGAACAAAATTGTTCTTTTTTTTGTGCATTACATAGAATATAGTAGAAATTAGGCTGCTTTTACAAGTTTAAAATGATTAAAACAAACAAACAAACAACCCCCCCCAAAAAAAAACACCAAAAACAAACAAGCAAAAAACAAGACGACAGGCGGCTTCAGCTCTTCTGCTGAAACTTACCTACTTTCATAACTTCGGAGCGTTGTTTAAAAATCTGATTGTTTTATAAGAAGTCTGGCATTTGGTTCCTCACACTGACGATTTAGAGCTATTTTCTGTAGTACACATCAGTAGTGACAAACCTCACGTCAAGAAGCAGATTATGTCTCATGCCGAAGAGTTAAGCCAACTTTTACACCAGCGCTCATCTTCACAATTTGGTGCACACATCAGTTTATAAACAATTTAAATTTTCTCTTCTTCTCTCTCTCTCTCTCTCTCTCTCTCTCTCCTCTCTCTCTCCCCCCCCCCCCTCCGTCCTTGCCTCCCGCCTCCCTCCCTCTCCACCTGTTTCTCTATTTCCCTCTCTGTCTCATTCATTCAATCACTGCTTCTGTGTCTCTGTCTGTCTGTCTGTCTCTCTCTCTGTCTCTCTTTCTCTCTCTCTCTCTTTGTCTCTCTCTCTCTCTCTCTCTCTCTCTCTCTCTCTCTCTCTCTCTCTCTTCTCTCCTCAGTCGTAGCTGTCTTTACATATAAACGAAATGTGATATCACATGTAAATGTTGTGTGCATGACTTTCATTGTTGAACAAATTTGGGCATTGTCATAGGATGCATTATTAAATTGTAATGTTGCATTCATTCATGATTCAAATGAAGGAAACAGTAATAAATTCATGATTAATGGCTTATACTTTGTTAAAGGTTTAATCTCAACCAAACATGGATGACATCCAATAGATCAGTTAGTGAATAAGACTGGCACACCCAGCCAAAAGCTGAGAGTAACACAGGTAACATTAGAGGCATTCACACTGTTTTATCTAGTGAGAAACCAACACTGAAGCTACCTTGAATACATACTGTATGCAAATTGGCTTTATCATAAAATTTTGAAAAAGTAGACATATTTCTTCAATTTTCATCTCCCCGCCTCTCGCTCACTCTCTTTCTGTGTGTGTCTTTGTCTCTGTCTCTGTCTGCTGTCTGTCTGTCTGTCTCTGTCTGTCTGCTCTCTCTCTCTCTCTCTCTCTCTCTCTCTCTCTCTCTCTCTCTCTCTCTCCTTAATGATTGTAAGATAGAACCTTCATCAAAGCAACACCAATTTCTTTTTCCTCAAAGAAGAGGTTCGAATTCCTACAACAGGTATCACATCTTGGATGCATCCGCATGTGAAAGTTTAAATCTCAACCACAGACTGATAGCATTCAACGGTCCATCAACCGACATAATTACCACTAGCAGAAAGCCATCGAGTACACTTCGTCGAAAATTACTGCACCCCTTCGTGAAAGAGTTGTTTTTCTGATTTCCTTGCATATTGGTGCAGAACATCGATCCACCTTCATAGACCACCCACAGGTAAATCCTTCTGATTCATGGAAACTTTCTTTCTTTTTCTTTCGCGTACGCAGACTGATACTCCTGCGGACATTCCCTGTATAGACAGGCAAGGATTAATCCCATCTACCCAACAAAGGGAGTGGAGTTTTGTGTGTATGGCCGTTTTTTTTTTTTTTATCCCGCCATTAAGGCAGCCATACTCCAACTTCGGGGAAATTCACGGAAACAATCCACTGCGGTTCGGCTGCTCTGTGACAGTCTGGATTTCTCGCACTTTGGAACATGAAGGTTGAACTGAATCGTCGGCTTCGGTCACACTTGGACTTGAGCCTGCCTACAAAAAAGGTCCCTCAACTCTGCTGGCTTTTGCCAGGGTACATGTTCTTTTTTTAGGTGGCATCAAGCGTGGATCGCTGACCGGATGTAGCTTAAACTGTGCGTCATGCGAAACGAAACTTAGCAGATGCAGAGTTCTTTCCCTTATGCTTTAATAGGGGAAACTCATTAGTGTACAGCGAGATTAGAATAACGATCACTTCCGTTTTTACCATCAAACACTGCAATGGGCTATTTTTACACTAGAATCGATTGTGTGTAAACTATGTGTTCTGTCCGAAGACATGGAAATCAGTAGATCACTCATCCTCCAAGGTAAAGCTTCAGTTCTAAAAGACAACTGACCAGGCAGAGGGAATTACAATCGGACATTCTGAGTTTAAATCGGAAAATGTCCGGAAACCGATGCCTTGGTGCAGCACGTGCGTTCTTTCCCTCTCTCTCTTTCAATACCACCTCTCCTCTCTCTCTCTCTCTCTCTCTCCTCTCTCTCTCTCTCTCTCTCTTCTCTCTCTCTCTCTCTCTCTCTCTCTCCTCTCTTGCTTGATTCCTTCTTCATGGGACAGGTTTGTGTTGTACATGTTGAGCATCGGAATGGATGATCAGCTCCCATTGCTGTGTTTTCAGATGAGATTAATTCGGGAATTGAAGTTTATTCAGGCGAAACCAGGCCCATCAAAATAGTTTACTCCACTAGTCTCCAGTAGACTACCACTTGACACATAATCGTAATAAAATACTATGTTGTCTCTTTGTGGGTAAATCTAATCGTTCATTCCCTTGGATAAAGCGCCCGCGCACGCGTCAGTCGATCGTACTGTCAACACACGCACCCACGCGCGCTTACACACACACACACACACACACACACACACACACACACACACACACACACACACACACACAGAGTCTCTCTCTCTCTCTCTCTCTCTCTCACACACACACACGTTGTCACACACACACACACACACACACACACACACACACACACACACACACACACACGTTGTCACACACACACACACACACACACACACACACA
>CM065726.1:27327831-27332831 GCA_033310375.1 Conus canariensis | reverse complement strand
ACACAATACTAAACTGTACTATACTATACTACACCCCACTATACTACACAATACTAAACTGTACAGTGTACTATACTATGCTACACTACACTACACTATACTATATAGTATACGGCATTGCACTGAGTTGTGCTATACTATGCTATTCAATGTTATGATATGCCATGCCATGCCACGCCACACCACGCCACGCCATACTATGCCATGCTATATTGTGCTGTGCTGTACTATACTATACTATACTATACTATACATACTATACTATACTATACTATACTATACTATACCACGCCACACCACACCACACCACATCACACCACACCACACCACACCACACCACACCACGCCACACCGATTCCTCACCCATTTTACCACGCCTCTCCTCTTTTTTTCCCCAGAGCTGCGGATCACCACGCCGCCTCGCAGCCAGACCGTGCTGAACAACAAGCGCCTCAAGCTGCCCTGCAAGGCGCAGGGCGGGGACCTCCCCATCCGCATCAAGTGGTTCAAGGACGGCGAGTTCATGTACAAGATCGGCGAGAACTACCGCATCTCCGACCGCTCGGGCACGCTCCGGTTCACGCGCGTCACCGTCATCGACCGCGGCGAGTACCAGTGCAGGGCCTCGAACGGCTTTGATCAGGTGGAGTCGGATCCTGCGCAGCTTTATGTGCATGGTTAGTTGTTTTCTTTTTTTTCTTTTCTTTTTTTTGGGGGGTGTGGGGTGGGGTTGGGGGTGTGGGGTGGGGGGGGGGGGGGTGGGGGGAGGTGGTGTGGGTGTGGTGGGGGGGCAGGGGAGGAGGAGTAGGTGGGTGGCTTGTTGTGGGCGAGGTGAGAGTAGGGAGGAAAGGAGGAAAGTAGAGGGTGGGTGGGGGGGGAGAGGGGGGGGGGGGGGGGAGGGAGGAGCGGGGACAAATGGGAGACAGTGTTGGAAAAACGTTACGATGTCTTGTTGATAAAATGTGTGTGTGTGTGTGTGTGTGTGTGTGTGTGTGTGTGTGTGTGTGTGTGAGAGAGAGAGAGAGAGAGAGAGAGAGAGAGAGAGATGAAAATTGTAATACAGTTTTTACTCTGTGTGTGTGTGTGTGTGTGTGTGTGTGTGTGTGTGTGTGTGTGTGTGTTGTGGGGTAGAGTGGGGAAAGGAGAGGGACGAGGAGGAAGGTAGAGTAGGTTAGGCTTAGAAATCGTGGAGATGAGGGTGGAGGTGCCTGGGCGGGGTGGGGGGAGGGGGGGGGGGGGTGGGGACGAATGAGAGGCAGTGTTTGAAAAACGTTACGTCGTCTTGTTGATAAAGTGTGTGTGTGTGTGTGTATGGTATATATATATATATATATATATATATATATATATATAGAGAGAGAGAGAGAGAGAGAGAGAGAGAGAGAGAGAATGAATTGACACAAATTTTATTGACAATGACAACAGTCTTAATGTCAAGGGGTGAATAGAACGGTGTCCTGCGGGTATGGATATGAAAACAGAAAAACAAGCCACAAAATTACTACAAAGATATGATTTTTCTCGTTTTTGCACATATCACACACAAACACACACACACACACGCGCATGCATGCACACACATACATACATACGCGTGCACCACACACCACACTCACACCACACACACACACACACACACACACACACACACACACACACACAGACGCTCACACACACCATGCACGCGCTCAAACAAACATACACAACAAAATTAATTGTCGACCTCTTTATTCAGCCATACTATACTAAACCCATTTTCTGTATGAACTTTTTTTCACATTACTTAACCAGTTCAGCTTTTCCGAATCTATCCGCTGTTTTAACATGATAAATACACGCTTGCTTACACAATCTAGATTCTGGCAGTTTAACTAGTTTTAAGCTATATTTTATGCATCTGCAAAAAGCATTAATGTGCAATGGGCATATGCCTCCATACATCATCTGGTTAGAAGCATGCAATGGGATGTTCAAAAAACGCTTGATGGCAAAAACATGTACTTTCTCAATGTGTTCATTTTGATGAAGTCCCCATATTTCAGATACATGTAACAACAATGACCAAACTTGAGCGTCCAAAAGTTTCCAAAATAGTGACAAATCAAAGCAATTAAAAAAATCGTTTTAAGGATTGCAATGACTCCACGTTTGGCTTTTTAACTTTTTTTTTCTGCTCACCCTCTATTTAAACCGAATTTGGTCGTAAAAACCATCCCTAGATATTTAAATGCATTTGTCACCCTTACTTCTGACTCTCCATACCACCATTTCTCTCTGGCTGATAAATGACTACCTTTCCTAGACACCATAGTATTAGTTTTATCCATATTCACAATCAAGTTAAGTCTGCCAGCCTCTTCTTTTAGTGCGTGTAACTGACTTTGCAGCCCAACAACTGCATCTGATAACAAAGGTACATCATCTACAAATAACAGAAGAACTATTTCAACAGCTCCTGGAATGATTTGCATGCCATGTCGTCCCTTTCTGAATAATTCTATAGCGAGTACATTTATGAAAAATGAAAACATGAGAGGGCTCAAAAGACAGCCTTGATTAACACCACGTGGACATTCGAAAAAATCCGAATATACTGATTTATCTCGTACACATGCCAAAACAGAATTATAAATGCCTCTACCTCTAAGTGCTCGGTAAAGTTTCCCGTTAATTCCATTTTCCCTCAAAACACCCCATAAAATATTTCTGTTCACTGAATCAAAGGCTTCGCGAAAATCTACAAATGCAGCATACATTTTGGCATTCCTTAAGAGATATTTTTCCACAAAAGCATAAAGTGTAAATATATGATCTTTTGTACTATATCCTGTCCTGAATCCGGCCTGTTCCTCAATTATTTTCCCTTCCCTACCTGCCCACTTTGACAGTCTTTTATTTAAGAAGTGTGCATATACCTTACTTATCACACTTGTTAAATCAACACCCATGTAATTATTGACCTTGATTATATCACCTTTCTTATAAATGGGAACAATAATTGATTTTGCCCAATCAGTGGGAAATGTACCACGTTCAAATAAAACGTTTCATAACTATACCAAAAAATCAGTTACTAACTGGTTACGATTTTCAGCATTTCATTTACAATCTCATCTAGACCAGCACTTTTTCCATTTTTAAATGCTTTACACCTTTAATAATTCCTGTACAGTTATGGCACCATTGAATAAAGGTTCAGAACTATCGTCCCTTGTTTCACAGTTTTCATCGTCTACTTCACTGTCATTTCGTAACAAATTGAAAACGGAAGGAAGTGCTCGTACCGCTCAGCCGTCGAAATTTCATTACTAACAATGTTTTTTTTGTTTACGGTTTTTATGGTTTTCCAGAACAACTTAGAATCCTTCATCGATTCTTTTAATTTTTGGATTTCTTTTTCATCATAATTATTGTTTCCTTTTCGCTCTTCTCATATCAATATATTATTTTCTTTCTTTCATATAAGTGTCCCCCATTTCTTTCTTGTATTCTTGGATTTTAGTTCTTCGAAAACATTAAATATATGTTTTCACTATTCTGTTCTTTGCATAACATTCGCCATCAAACCAGTCTTGAAATTCTCTCTTCTTGCCTTCCACTTTTCTGACCGTGCAAGCAGCCGCACTATACAAACTGTTCACAAGAAATTTAATTCTACCATTCACATCTGCACCAAGCAAATTAGTCGCTTTCCTTATAGACTGTTTAAACTCTTCTGATTCTAGCACTGTTTTATACCGTTGAGCACAATCCTCCGACCAGAACACCTTTTCTTCTTGCTGAATACGTGTGGGCTCCTCCTTCCCTCCCTGTCCACTCACCCACTTCATTTCAGCAGGTAAATGCCATGAAAACAGAAGGTCTCCAATTTCTACATTACTCTTACTATACAAGTCTTCTGATACCAGAAAATAATCTTTGATACTATTGCCTTGTGGAGATACAAAAGTAAAGCCACCCTCTCTGTCTCCATCACAAAAACCATTTAGGATGCAAAGATCAAACATAAAACATATCTAATAAAGATCTCCCCACATATTTGATAAAGGTCTCGCAAATTTGTTAATCACAGTGTCTCAAGAACAGCGTTCACGTTCTCCTTGATCATCTGATCAACCACATCAGTATCATTGTCCATACTCCACACATAGTTCGTCATATCTTCAGTTCGTGTCTGTTCTCTAGCTGTTCTTGCATTGAAATCTCCGCACATTATCATAATGACATCGTCTTCTTAAACACTTTGTAACAATGCCTCTTCTAATAACAAAATACCATCAGTAAGTTCTAGATTGTCATAAGCTGGCCCACCTTCAGGCACAATGTAGGACGCTACAAGTAAAACATCTTTGGTAGTCCCAAATAGACATTTATCTATTCTAATTGCAAGTGCGTTGCCACATTCTATACTTATCTCTTTAATAAACTTTTCAAATGTATTCATTATCATTACTAAGACTCCTCCCGAATTCCTACCGTGAGTACTTATTTTCTTTGCTGGTGCAACAAACTTGGTCTGATTTAAGAAAATACCACTTAAGTCAAAGTTCTTTCCAACAAATGTGTCCGTTAAGCAGATGAAATCAAAATTTTCCACATAATTAACAAAAGGAACGTCAGGTAATTTCTTTAACAGATTCTCCACATTGTAATAAAAATAAACACACAAAAAACGATATCTCCGATGCTAAGTGGTTCTGTGTTTCCTATTTGGCAGCCACACTGGACTGCAAAGTGCGGGAGTTTCTCCCTGACCCAGTTTGTGTCTGTCTCCTCAGGAATCCCCTCATGTTGGCCTGTCTTAGTGAAGCTGGCGTGATCTTGTTGCGTTTTGCACGTGGTTCACTGTCAGGAGCTCCGCCCCCTCCGTCACCCCGTGTCAAGGCAGGTGGTTCACTGTCAGGAGCTCCGCCCCCTCCGTCACCCCGTGTCAAGGCAGGTGGTTCACTGTCAGGAGCTCTGCCCCCTCCGACACCCCGTGTCAAGGCAGGTGGTTCACT
>CM065726.1:27310725-27323225 GCA_033310375.1 Conus canariensis | reverse complement strand
AAGCTGTCAAGAACTATGTATGGATTTCTGTATGAGTTACACACAAGATAAGTATCTTTCAACATTTCTCGCTTCAATAAATCCAACACCAAATGAACTAGACTTACTGACGTGTGGCTAGATCAGACTACTCGAAAAATATTTCAAGGCAAACAAACAAAATCAAAAACGAAAAATACAAACGAACCAAAAAAAAAAAAAAAAAAAAAGAAGAAGAAAACCAACTAAAGACTGTTCAGAAGTAAATTGCCATTATCTTAGACAATTGCCTGAAAATCTTGTTTACCCACTCAGCCGTTTTAGGTCTTTGAACCACAGATTGACCGTGCAGAGAGATAGGGTACAAGGTATACCACTGAAGGAAAGACTATGACCAAAGTACAATGCTGGAGAATTTGCCGACGAGTTTCATTATGTATCGAAGTGTCAGTTCTTTCATGAACACAGTATCAAACATCTATCAAAACGTTTTCACAAGCGTTAAAATATCTTAAAATTACGTTTATTGTTTACATTCAAAGGCATATCCAAGATAACAAAGCTTGTCAAATTCCTGAAAATAATTATGAATTCCTTTTAAACTGACTCTTTACATCAGTGTTACTGTATCTGTTGTCTTTCGTATGCACAATTTTCCCAGCAGTCTGTTTTGAAATCATGTTGATTGAATGTATTTGTTATGCTTTGATGAAATGATATTGAGTGTAAATCACGTCTATTAAATATATTTATCATGGTTTGATGAAATGGTGTTGAATGTAAATCACGTCGATTAAATATATTTATCATGGTTTGATGAAATGGTGTTGAATGTACTATTTCCATGTCCCCCTATGAGGTTCTCTTAAAATAAACTCTTGTCTTGTCTTGTCATAACATAACCTCTCCTGCCATCAACAAAAATATGCTCATTTTGTGCTTTCTGTCTTTCTGTCCGTCCGTCTGTCTGTCTGTCTCTGTCTGTCTGTCTTTCTGTCTGTCTCTGTCTGCCTGTCTGTCTGTCTGTCTCTGTCTGTCTGTCTGTCTGTCTGTCTGTCTCTGTCTGTCTGTCCTCTGTCTGTCTCTGTCTGTCTGTCTGTGTCTCTGTCTGTCTGTCTCTGTCTATCTGTCTGTCTTTCTGCCTGTCTCTCTCTCTCTCTCTGTACCCCCCCCCCCTCCTCCCGCCATACTCTTTAACCCCACCTTTGCCCTGCCTCTTTGCGTCAGTCAGGGATGACGTATGTTTATCATTCACACAAAAACATTAAGGACAGCCTTTATGTAACCCAGAACAATATGAACCGGTGTTACGATCCAAAATGCCCCCCTAGCCAAAATGTACCACCTGCAAGTGTTTAGCATTTTGTGGGTCCATCCTGCAGAGGCATAGTAGAAGACCTGTAGATGTATTCCCATATATCTTACACTGTACTGCGAAATGGATCTCTCTCTCTCTCTCTCTCTCTCTCTCTCTCCTCTCTCTCTCTCTCTCTCTCTCTCTCTCTCTCTCTCTGTGTGTTTCCTCTCCCCTCCGCTACCTCTTCCCTCTCTCTTTCTGTCATTCACTTCTGTCTTCATTCAGTTTGATGACTGAAGAACTTCTTGAAGTTGAACCGTTAAAGTGAGAGGAGTAGGTATTATAAACCAAGCATTGTCTCGGATTAAAACTGTGTGGATATTAAAGAAAGGCACGGTAGTGGGCTGTTGTGGATATGGGACGGGGGTGGGGGTGGGGTGGGGTGGTAGTCGGTTAAGGGTTGGTCAAGATTGATCAGTTACGACTTACGACGTTTTGGGCAGAGAAGGAACTTCTATCTCCTACAAAAGCGTCGGTTTTTTTCTCTTAAAAAAAAAAATGTTCTGGTGAAGTTATTTAACCGAAAGAGGATCTGCTAATTATGACTACAAATGGAGCTGTTTTCAGTTAAGTCGATTACGAGGGTCTGTCAGTCTATAGGGTTGAAGAGTATGAGAAAATGTGTGTTCCGTGGAGAGTAAGATGTCTTAAACAGACGTTGATTGGTAACGGTCCAAAGTGTGGGCACTCCCTTGCCTTGTGTTTCCTCCCCCCCCCCTCCTCCCCCTTCCGCTCTCCCTCTACTCTGTCTCTTTCTGTCTGTCTGTCTGTCTGTCTCTCCACTCTGTCTCTTTCTGTCTGTCTGTCTCTCTTTACTCTGTCTCCGTCTGTCTGTCTGTCTGTCTCTTCACTCTGTCTCTGTCTGTCTGTCTGTCTGTCTGTCTGTCTCCACTCTGTCTCTGTCTGCCTGTCTGTCTGTCTGTCTGTCTCTTCACTCTGTCTTTGTCTGTCTCTCTCCTTTATGTTCTTTCCTCCCCCCCCCCCCCCCCCCCGACTCTGTTCCTCCAACTTTCGTCTCCCCTGCTCCACCATCCTTATCTTTTCATTCCCATCTGCCCATAGAACGGAGAAATCTCCAGACCCATTCCTGAACCGAATGAGGACAGAGCCAGATGGTTGTCAGGAAACCATACTGTGAAGACATGTGACCCTATCACTTTGAACCGAAAACATGCCCCCCCCCCCCCTCCCACCCCCACCCCCCTCCCCCTCTTTCTGCCTGCCTGTCTGTCTGCCTGTCTGTTTCTGTCTGTCTGTCTGTCTGTCTGTCCGTCTGTCTTTCTCTCTTACACACACACACACACACACACACACCACACACACACACACACACACACACACACACATACACAGTCTCTCTCTGTCTCTGTCTGTCTGTCTCTCTGTCTGTCTGTCTGCGTCTTTCTCTCTCGTAGACGTTATAATGTTTATTGTTATAGTTCAGGAGACCTCGGTTTCTTGTGCGATCATCTTGATTGTAACAAAGACTTTACGGCCACATCTCTTTTCCTGCCCGTTGCTCCCCCCTCCCCCCCCCCCCCCCCCTCCCTTTTCTAACCTCTGCATAACCCTCCTCTTCTCCTAATCCACAATACTACTTCGTTAGCTCCGACGCTCCTAACCCCCCCCCCCCCCCCACCACCACCACCTTCACCACCCTGCTCCCACATAGATGTTTGTTCTTTCCAGAGTCTACGTGTGTACGTGTTCATGTGTCCGTTTAAAAAGAAGATTGTTTAATGATTATTTGAATTTCGTTTGTGTGCAGCCGAGGCGACGCTGATAAAGTTTCCACAGCAGGAAATAATCCGGCCTTTCAGCGTTTTGTCGTCGATGACGTGTGAGGCTGCCGGCATACCTCTACCTAACATACAGTGGAGAGTCGACGGCATGTCGGTACGTGCGTGCGTGCGTGTCTGTGTGTGCGTGCGTGTGTGTGTGTGTGTGTGTGTGTGTGTGGTGCGCGCGTGCGTGTGTGCGCGCGTGCGTGCGTGCGTGGCGCGTGCGTGCGCGTGCGTGCGTGCGTGTGTGTGTGTGTGCGCGCGCGCGCGCACGCACATTTTGAGAAAACAAAAATGAAATAAGATATAATTGTTATTGTAATTGCATGCGGACGCTCGAACTCACTTGCGTCATCTCCGAGTGGCGTCACTGTAACCAGTGTGGGTCGTCTCTTCTTGTTATCTATCATCCTGCGTTCGTTCATTTTGTCAGTGAAGCAAAATCACCAGAAAGTAGTTTTGTTGGAGCTGCATTTTTGGTCACGATGATCAGCGATTTGTGTTCGAAGGAAAAAAATGTTCAGGTTAAGATGACACCTGTCTTTTCCATTGCCAGTAGAATGACCTTTCCTTAGTTTATGGTTCAAACAAATATATATAGAAAGTCAAGTATTTCATATGAAGCGTACGCTAGGATTACGATCTGTATATTGACTGCCTGCATTGAAGGCACACCGTTCAACACCAGTGTTTTGGCATTAATTGTCTCTGACGGAAATGTGCTGCTGACATGTTGGACAAACTTGCTTTGGACGTGCCCGCCAACGGCATCTGTCTAGAGAAAACGACAAAATCACTCTCGCTGAATGCGAACTCTCAACACAGATTGCCTCCCTTGCAGATTTTTGAATATTTTTATCATCGTCATTATCACTAATTTTTCTGACGTGTTCTACGTTAAGCGTTTACCGAATAGAGATTTTTTCCTTATGTAAACTTGGCCAAGATGAATGCATGTGCGTTTCTCCCAGTCAGAGACAGAGGGCCAGTGAGCGTCTTTGGTCGAATGATTGTCATGCGAACGTTCATGATGAGAATACTAATCGCTCAGTGCACCAACCTTGGACGTGCAAGGAGAAAAAAATATTTACAGGCAGTACACATTCTTTTCTGATTTCTTCTCCTATAGTCAACCTTTATCTTGGTTGGTTCAAATATGATAATGATAATAATGATGATTATTTATGGCGCTTACTCTTACATCATAAGCCCTAAGCGCTTACCAATACAGAAAAGGTTAAAGAAAACATAAATGATACCAAGAGATGAAATTGCAATAAGTACCATACACCTACAAACAAGGGTGCATATTGACACACCCACCCACCCACACACACACACACACACACACACACACACACATACCCCCCTCCACCCCCCCCACCCCCCCACCACACACACACACTCAACACGCGATCCCCCCCACACGGTCTCACAACAACGGACACAACAGCACGCGTGCAACACACACACACACACACACACACACACACACACACACACACACACACACACACACACACACGCCAGTCGCAGAATCAATTTGATGGGCAAGGGAAAGGGAAGAAAGAACTGCTATTGATAGGTGAAGAGGGTTGTTTTAAGAGATGACTTGGCTTGAAGGAAGACAGAGAGTTTGAACTACGCAAAGATATTGGGAGTTTCTTCCAAGAAACGGGACCCTGAAAAGAAAAAGAACGATCGCCATAGGTTTTAGTTCGAAATCGAGGGATTTTGAGCAGTGTTGTCGGTAGAAGAACGCAACTGCCTAGAAGGAACATAGAGATGAGGGAGGTCAGAAAGGTAGGAAGGAGCTAAGCCATTCAAAGATTTAAAGCAGAATAAGGACAGTTTGTAGTCTATTCTAATGTAACGTGGATTTTAAACATATACAAGTTGAATCAAAGACCACGTAGATTGAAGTTTTGTTTTACTTCTCTCTCTTTCAGCTATACATCAGTAGCATGTCTTAGGGTAGACGATTTGGTGCATTTAGAAACATGTATAGCAAATGGTTTAAAAAAAACAAAAAACAAACAAACAAGCAAACAAACAAAACCCGACATATTCCATCTATATCGTTGGCGAACGCGTTTTTGTTTCTTTATTGGTTGATTCTTTTGTGTGTCTGCATGTGTTAGTTTGGGGGTACCTGTTCATTAAATCATTTATATGTTCAGTTTTGAATGGGTTCTGAATGCTCATGTCATGTTTAATATGCGTGCGCGCGCGTGTGTATGAGTGAGTGGAGTGTGTGTGTGTGTGTGTGTGTGTGTGTGTGTGTGTTGTTGGGGTGTTTGCGCGCGCGCGCATGCGCGCACACGTGTGTACGTGCGTGCATGCGTGTGTATGTTTGTGTGTGTTTGTGTATGAGTTATAGAGCTGTACTGCAGTTAATGATGATCCCCAGATCTGACCTTTCATGATCCTTATCGCCTAATATAGATTACTGAAGCTTTTTTAAACATGATTTTGAATTCTCTGAAGTTTTTGAAAACATTTTTTTTTTTATTTCTCTTTGATTATGCCGTACATTCTCCCTTCCTTCTGTCCTTCCTTTCTTATTTCCTTCTTTCCTTTCTTCCTCCTTTTCTTCGTTTCTTCCTTCTCCCTTTTCTTCCTTTTTTTTCCCCGTTCATTCCATCCTTCCCTTTATCTTCCTTTCTGTTTAACCTTCTTTGTTTCTTTTCTTTCTTTTTGTTTCGTTTTGTTTTGTTCGTTGTCAGCGCTGGTATGGTCGGCTGGGCTGTATACGCTATAATTAGTGTGTTCACTTGCTTGTTTTTGCTCGTTTTTCTTTCTTTCTTTTTTCTTTTTTCTTTTTTTTTTTTTTTGCTTCAGTTTGGTTGGAAGTCTGGTCTCTTACCTCGCGATCGTAATTTTTTAAAATGGGAAAATACTGGAAAAAAAAGAAAAGACCGATAAGTCAGGAAAGAGAATAGGGACAGAAGAGTTTGAGGTGAAGGTTTGGGAGTTGGGAAAGGGAGGGCTTGGGGGGGGGGGGGGGGGAGGGGGGGCTAATGAGCGGGAAAGAGGGCTGGAGCGGGAGCTGCTAGAGCAGAGGAAAAAGGAAACACTCCCAGGTCGAGAATTCTTGTCGGATTTTTTTAATACTTCTGTTTTAGACACGGACGTGCTTGCTAACAAACAAACGCCGAGTCAAGTTGGCACCAAAAGGGGCGTGGGGAATGGGCGTAAGGGGGGAGGGGGAGGACAGCCTTACTTGAGTCGCACAGCCCGACGCGTATGAATTGATAATTATAGACAAAATAAGATGGAGAAAGATGGGACAGAAGGAGGCAGCTTACAGCCACAGCAGGAGTATAATAATGAGAACAGCCCAGCTGCAATAGCACTTCTTTTTTAAAAAATATATATTACCTGACGGAACACGGAGTTTCACTTCTTCCTTTGTGGTCGGGACTACACATTCCGAGTTTTACTGTCGATCCACTGGATTTGGAGATATGGCTTTACCAAACCCAGTCTCTGGTTGTTATCGTTATCATCATCACCATCATCATCTGCAGCAGCATCACCACCACCACCACCACCACCACCATCATCATCATCATCATCATCATCAGTCGTAGCAGAGGCAGTAGCAGTAGTATCTATGTAGCATCTATCCACGGTTAGAAACGAAGCTTTAAGCGTTTTCAACCCACGGCCACGTAGAAACGTCTCTTTGGTACATTCTCAGCGGAGTTTTCACACAATACGTTCTGTCGAAGTCAAAGTTATGAGTTCTGTCGGTTTTTGTTAAATGCTTATTTTCTTTGTGAAACAAAAATGGATGTTTGAACAGTGAGCGTGGCAGCGTTTTATTGACCACATTTTGTTTTCAATACAAGTTTGCCATGGTTTATGGTTTAATCAGTTCTTGTTTGTTTGTGTGTGTGTTTTTACAGGAAGCAAACGTTCGCACACGGGTGTGCTTATGGACTGTTCTATATGCTGTTCTGTTCTTAGTCACTATTTTCACCTCTTTTGTTCTTTCTCCTTCTTTACATTTTCTTCCGTCCTTCTTTTGTTTCTTTTTTGTACTCCCAGTTCTTATAGAACAAGGAGTACTTTACAATGGCAACGAAGAAATGCTGTCTGTCAGTCAGTCTGTCTGTCCGTGGTCAAAATGTGTTCCACTCGCTCCAGACAAAACTTCTGGGCCGATCTTTCTGAAAATTTGTAGGTATGTTCATTGTAGGTCACGGATGATGCCCGATGTTTTATTTTGCCAGAATAGCCGTTATCAACGACTATAACGGCCCAAAACGGTTTTTCTTCTTTGTGGAATATCTCTGAAAGTACTTCGCCGATTTCTTATCTCAGTGACGAAATACATTATGACACATTTTTTATTGTGACGTTTTTTTTTTTTTTTTAAACACGCGTATTCAAGATAGATCTAAACTGGGAGTACGTTTATATGCTTTGCATCTTGCTCTTATTTGCTTCTGTCTGTCTTTCTTTCCTCATACGGTGGGGAATGTTGGAGAAGAGGTAAAGCGGGCTCAAAGTCCGCTCACTAACTGTGCGTGAACTAGCAATGCAATTTTGTGATGGAAGCTGAACGTGTACCTTTATCTTGTATCTTTTTCTTTCTTTCTTTTCTTACATTACCACAAGCAACCACTCATAAACAATGGGATTTTTTGGTGGTCTCTTACGTTGTTTGTCCATATTGCTATAAAGGCATAGATATCGTGTTCGCCATTTGCACACCATAAAATGTTAGGGGAGCTGAGTCACACCAGTCGACTCCCTTTCTTACTTCCATCTCTCTCTCTCTCTCTCTCTCTCTCTCTCTCTGTGTGTGTGTGTGTGTGTGTGTGTGTGCGCGCGCGCGCGCGCGCAACTTGTTTATGCAGTACACGAGACTTGCCCTTCGAAGAAACAATCGACTTGCAGTGAGTTCGCTGCATCCCCTCTCCCCCCACTCCTCATATCCCTTTCCCCTCCTAACCTTTCCCTGTCCTCCTCCTACGTCCCCCTTCTTCTCCTCCCCCTCCCCCCTCCCTGCTTTCACCAATCCCTTTAGCGCGGGCATGTCATTTAAATTTTCAATTTAGACCATTTGGCATTTGTTCCACAGTTTTTTGAAATGGAAAACACCAGAACCAGGTCCTTCATCCTTCTCTCTCTTTCGCGCCGCGCGCGCCGCGCGCACACACACACACACACACACACACGCACACGCACGCACGCACGCACGCACGCACGCACACACGCGCGTGGGCGCGCGCGCGCGCGCGCACACACACACACACACACACACACACACACACACACACACACACACACATTCTCTCTCTCTCTCTCTCTCTCTCTCTCACACACACACACACACACACACACACACACACACACACACTATATATATATATATATATATATATATATGTATACATGCATACACACATACATATTAGACATTTGGAGTATTTTGGGGAGGAAGAAAAATGAAGTTAGACAGATCCTGGATCAATAAGAATATCCCTTCGTCTCTGGAAAAGCCGTTTAGAATCTGAAAGTGTGGCAGAGAACGGTATCCCATCAACGCAACAGCTTTCTTCTCCCCACCCTCACCCCTGTCTCTCTATCTTTCTGCCTGTCTGTCTGTCTGTCTCTCCCTCCCTCCCTCCCTCCCTGCCTCTCTCTCTCTCTCTCTCTCTCTCTCTCTCTCTCTCTCTCTCTCTCAGGCAAGCAAGCTGATAGGCTGGCTGGGTGGCTGGCTTTTTATTATTTTTTTCTTTTATAATCCGTGGCCGAAAACATTTCACAAGTCTCAATGGTATATTGCAAGACATGGATTGTGGAATAGTGTTTTAAATTAGAGCCTTCTAAGATGTTCTTTAATTTTGTTAACCCATGTGCTTTTATCTTTGCTTTCTGGCCTCCCTAGGATGTATATTTTACATTTCCACCGGTTCACTTCTGAAGAATTTTAGGCTGTCATTTCAATAAGATTTTTCCTTTTCTTTTCTCTGAGCGTTCATATTTGCTTTTAAAAAATACAATTTCTCATAGACAAACCGTGAGGAACCACCCGATCCCAGGAAGTTTTTTGTTTATGTGGAAGAGATTCTTGTCAGCAAGCAACCGGCACCCAGCTAACCTGATGAACTCTTTATAGAGCGAAACGTCTGTCTCTTGCTTGTCCTGCTGACGTCCGCTTTGAGGGCACTCCCTTGAGGACGTTCCTTTTCAGGGGCCCCTATCCCTTTGATGCAGTTCTGTCTGTTAAAGGTGAATGACATAACTTGCATGTCCTCTGTTGTTTGCGTTTTCTTGCCTGTGAAGATGGAATATTACAACAGATCATACATCCTTTTTTAGCATGTCATCATCAGCTTTGAGCCTCAGCTCGTGAGCACAGTGTTTTAAACTCGGGGTTTCTTCAAAGCGTTTGTTTTTAGTTCTTGTGGATGTTTAATCCCTTGTTGCTGACTTCCACTGTCCAATAGTTTACCTTTCAACTTTCTGATTTCTGGACACATTCTAGTCTGTCGATTTTATCAACAACTTTTCTTTATCAACAACTTTTCTTTACTCTTTACCGAGAGCTTATAATTTGCTTTGGAGGGGGTGGAGGTAGAGGGGGTTATCTATCCAATTTGGGGAGTTTTCCTTCTGATGACGTGGAGGTGCTTCTCATCAGCAGCTAGCCAGGACTCAGTTGCAATGTTGATTAGCTGTTCACACAGCAAAATAGCTGTTGCTAGCTGGTCCGGGCCCGCTGACATCGTTCTTGGTGAAAATTTAAATCGTATAGACCACGCATTGGAGAAGGGGTCCCTTTCATGCCCCCCTTCACTTTTGAACTCAGGTCTGTCAGTTAAATTGGAACTTTACTACCGTGATGTCCATCGAAGTTTCGTTACCTTTTATTGGATTAGGGCTATGGTAAAGAGGAGAGAGAGAGAGAGAGAGGAGAGAGAGAGAGAGAGGAGAGGAGAGGAGAGGACTTCAGACTTCAGACTTCAGATGGTTTATTGTTCAGACGTTGTGTCCATACAATCGAGTGAGTTATTATGAATATCATTGTGGAGCTTTTCTGTGACGTCGTTACACACATAATACTTTAGAACTCTCTCTCTCTCTCTCTCTCTCTCTCTCTCTCTTTTTCTCTCTCTCTCTCTGAGAGAGAGGAGAGGAGAGGAGAGGATGCCATTAAACGAACTGCTCTCTAGCGTATGTGCGTAGTCTCCAAAACTTGAGTTGTGAGATTTAGCACGAATAATAACGGATAAATCGACGCGCAAAGTGTGCTCCAGTAGCAGGACAGTTTATAGTACTCGACGGGTCGCATTGACTAACAGATCTACAAATCCACGTTTTTGAAAGAGATTTCTTTCAATGTTATAGCGAAACAAAAATTTTTGTACAAAACTCTGTACTTGAGGAAAGCAACAGGTGGGAGCATCGGGTATCAGGAATATGTTTTGGACCAGAAACCAGTAAAGAATATCCGCATTCATTTTAATGAACATGAAATTAGAGGACGTGACCAAACCCTCGTGTTTGCTGCGTGAATTCTAGCAGGTATCGCTGTATATACCTGGGATGGCAACGACTTCTGCCGAGGTCGACCGGATCCCGGATCTGATTCGGATCCACACCACTATCCACATGAAATAGATGGTCCTTGGCCACATTCCACACAAGTTTTGTTAATATCGGTTCTAAAATTTGATGTAATCTTCTTTACAGACAGACAAGCAGACAACAAACGAACGCCGGTGAAAACATAACCTTCGCGGAGATGATTAATGAAATGAAAGAGGAGAGAGAGAGAGAGAGAGAGAGAGAGAGAGAGAGAGAGAGAGAGAGAGAGAGAGAGAGAGGCTTAAGAAACCCAGTGTCTGACTCTGTTTTTTCCGTTTATAATCCAGTTAATCTTTTTTAATGTTCTGCTCTCTCTTTTTTTTCCTCTCCACCACGTCATAGATAGAAGCGTTTTCTGATCGGCATGCATTCTTCGCGATACGACGAGATTCAGAATCCCTGCCAGTCGTAATGAGATCGTTCAGCCAGTTTCTAACAGAGTAAACAACACTGATCTCATGACAATGACAGTGGTGTTTTCATCGTCAGAAAATAATCGATATAAGCTTACTCTACTTATTCCCCAACAGTGCAAGTAAAGGATGGTATTGGATAGTTTCGTTTCAACGAGAGGGGAAAAAAAATCAAAACAAAGAAGTATGTTGCAACACAAAAAATGTGAAAACTATGCTGAAATATCCAAAGCCTCATAGTATTGTTTATAATTTGGATTCTCTTCTGCTGCTTGCCACTTCCTCTCCCGTGGATTCATATTAGCGCCGTGCACGCCATTACTATGATTTTGGCTGTTGAATAAAAAGTGAAAGAAATACCGGATACACGTGAGTGCTCAAAGGCATAAAAGAAGAAAATTGTTATCGCCTCTGTTTGTAAGGTACGAGTAGGCTAAATGTCGAGAAATGACATAAATGTCTTTTAAAAAAAAAAAGCAAACTATTTAGCCTTTTCATTTTTTTAAAAGTCGGATATGCTGTATCCTGTTAATAGAATTATGAATCCTTGTTCTTCCACTCGATCAGTTTTACAATGTGTGTGGTTTCGCATGTTTGCAGTAGATTTTTTTTTTTTTAATCAATTTACTTATTACTTTTAGTCTTTCTTTTTATTCATTTTTCAAAATCCATTTACTTATTACTTTTGGTCTTTCTTTATTTTTTATCTTCATTTTTATTCAATATTAACTTTTATTAATCGCGGCATCGGAGTTAACATGTCTGCCTTTGGTTGAGAAAGAAACACTAAGGGCGGAGGACCACACGCGCTTGCGCTACTGTCCAGATATCACCGTTTATCATTCTTCTAGTTACGTTTTCCTCCTCCATCACGCTAACGCCCACCCCCTAATCCCTCCCTTTATCCATATCTGTTGCAATACCTTTATAGCCGTCCCCTCCCCTCTTCTCTGTCTCTGTATCTGTCTGTTTTTTTGTTGTTTGTTCGTCCGTTTCTCTCTCTCTCTCTCTCTCTCTCTCTCTCTCTCTCTCTCTCTCTCTTACCTACCCTCTCTCTCTCTCTCTCTCTCTCTCTCTCTCTCTCTCCTACCCCTCCCCTCCTCCTCACTCTCCTCCGTACGTCCTGCTTGCCTTTTTTTCCTTTCCTTTTCTAATTCCTTGTGTTTGTGGGGTGTGTGTGTTGTGTGTGTGGGGTTGTGTGTGTGTGTGTGTGCGTGCGTGCGTGCGTGCGTGCGTGCTGCACAGACATACTTTTCCTGTTCCTCTTTTGCTGCGACACAGTGACCTCTTTTTTTTTTTTTTTGGTGGTCCGCACGCTGGTTTTCTTCCTCCCTCTCCGACTGTCCCCCTCCCCCATCAACGCTT
>CM065726.1:27278225-27288225 GCA_033310375.1 Conus canariensis | reverse complement strand
CTGTGATTTGTGCTGGAAATGATCGAGAGCATCGCCCACCTGTATTGTAACGTACAAAAGGCGTATTTGTGAAAACCGTCTCAAAACAGGCCCGGTGTCGCGTGAAATCTGGGAACGTGATATCTGGGAATTGAAGGCTTCCCAGATATCACAGATTGTGTTGGGAACGCGTTCCCAAAATGTACTGTTATATCTGGGAAGGCCCGTGATATCTGGGAACGTGGTCTTTCAGAGCTCAGAAGGGCAGAAAGAAGACGAAAAAAGAATGGATTTTCGAGATAAGGTAGGAAACAATTTATTTAGGTGCAATTGAGATCTTTGGCCTTCTTGTCACTTTTTTTTCCATTAATTTCTTGGCATGATTTTCACAAAGTTCCCAGATTTCACGATTGGAAGTTCACGAAATCTGGGAACGCGTTCCCAGATATCACGGTAAATCTGGGAACGCGTGCCCAGATATCACGGTTCTCAGATATTATACGACGCCGGGATCGTACTTTGGACATTGGTAGGTGTAAACAAGACGCTGGAACTGGTAAACTCGCTTTAAGCAGGTCATTAGGATACCACACTGATGTAGTTTGTTTCGCCATGTTTCGTTGCATTTTGTATACATGGCCGTTCTTTAGACAAGGACAGAATGAGAAGATCAGGAACCTGGGGAGGGGGTGGGGTGGGGGTGGGGGCAATCGCAGAGGCGGCGAGATGCGCAGAGAAGAGTAGAGTAGAATGAGCTGTTTGCACAGCCTGTGTTCCTCTTTCAAGATAACAGAATACGCAGCTGTCTGTCTGTCTGTCTCTCCGTCTCTGTCTCTCTCCCTCTCTATCTTGCTCTCTTTCTGGGGAAGGGGGGTCGGAGGAGGTGGGGTGTAGGAGTTCTCCACAGTCATTACACTTAGAGACTTGTTCGTCCTCGGGATGAAATAAATGGGGTGGCCCTCCTCAGACCAGTCCCGTACACCTTCTGTTTACCTGTAGAGTGATTGACATCGACGACGTCTTCGAAATGAAACGACTGACAATGTACCTCTCAACGTGTTCTGAACCTCAACGTTTAAGAGCTCATGTGTACGGCTGGGCGTGGGCTGGGTGTGGCGGTCACGGTGACTTGGCGAGGCAGGGACAGGAAGGTCACTGCACGCGTGACTATGAATGTTTCGTTGTGGAGAACCGGGATGCTGTGACATGTTTCCTTTTGCGACCCTTCCCGTGCAGATTGTGCGGTCACGTGTTGGAAATTGTGCGCGTGTAGTGCGTATGGGGCATGCGCGACAGCATAAGGCAGACAGTCCTGGCAGGAGGTTGCTATACCATATACCTTGACCGATACGAGTCTGGGTAGATGGAAAGGGGTGGGAGGGAAAAGCTGGGAAATATGGCTGCTCACCAAACTTTAATGCGTCAAATCCTTGCTTATGGAATCGAGTATTCATAGACAGGCACAATTAGATTGTTTTGATAATTTCAATTGTGACTGAAAGTTGATTCTTGAAAGGTGAGCGCGAAAGCCTGTAATATGACGTCAGGTAAGGGATAGGTCAAACGTTTCTAGATTTTGAATGATGTCATCAGAAGACATCCCTATAAATGATTTGGGGGGTGGGGGTGGAGGGTCATTTGATCTAGTATCAGTTTCATTGTCAGTCTATAGATCAAATTCATGTTAGGCTACGTCTTAAAACTCTTACATGGATTATGTGATGATCAGGTGGCCTGTGCAGGATATACCGATTCTGGAATCAGACAGGACTCTGAACCAAGCCCAGAGAGCCAGGCTGTGACTATGGTAGCTTAGCAACAATAAAACCACGAACAGAATCAGTTACAGTACGTCTGACTAATCGTGATAAGTGTCGTGGAACATTAAGAATTTCTCTGCCTGCAGGAATGGACAAGCATTGAGAAGAAGGAGGAAGACATTACCAGAGAGAGTATAACTGGAGATGGATGAAATTGTCTGTTTGGTTCCCATCAGAAAATGACACCTGGACACTTCTGTTTAATTCTGAAGTGGCGGGCATCGGCTAGGTCTCCGAAACAATCGCGGGGACTTGAACCCTGAGCGAATTAGCACAACTGAAATGCATAGCTAGGCGTGGCGGTCACGGCGATTGGGTAAGGA
The DNA here is from genome assembly GCA_033310375.1 of Conus canariensis. Classification (NCBI taxonomy): domain Eukaryota; kingdom Metazoa; phylum Mollusca; class Gastropoda; order Neogastropoda; family Conidae; genus Conus; species Conus canariensis. Next base: position 27,286,103 of record CM065726.1, on the reverse strand, counting down.
AGGAAGGGACAGGAAGGACAGCACGCGTGGCTATCGAATGTTCTGCCGTGAAGATACAGGAAACTGTGACGTGTGCTTGTCTTTGCCCTTTAAGGGAAGTGGGGTGGAGGGGGGGGGGGGGGGGGGGGGGGGGGGGCGGGTGAAGGTGTGTGGGTTTGGGGGATGGAAGGCTGCGCGTGCATGTGTCGCATGTGCGTTGGAATAGCGCTAAAAGCACATGCAGCCAACACTGGCGGTAATGTGTAAAAAATGAGACCGTAGATAGCGGGCCTACTGGGTTGAATAAAGAATGGGTGAGGATATCCAACTGGTTGGTAAGTATGTGTAGATACACATTTAAGCATATACTCGGAACATGGTAGAATTCATGGTGCTGAGACGATGGTTAAAAACAGTCAAACCGTCACCAATCCACAATTCCCCCCCCCCCCCCCCCCCCCCCCAGTCGTAAGTGTATTCGACCATTATTTTATTGTCTGCCTGCAGAAGTGGCGAATCACCGAGACGCGGAGGGAAGACGTTATCAGAGAAAATAGAGAAAAAGAGGAACGTTCTCTTCGGTGGCCACTGCTTTTGACTTTATTAACCAATGAACTCAATTTACCATAGGCTGGGTAAATGAGAGGGAAGGTTGGGGGTAAGGAAGTGGGTGGTGGACGTGGGGGCGGGAGGATGTGGGGGGGGGGTGAGAAGGGAGAATAAAATACGCTCACTATCTTCCAGGCATTCTCTCTCTCTCTCTCTCTCTCTCTCTCTAAACACACACACACACACACACACACACACACACACACGGGCAGGCACACACACATACACACCCACCCACACACACACACACACACACACAATCACACACACACACACACACACACACACACAACACACACTTTTTAATGTGCAGTGTGCTGTTTGCAGTGTATCCTAGCAACTGCCTCTAATGTAGTCAATAAAAATTTCGTTTACCGTGCTGCGTTACAGGGGAGATGGAACATTGTCCGTCCTGAATTAGGAAAATGGTCGCAATTTGAATCAGCACACCAAGAACTGTGACTTCCTTTCTCACATGTTGTTCACCAGGAAACACGATAATCGCTTGATGATGCCAACCACCGTGGCACCACATGCTGCGCTGGTTGAAAAGGGAACGTTGCCTCTGTCCACTTTCTCTAGCGTTGCTACTCGCTCTTTGCCGTCGTCATCGTCTTTCTTTTATTTATGTAGCTGATGTTCGCCGTTCCTTTCGAATTCCCTGTTACTGTTTCTTCAGCCTCCTCAGTGACTTATCTTAATCAATATCATAGTCATCACTATCAGTATTGTCTTGATTTTCTTCTTCTTCTTCTTCTTCTTCTTCTTCTTCTCTTCTTCTTCTTCTTCTCTTCTTTCCTTCATTTCTGCCTCATCCTTCTCTTCCACAGTCTTTCTCTTCTCTTCCTCATTATCATGCTCTTTCTTTTAGCTCATATTCTTTCTTTTCCCTTGTTCTTGTTCTTGTTCTTCTTCTTCTTCGTCGTCGTCGTCGTCGTCATCGTTGTCGTCGTCGTCGTCGTCCTGCTACTGTTCCTCCTCACCCAACTCTTATTCCTTTTCTTCGTCTTCTTCTTCGGTGAAGGCGATGGCTTCAGAGTGTGGACTGCACGATAAGCCTGCGCTAGTGCACCTGTCGTTTTCAAACACAAAACCATCTGTCTCGTTCGCTCCCTTCCCCAAATCTTTCCTCCACCCAACCGCTGTCCTTTTCTTTATTTCTCCGTTTCATTCCCTCCCTTCAACCCCCCTCCCCCCTCTCTCTCTCTCTCGCTCGCTCTCTCAAACACACACACAACACACACACACACACACACACACACACACACACCACAAGCGCGCGCACGCATGAACACCCCCACCCCCACACACAAACAGTGCGCGCACGCGCGCATGAACACCCCCACACCTCCCCGCCCCACACATGTGTGTGTATACACACACACACACACACACACACACACACACACACACACACACACACACACACACACACTCAACAGCGTTCCGTCCTCCTGGAAAGCAAGGCACCGATTTTCATTAGATACACCACATCTCCGTGATTAAGCCATTCGGTGAAAGCTCGGTAAGAATTGTCATGGTGACAGCAAGTACCTATGAATTTTCTGCAGACAGACAGACAAACAGACAGACAGACATAACGCCCCTTTCATTCCATGTTTTTCCTCTGTGATGCAATCCCAACCGGCGGTTTTTACCCCAGTATTGCCACGCACCTTCCTGTCTTTTTTTTTTTTTAAATCAAGAGTAAAATACACACCTCTTCCGATGTTTTTGTTGTTGTTAGGGAGGTTTTTTTCTTCCCCATATAATTTGCACCTTTTCCCGTTGATTTTTTTTTTCTGTTCCCACTAACGTTATTTCTCCAGTGTTGCCAACGTTCTTCCCACCCAGTTTTGTTTGCCCCCTGAACACAGTCCATACCTCTTTACACCATGCTTCTGTTTGCTTCGATATGATCATACCACTTCCCACACTACCCCCCCCCCCCCTCACACACACACACACACACACACACACACACATCACACACACACACACACACACACACACATACACACACACACACACATACACACACACATACACACACACACACACACACACACACATACACACACACATACACACACACACACACACACACATACACAACACACACACACACACACACACACACACACACACACACACACACACACACACACACACTTCCTCCGCCTTCTTTCGTTTCTTCCCCACCCACCCCCTCATTCCCCCGACATAACTGACACTCGTCCACATTGCTTTTGTTTCCGACCGTTATAACTCACCCGTCTTCACAAACCGGATATTTTTTTTCCTCTGGCATAACTCAAGCCCCATCTCACACGTTTATCATTTTCCCATATAACATACCCGTTTCATGTGTATTTCCCCAAAACACAACCCATGTCCCTTCCAACCATTTTGTTTTCTTCAGATATAACCTCCACCCATTGCATGTTTTGCTCTGCTTTAAATCCCCCCACACCCGTTACTACTAAGCCCCCCCCCCCCTCCGCCCCCGCTAATTTGACACATGCCCATTTCCACTCAGTTTTTTTTTTCCTCTACGATAACGCCCCTTCCCCACACGGTTTTCCTGTAACATGACCCTCGCCGCTACTGTATGTCGGTCTGTCTGTCTCCCCCCTCTCTCCCCTCTGTCTGTCTGTCTGTCTGTCTGTCTCTGTGCCTTCCTCCACCCCCACCACCCACCCCGCCCCATCCCATCCAGTTTTCCTGCGATACGACCCATGGCCCTTTCCACCCAAGTTTTTTTTTTTTTCTTCAGTATCAAGCAACGCACGCCCTTGCCATCCAGCTTTATTATTCTTCCAGTATAACCCTCCCTCTTTCTTACCCAGGTTTTATTCTTTCAGTATAACCCTCCCTCTTTCTTACCCAGGTTTTATTCTTTCAGTATAACCCTCCCTCTTTCTTACCCAGTTTGTTTTCCTCCATTATAATCCACTCCTCTTCCCATCCAGAACTTTTTGTTTGGTCTGATTACACTGATACAGTCCATGTCTCTTCTCACAGATGTATTTTATCACCGATGTAACAAACCCGCTTCCCACCAAATTTTGTTCTCCAAAATAATCCTTTTTTCAACTCTCCGATATAATCAATGCCCTTTCATGTGTGTGTGTGTGTGTGTGTGTGTGTGTGTGTGTGTGTGTGTGTGTGTGTGTGTGTGTGTGTGTGCCTCCACCATATAACCCACGCCTTCCTTGACTTATTCCTCTCGTCCCCTCGCCTCCTCTCTCTCCCGCTCCCCCTTCACTCCTTTCCCTATCCATCAGCAGATATAATCCACGTCCGACAGTCGCGGCATACGATCCTTCTCCGAAAATAAACCACGCCTAGGTTTATTTATCGATCCGAACATCAACTTCGCAAGCTGAATCCCAAAGTGAACACGAGGAGTCGAAGTTTTGTCTGGAAGCGAGCCCAGGACCGTAATATTTAGGGAAATATGAGCTCCGACTGACACTTCACGGGGACTGTGTAACATTATCAGCTTTTTTTTTTTTTAAAGAGTCTTTATCGATCAGGTCTCATGAAAAATCAAAATAACTAAATAACTAAACGACAACAATACAATAAAATGATTCATATGATGATGATGATATCATTCTAAGTAAACACGTCACCGTGTACTAGTGGCAAAAATCATCTTTAAGATCTGTGCGTTCGGTCATGATTGACCTTCAGTTGCTATGCGGTTTCTGTGGTCACCTGGGCATTTGCCCGATAATATTCGTGTCTTCTCTCATCCCCACCCTACGCTCTCCTTGCAATATGTTATGCTTCCGTTCACACGCGGAACCTCGGTTTATGGTCTCATTCGAAGGACTTTTCAGGAAACGGAGTCGGAGCCAAAGGTAACTCTGAGAGAAAAATCCTTCTGTACCAAAACGGCCCGCGGAGACTCGAACAGGCAACCCTAGGATCACTTGAACACGATCCGGGCACTCCCCCAAATGAACTATACGACATTTGCCATGAACAGCGTGTTCCGTTGAACAAGACAAAGTTATATCACCAAGTTATCGTAGAAGACATGAGGAATGACATGATGCTTCAATCTCCTTTGCCTTCGTTCTTTTTGTTATATGAAAGTAAATTAATGAATACTAGTGAAAAGAAAATTCAGCGCCACACATACGCTGTTTCTAAATGACATGCTTGTTAGCCAGGCTGCAGTGACCATGTCAAGTAAACGTGTCTATGCTTGAGGAAATCATGATGGAATTGCTGTGGTCAATTTGTTGATGTTTAAGTGAGGTTTAACACACAAAAGGTGTCTTTACAGTCATACATGCATATACGCAGTCACGCACCTCCAAACATTCCACTATCTATGGGAATGGGATGCCATGCATTCACGTCCCTTCTGACAACTCTGAGAACAAGAAACATAGTTTTTACCTGCACGTATGAAAAATTCAAATCAGAAAAATTAATAAGAACACAAAAGTTCAAAACTGCCTTACCCGGGGTCAGGTGCTATTAATTTGCGTCACTACAGTATGTCTCGTTGTCTGTGGCGGCAGGCGGCAGGTGATGGGGATTCCTTGGGTCTTCTGGCGCCATGATCAGGACTGGGTGGCAGAAGTCGTCTTCTGAGGACTCTTCTCGAAGTAGTCCTCGTCTGTCTTCTCTCCTCTCCCTCCTTACCCCCCTCCCCCAGCCCTTTTCCCACTAACCCCTCCCCTCCCCCCTGCCCCAAAGAAATTGAACTTTGTCATTTTCTGTCTCCTCAACGCCGCCTTCGTCTGCATTAGAGACCCTCTTCCACTTTAGTCATCTAAGGCGAAGTTATGTCCCTCCTTCCCCATCCTGCTTCTCTCTCTCACTTTGTGTGTGTGTGTGTGTGTGTGTGTGTGTGTGTGTGTGTGTGTGTGTGTGTGTGTGTGTGTCCCTAGTCATGTGTGTTCTGTTCTACACTGTTCAAGTTTACATATGCATCTCCACAACGGATCTCACTAAAGCTCTAACTGTCCACACAATGGATGTTTCTAGCAGTACGTTCTTTCACACACCCAACATTCACGCATATGTTCGAAACAGCCTTTCACGCAGCAAGTTTGATTCTCTCTTTCACCAGTGGACATCGAAATTCACAGAACCATTAAAGCATTTCCACACAGTAATCATCCCTAACAGCTACGTGACCTTCGTCAGCTTTACGAAACAAACTAGCCTTTGCTCATCACTTCATAACAATACAAACGAGGAAGGAAGGGTAACTCCTATCGTTCAAATGCGAGGTCCTCCGGTCCTATTCTGTCCTTGCTTTGTTCAACGATCTCCTGGTTGACTTCGCCACATCACACGTGATACGTCCCGGTCCGAGGGATGAATTTACCTCCCTTGCCGATTAAAAGTTTGAAACGCAGGAATTTTACATGTCCAGCTGATTTTTGTCACCCGTCAGTAAGCATCCGATAGATTCGATCTCCTTAACACAGTCTGAGTGGCCGCATGAGTAGAGGCCGTGATACCGTATGCCAGTTTGTCAAGTATCCTATTATCCTCTCACAGTCTGTCCTGTTGTTGTTCAGAGTCCTTGAAGTGTGTGGGAGAGTTGCGGCTTCCCTGGCAGAATGCAAGACATGAACCAGTCACTGTATGGCAAGGGAAGGACGGTGCCTGATGCATTGTGATTTCAGCGAAAAGATTAGTCTGTTGACGAAAGCACTCACGAGAACTTTTGTTCATTTCTCTCTTTCTTTCTTTCATTCTTCCTTCCTTCCTTTATTTCTTCCTTTCTTTTTCTTTTTTTTCTTTCTTCTTTCCTTTTCTTTCTTTCTTTCTTTTCTTTTCTTGTTCTTTTTCTTTTCTAATCGTCACTCAATGGATGAGGTTTGATTTGGGTGGCGAATAGCCGTGTTCGTACAAGGAGTTTCTTGTTAGTGTAGTTTTCAAGTTTTACACTTCCCGCGACTAAGGTAATCAGCGGTCATTGCATTCTTGACAGGTGCATAGATGAATGGTTCAGTACGTAGATACTGGCAAGCCAATTCCAAAGCCTGCGAAATTCGCGCACACGTGCTTACGCTAATTGCACGCAAGAACGCATACTTTGTTTACATGAATCAGTATTGTCTTTCGGAGACGTCAACATTAATTATGGAAAAGAGCGCCGTCTTCCCGATTCTGTAATTGCTCGTAAAAAGCCATCAAACAGAATTATAAACAATAACAAAAGAGGGAATATGATAAGGGCCTACCGTAAAAGACGTATATAGAAAACTCTCTCTCTCTCTCTCTCTCTCTCTCTCTCTCTCTGTCTCTCTCTGTTATCATGTTCATCGTTATCATCTTGATTATCATCACCCTCACCATCTGAGTTTTGTTCTTCTGGTCTATCTCTCCGGTTGTTTGTCTGTCTGTCTGTCTGTCTGTCTGTCGTCTGTCTTGTCTCTGTCTTCTCTGTCTCTCTCTTCTCTCTCTCTCTCTCTCTCTCTCTCTCTCTCTCTCTCTCTCTCAGCTCACTCGGTGTTTTTTTTGTCTCTGTCTGCCTGCCTGCCTGCCTGCCTGCCTGTCTGTGTGTCTCTGTCTGTCTGTCTGTCTGTGTCTCTGTCTCTGTCTCTCTCTCTCTCTGTTTGTCCCACCCCTACTCTCTCTCTCACTCTCAATGCGTGCGCGCGTGCTTGCCTGCGTATTCCTGCGTGCATGCAAATGTGCAAGGCCCGAAACTGAAGACAAATCTGCAATCGAGCCGTTTGACACGTTGTCCTGTTGCGGCATCTCCTCACTCACCAGACCCAAACAACATCTGCGCTGGAATCCTTGGGTGTTTTTTTTTTCTTCTTTTTTTTTTTTTTTTTTTTAGGCGGGAGTGGGAGGGGAGGAAGAGGGTGGGAAGTGCGGATGCGGAAGCGGGGTTGGAGGGGAGAGGAGGAGGAAGACAAAGGGAGGGGGGTGGGGGGGGGGGGGGGGGGCGAACGGACTCGCTATGCTTGACTTACTCCCCCGATGCCGTCTCCTTTCTTCTTGCCATACCTGGCGTCTTTCTGTCGGTTGTTGTTCAAACAGGACCCGTTTTCTTCAGTCTGTTGTCTGTTGTGTGTTACCTATCGTCCCGACAGTCGTTCGGGTCAGTCAACACATCACAGATAGTCTGTGATGCGTCACTGCGTTTACCTTTGTCTCGCCACAGTCCTAGCTCCTTAGCCGTGGAAGTGAGCATTCCTAGGAGGAAAGGGGGAGGGTGGGAGGGGGGGAGGGAGGAGGTAGGGATTGGGGAGGGGGTGATGCACGGAGGTAGAAAGAGTGAGATAATGCGGTTCTGAAAAG
>CM065726.1:27268225-27270725 GCA_033310375.1 Conus canariensis | reverse complement strand
CAGACGCCTCCGGTGCGTTGCCTCTTGATGACGTGATATTGACTGCTCCCTATGGATTGTTATTGCCGGGGCTGTAGCAGGACAAACTAGAATGTGGTTCTGCCCGGGAAGCCGGATAGAGCGACCACTGGATTGGCACGGAAAATGAGATAGCAGCAGGAAAAAAAAAATTATAAATGAATTAAATAATGAAAATATGGAGACACCTGCAGTGTCGTTTAGAAAATGTGAGCAACTTTCTCAGAGGATTCATCCGTTGAGTGGATGAAACCCGACCGTGTGGTTCCAGTCTACACATTTGAGTCCACAGCAAACTGGGCACGAACCAGCGATGCCAAAACATCTCACAAAATAGATGGATCCGATGGGAATCGAACCCGTGGTATCTCGGCCCGGGATGCGAACCATTGCGCTATCGTGTGAAGTTCGTATATAGAGATTGCTTCCATTTCTGACTAAAACATTCGACTATAGCATGGCATACATAGCGTTTCGTGTTTACTGGCAAATAATCACCGTAATAAACTACTGAGATTTTACCTTAGCTGAATGCTGTTAGGGCTTGTGGCCATCTGCATCTGTTGAATGGTATCAACTACAGAGCTATTGACGTATCTGCATTTTGTAGCATTGTGTCCAGTCTGCGTCTGTGGACTGGTATGGAGGGTATGATGTACCTGCAGTTTCTAGCGTTTTCAGCTTATAGAGTGTTGTCTTATGGTCAAGGACCAACTTTTTTTTTTCGCGATCTTACTCTGTTATGCTAGTCAACAGGTTGTTTTGAAATCTCTGTCTGTCTGTCTGTCTATCTGTCTGTCTGTCTGTCTCTCTTCTCTCTCTCTCTCTCTCTCTCTCTCTCTCTCTCTCTGTCCGTCCGTCCGTCCGTTTGTTTGTCTCTGTTTCTGTCTGTCTCTGTTTGTCTGTCTGTGTGTCTGTCTGCTTGTCTGTCTGTGTGTCTGTCTGTCTCTTCCCTGTCTCTGTCTGTCTGTCTCTCGTCTCCCCCCCCTCCCTCTCTCTCTCTCTCTCTCTCTTTCTCTCTTTCTCTCGCTCTCGTGGGATACATTGAGGAGATTATTCTGACGGTAGATACTTCAGACAATGAGAAAAACAGAGGGGCCTAGCTCTTACAGTCATTCTACCTCTGATGCGGTTACCAGTAAGTGCATCCCAGTGTTTTCCCTCTTTCTCCACGGAGAACGCCACACAAATTACAGGCATGGGTGGCATATGAGAGGGCGGAATTGGGCCGAGTGGGGGTGGTTTAGCGAATGAGAAAAGAATGAATGAGGTCGACTGGCGTGCCAACGAAGATGTGCATGTGTAACAAATCATTTATCTATCACTTTTTAAATCTGTGTTATTACTAAATGATTATTAATTCATTGATTAATTACTTAATCGGTTTATTTATTCTACCTTCATGAATGATTTTTTTCGTTTGATCAAATATCTCAAGACAATTTTGATAACAATACATCAACCGCACGTCTGTTTCTTGATCTCTTCGTTTCTCCGTCTCTATCTGCCTGTCCTGTGGAGTGCATGTAATGTTTTATACATTCTGTGGCTTGTCTGCATTTAGCCCCTCCTCCTTAGAGATATCCTGCGCGTCCCTCTAACACCCCCCTCTTTTCCCGCCCATCCCTCCTCCCCCCCTCTCTCTCTCTCTTTGTCTCTCTCTGTCTGCCTCTGTCTCTTACCACACACACACACACACACACACACACACACACACACACACACACACACACACACACACGCAGTAGCACGATCTCCCTCTCTCTCTCTCTCTCACCCAGACTCTTCTCACCCACATCAACCACCCCATCTCTCTCCTCCATTTCCCTTTCTCCACGGCCTTGGGAAGTGACGAGTTTGTTAGTGTTGTATAATAGTCCCTGCCACAAACATGTGTGATGTTTCTCTGATGTCTGCCGTTTCTACCATACCCCTGGAATTTACAGCAGTCTAGGTTACCACATTGAGTCCGTCACGGAAAACCGCTTGTATGGCTTTCCCCGAAGACTGTAAATAGTTTGAAGCTGGTGTCTTTCGTCTCAGACGGTCGTAAAGGTTTGTTTAGGTACTATGTTGCGAACTGTGTGCGCACGTTGGTCCTGTCTTTGACAGTTATGTTACACTGTGCGCAGTCAAACGTGACAGAGCAGGGTGGTTTTACAAGCCATTTATATATTTTCTTAATCAATACGATAATGAATGAATGTACGATGATGAAGATGATAGCATGGACTTTCATTCTGGTCACGACAACGTTGCATTCTACGATTCTCTTTTTCGTATATCCTGGCGTCGGCCAAGCCCGCAGAATTCAAACATCTTTCGTGAAGATCAGAATTATGAACACTCTCAGAGAAGCGTCCATTAAGTGGATGAAACTCGATCATGATGATTCCAGTGTTTTCCATTTGAGACCACAGCGCACTCATCTCTGGGTGAGGGACGACCATGCACATGTTTGTGGGTGTATGTGTGCGTCTAA
>CM065726.1:27258225-27263225 GCA_033310375.1 Conus canariensis | reverse complement strand
CCGAGAGGGCAATTTTTCAGCCCAACCCCATAAGGAGTGCCCCCATGTCTGTCACCCCACGAAACAGCACGATATTCCAGGCCACGGTAGCACAGTCAGGCAGCGCTCCTTCGCCGATCGCCCCACATCTCCAGGAGCCGTCCCCTGGCGACACAGGCTAGACCCGCCGTCACCCACATGGCTGGAAGGTTGTCTGCGCCGCCCGACACTGATCTCTCACATCAGTGTCTCTCAAAGGAGAGCTGCCACCTCTCCCCTGGCGTCCACTGCTATGCCACACTCGCAGCGGCGACGGAAGTGCGGTTGTAGCCGGGCCTTTATATCTCTCACTCGACCCCGGGTCGTCAGGACAGCTCTGCCCACCTAACTCGCTTCCTGCCACAGACATACTCTCTAAAGTCGATGCTTCCTGCCTCCGTCTTTGTCGTTCCTGAGCTAATCAAAACCGTGCCAGCCCCTTCAGTCGGGCGATAGTTTAGCCTCACGTTGTGTACCGCCGGCCTTTCAGAATCAAGACGTGGCTAATTACGGTGCATCATGCGGAGCCACCGTCTTCTGTTCAACGCTACACTTCCGACTTTGACCTGTGTCCAAGCTGGGCCGATGGACAAAATCTTGAGAGCAGGCTAATCACCCTGTGTGCCGATTTTGTTAATGAACTGAGTGGGGGTAACCTTGTCGGGTCACGCTACGCCTTAATCTAATAAGGGCGTTGCTGGGAGTAGGGTCTAGGGGTGAAGAGAGGTTGGGAGCAGGGATGGGGTGGGGGGGGGAAGGGGTGAGGAAGGGGATTGAGGGAGGGGAGGGGAGGAGGAGTCTTTGCAGATGATTCGAGGAGTGTGGATAAATGTTTGTGTGCTGTCGTAATAGTGAAACTTGGTGGAGAGAGAGAGAGAGAGAGTGGGATGGGAAGTTGTGGTAGGGATGGGGTAAGGGTCGGAGGGTATGGGGGGGGGGGGAGTCTCCGAGGATGGGTCGGGGGGATGTATGTCGGTGAGTGAGTGTTTGTGTGATGTTGCGGAGTTAATTAAGCAGTGGCAGTTCATCTGGTGATTAGGGTCGGAGGGGTTGTTGGATAGTTTGGGGTGTTCTTCAAAAGGCAGGCGATACAGGAGGAGGTTAGAGGCCTGTGTATTGCCGTCGTCAGGTGAACGAATAGGAATGTGCAGGGTAAGCATTTCTTCACCGGTTTCTTTCTGTCTTGTGTCTGTCTGTCTGTCTGTCTGTCTGTGTCTGTCTGTCTGTCTCAGTGTCTGTCCGATTCTCGCCCACTGCCTCCACCTCACCCCGATGTCTCTCTTGTCTCTCTTTGTCTATCTGTCGCCCCTCTCTCCCTCTCTCCCCTCTCTCTCGTCTCGTCCTCCTCCCCAAAACGAACACACACACAACACACCACACAACCCCAAAAACACACACACACACACACACACACACAAAACACACACCTCTCTCTCTCTCTCTCTCTCTCTCTCTCTCTCTCGCTCTTGCTCTCGCTGTCGCTCTCTTTCTTTCTCTCTCTCTCCGTCTTTCACACACACACACACCACACACACACACACACACACCCACACACACACACACACCCTCTTCTCTCTCTCTCTCTCTCTCTCTCTCTCTTGCTCTCGCTCTCTTTCTTTCTTTCTCTCTCTCTGTCTTTCACACACACACACACACACACACACACACACACACACACACACATGCGCGCACGCATGCATGCATGCACGCACGCACGCACGCACGCACGCACGCACGCACGCACACACACACACCACTGAGAGAGAGAGAAGAGAGGAGAGAGAGAGAGAGAGAGAGAGAGAGCAGACATTGTGATTGATGAAGTGGTAATTGCACACATACAGTAGAATGCGCCAGGATGGAAGTTTATGGCCAGTGCCTATCGCTTTCTTTGTTGTTTAGGTCTGTCTGTCTGTCTGTCTGGTCTGTCTCTCTTCTCTGTCACTGTGTCTGCCTATCTGTCAGTCTGTCTGTCTTCTGTCTGTTTCTCTCTGGATGTCTGTCCGTCTATCTGTCTGTCTCTCTCTCTCTCTGTCTCTCTCTCCCTCTCCCCCCTCCCTCTCTCTCTCTCTTTGTCTCTATTGCTGTCTCTCTGTCACTGTCTCTGTCTGTCTGTCTGTCTGTCTGTCTGTCTGTTCCCCTCTTTCTCTATCTGTCAGTCTGTCTGTCTTTCTGTCTCTGTTTCTCTCTGTCTTTCTGTCTGTCTGCCAGTCTGTCTGTCTGTCTGTCCCTGTCTGTCTGTCTGTCGGTCTCTCTCTTTGACTTGAGTCTCTCTGTCTCTGTCTCTCTGGATGTCTGTCTGTTTATCTGTCTGTCTGTCTCTCTCTCTTTCTGTCTGTATCTTCCTGTCTTTGTCTGTCTTTCTGTCTATTTCTGGTTCTGTGTCATCCTGTTTCTGTCTGTCTGTCTGTCTGTCTCTCTGTCTGTCTTGTCTCTCTCTCTCTCTCTCTCTCTCTCTCTCTCTCTCTCTCTCTCCCTCCCTCCCTCTCTCTCACTGTCGCTTGCTCGCTCGCCCCTCTCCTCCCCCGTCTGTGTGTCTGGCGTGCGTGCCTTGAACTTGTTTGGAGAATACTTCATAAAGCAAGGCTACATTGAAGGTAAAAAAATAACAATGAAAATAAACAAATCAGGAATGAGAAAATGAGACTTGGGGGGGGGGGGGCGGTAGATGGGGTGTTGATGGTGGTGGTAATAAGTTAGAGGGTAGGAGGTTGTCGTGGTGGTCGAGGGGGTGGGGGTGGGAGTAATTATAGAATTGTTACAGTTGGTTGTTCCAAACGTACTTCAGTATGCAAGTTATCGGGGTGTTTCACGGGTAATTTGTTATCGTTCTGCGTTATCACTGGCTGCCATTGGTGGGGCATCGTATCTTCTGAAGTATGGGCTTAATTGATGACAGGTATGCAGCAGTAATCACCCTTGTTCAACCAAGACAAAAAGCTAGGGTAGAAAGAGAGAAACCAGGAAGAAAACACAACCACATTGATACCTCCCCCCCACTACACCCGTCCACCGATAAATCACCCTTGGTTATCTCATTGCGAAAGGCCGCAGGCTGCATCTGCAGTATGTCTTTCCTATGGGCCAGCTTATCTAACATCTTCACAATGATCTCTTTCCCCTCGTTTCTTTCTCGTGTCAGTATCAGACAAAAAAACGAGAAAGTTAACCCTTTCTTTCCCCGCTGCCGCACAAGGACTGTCTAAACGGGTTCGTTAACCCTTTCCATGCACACTTTAGCAAGGAATTGTCAGATAGGGAAGTCAACCTTTTCCATCCACGGTTAGACAATGACTAGTCAGATAGGGGAGTTAACCGTTTTCATCCACACATAGGCAAGACAAAGTCAGAGAGGGAAGTTAACACTTAGTGACATTTTGGCAGGAACAAGTCAGACATGGAGGTTTGGCGGCCTTTTTCCATCCATATTTAGACAAGAAAGAATCACTTTGAGAAGTTAGCCTAATACATCCACACCTCAGCAAGAAAAAGTCGGGCAGGGAAGATAAATCTTTTGATCTATGTTTAGTCAAGAACTGGCCAGACAAGAAGTTAATCCTGTATATCAACACTTAGACAAGATAAAGTGAAATTTGGAAACTACCTGGACCCTTTCAATTCTTAGCAGACAAGCCCTAACCTTATAAGGAAATTAAGTCGTTGTAGCTATACTTAGACAAAAACTAGCCAGTCGAGGAAGTTATTCACCATTTTTTTCCCTTTTTTCTTCTTCTTTAAAAGAAGAGATTGATAATTGGCATAAAAGGATCATTTACAGCCAGTGTTTTACCACATTCTTTGCATGGCTGTGCTTGTTTTGGCACATGCTTAGAAATGGCTGTTGCTTAAGTCAGGGAAGTTCAGCTCACTTGAAAATTGCCGGTACATATCTGATAGAGGGAAGACGTTGTGGTGAGTCGGTTACAGAAAACTCAAAAACTTCTTGTAAGTAAAAGGGTCTAGGGAGAAGACCCCCCCCCCCCTCCCCTTCCCTCCTCGAACAGACTGCACAGTGCAGAGCCAAGCAACTTTTGAGGGAGTCGGAACATCTCGCACGATGAGGTCACAGGTCAGATACCGCGTGCTTTATGAGCAACAGCAGGTGACGCGTGACCTTTGGCGCCGAACATGCCGCCTCGCGTTATCAAGAACAAGATGGCGGTAAATCACGACAATTAGTCTGCGCGTTTAGAGAATTGTCCTGGATGCTGTAAGCTGCTTGAAAGACTTTCATATTTAGCGTCTGCAGCTTGCTGTCTGATGGGGTTGGGGTTGGGGAGGGAGAGTGGTAAGAAGCGGAAGAGGGGGGTGATAGGGAGTGGGGGTAAGTGGCAGGGGAAAGCAAAGATCAGGATTTGCTTGCAGAACACGTTTCTTTCTTTTTTCCTTGTCTGCCTCGAACCTCTGTGACTGAAAACTTTTCATCTGTTACACGCACACACACACACACACACACGCACACACACGCACACACACACACACGCACACACAGCACACACACGCACACACACCACACGCACACGCACGCACACACACACACACACACACGCACACACACACATCACACACACACACACACACACACACACACACACACACATTCACACGCACGCATGCACGCATATAAACACACCACACACACACACACACACACACACACACACACACCCCCACACACAAGCCCACGCATGCCACAGCAAACACATACATACGAAGAGAGAGAGAGAGAGAGAGAGAAAACAGACAGACAGACAGACAGACAGACAGAGCAGAGCAAAAGAGAGAGACACACACACACACACACACACACACACACACACACACACACACACACAACAGAGAGAGAGAGAGAGAGAGAGAGACTGTGAGCTATTTTTTCTATGCATTGTGTAAAATAATATTTGCGATTTCGTGCAAGATTTTGTGAGAGAAACACAACAACAACAATAACGACAACAACAACAACCACACCTAGAACTGAA
>CM065726.1:27243225-27253225 GCA_033310375.1 Conus canariensis | reverse complement strand
TCCACACACATCACACACACACAACACACACACACATACACACACACACACACACACACACTCGCACACACAACACACACACACCACACACATACACACACACACACACACACACACACACATACACACACACACACACACACACACACACACACACACACACACACACACACACACACACACACACACACACACACACACACACACACACACACACACACACACACACACACAGAGGACGAGGGAAAAGAAGAAACCGGCAAAGCGGACTGTAGAGTCAGACTTCCATGTAACCCCCTTTGACTTATGATTAACCCGTTCTGTCCTGAAACACGTAGGTGATGGAACACTAAGAGATGCCCAGCATGCGCATCTGGCACCGTGACACGGTAGGAAGAACCATCGAAACTACATTCCACCCAGTTTGTGCGAACATTCCACCCAGTTTCTCTGGAAATAACAGAGTGTTTGAGGAGTCAAGCCTGGGCAGAGAACAAGCGTCTGTGAGGGTCGCCTCGCCGAATGTTGGCATTTCGGGCACGCCCTGTTCAGAAATCATGAATCAGCTTCAGGATAGGAGTATTCGGGACCAGTGAAATGGATAAGAGAAACCTCCCTCCCTTCTCTGTGTGAGCACGTGTGACTTGCCTACGTAGTTGTTCTCCTGTTTGATCGTCACGGGTTGTCTGTTTTTGGCCCGTGGGTCAGCCACGCAAATAGTAATATCCAATTTGAGATGAGACAGATCTTTTGCAAGAGGAGAAAAGATAAGGTTTTTGCCTGAAACATTTGTTGATAAAGAACCTTACCTCGCTCGACTCGCCTCCCCCTCCCCCTCTCCCTTCCTCCCCCCCCCCCCTCTCTCTCTCTCTCTCTCCTCCAAAATATCAAGTTTTTCAGAGTGCTTCACTGGAAGAATGACTGTTCGGCAGGTTCCGCACATGTTGAACCGTTTGTACCCAAGGAAGACGTGGTCAACTGAAGATATAGACAAAGCATACTCCGTCTGGACCCCCAAAAGGACATCTACACTCCAGACCCATCGTTACTATGGTGCATGTGTGGACAGGCAAGCTGCATGGGTTGTGGAGGACCAGCACAGCAGAGAAAAGATAGCTGACATCTATGTGCCGCAGTTCCGATGGACAGGCAAATGGCTGCAAGAAGAAAATTTGGCCGGAAAACGAGTTTTCTTTTACAATGAGCGCTCACATAACACACTCGAGAAAGTTTCAAACACCACGTCAGCAGACTGGACCAAGACGAACGACAGAGCCATCGAAACGTTCAAGATGGACGTTGAGTTCAGCAGTTGGACAGAAAAGTGGAAGTTGCAGAAATCAGAACAGAAGCAAACGGCACAGAAGACAGTAAGACAGATGTCACTGCTCGGATGGACGGAAGAAAGCGATCAGCTCAAACACAGGAAGCAGAACACATATGAGAATGATGATAAGACGCGACAATCATTATCATAAAGACATACAAGTCAGACATTATCCCGTAAAGGCAGCCAACACAGCAAACTTCTTCGCAAAGACAGACAACTTGGTCACTCAGAGGAACAGAGGAAAGAGTACCTCGATCAGAAACACTGATTTGACGAGAGCTCCGACATCAGAGAACATTGACGAATGAATATGAATGACTACAACTGATAATGCAGAGGAAGAACGGAATAATGCGGCGCGTTCCAAGAACCACACTGTGGGCAGCGCACTCGGGACATAACGATGTTTAAAAGAATGGGAATCGTAACTATCGACAAGAGCATAACAGCAAAGACTGTTCCTGATTTCTACAATGTCGATATGTTCCCCTAAGTCAGGAGTGAATTACAGGTATTTAAATCATATCACACACACACACACACACACACACACACACACACACACACACACACACACACACACACACACAAGATGTGAGCTACTCCTTGGAGGTGATCAGTTTATTTTGTTACACACTTTTCAGAGGTAACTGTACGTGTAACACTTCTTGGAGGTCAGAGGTAAACTCTGGATGATAACTCCACAGCGGGAGATGTATCAGCAATAAATGCGGTGTTTTCCGCCAGACTTGGCCACGACCTGGGGTTGACATCTTTTCCGTCAGTATGGACCGTCTCAGTGCTGCGGAGACTGCTCAGGCTGACTCAGGCTATTGACAGAACGACGTGCTTGCAACACCCTGCTGAAGAGGAATCATCCAAGACATATCCAGGTCACACCACGACCTCTGTCAGACCGTGATCGAACAAGTCGTTTGAACCACTGAGGTTGGTCAGAGTAAGATGCCCCTGTCACCTCGTGGTCAGACACAAACATCACGCCCGCCACCACCTCTCTCTCTCTCTCTCTCTCTCTCTCTCTCTCTCTCTCTCTCTCTCCTCTCCCATGTCTGTCTATGCTCTGTCTCTGTCTGTCTGTCTGTGGCTCTCCCTCTCTCTCTCTCTCTCCCTCTTTCTTGTGTGTGTGTGTGTGTGTGTGTGTGTGTGTGTGTGTGTGTGTGTGTGTGTGTGTGTGTGTGTGTCCTTGTCTTTGCTTCTGTCTTTGTCTCTGTCTGTCTGTCTGTCTCTCTCTGTCCTCGCTCTCTCTCTCACTCTCTCTCTCCATGTCTGTCTATGCTCTGTCTCTGTCTGTCTGTCTGTCTGTCTGTCTCTCTCTCTCTCTTCTCTCTCTCACTCAGTTATATGTGCACATAGCCGTAAGACTCGCGATTCATAGCAAGGAACTGTGTAGGCCTTATCAGGCCTGAAACAACAAGAGGATAATAGAATTTTATGATAATAACGTTTCAGCATATGTTTTTACTCAACACTGAAGGCTGTACATGAGAAACATATGGGTTTTTTTGTTTCATTCAACGTGTTTGCTTTTCGTCCTTATCTTTCACTTCTTGATACAGAAAAATGTGCAAGTAGCAAAACATGTAGCACTCACTGAAACTGCCATTGTTTACTTGCTTATTGATTCTCTAATTCTGAAGGAACTTAATGGGAATGCAGACGGAACTAATCGTACCTTCCCTGAATTCCCCATACACTTACACGGACCACTTTGGAAGAGTCATCACAGATCCCCTGATCAAAGACTGAGATAGCGAGTTCACCAGCTGACCTCCAGTCCCTGTAAGATCTTGGAATGTTGAGGGAATCGTGCAGCCCAAGTCCGGTAACTCCGAGACCCCCGTTCCTAACATTATGACTGATGGCTTCGCCTCCCTGAGTCCACTTAGCGTTCACCACAGGCATCTGGAGCCAGATTCTGTCCGACATCCTTGTCGGAATGGGTCGGTCCATTGCTCAATTAATGGCCATATGGCAGCTGAAGGGGGGGGGGGGGGGGGGGTCTGCTACGTTACGCACGTGCGGTCTGCAACGCCTGAGTGACCGTGGAGACTGGAGCTGGGTGTGTGGCTAAGTGGATGTGACTTCGTTTGTGTGTCTGGTCTGAAAGCGGCACTACGAATACCGGCTTCTGCAGTTGTTTTCTTTAAGGATGTATGGTACTGCACTTGCTTCAGAAGATCGTAATGGCTGTTCTCACATTGAAAGTAATTTTCCTTCACAGAAACAGTAATAATTGGAGGTGTTTCCCATGAAAGCAGAAATCATTCGCGTGAAAAAAAGATGTGTGACGTGACGACACTTTACACGTAAAAACAGTACATTTCACTAGAAATTGCGAATTGATTATTGTCACTGTTATTCACGCTGTTGAGACACAGGACGGTTTGTAAACTAAAAACAGTTATATATCACGCTTCTCATTCCGTGTAAGTCGTGAACAATGTAAACGAATAGTCGTCCGTTGTTTCCGTTGCTTCCGTTTTTGTTTTTTTTTGTTTTTTTTGGTCGAATGCTAGACATGGGTACATAAGTCATAGAGATCCTTTTCTGTCATTAGTTGTCATTATAAGTCACAGAGATCCCTGTCTGTCATCAGTTGTCATTATAAGTCATACAGATCCCTGTCTGTCATCAGTTGTCATTATAAGTCACAGAGATCCTTGTCTGTCATCAGTTGTCATTATAAGTCACAGAGATCCCTGTCTGTCATCAGTTGTCATTTTATAAGTCACAGAGATCCCTGTCTGTCATCAGTTGTCATTATAAGTCATAGAGATCCCTGTCTGTCATCAGTTGTCATTATAAGTCACAGAGATCCCTGTCTGTCATCAGTTGTCATGATAAGTCATAAAGATCCCTGTCTGTCATCAGTTGTCATCATTATAAGTCATAGAGATCCCTGTCTGTCATCAGCCGTCATTAACTCCTTCATGAGTCAAAGTTTCCATCTTAAACGATGGTCACATTAGACCGAAATATCTTGCCGAAAAGCAAATAAGAAGCAAGTATGAAGCGCTGTTAGTGATAATTACTGTTGTACTGTGGAAACAGTAGGTATCACTGCTTTAGAAGAAAATCGCGCCCTTTCACCGAGGAATTGGTAATTGTGTGTTTTTGAAGACAATGAGTTTCCGTATAATATGCCCATTCAGTATCATGGTAACATTGTTACAGCTGTGACGCTGCTCGGTCACATTGCACTGTAGTAAGAAAGGTACTATGGAGCAGCAACAACCACGCCTTCTTTACCGCGCCACAATACTCTGTGCCAGAATGTTCTGCCGCACCTGACGTCTTGGCACGAGTTTTACAGATGTTCTTTGTCGGACAAGGTATTGTTATGGAAGGAATCTTGGAGGCAGGGAACGGGATACGGAGCGGGGAGGACAGCTAAGTGAAACCTCGTTGTGTTTTCATTGATTTCTGCCCCGTTTAAACTAACAGCGATGCTCGTCACGATCACGTGAACACGATTCCCATACTATTCTTTAGGAACAAACATCGGGTCCTGTTTGTGTTGCCAACTGAATTTCATGCTTCCTGCGCTGTCACATGCATTCAGTGAATGCAGCAAGAAACGCCACTGATTACCAAAATAACTTACGGTCACGTGCCGGTTAATAAATGTACCCCTCCTCCTCCACAATGTATACACCCGCACGTCCTCTTCTGTTTGTCAGTCTGTCTGTCTGTCTGCCTGCCTGTCTGTCTGCCTCTGTCTTTCTTTCTCTCACTCTTTCTCTCTCTTACAGAATGAGAGAGAGAGAGACAGAGAGGGAGAGAGAGAGAGAGATAGCAAGCTGGTTAGAGTGCAGCGGTTCTTTTCAGTGTTGTATCGACGAAAACAAACAAACAAAACAAAACTAATATTCCGTCATCAGTTAAGCCTGTTAATTTTACAAGTCGTGTGTGGATTTACAAGCAAAGATCATAATCTTGATCAGTACACTGTGATATATCGGATTCAGGTCAGTATCATTAACGAAATAAAAACTTGTTAATCATTATTGTAATGATATCCGTCAATATTGCTGTTGTTTCGTCATTGTTATTGTTGAAACCGTCGTCTTTCGCTACGGGCAGAAAAGTTAAGAAATTGTGTCGTACAAACAGAACCATATTTCGCCAACAAAGAGAGTAAATAATTTTGCTGGTCTGGGCCGTCTTCTTTTGTGGTTTTCCTTTTCTTTTCAGTTGTATTCGTCTTGATTTCGACAGTTCTCTTTTGTATGTGTGTGTGGCTTTCATTCTTCCTTCCTTCTTTGACTCTTCCTCTCCCTTCTTTCTCATTATCCATCTTCAATGTTAAGACACATTAACGATCCTGTCAGCTGTCCCCCATTTCCTGCTAACCCACTCCCACCCCCTCGATCCTTGTTGGGACTTTGTTCGAAACCTCTTCACGAGCAGTAGAACAGATCCTGCAACCTGAGGGGACAGAAAACTAAAGAAACACTTCTGCTCTTGCCCACCTGCAGCAGCCCAGTGAGGCTTTGGGGGTTCAGGGAAGACACGAGCCTCGCGCGTCAGAACTTCGTTACCTGTCTGGGGATTACGGGGTGGTCCTGGTAGACGATACACCTGAGGCACGACGTTTAGTGCTCCCTTTCCGCGTGTGTATCCATTTTTCCCGACTTCCCGTTCCGGTTTCCATGATTAGCCGTGATCCGGCGCCTTTTGAATTGGCGTGGCTCGGTGGCAGAAATGGCGACCGGAAGAGGCTGTTTGTAGAAGGGGCTGAACTGCAGGTGTCTTTTGTCACTTTGGTAGATTCATGCTCTATGTCGAATTATGCACTGTGGAGGTGGGCAAAGTGTAGGTCAACGAAGTGTCACTACATGCGATAGAAGCTGTTGTATCCCATGGCGTGTACGGTAAAACACGGGGAGGGGGTAGGTGGTGGGCGGGGAGTGGGCCAGCGGGGACTGGGTGGGTCTAGTCTATGCCTGAAACATTAAGTATCTGACTTTCAAAAAATCTTAATCATTCCCGTAATCAGTAGGTGTCAAGGTGCCACGAGGACGAGGATGTTGCTGTTTCACAACGACATATCGGTACATGCTGGATGGATCGGGAAAATCTGTCGCCTTTCCAAGTCTCCTGGAGCATCTTGTGCGTGTGTGCGTGTGTGTGCGTGCGTGCGTGTGTGTGTGTGTGTGTGTGTGTGTGTGTGTGTGTGTGTGTGTGTGTGTGTGTGTGTGTGCGGCGTGCGTGCTTACGTGCGTGCGTGCATACGTACGAGCGAGCATGCTTTTATGTGTGTGTGTGTGTGTGTGTGTGTGTGTGTGTGTGTGTGTGTGTGTGTGTGTCTATCTGTCTGTCTGTCTCTCCGTCTGTCTGTTTGTCCATAACCCACCGAAAGTTGACATAGATTACAGGACCTGTCAGATGCTTGCGCGTGCGTATGTACACACGAGGGGAGTTTGCGAACTTACGAGTTAAAAGAAAAGGACAAATTTTCACAACCAATCAGTGAACGTTGTATGAAATTCTACTTTCTGCACATCCTGACCTTTAGCTTAACCCTAACCCTAACCCTGACAGACCAAACCGTAAGCATAACCAAAACTAACCCTGACCAGAACACTGACCCTAACTTTAACCCGAAACTAACTTTATAATACCTTCTAAAAGCTTTCGCAACACGTTATCCATCTGTTCCTCCTGACGAGCAGGTCTTCTCATTATTTTAATTCAGGAGACCGCAAAACCCTTGTTCCACATTTTATCCACTAGAGCACGAGCGCGGGTCCCTCTGAACGAGACACAAATGGTCTGAGCACTCGACTGTCGTACCCGTGAATTGTCTCATATATATATCAGTGACCGAAGTATTTCGTCAAAGAACAAAATATCAGACATTGAGGTCTCCGTTTTTGTTGGGCAGAAAAGAAGCTTAAAGCTTAATTAACCAGCGTTATGGCTCACGCATAGATCCAGCTCTGTAGCCAGTCGTTTTTAACAGAGTTTCAGTTGTTTCGGTGTCAGCTGAACAATAGTTTCAAACAAAGTGAGGCTGAGCGCCATGGTCACTTGTCAGCAGGAAACTACAGGACGTTACTCTAGAACTGATATCCTTGTCGTGAGAAGAACAGAAAACATGTTACAGATTTCAAAACGACAAACCTGCCCTCATCTGTCTCTGTCTGTCTCTGTCTGTCTCTGTCCTGTCTGTCTGTCTGTCTGTCTCTCTCTCTCTTTCAAAAGAATGTCCCCTCCCTGTCCCCGTATATCTCTATCTCTGTCTTGCGCGCTCTCTCTCTCTCTCTCTGCCTGTCTTTCTCTCTGTCTCTGTCTCTCTCTCTGTTCTCACTTTCTCTCTTATATATGTCTCTCTCTGTAATTCTCTCTCTCTCTCTCTCTCTCTCTCTCTCTCTCTCTCTCTCTCTCTCTCTCCTCTCTCTCTCTCTCTGTGCATTTGTTTCCCTATTCCCCCCTGCTCTCATTCTCCAACTGATCTTTGACTGTGCGCGTTCAGTCAGCACTTCCATTTTTCCCTACCCTTTGCCTCTTTTCACCACACGTGTTATTCTGTCAGCATTCAGTTCTTGTGCCAATCTCCTTCCGTGTGCTACATTTTGCTCCGCCGTTTCGCGGTGCAGTGTTGTAACAGTGGACCAACACAACGTGACTTATTGAGTGTCGCGTGCGACGATTGGTTCTCGCTTTCTGGTCTGTGTCCGCATACACAGCGCAAGGCGTGAAAACCTTCTTTCTTTCTTTCTACTTAACGAACAAAACTGACAAGGACATGTTAGGAAAGAGGCGTCAGAGAGTAAAAGCATCAGAGAAATTCTGCGCATCTGATACCAGGGAGCAGAAGCGAAATGAAGACATGATGACCGTGTAAGTTAGCATGGTAGCACGTAAAGCAGGTAGTTACTAAAGCGCCGTAAGTTCGCTTGGTACGAGCGTGCATCAGGCCGTGACTCCGGGCCCAAGACAAACCTGCAGGATACAGTGGAGGTGGCTGACCCTGAGGCAGTGCGGAGATCTCCTGGATGGACAACAACGTAAAGGACAGGTCACAGATACTTCTGCACTTTTTAGCGTGCACTTTTAAACCGATTGGCCGTCGAGTCGAGGTGCATACAGCGCACTCTCACACAAGCATACAGGTTACGTATATTGTGCCCATACTATCAAGGTACTAGACGTCCCCCTCCCTACTCGTCACCCTACCACCCTCTTCGTCACCCTCCACCCCACCCTATTGTCCTCTGCTTCTTTTCCCTCCCTCCTCCCCTTCACGCGTCTTTCCTTCCCCTACCCGCCCCCCTCCCCTCCTCCCTTGCTCCCTTTCTGCACTCCCCTTTTTTCCTATCTCCTACCACAGCCCCCACCCCCGTCCATCTCCGTCCACCCGCCTTTGCCCGTCCTCCCCTCCCCTCGTCCGCCATGCCCACCACTGCACCCCCCCCCCCCCCAACCAGTCCACGACCTGTCCTCTCTTCCCACCCATGTTCCCCTACCCACTCTCTCTACATCCCTGTTCCCCTTTTTTTTTTACCGTCGCGCCTCTCCCTCCTTAAGTTCCCCCCCCTCCCCCATCAGTCTCCCTGTTCTCACCCTCCCACCCCCACCCGTTAGTCCTCCGCTCTCCCCGCATATCCCCATCCCTTTCCCTTAGACCCTCTTCGAATCCCAACGTTGCTTCATTTCGCTGGAAAGTCGCACTTTTGCCACATTTAAAAAATGCAATTTCTTCGACTGTCTAGCACAAAAGTGGTTCACTGTTTATGTCCCCTGCTTGCTAATGAGTCGACATGCCATATGTTTAGATTAGACGAAAACTGTAGATTTGTATGTGACCCAAACACGCACAGGCAGATAGACTACCTTACCGAATGCGCTTTATAATTATATTAAATAATGTTTGACTGATAAAAGAGAGCCGTAGAGTTCCCTGACTACCCAAGCATCCGGCACGTCTCCCCTATGAGATCTACTTTCGTGGGACTGGAAAGAAAACTAATGCTGTAGGAAAGCGTATGGAAACGCCGAGCCAACTGAACGCATTCCGGGTATCAACCCCGCTGCCCCTATTTCCACACAGAGGCTAAGGATGTCGATAGATGGGGGCCGATATGGGGGACGTGTACGCTCTCTGGTTGTCAACAGCGGGAAGTTATGAAGCGTCAATCTGTGTGCGATAACAGGCAAGTTAGTTAGTGCAGACTGGGGATTCAAAGCTCAGGTTATCTGAAGAGCTGATCATGGGAGGGAAGAAGAACTGCATCCACTGCCGTGGAACTATGCTGGGGGTGAGATACGTGCTGCTGCTGCTGTGTGTATAATCATCACAATAATCATCTTCGCAGCAGGCATGTGAGGGTTTGAAGTGGTGTTAATGCGGTGCTTAAGACCTGTGTTTCTCTCTTGTCAAAACACTTCAGTAAACAAGGGGTGAGCTTGGAGAGAGAGAGAGAGAGAGAGAGAGAGAGAGAGAGGAGAGAGAGAACAGAGACAGAGACAGAGAGAGTGACAGAGAGAGACAGAGACAGAAAAAAGGACAGAGAGAGAGAGAGAGAGAGACAGACAGACAGACAGACAGACAGACAGAGACAGACAGACAGAGAGAGAGAGAGTTAACCATGGGGAAAAAGTGCATTTGTGGGAGGTAATATTTCCTTGGTAAATCAGACTGGG
>CM065726.1:27228225-27233225 GCA_033310375.1 Conus canariensis | reverse complement strand
AGCAACTAGCATTAACATGAAGGAGAGGAGATCGAAGGAGAGTGAAAGGGACAGACACAGAGACAGAGTTTTTCACCTTCACCCGTTACAAGGGCACTCGGGAGCGCAGACTCCGCCACGGTCAGTCAGACCCCGGGTCCTCTCTTTGATCCGCACTTTGATTCTCACCAGCACCGTGCATCCGCTGCAGACTTTAACGTGTTCGTGCCTGGGCCGTCCCCATCTTCTCATCAGGTGTCGTTAACATCGGGTCATATTTCTCTATTATTGTGTGTGTGTGTGTGTGTGTGTGTGTGTGTGTGTGTGTGTGTGTGTGTGTGTGTGTGTGTGTGATCTTGCAGAATTGATCAACGATCCAGCCTTTGATCCTGGCGTTCCAGGGAGAACTCGGAAGAGAGAGAGAGAGAGAGAGAGAGAGAGAGAGAGAGAGAGAGAGAGAGAGAGAAGAGAGACAGACAGACAGACAGACAGACAGACAGAGACAGAGAGAAAGAAAGAAAGAAAGAGAGAGAGATTCGCTGGAAAACGGATTCATGTTCTTGCAGAGACTTCCGTTTCGTGTGCGTATCTGAGAGGGAGGAAACCTGTCGCGACCTTTGATGTGTGTTTATTTAGGAAGTCGTCCTTAGGCTCCGCGCACAACCACTGCCTTGCCAGACTCAGCAGGTGTCAGGTGTGGTTCCTTTGCTTGATGTCGCCAGTTATCTTCTTAAGGGAAAAGAATGCGGGCGCGCGCTTGTGTGTGTGTGTGTGTGTGTGTGTTGTTGTGTGTGTGGTCGCCAATTACTTTTCTGAGGGAAAGAGAGAGAGCGAGTGTTCACGTGCGCTGAAAATAACGACCATATGAATATCAGCTGGACACGTGTTGGTATTTCTGGAGACGTAGTATTTAGAATAATTGCACGGTGAATGCTTTAGCGTCTGCTTTTCAAAATTGCCAGTGCGATACAGTCAGCGAACGGTCTGAAAATATGTTGTTATTTAACCTGTACAATGAAACTGCCATCTAAACCTTCCCTTTTAAAAGACCTATTTTCAAACAGTTTTCCATCTATGCCAATAGAGACTGTCTCCTATAAGAACCGTATTATGGAAAAAAAAGTCTTTGTCATTATTGAGACGTTCTACTACTGTATTGCTTTGACTTCTGAAGAATTTCATTGTTAACATTACATTTTCTTCGCGCAGAATCTGGAATCAGGTCCCAAATTCAGTGGGGTTTTTTTTTATCATCCTGGTCATGGAAACGTATGAGGATTCGGATGTTGACTCATCAAGTCTTTTTCATGAAGGGAGGAGGAGAGAGAGGGGAGAGAGGCAGAAAGAGAGGGGAAGAGAAAGAGAGAAAGGTGGGTGGGAGAGGAGGGGTAAATAACGTTATTGTCAAATCGCTGAATTTTCATGGGGCGAAAAATAGAAAAATAGTTCAATGGCTGTGACCAACATGTCATGGGGACAGTTCATGCGTATACACCAAGCTGCAAGGAAGGAGGGGAAAGATGGGGAGCGGGGGAGATGGCAGGGCGTGTGTGGAGGGGTGTGGGGGGGGGGGGGTAGGGGTGTTTAAAGACACTTTTTTTTTACCAGAGGGAGGAGGAACCAAGAGGAAACTAACCGCCTTACCATGGATGTTGCAACAGCTGCTGAAGCAGCCCGCCGTGTTTCCCCACAACTCCTCAGATCAAGATCTGTTCAACATGGTTCCCCGCGCTTCAGTTCCTGCTCTTCCTTCTACTTTTCTGCACCAACTGACTAGTGGGGGAGGAGACAGGATGGCGGCTGGCGGAGACAGCTTAATTGAACAGAGCTTTTAATGGTCTGCTTGCTGTGTGAGTGCTATGAGAGGGTTTCAGACTGGAGAGGTGTGGTGGGCGTTTCTGACTTCTGACGTGGCATCAATTGCTACGGTTGCAGCGCTCGTTTCACGAAGTGTTCAGATGAAGTCGAGGGTTGACTGCCAGAACCCAGTATCTCATATACATATATGTAAGAGAGATACTGGGTTCTGGCAGTCAACCCTCGAAGTGATACGCGTGTAATACCGAGGGCACTGAACCTTCTCCATCTGTTGAAAATCACTCGAAAGGCGGTAAACAGGTCTCATAACGACAACTGTACCAGCTGAATGTTCGTGTTCACGTAATATCCTTGATGAAACTCAGACTGGAGGCCAGTAGCATTTGTGTGTGTTTAAACATCTTTCTTTGATTCTAATGCAAAATTGTGTATGCACCATATGAATAAGGATACATTGATTTTTTAAATGTTTTGGTCATACATGCCCGTAATTGGTCATAAATGCCCGTAATTGGTCATACATGCCCGTAATTGGTCATACATGCCCGTAACATATTCGTAACAATAGCCGACATAGCAACTAACATACGACCATCAGTTAACTTATAACTGCTCAGATAGAGGCACTCTCCATCCTCATTCCTCTCTACACCCCCCCCCCCCCCCCCCCCCACCTCCCTCGCACACAGATAGATTCACTAACATAAGGTTTTACGGACCATATGCGCACTTACCACATCCACATTCACAATTACAATTCCACCCCCCATCCCCAATCAGTGTGTACCCATACGCAGAGAATGAGAATGATTACCTGCGGAGCGGGGTTGAGGGTGGTTGGTACAAAAATCGAATGAAGATTGGGACTGTAGAACCACTGCGCTGTATGAAATGTAACAAATGAAGCCAGAGAAGTTTTGTCATAAGTGGAGTGTAAGATTCTTGGCGCCGTTCTTTTGAAAATCAGGTTCAGGTTGTACTCATGGCTTCAGGTGTATGAACATAATTCTTCTAGCATGACGACCCAGTGGTCAACGTCTTCTGCAACCCCATAGCTGGCCTTCCTCGGGTCAAACCACGAAGGTTGTAGCTCAGCCGACCTCGCCGGAAGCCACACCCAGGCTGCCAGCAAGGGAAATACGGAAGCGTATAAAAACTGTATAATGCTTAATAAACTCAGAAATCCATACATTGTATTGAACCTTAACGATGCATTTTCCTCGTTGTTCACTTCCTTCACGATGTCCACTCCAGAATCCTTGATGAAGCCTGCCGTTCTCCACAGAGCCACCAGGGTGCCGGTATGCTTTGCCTTCCGGCGCGGGCGGTGTTGGCTAGACCCTGGTCCACTCTGCAGCGTGTCTCGAGTAGTTCTGAACAATATGTTGTACTGTCACGTGTCTCTCTTCCCAGGACACTTTCACTAGACTCTGGGAAGCCTTGTCCTTCAGGGCCTCCGGCCAACAGGACGTAAATCTCACCCATTAACACAAGTCAAGGGACACTAGCCCGTCTGTTCAGTGTCATGTTTTCGCTACCAGACTTATCTAAGGCGAAGCATCCCACAAACCATGTTTAATTAAGTCATGTCAGGGAGATGGATATGAGAACGCCCCTGGTCAAACCAAGCGAACCAGCATGATGTGCTCAGTGTAGGTTTGATAATGTGTTCAGAACAGGTGTTTGGTATTTCAAAGTCTTTTAACATCTCATAGCGTCACGTGCTCAGCATCATTTGTTCAACATGTCGTTGGCACCGTTATCTCCTCATCTAGTCTGCATCTGTGAAGCGTAAGCCGTCTGAGTAATTCTGACAAAAGACCCTTGTGATAATTTTTTTTCTATTTGGGGGGAAGGGAGGGGGAGGGGTGATGTCCGGCAGGTCCGGTATTGTTACTTGCCAGCTTGTTTCGTGTGCCGGGAATTCCGGGCCAATCGAGTGCAGCCCTTCAGGTGACGTCATTTTCCATCTCTCTCTCTCTCTCTCTCTCTCTCTCTCTGTGTGTGTGTGTGTGTGTGTGTGTGTGTGTGTGTGTGTGTGTGTGTCGTGTGTGCGTATGTGTGTGTGTGTGTGTGTGTGTGTGTGTGTGTGTGTGTGTGCGTGTGTGCGTATGTGTTGTGTGTGTGTGTGTGTGTGTGTGTGGTGTGCGTGCGCGCGTGCGTATGTCTGTGTCGTATGTGTGTGTGTGTGTGTGTGTGTGTGTGTGTGTGTAAATCTTCCAAAAGTTATCAGGATTTTGGCGTCTGAAGGCAAAGCAACCAGGTTTACTCACAAATGAGAGTGATTAAAAAACACCTGTTTACCCTAAGTAGAATCGTCGTGAAATTTTGTATTTCATGGAAATATTACTGACTGGACAGTCACGGTCAAGAGGTGTTGAGTTCGTCTCCCGGCAGCGCTGCTGGTGACATGCGGAGCGGGTTTTCCCGATCTTACAAGGCAAACATGATAGTGAAGACATGGTAATGCGGGTACCCCTGCTTCCCCTCGGCTGGACCAGTTACTTGAGAGGGAGGGGAGCGAGGGGCTCCGAAGGGGAGGTGGGGGGTCAAGGGGTCCTCCCTCAGTGGGGGAAGTGGGAAAATGTACCAAAATACCGTTTTTACTGGCCGAGGGAGGGGGTCTGCTCTCCCTCATCCGGTCCAGGTGCGCACTTTAAAAATCGTGTACATAACCCGTGTCAGAGATCGGTGGCATTATGGAGACACGAAAAGAAACATGCACCAGGTTATCGGGAGGGAAGATGGGCATCACCAAGCATTCTCCGTCGTTCAGTGAAATGATGTGGTGGAGATATGTTTAAAAGAAACAAAAAGGTAATTTTTGTACATACGATGGTAGGACAGGAGACGATGACGAACTCTCTAACTCCACTACTTCCCACCCCCGGCCTCCACGCACCTCCCCTGTGGAGGATACCTTGAGGGGAAGGGAGGAGTGTCCTTCAATATAGATTATACCCCCGCCTCGTCGAACTTCTGTGCTTTTTTTTTTTTCTGTCACTGTTGTCGAATCAGCGTTTTTATTGTTGTTGTCGGTGGTGGTGGGTGGGTGGGTGGTTTGCTCTTTTCTTTCTTTTCTTTTTAACTGTCGACCAGTGCTTCCTCTGTCTTTGTGGCCATTGTCTTTTTTTTGTTTTTAAAGAAAATCTACACTTTTCCCTTCGCACTCCCTCCTGCTTCTGTGGGGGATAGTGAACAGG
>CM065726.1:27218225-27220725 GCA_033310375.1 Conus canariensis | reverse complement strand
GTTTATTTTCAAAGTTCAATACCGCATTCTTTGTTGCTTCGCTAACTTACTTTACTGATTACTTAATGCCGTGCTTGATTGCTTATTCTTATGCTTTTGAATTTAAAAACTAATTTCATTATGTAGGCGTATATTGAATTGTTGGACTGAGATATGCTCTCTGGTTTGTCTGATTTACCAGGAGCATTTACGTACTCGTTTTTATACTCACTTTACCTGTTACATTTACATACTCGGTTTTATAGTCATTGTACTGTTCAGAGAGACTGTATGTCCATCCCATCACGGAGTCCCTAGAAAGGAGCAGTGAGGAGTTGGAGGGTCCGAAGATGACTGAATTGTTGCTCGCCATCAAGGGAAGCAGATGTGTCAGCGCGCGCACGCACGCACGCACGCACGCACGCACGCACACACCACGCACGCACGCACGCACGCACGCACGCACGCACACACACACACACACACACACACACACACACACACACACACACACACACACACACACTCATGCACGCACCTGATACACACCTGATACTTTGAGGAAATTCTTGACATAATAGTAAATATAAATAGTAAATTTAGCTCAGTGACTACCTTACTGCAAAGGGGTTATCATTGTCCACTGAAAAGACTAATGTTGTGCTTTTTAATAGCGGAAGGACCCCCATATTTTCCTCGTTGCGAATCAGTGACGATGTTCTGAAATACAAACATGTCGTAAAAACTGTTGGGTGTATTCCTTACATTAAAATTCTATTGGAATTATCATATTGAATATCTACTAACGAAAACCAGAAATAGTTTATTTTTTTTAAGTAATAAGTAAACAACATTGGAGTCAAGATGTTCAAGAATTAAAACAACTTTCATGTTGTCTTGTACACTTCAGGGTGACTTATGGCCCAGGAGTATTTTTAGTGCTCCAAAATATTTATTGGGAAAAAAATGCAAAGTTTAGATTGTAAGGCATTCCGACTCGCTCAGGGTGTACACTTTCATGCATCAAGTATGGGTACTTATGGATAAGTAAAAGTTCTACCTTTGGATGAATATCGTCAGCTTGCTCCAGCAGAATATGTTCTATGTAGCACAGTTAACAACAATAATGTTGAAAATGAAGTTACTTTAAGATCTGATACAGATTTTCTGAAACGGGCAAAAAATATAGTTTCCCTTACATCGATTAGAACTCACTCTTCTGATTTATTTCAACGATCAGAAATGGATTTGAAGGAAATGGTAAAATCAGATGCACATTTTTCTTCTTTGCCTACCATGGGAACTTCAAGTGGCTCATTTTTACATCAATCATTCTTCTTTACGAAAAAAATGACATTGATGATATTCTTGGTGCATAAGTAAAAGATCATGTAAGCAGTCACTACCCTGATCGTCTAAAAGTTTATACGGATGGATGTCAGTTGGACAACCATGAAACGGGAGCAGCGTTCGTTATTCCTTCTTTAAAAGTGGAAAGACCTTTGTATGGTGGAAGAAACAGATCCATTTTCACTGCTGAGCTGACTGTCATTCTTATGGCCCTGTATTATTTACTTGATTTTCCTAAACATGTCTTTCAAATTCTTTTCTGTGTTGATTCAAAGTCGGTTTTAAATGCGCTAAGTAAACCGATTCTATAGTTAAACAACATGTCATTCTTGAATATTAAATATTAAATACATCTACTACTTTTGAGAGGTGGTTGTATAACATTCCGCAGGGTTCCCTCGCATTGTGGAATCGATTGTAATGAAAGAGTTGACAGATTGGCTAAAAGTAAAACAAAACGTGCTGACAATGCATGCAGCTTAAATATTCCTCTGTCTCTTCTGAAGGGATATGAATTATTACAAAATGCATGTTGGAAACACTTTAGAACGAAAGTAGAAGATTCTGGGTACTTTTTGACAACCCATGAAGGTCAACCATTGCAGTATGATACTACTTTAAGAACTCGTACTGGCGTATATCATGTAAGACCAATAACCTCCTTGATTTACAGACTTAAACTTAATGCTTTGATAAAAAAACGTACTAATGATGTACAATGCATTTGTGATGAAAAAATATCAAATACGCATATACTCCTCAAATGTAAGCAGTTGAAGCATTTTTGCCTGCTTGCTCTCACTCTTCAGTGGATGAAGTTTTAAATAATTCCTCACAAATGTGTAACATTGGATTAGCATTAACTCAGAGTCCATATTGTATCTTTATATTTAATATATGGATGTTCTTGAATTGCTGCTATATTATTTTTTGTTCATTTTTAATTGTTGCTTTTTTGTTTAAGATCACCTAACGTGAATAGACATTAAATGGAAGAACACACACACACACACACACACACACACACACACACACACACACACACACACACACACACACACACAAACACGCGCGCGCGCGCGCGCGCCCCGATCCCACTCCACTCCATTCCCCCACCCCGACCCTCCCTCTCCCGCCAGACATTGCAATCACAGACAGCCAAGACTCCCCA
>CM065726.1:27210725-27213225 GCA_033310375.1 Conus canariensis | reverse complement strand
GAAAGCAGAACGTCGGAAGATGAAGTAACCAACGATTTAGGATATAAAAAAAATTTAGTACAGCGGTTTGATTGTGAAATTGTAAATGGCTCTCTTCCATGGGAGAAAGGACATTTCACTTTTATTTCCAACCAGGGAAATAGTACCGTTGACTTCTGTTTTTAGCATCAAACACTTTTGGTTATATAATCGATACTTTTACAGTGGCGGACAGAATCGAATCTTATCACGGACCCGTAGAAATGCATTGTATCATTTAGAAATTAGAATACATTGGAGTAAAATGTAAACATCGATGAAAAGACCAAAAATGGCAACCTAATAAAGTACAAAGTAGTCAGTCTATCGAATCCTCGCCTTCATTGAAGAACTCACTCGTCAAATGTTTAATAACTCTGTCGAAATGACACTACTGGCTGCTTTCAATCAGTTTGTTAGATGTTGCTTAATGTAGTCTAAACGACTCGAGTCCAAAGAACAAGCGAACAAGATCTTTGTGATTCGACAAAGAACTTTGTACACTGAAAAAGATAGCTAGAATGCAGCGTAGGGAGCTTAGATAAAAAAACGCATTGAAATTTTCTTCTTGCAAAGTGTACAGGGATGCTTTGGTAAGAAAACAAAACTATGTCAATAAAGTACTCATAGGAGCAGATCGACTGACAGACAGTTTAAAATGTTCATCAACGTTCTGATCTGAAGTAAGATGTCAATCCAAACAGCATGTGAACAGTGACATTACTAAAGATAAATGAAAAAATCATTTTGGTCAAGTTCTAAACTCCGGGAATGGATTTGCTTCAAACAACGAGGATTTCAATCTGATCGACATCGACGAAGGTTTTGATGATTTGTGTTGTGTATGAGTGCGTGTGTGGATGTGCGTGTGCCCGCGTGCGTGTGTGCGTGCGTGCATGCGTGCGTGTGTGTGTGCGCGTGCACGCGTGAATGCATGCATGCGCGCGTGCGTGCGTGCTTGCATGGGTAGGTGTGTGTGAGCGTTGAATGTATATGAGTGTAAGCGAGAGGCGGGTTAGGAGAGAGGACACAGGGGGTGTGATAACAAAGAAGGGCGGGAGAGAGTGCCGTGTTGCGTGTGTTTCTGGAAATGTCATGGTACAGGCGGTCGACTTGTCTTAAAACCTGTCAGAGTTTACTGTTTCTCTCTCTCTCCTCTCTCTAAGTTTTTTTTTTTTAAATTCGTTTATGATTTCCTCTTTTCCCTATCTTTTTTGTTCCTTTCTGATTCCCCCCCCCCCCCCCCCGACTCCCCCCCCCCCCCCCCCCCCCCCCCCCTCAAGATGTGCACTCTATATCCACTTCCTTATCTCCGTCGCCGCTGGAGGACGAGACGGACGGACGGACGGGCGGGCGGGCGGGCGGACGGGCGGACGGGCGGGCGGGCGGGCGGACGGACGGACCAATTCTCACGGGCTGTGCTCCCGTATGCTTCTAAGCCGGGTGGTGTGGATGGTGGCAGTGTCACCCTGACATTGGCGACTTCTCTTCTGCCCTCCTATTCCGCTCCTGATGACTTCCTAGGGAACTGTTCAACCCCGGCCCATGGCACCCCATCTCCCTCCCTTTCTCCCTCCCTCCCTCTCCCTCCCTCCCTCCCTCCCCACCTCTCTCTCTCTCTCTCTCTCTCTCTCTCTCTCTCCCTCCCTCACCTTATTCCCTCTCTTCTCTCTCTGATCCTGCATTCTGTGTTTTACTCCTGTGCGGACAAAAATAGTTAGAGAACGACTGCATGCAGAAATAAAACGTCCCATAGATGTGAAATCATTTACTGACTTAAAGCATTGTTTAATAAAAACAAGCCATTACTCAGCAGATTCCACGAAATAATGTTTATATTCGCGAAAATATCTGCTTCCCTCTAAAAACAGCAAAATAATTGTTTTTCAAATGGAATACTATGGGTTCCAGATGGTTGTGTTGTAAGAAACTATTGATGCACATGCACCATTGGATGTAACACACACGCGTGCGCGCGCGCATGCTTACACACACACACACACACACACACACACACACACACACACACACACACACACACACACACATGAATATTTCTGAGGCAAGAAATACTTTCTAAGCTAAATTGGACTCTCTCTGTCTCTGTATCTCTTTCCCTGTCTCTCCTTCCCTGTCTCTCTGTCTGTCTGTCTTTCTGCCTGCCTTCCTGTCTGTCTGTCGGTCTCTCTCTCTGTCTCTCTCTCTCTCTTTCTTTCGCTCTCCCTCTCTCCTCCCTCCCCGTCTGTCCTCCTCCCCCGCCCCCCCATCGCTCTTGATCTCTCGACGCTGTTTCTCCTCACTTCCTACCTGTCTCTCTCTCTCGCTGTGTATGTGCGTTTGTGTGTGTGTCGATGTGTCTGTGTTGTGTGTGTATCGGTATTTGCGCGGCCGCGCGTGTACATTCGCAGTCGTGTGTTCTAGCATGAGCGTTGTGAGAAGGACACTTTGTCTCCGCCCTCCAACTTCCTCGCCTGGCTAGTGT
>CM065726.1:27205725-27208225 GCA_033310375.1 Conus canariensis | reverse complement strand
ACCTCCCAGCCGTCACTTCTGTCTGTCTCTCTGTCTCTCTCCTTCTCTCTCTCTTTCTCTGTCTGTCTGTTTCTCTCTCTCTCTCTCTCTCTCTCTCTCTCTCTCTCTCTCTCTCTCTCATATGAAGGTTGTACCGGACCCGTGCACGCATTCACACACACACACACACACACACACACACACGCACACACACACACACACGCAACACACACACACACACACACACACACACACACACACACACACACACACACACACACACACTGCACCACTTGCAAGCACGCATGTCGGCCCACACCCACATGATACACATCTCTCCCATCATAGGATACACTCGCGTTCCGACTTAGTGATATGGTGTGTGTGCGCGCGTGCGTGTCTGTGTGTGCATGCGTGCGTGTGCGCTTTTGCGAGAGCGCGTTTTGCGTGCATGCGCGTTTACACATGCATGTTTTTATATGTATAAGCTCGCGTCATGCGTACACATCTTACAATGTTTGGAGTGTTTTTCAAACAGTGAGTGCGCCTGCGTCTGCAATACTCTGTGCACATGTACGTACGTACGCGCACGTGCACTTATTGGCGGGGGATTCTGGCACCACTGGTACCCAGATGTCAGAACTTTCCCAGGCTAACTGCAGCAGACAACGAGCATCACGGAACTCGCTTCCACACGAGGCAGGCGAGTGCCAGAGTGATGTTGCAAAACTTCCGAGCTCCGTAAAGCAAAACGCTGCAGTGCCCAGATGACAATGCAGATAAACCAATTACGGCAGCGTGTCCTTGTTTGTTTGTTTGTTCGTTTGTTTGTCTGCCTGGAAGTAGTTGGTGCTTAGTTCTGCACGTTTCAGTATTTGGGTAATCAAGAGAGAGTGAGGTCAATTTACTGTTCGATTAACCTTAGTTTGTGTTAATATTTAACAAATTATGATGATGAAAAATCAACAAAGTTTTTGTTGGAAAAAGAAAGTAGTAATATCGAAGATTGGTGAAAAGGACAATTTCAACTCATTTCATATCATGAAGTAGTTATCACAACAATTCTTTCTTCTTCCCTTTCCCCTGTGTGTATATGTGTACGCCTGTGTGCAGTGCACATACAAATGGTGTATTTGATGTGCGGTAGCCCGTCGCAGAGACACTGATCTACCGCGGACTCGCTTCGGTGGTGTTTCAGTACTGCATGTTCTGATCCAACTTATGCAGGGTATCGACAGGGTTACAGACGCAGACGCGCGTGCGCCTCTCTCTCTCTCTCTCTCTTCTCTCCTCTCTCTCTCTCTCCTCTTTTCTCTCTCTCTCTCTCTTCAGTGTGTGTGTGTGTGTGTGTGTGTGTGTGTGTGTGTGTGTGTGTGTGTGTGTGTGTGTGAGCGAGAGAGAGAGAGAGGTGCGTGTGTGTGCTTGTGAGAGAGAGAGAGAGAGAGAGAGAGAGAGAGAGAGTGTGTGGTGTTCGTTTGCTTGTGTGTTTGTGTATGTGTGTGTGTGTGTGTGTGTGTGTGTGTGTGTGTGTGTGTGTGTGTGTGTGTGAGTGAGTGAGTGAGTGTGTGTGTGTGTGTGTGAACGTGAGTGTGTGTGTGTGTGTGTGTGGTGTGGGGTGTTGTTGCGCGCGCGCGCGCGCGCACGCGAGGTAACGAGGGAGAGAAAAAAGAGAGGAGTTAGAGTGAGTGAGAGAGTGACTTACATTGGACTCTTATTTTTTTTTTAATGGTCTTGTGGACCGAGTGTTGTGTGTTCTTACAGTGCGACTTGTTCATGTTGTTCTTTACTGTCGCTAGTCCCAGTTCTCTTCTTTTATTTTGGCCGTTTCACCTTTCATGCCCTCTCAGTAACATCACTTCCGCGCCGATCATTTCGGCACCCCCGTTCACAGCCATACCTCCAAGCCATCATGTTTCGGTACTGCATGTTCGCTGATCCAGCATGCAGGGTATTGACTGAACCCCCTGACTGACGACAGGAATTGCCATGGCAGAACATGCGTGGTTGATTATAACACAGTGTCGTATAGTTTAGTGTATGTGTCCTGTTGCACCGTGCTGTGGCGTTATTGTGTTGCTTTTTGTGTGTGTGTCACAAATACACAAAGGATTTTGTTATGGAAACTCGAGACCCATGCAACATAATCCTGTCTGTGTCCTCTTGTAATTGTTCGCGACGATTTTTCTTTTTTTTTTTTTTTTTTTGCTGTGTGAAGGATCCTTTGAACGGTGCTGCTAAGACACAAGTTCATTGAAACTATGACCAGTTAAGAAAACGGTGGGATGGGGGTAGGGGAGGGAGGGGAATAGTTGTTTCCCTCGGGAAGGATCGGAAGTGACCACTTCTTTGGGGAGAGATCAGAAGAGGTACGACTTCTTTGGTAAGTGAAGGAAGGGTTTGACCAGTTTTGACTGGTGGACATTCAGCTTCGCATGCAGAAATTTTCTGCTGGACTCTGCAGAAACTTCAAGATCGCCACTTTGGTTCAAGACACAAACGCACATTTAAGCAAAAGTTACTC
>CM065726.1:27185725-27193225 GCA_033310375.1 Conus canariensis | reverse complement strand
TGTGTGTGTGTGTGTGTGTGTGTGCTTACCATCCTCTCTCTCTCTCTCTCTCTCTCTCTCTCTCTCTCTCTCTCTCTCTCCCTCCCCCAGTCCCACGATGTCTATCTGTCTGTCTGTCTGCTTGTCTGTCTGCTTGTCTGTCTGTCTCCGTCTCTGTGTGTCTCTCTCTCTTGCTCACTTTCTCTTTCTCCCTCCCCTTCCTCCCCCCTCCTTTCTCTCTCTCTCTCTCTCTCTCTCTCTCCTTTTTCACTGTGTACATGTCTTTCTCTCTGTCCCTCCCTCCCTCCCCCTACATCCTCCCCCCTCCTCTCTCTGTCTCTGTCTGTCTGTCTGTCTGTCCGTCTGTCTGTCTGTCTGTCTGTCTCTCTCTCTCTCTCTCTCTTCTCTCTCTCACTCACTCTCTCCCCACCTCGTACCCATTCATTGAAAGTTGATATTCAGATGGATGCTACTGTTACGACAGTGTCGAAAATCAGCTCAGAAAGAAAAAGAAACACGACCGAATCACGCCTAGTTTATTTCTCTTAGTTCCCGCCGTGAAGGAGAATGCCCACCGCCGCCGTCTCCTCCGGTTTCTGCTCTGTGTTGATGTCATCTCTGGATTTGGCTTCCTAACCGTTTCACGGTTTAATGGGCAACGTCCTCCAACAACCTCCACCCCCACCCCTTCCAGGCGCCCTAGATTTTACCCTGCAGCATCCTCACCTCCACCTTACCCGTTCCTCATTCCTGGTTCCAGATCTAGGTCAAGAGCCAGAACAGAAGAAAGGATAGTCAGAAGGGTGAATCGTGCCACGTTTTGTGTACAGTGTTTTAACGATGCAGGGCACATTTCAACACCGTAAGCCTATCTCACTAGTAACACTCCTCACTATTGTAACCGAAGAGTGCTTCTTTCCCTGAGATGTTCTTTGTTTTCGGACCCTTTTGAGTGTTGTTCTATTACTCCAAGGTTATTCTCAAATATATCTGTCGAAGAGGTTGGATGGATGTGTTGACGGGGAGCTTCAAGCATCCCCCCTATATACACCCCATCCCCCCTGTCTCCCCCCCCCCCCCCCCCCCCCACCCGGGCGAGCATCTGTGCATAATGTGTGTTTGTAGAATACGTCGTGTTTTCCTATCTACTCTCATGTAGATTTTGTTTCTTTTCATGCGCTTCATTCGTCCCTCTCTTTCTTCAGTCTTTTCTACATCTGATCAGTGGAAATGAAGGAAAGAAGAAAAAAAAACTGTCGACAAAATAAACGGGTGTCGGATAAAAGGAGGGAGATACTTTTCTCGGATTTCCTAGCTCAGATATAACGGTGTGGAGGGAGGAAAGTAGCGAAGAAAAGAAAGCAAATTTCAGACAAAATCACCAGACAGGAAAGGGGAACGTGTGTGTGTGTGTGTGTGTGTGTGTGTGTGTGTGTTGTGTTGTGTGTGTGTGTGTGTGTGTGTGTGAAGGGGTGTGTGCGGTGGGTGGGTGGTTGAAATCGGAGCTATTTTCCTAGTGTTTTGTTCTTTCTTTTTTTTTCTTCCTTTTTTTTTTTTTTTTTTTTTGGGGGGGGGGGGGTATTTTATGTTTTTGTGGGCGCTGTGTTTCATTGAAAGTATTGTATATGCTTGTGAATGGCCTCCATCCTCTCCAACTCCCTCTGCACCCACCTTCCACCCTCCCTCCCACCTTTCGCTGTCTTTCCCTCATTCTCAGATTATAAAAAAAAGCCCCGTTCCCACCCTTCACATCGTTATCGTAACAGTAATAGAGCTTTTTCTCTCTTTTTTTATTTAACATCTCTGTAAGGTGTGTGTTTGTCTTTCAAAAGTGGGATTTTTTTTTTGTAGGAACAAGCAGAAAGAGAATGAAACGCATAGGATTGGGAGCGGGGAGGAGGGAGAGGGAGTGTGGAATGGGGGCGTTATCACCAAATTAAAGCCACATTGAATACAAAATATAGGGTGATAAGGGTGTGTCGTCTTGGATGGAGGAGAAGTGTCACGGAAAACCAATTTGCTTGTAATTGGAGAAGGCGAGGAGAACTAAAAATATATATGTTATCGCTCTTGCTGTCCTGATCGTTTTTCCGGACACTAAAACGCAATATAATCCATGTAAGCGTTTAGAGGCACGATTTTAAACAACTCTTTCCCAGCGTATGTCAACAGTGCCAGTCTTTCCTTTGCACGTGAGCCGTGCATGGTCGCGAAACCATTGCCTACATGGCATGTTTAGTAATTGTCTTTTCTTTTCTTTTTCCTTTTTCTTTTTCTTTTTTTAAAAAATAAATTTTCGTGTTAGACATCCGACATAGTTTGATTATTAACGTTTTAGAAGCGATGAATTATAGATTATATTTTGAAATAAATGGTTTACTATGTGCACACATATGCTGGACGTAAGTGGTGGAAGCAACGTTGTGAGCCGTGCACATCAAAGCAAACACCAACCCTCACAAAATAACCCCACCCTGACCCCCACCCCACCATTTCACTCTTTTTTTTTTAACGGAATCTTTCGAATGACATCTTTCGCTGTCAATGGATAGATGAACTATCCCCTGCCTGACGTCAAATTTCAGTCCAAAGCATTCATTCGTAACCCTAACTCTGTGCCATCTGGGCTTTCCAAAATACCACCCACTCCATTCATTTCAATATTAAGTGTTGTTAGGAAGAGGGAAAATCAATTTTCAGACGAAATTCAGTCGCTGAGGACAATCGAGTTCTGCCTTGTCAAATATTCTGGAAAAAAAAACAAAAAAAAAAACGATTTCGACGTGATAATTCATGTTGTGGAACGATCATGTGATATGAGTCTGAATAACAGTTTGGGGCGCGAGGAGGTGTGTGGGAGCTGATTAGGAAGAGTGGGAACAGTTGGTTCAAGTGACCTCTCCCCCCCCCCTCCCCCCGAGGGTTAACTGCCAAAACCCAGTATCTCATATACATCTATAGAAGAGAGATACTGGGTTCTGGCAGTCAACCCTCGGTCCGAGAGAGAGAGACTCTGGACCACTGTGTGTGTGTGTGTGTGTGTGTGTGTGTGTGTGTGTGTGTGTGTGTGTGTGGCGCGCGCGACGGACATAATTGGAAGGAAAAGTAGGAAGCATGAAATGAGCTTGCATATGTCCCGTGTTGCAAGAGAAGTGAACGAACGGTTGTGTTCAGGGAGGAAGCAGTTTAAGGTGAAAGAAGGCTGGAGGTAAACAACTTAGAGCGAATCATACACGTTCCATGATTATAAACAGAATACGCACACCCCTTTCAACCGCCACGCGTGATATTTAGCAGCACAGCGACTTGCTTAATACACTTCATTACAAAAAGGGGGAGGACGGGGGGAGCAAACAAACAAACAAAAGCAAACTACTTCGGCACTAAACGCTAGATAAGATTGCCAGCCAAACAGTAAGTCACAGCTGTTCAACTTGACTTGGATGATTGAGAGTGAAGTGTGGAGACTGGTGAGCCAGGATACCGTTAGAGACGATCTAATCGTGAAAAGGCAGATTGTGAAGAATTGGTGAGCCTTAGAGACGATCTAATCGTGAAAAGGCAGACAGTGAAGAAGGCTCAGGAACCGTCCTGTCCGCCCAGTCAGGGTGCGGCCAGCAAGATTGCGAACTCCAGTGTTACGCAATCTCCTCGCCATCTCTTGGCGACATCTACTTGTCAGTGTGACTCCGATTAGGTGCGTACGTACAGGTTGAACGGGCACATTCACCGAAGGTGGGGGTGCCCGGAGGATTCTAGCACTACATAGATGCCACCAGAACAACGATCTGTAGGGAAGAGCAGGGAAATTATCGGTTTGAATGTCGCGGGACAACGGAGTTCGAACAGCAACATGCCACGCGTGGCTGCGTATTCAACGGCTTTTTTTCCTTCGCAGTTGTGAATGGGAAGGATGGGAGGGGTCTGCGGTGCTGTTTCTTTATTGAAGGTTTGATCGGTGGTCACTGTTCTAGTGATCTCAGCAGTTGAGATGTAGACGTTTTTGTCTGAAGCAAAACGCATGCGATCTGTTGAGGATTTGCAGGTGGACTGCTGGCAGCAATCCGAGAGAGAGGGAGGGAAAGGGAGATACAAAGCAGTGAGAGAGAGAGAGAGAGAGAGAGAGAGAGAGAGAGAGAGAGAGAGAGATTACCCTGTTAATTTAGAGAGACAAAGAGAGAGACAGGAGACCACGAGACAATATGCAAAGGAACGGCTGTTGAAAATCATTGTATTAAAAACAAATATGGAACAAAACATGTGCGACATACGCTGTCATCTGATAATGCTCCTCAGCAGTCCGGCCTTACTCCCACACCTGCCTTCTCAGTCCACCGTGATGCTGGAGACTGACAGACAGAGATCCAAACCATTTTCAGTTGCCCTTTTTAGTACATACATGCATGCAATACCGATTCATCACCTGGTGTAAAACGCCTTTCAACGGCAGGGATTCCGTTCGCTGATGCCCAGACTCACCTTCAGCTGATACTGCTGGTCAGAAGTCTGGACCGCTTCAAAGTATCTGCCTTCTCAATGGGCCGTGACGGCGCGGAGAACTTTCAGTGGAGAGTGGATGCCTTGCTTGGGTAATGACGCTGCGGGCTGCTGATACGGTCGGACAGCTAGAGAGCAGTGCGCATCGACGCTAAAGAGTTCGGATGGTAGTCATCGGACTAGAAACAAAATAATGTCTTTTTGATGTGGGACTGGGATGTTTTCTGGGGGCCTTTTTTCAGGGGCAGCTCGTCCTTTGCACTAGCTGTATCCGACAGTCTTCCATTTGTAGGATAAACAGCGTCCGCTGCTTGAATAGATCTGTCTACGTGCGCCGGGTCTCTGAATTTCCGTCGTTAGTCTCCAGTGCACGCCCCCATGATGAACGTGCAGGTTTTGGTGACGTGACTTGTTGAAGTGCTTTTTGCTCCTTCTTTTTGCGTGTTCAGCCCCTTGACCGTACTGAAATTAGAGCAGCATGGATTTAAAGGTACAAGAATATTGACCATAGTCCATGTATTGTTTAAAAGGGTGGTCGTTTCACTTCGTGCAGTTTTTGACAATGTAACTCGTTCACTTCGTGTGTTGTGTAAAAATGTAATTGGCTCAGTTTGTGCATTGTTTAAAAGTGTAATTGGTTCTCATCGTGCATTGTTTTTTGTTTTTGTTTTTTGTTTGTTTGTTTTTTCAGTTGTAAGTGATTCACTATGTCCACTAACCTCAACGTTTTAGATCACGTAATTGAGGTTTAAATGCCCTATTGAGGTGATAATCACATTGAGAAAAATAATGAAAAGGATTATAACACGCGTTATGCTATTTCTCTGAGGCCTCACCACTAAGTGGTGAATGACGTATGCGCTTTGAACAAAATTGTATCAACTGCACCAGACTCGTAAGACTTGATTTTTCTTTCACTACGAGCCACAAAACGAATGAGTCAGCGAGTCATTAACGAACACAAACAATTGTTTTTCAAAAAACAGTTTGGCCCTGCCTCCTTTGCACCAGAATTACCGCGCCATGTGACTACGCTCCCCTTGAAAGCCTTAACAAAAAATTCTTGCTGCAAAGTCACTCTCGGCTGTGAGGGAAAATGCCCACGACAGTGAAACAAGCGAAACTGTCAAGAGATGAAATAAAGAATAAAACGAAAAACTTGTTTGCGTTTGATCAGCACCCTAGAAAATGCTTGTTGGAGGTATGTGTATTTCAGACTTTTCTATTAAAGAGTATGAAAATATCTTAAATTGGCTCACTTCGTCTTCGCCATATAAAGGTGTAAATGTTGCGTCTTAGCAGAGCTTTCTCATGTTAAAAAAAAAAAAGAAAAAGAAAAAAGAAAAGAAAAGAAAAAAGAAAAAAAAAAGGGAGGGGGGGGGGGGGGGGTCATTGCAGAGAGTGAGGCCTGATTTGATCTGTGTACCCATTCAGGATGTTACTCTCAGAAAAACAAGCAGTTCGCAAACAGATAACATTTTACCATCCAAAAAGCTATCCGAAACAAAACTAGTATGTGCGTATTGCTCAAGGGCGATTAGCCATTGAAAACTAAGATTGCGGACGGCTGGTTGGCCTTATAATGCTAAGTTCGAGTGTATTCAACTCTGCTTACATACATTTTTTATTTCTCTTTTCATGAATGATCACAAATATCCTAATTCATTCCGGATTTTATTTCTTCTTTTTAGATGAGACTGACACCGCTGTTGACGGCAAACCTGGATGAACTAGAAATGACCCTGACAACTGTCTTGATCGGAAAGTTTTCCAATCTTGTGCATGTCAACAGAAACCTTCCCCAATAAAGCGTCGCCAGTCGGGCAGGGACCAAAACCTTACCCACCACAGCCTCCTTCCGATCCCCGTACGATCGACCCATACCCTTTCTCCTTCCCTCTCCCTGTCCCACGCGTAATCCATGTATGCACTATCTTGTTATACAACCAAGACTAATGGATGGACGCCTGCATAAAACGACAGTGGCAGAGTAGAGAATCGGATAATAAGCGTTAGTCCGTTTGGTTCAAACACAGACCGTACTTTGTGTAACCTGAGCCTTAAAGATGCTTTGGTATGCATGTTTCCTGTGGTCAGTTGAGACAACTGTTTGTTGTACAAGGTAATCCAGGTCGGAAAGGGACAGGGAGGGAAAGAGGGAGGATACAGCCAGATCATTAGGAT
Source organism: Conus canariensis (assembly GCA_033310375.1). NCBI lineage: Eukaryota > Metazoa > Mollusca > Gastropoda > Neogastropoda > Conidae > Conus > Conus canariensis. The sequence continues at coordinate 27,186,565 of CM065726.1, read as the reverse complement.
GTTCGGCTGTGACGTTGACGGTGGTAAGTTCGAATCACTCGTGGGATCGGGTTTTTTTTTATCGGCTTGAAAACCCTCTTTGTCCTTTCTTCCTCCCTTCTTTCCTTTGACTCCATGGGAAGTCATTGGGGCACCACACTGAAGAGCAGTTCAACAAGCTCCTCCAGTTCCGTCGGTTGTGTGCAGGCCTCCGCGAATATTTTTCCTGTCCACTCAGCGATATAATCAGTTTATCGTTTTTGTTTCATTTTGTTTTGTTTTTCTGTCTTGCGTCCGTTTTTGTCCTTCGACAGTTACCCGGAGGACTGTTTTCGTGAGGTTATTGAATCTTGTTGCGTGGCCGAATTAACGCAGTTTTCCTTTCCTGACTAATAGATCAGTGGACCTTCGTACGGTCCTATGTGCTTCCTGATCGTTTGACGCACTGGTTGGTTCTTGATATGATCGGCTTATCTGATGTGTGATATCTCGTGCTAACATCTCACTTCCATGGCTTCGATTAAGGTTTATTAATCGTTGATCCCTGTGTGTAGCGTGGAAAATACGATTCCTCAACGTGCACAGGAAGTACACTTTGTTATCAAATATAAACACACACACACACACACACACACACACACACACACACACACACACACACACACACACAACTCTGTGCTGTGGCTGTTCCATAAAAATGGGCACCCAGCTGTGACGGCTAGCTCGGTCGTCACCCTGCCTTCTGTTTCAGCTGGGATAATACAAGCCCATAAGAAATGAGGTTAGGGGAAAACAGCAGGCAGGGAGGGTGAAAGGGGGTAACAAAAATCCGCTGACTGACCGAGCAAACACCATCTGTCG
>CM065726.1:27155725-27180725 GCA_033310375.1 Conus canariensis | reverse complement strand
TCAAAGAGAGGCACAAAAATACTTTGATGCTGCCATGTAAATGCATATCGTTGCGTAGTTACAAACAATGAAAAAAAAAACTTTAATGTGGACGAGTTTCTATCAGAGTTATGCTGTACAATTTTTTTTCTTCTGGCATTTACCAACACACTGACCTGACCCTGGCAATGCGCTGGAGACTTGGTACAGTTTGTTTTTTCTCCCGTCCTTCATGTGCATGCCCTTCTTTGGACAGGACGTGTGAAACGTATCGAGAAGCTCCCATTACTGATAACAGAAACAGACGCTGAAATTCAAAGACACGAAAATTTATAGCGAACAACTAGTTGGAAAAAAAGAAAAGAAAAACCCAACTGTATGCTTATTCGTTTACCCTCATTGAAAATTCTCTCTCTCTCTCTCTCTCTCTCTCTCTCTCTCTCTCTCTCTCTCTCTCTCTTTTAGACTTCTACTCTCTCTCTCCAAGATTGATTCTCTCTCTCTCCTCCTTCCCCCTCCCTCCCCCCCCCTCTCTCACTCTCTCTCCCTCCCGCTTCCCCCCCGGTACCCCCCCCCCCCCACTTCCCCTGACGATGGTTTGTTAATGCGTGTCTAAACACGGGGCGTAGTGAGCACCGTTGGTATCAACACCCACGTCACCCAGCTGCTTCCCGCTATCAGCCGCCCCTGTCTCCTCGCCTTGTTCCCGCTCTCCCTCTTTCCGGATGGCTGTGAGAAGATGAAGGGGAAGCGGAGGGTGGCGCGAAGGGATTGTGGGATAGGAGGGAAGGAGGGGGGGGAGAATAGGAGGGGGGAAGGGGGTGGCTGGAAAGCGATGGGAAGGATGGGGAAGGGAGGAGATACAACGGAGGGGTTCTTCTTGTTCAGGTTGTTCACTCTCTCTCTCTCTCTCTCTCTCTCTCTCTCTCTACGTGTGCATGAACGCAAATTCTGTAAACAGGTAAACAGGTAAATACTTCAGATAAGACAGAGGGATATCAAGAGTGAAACTAAGCTGTTGAACGAAAAGAAAGCAAATGAAATACTGCATGTAACAATTGATACCCAGGTACAAAAATTAAAAGGAAAAAATTAAGTGCTCTCTCTCTCTCTCTCTCTCTCTCTCTCTCTCTCTCTCTCTCTCTCTCTCTCTCTCTCTCTGTGTGTGTGCTTGTTTGGCGCTGTATGTAATAAAGTAAAGAAACAGATAGATACATAAAACAGATAGATATCAAGTATGAAAGTAAACTCCTGAACGAAAAGAAGGTGAATGAAATACGGGATGTAAATGGGTGGAACACATATATGCATAGATACATCAACCAAAAGAAAAAAAAAAGATTTAATGCACTATCCCCTCTGTTGGTTATTGAAATCAGCCACGTAAGGGAGTAAAGACGAAAATGAAAGATGTATTCTTATTTCGTCGGTGACTGTTTGTTCACTAATGACTTCATCAGTCATTATCATTGTCATCATTTGCTTGTTGCCGTTTTCTTATGGAAATAGTTCCATTTCATTCAGGAAAATGCTTATTATGGCTTCGCATTTTTCATGCAGTGTTTCATCCTTTCACGATCGTCAGTTCGTCATTACAGTTTGAAGGAATCGATAAGAACATATTCCAGTGACTCACTGATGTGTTGTCAGTCCTAATATTTTGACACTTTGTAAGCAGATAGACAGCAGGCCTAGTCTATTCCCGTTAAAACCCCTACATACAGTCAGTTTTGTTACAGAATCGATACAGCGGGTCATCACGCTGGTAGCAAGGGAGGCGAGCAAAATGCCGATCATCATATTCGGTGCCAGCGGGATGTGAACCGCCTACATCTGACTGCAAACCCGGTATTCTGCCACTGAGCCGACCAGTTATTAGGGTCGCTTTTCTTCGATCTTAGTACAGGTCAGATGTCACCGCGGCCCATTTTGGGTCACCGTAACCTTGACCGATCTGATGTTCGCTGTGGGATCTGTTCACTGTTATGTCTGAAGAACACGGGATCTAGCGGCCGTGGATCCTCCACGTTGCAGGTGCGCCCCATTGGCATGACATGTAGGGTGTGAATGACATGTTACCGTGCGCAGTGCTCGCCGACATATTCTATGGCTCGCCATTAACACTCTCTCTCTCTCTCTCTCTCTCTCCTCTCTCTCTCTCTGTGGTGTTTTCTTCCGAATTTAATCTCCTTGATCCGGTATCTTGCTTCCCTTTGTTCGTTTGTTTTGCCCGTTTTTTAGTGGTAGTGCACAAAGTTATGAACACATATAACCAATAAACTCCCGTTGGGGTGTGTATGTGTGTGTGTGTGTGTGTGTGGTGCGGCGCGCGCGCGCGCGCCGCGTGCGTCGTGCGTGCGTGTGGGTGTGTGGGTGTGCATACGTGTGTGTGTGTGTGAAAAGCTATTTTCATACAACCACTAGACCAGTTAGTAAGTCTGCCGATGTGCTGATGCAAGACGGGTTAGCCTAGCGTTTAGGTCTTTGTCCTGCTGGTTTTTTCTTTTTTTTTATTTTTTTTTATTTAAAGGAGGAAATGGGCGGGGTGCATTCTGTGAACTGGAAATGGCATGACTAATGACCGTTGCTTTCCGACACACACTCAACACAAAACACACACAGAGAGAGAGAGAGAGAGAGAGAGAGAGAGAGAGAGAGAGCAAATGGAGGGCGGGACGGGAGAGGTGTCGGGATGGAAGAGGGGTTGGTTGGGGGTGGATGATGAGGTAAGTAGGGGGGTTGGGGGTGGATGATGAGGATGGGTGTAGTGGTGTGAAGACATTCGTCTTTTCCGCCACAGGGAGTGCCAAGTCCCAGGTGGTCCTCATCGCCAACTGCGTTTTAATTAAACTGTCAGATGGCGACATGAGTTGAGCATGAGTTCGGATGATGCTGATGTGGCAGGAGGGGGAGAGTGGGGTTGGGGTGAGAGAGAGAGAGAGAGAGAGAGAGAGAGAGAGAGAGAAAAGAGAGAGATGATGATGATGATGATGATGATAATCTTTATTTCCAAGGGTAACAGATAAGCAAACATAGAGAGAGAGAGAGAGAGAGAGAGAGCGAGCGAGCGAGAGAGAGAGAGAGAGAGAGAGAGAGAGAGAGAGAGAGAGAGAGAGAGATGTTATGACGGAGAGAACTGTTTGAATTTATCTTATAACTCGTTGACCTAAAAAAAAAAATTCATTCCAGTGTGGAAGTCTTATGTCTACTGTGGCCTCAAAGTGTCAGAGAAAGGTCAGTCCCACAGATTGCAGAGTGCCGTCAACGTTCGCGTGTTTCTGACTGAAGAATCATCAGTTAATAACCAAACGCATGCATTTAGAGTACATCTCTCTCTCTCTCTCTCTCTCTCTCTCTCTCTCTCTCTCTCTCTCTCTCTCTCCACGCACGCACGCACGTACACACACACTACGCACGCACACACACAGTACGCACGCACGCGCGCACACAGACACACAGGCGCGCGCGCGAGCCCTTACGCGCACAAAGAGAGAGAGAGAGAGAGAGAGAGAGAGATTTTTTCGCAAAACAGGTGTTACGAAAATAGGTGACGACACAATAGGCATGTTCAAAGGAAAACGATCCAGAAGCGAAACCTCTCTCTCTCTCTCTCTCTCTCTCTCTCTCATCACTTGTGCTGTTTACATGTCGCGTCTCAAGCCGCCATCTGGTGGCAGATTGCACCAACCAGCTGGTGCAGTCATTGTCGACTCGTCTTCCAACACGGCGCCTCTGTCATCACGGGAAACCTTCTTGTCACTCAGCACGTGAAACACGCGCCGCGACCCGTGCTATGTAAACTGTAATGAGACGTGCACACCCGAGGTTGGCCTCATGTATCTACCTGCAGGGTGAGACTTTACCACGGCATTGGGGGAGTATTACCTGACGGATCTCTTGTTGGTGAGAATGCTTCCCGGAGGGTTACTATATTTGGGACTATACGTAAGGAAGATGGCATTAGCATGCAAAGCATGTTCTATCTGTTTTCCTATCACCTCATCTTCTTGCAGGGTCGGACGAGGGGGTTGGCGGTGGGGTTTCGAAAAACTTTCCCTGCCCCCACGTCCCCTCCCGACGCCCCCTGACCTCCAGTTTCCCTTTGGAACCCTCCCCCTCCCTCCCCTCAGATATAAGTGATCCGGCCCTGTTGCGTATAAAAAAGGTGCTTTTCGCGTTCAAAATATTTACTTACACGCATATTTAAAGGCATTCACATATATACGTGTACAACCACGCTGAAACTACCTATAGACACATTTTACGTCGGCAAGCAGTAGCAAACCACACTCATAAACTCACATACCCGCACACATGCACACGCACGCGCGCAAATGATGCCCAAAAATAAAGCAAGAACAGCACAAGCGCACGGCACAGTTGTACACACACGCGCGCGCACACATACACAGGCTCTCTCTCTCTCTCTCTCTCTCTCTCTCTCTCTCTCTCTCTCTCTCTTGCGCACACACACACACACACACACACACACGCGCGCGCGCGCGCGCATGTATACACGCGTCCGCCCGCTCGCCGGAAGCGAGCTGAGAGATGGTTTCACTGACATCCATAGTGCTGAAAGTTCTTAAGATGATTTTCAACATGAGAATCAATCTTAAGAGAGAGAGAGAGAGAGAGAGAGGAGAGGAGAGAGAGAGAGAGAGAGAGTATAAGTCTTTCTCCACCACCTCTGCAGAAACTGATGGGTGTGTTGACAGTAGGTTGCTACTTGCTAGTGTTACCACAACCAGTATAGTGTATCACCATCATTTTTTTTTTTAATGGGGAAGACGGTGAGGGCAGGTGGGAGGGCTGAGGTGGGGGGCGGGAAAAGGGGAAAAGGGCAATACAGGGGGGAGTATTCTAGCTGCCTTCACCGTCCTCACCACCCCTCATTTTCATTTATCTCTTTGCTGATAACTGCGCCTTTATCTAAAGAGTGATAACTGAAATCAGGATCCGTGTGAAATTCCTACGTGACTGTCATTCTCTGAATCAACTGTACTAAAAGAGTGGGATTTCTGGAAGTTTAATTAATCAGTCAGAAAAAATAGGGAATTGTTTCATTTCATGTTCTTGTATTTATACAACTAAGTAATTTTGCATTTATTTATTAAAGAATTCATTTATGCCGTTTTAAATCTATTTATTCATCATTTGATGATACGTGTGTAACTAACAAATGATTTTATCCAAAAACAACAAAATTGTTTTAAAAGTATTTTCATGCGCATTTTTAGCGAAATTTTATGTGTCCGTTCGCGGTGTGAATAACAAATGCTATGCTATTATAGCTCTCATTTTTCTTTAGAATAACAACATATGAAAAATAACAGAATGATATTGATTTATTAATAATAAAAATTTCCCTACGTTTTGCAAGAAATGTCTTTTCCCCGCCACATCCAGTTCAAAATCTGACCTTCTACAGTTCATAACATTTGTTTCCAGTTTCCATCCAGCTCTTCGCTTCACCTGTGAGATTTCGGAGACCACTGTTTCATCCTTGGATATCCAACTGTCCATCTCAGCTGACTCACAACACCTGTCAGCTTCTGTTTTCTACAAGCCCACAGATTCTCATTCTTACCTATTGTATTCAACCGGTCATCCACGGGCTGCCAAGGACAACATTCCGTTCTCCCAGTTCCTAGTCTCCGACGCCTGTGCAGTGATGACCATGAGTTTGAAGCAAAGGCACTTAAAATGGCATCCGTTTTCGAACCACGTGGGTATCCACATACCATTGTTCAAGAGGCTCTTGTTCGAGCAAACTCTGTCTCTCGGTCAGAAGCCTTGATGTCCAAACCTGATGCAGACAACAAAGACCGTATTCCATTGACACTTATCTACCACCCCCATAGTATCCCAGTCAGAAACATCCTCTTAACGCCATTTCAAAATCTTACAATCTGATCCAAAGCTGAAATCGATCTTCCCCAAACCTCCCCTCATCGCCTACAAGAGAGACAAAAACCTTCGCGACCACCTGGTACGAACAAGTTCAGTACAAACACCAACTCCTCAGCCGGAAACTACCCGTGCAATCAATCGGGATGTAAAACCTGCATTTTCACCGCCAACAACCACAGCATCACTGGCCCAAAGGAAAATTCAGTGTCCAATCCCACTTCACCTGCCAGTACAACAACTTGGTGTACGTACTGAGTGTAGCCTTGCTCAAAGTTGTCCGTTTTGGAGACTTATTGTACCCTCAACAAACGCTTTGTGGAGCACCTCAAATCATCCAGTCGTCTCTTCCAACACCATTGGGGACTCATTTCAACGCTGACTGCCACAGCCAAACCCATATGTCCGTCACTGCTCTTTGGCAAAGCCACTCCTCAGCTCCAGAAAGAAAATTCATGGCGTCACGGGTCATCTCTCGCCTTGGCACCACAATCCCTGATGGACTCATCTCCCACATCTGACCTTTTTTTTTTTAGTTTGAATCAAAAGAATAATTCAGCTACTATGTTATTAATTGTATACATATTATCTATCTTTATCACTTTTTTTTAGAGGATGTGATCTCTTACCCAACGTGTTGGCAGCCCTTAAGATGCCTTGTGTGGTCGGTTAGACGGTAACACACACAACAACAACAACAACAACAACGACAAAAACAAAGCAAAACAAAACCCTGTCGTTCTGATATTCAGTGCAGGTGTTTTTTGTTTTGTTTTGTTTTGTTGTTGTTGTTGTTGTTTTAAACTAGCAGAATCTACAGACTGGTGAATGGAAAGATCCGTGTTTGTTATTTTCTCTCCTCTCTAATTGGCTTGTTTTATCCTGCCCTGTTGAATGAAAGATCCGTGTTTGTTTTTTTCTCCTCTCTAATTGACTTGTTTTATCGTGCCCTTTTCGGCTTTTGATCCTTTCCGTTTTTGCAGATTTGTGCATCTCATTCACACACTCACTCACTCCCCCTCCTCCTCTCTATGTCTGTCTGTCCCTCTCTCTCCCCCCTCTCTCTGTGGCTTCTTGTTTTTTAACAGGGGGGGGGGGGAGGTGCTACTAATTTTTTTTTTATTCGTTCCTTTTAAAGAAACTGCTCTGTACTCTGATCCCGGGCGCGTTTTTCTTTGTGAGAGTAATTGAGCCTGCTCTGTGTCGACACCGACAGAAACTGTTCTTTCCGATAGCTAGAGAATCCGGCCAGACGAATGTAATTTATTTCCCCAAGATTTCCAGGAAGTCTTCTTGGGAGATCTTCCTGCGGGTGGGACAGTCAGGAGAGAGAGAGAGAGAGAGAGAGAGAGAGAGAGAGAGAGAGAGAGAGAGAAGGGGGAGGAAGTGGAAAGAGAAAAGAGGAAGCAGACGGTCTTTGATCAAAGACGAAGGTGCTGTATGCATCATCAGTCCACTTTGTATTGTGTATCTTATCGCGTGCACTGCAGCAAGCATAAAACACGAGAGAGAGAGAGAGAGAGAGAGAGAGAGAGAGAGAGAGAGAGAGAGAAGAGAGAGAGAGAGAGGAGATGTGTTAACAGAGGAACAACACGAGATCACATGATGACAAAACCAGTCACGAAATATGCTCTGTTGTTGTCTTCGTATTCTTTGGCGAAACAAGCGCCTTGCGCTCACGAAAGATGCTCTGTTGTTTTTATTTATCAAAACAAACGCTTGTGCCCCTTGTACCCCATCTCCTCTCCCCCAAGTGCCCACCACCTACCCCCGCACCTCTTCCTCCTCAGAATCTCCTTCACCCGCTTCCCTCGTTACAAAACACCTTTCTGCCCCCTCCCTTATCTGTTCCTCAATTTCCTGCTTTCCCCTTATTTCCACAATACTTCTTGTTATTTCTTTCCTTCTTTCTTTCTGCTCTGTTGTTTTCTTTCTTTCTTCTTCCATCTGTCTTTAATTTTTTTTCTCTTTCTACTTCTGTCTCTCTCTTTCTTTTCGTTTTCTTCCTTTCACAATTCCTTTTTTTTTGTCCTTCCTTCTTCTAGTCCTCTAGAGAAGTGGAGGCATTGACGTATGATATCCTTTTGCCCCCAGATTAATCGTAAGGCTTTTTTCAATTTTAACCTGATAATGTGGACTTTAAAAGATTTTATCTTGTGACAGAATTACACTGCATGCGTGTGGGCATGTCCTTTTTAATTCATGTGGGAGAAAATCTTCAATGAAGTGAGGAGACATACACAGTAAAGAATGGAGAAGGATGGTAAGCTGTTACAGGCATATAACACCAAGCTGATGCTGCTTGCTATACCCAGTCTCCTGGCACAGTACAAGTGAGAGAGACACAAAATGTAATAGAAAGTTTGCAATGGGAGCAAACGTTGCCTTCCTTGTTGGTTATGTATATCGGAAATGTTCCATTAACCTAAATATTCGATCGACAGATCCCTGGCCGCTGCAAGAGAGTGAGCATTTTACTTGTTCTGCCAACAAATCAGAAGAGGTTACTGTTTATGGAAAAACCCATTGCAGTTAATGATATTAAAGGATTTACTTTCTAGGTCTTATGGACAGCATCTCTGTTGTCTGTGCCTGAAGTGAATTTTAAACGGAAAAAAAAAGCTGAATGGGGAACTAAGGTGTTGACTGCGTTTTTCATCACTGTCTGTGTATTATGTAAATAGAGATATGTGTGCTGAGTTACATGATACCCGCAATTTATCCTGTCAATAAAGAGAATAAGCAACATCTCAGTTCATCTGTAGGTAAATTATCAGTGTATGTACTTTTAACTGACCTTGTACAAGGCCGGACAAAAAGAATCATGAGGTCTTGGCTTTGAGCACGCCCGTGGGAGACTCCCCTCCCCCTCCCTCACCCCCTTCCCGAGAGAGAGAGAGAGAGAGAGAGAGAGAGAGAGAGACAGACAGACAGACAGACAGACAGACAGACAGACAGACAGAGACACCGTCTCTGCTCCGGACACGGCTCGGCATCATATTGAATTTTAATGACAAAGTTGGTTAGCAGAACAGCGTGGCAGTCATCGTTCCCATTTCCTCCAAATACATGTATACATGAGTTATCTTCCCTTCAAACATAACTTCTGGTCCCCACAACCACCCATCCATCCACCTCCTATCTGCACCTTTTGTCTTTATCATGCTATATTATTCCTCCGGGCAGAATGAGTACGATGATACGGAATTCAAAAAAAAAAAAAAAAGCGCGAAGATTTTGCACACCTGTCAGAAGACGTTTCACGGTTTGCTGAGGGAGTTAAAGAAAGAGCATTTTATCGGAAAAGATTCGCTTTTCAAACTATAGCCTTTAAAGGCAATATCGATCTTATTTTCACCAATGCAGGTCATTATGTTCATATCCCAGCCCACCACGCGTGGCGATGTCAGGGCTGTCATCTCGTCAAAGTCCATTCTGTATCTTGTTTTCACCAAAACCTAAGTGAGTTGCCTTTAAAAAAAAACAGTAGGAAGACGAATCAGCAGTTCGTTTACAAGGCCATTCAACCCAGATCAGAGAGTGAAAACGCTCATAGTCTGTACCCGTGTGCTTTATAATGTTACCTATATATTTATCATATCTTCACTACTTGTGTCTTGTGCGTGAATGGTATACAACGCCACACAACATGTAAAAGAATGTATTTTCACCTGAAATAAGTTTGAAGCGAAGCGTTTATGGGTGATAAACGTCCGCATTGTCTGGTCCATCGCGTCGTTTGTTCTGTTAGGTGAAGTAAAAAGGAGTGTATCAAAAGCGTAACCTCTCGTCTGTCTGTCTGTCCGTCTGTCTTCTCCCCTCCTCTCTCTCTCTCTCTCTCTCTCTCTCTCTCTCTCTCTCTCTCTCTCTCTCCATAGACACTTGTGTGTGTGGTGTGTGGTGTTGTGTGTGTGTTGCTCTGTCTTGACCTGTCACCCCACCCTTCTCTCTCTCTCTCTTCTCTCTCTCTCTCCTTCTCTCTCTCTCTCTCTCTCTCTGTCGCTGTCTTCACAGTCACTTCAGACTCTCAAGTCCACTTCAGAACAGGCTTGCAGATCTCAAGTATATCACTCGTATGCACTTCTCACAGACCTTTTCAGGCGTGTGTGGTGCTCTCTTCAGCCACCCCCTCCCCACTTCTCCACCCTTATCTTCCCGTCCTGCATTCCACCACCACATTCACACACCCTCGCCTCACTCCATGTCGGTCCCCCGCCCCTTCTCTTAATCAACCGTCCGCGGTCTACTCACCTTTTGCTTCGGAACAGGTGAAATATGTTTCTCGCTGTTTGGGTTTCGGTGGACTGGTTTGGTACCTTCTCCAGTCTGACCCCAGCCCCATCCCTACCCCCACCTGCCAGCCTTTTCCCCCCGGGGTGGGGGTGGGTAGGTACGCAGATCTCCTTCCTCTTGTGTTGCACGTGCTTTGCCGTCAAAGAAAGGTCGACAAGAAGTGTCGGGTTGGATGTTATTATATACAGGGGAAAGGTGCACTAGTTTGTTTTGACTATCCTGCGCGCCCTATACTTTCCTATAGTAGAGCTGCGGAGTAGGGTGGTGGTTTTCGGTTCTCTCTGTACTGTCTGAGTTAACCCTCACCAAGGTAACTCATTATATTCACCAAGGTTGTTTGTACAGTCAGTGTCTACAGGGTGATAGGTAGGGTACAGGGTGGTCGGGTACAAGGTGGTTGTAGGGTCAGTGTCTAAAAACATTGTCTGCAGATAGTTGAAGAGACGGCGTCCACAGGACCATCGGTAGGGACAGTGCCTACAGAATGGTTTGTAGTTCAGTGTTAACAAGGTGATTTGTAGAGTCAGTGTTTACATGTTTAGTTCTAGCGAGAATAGTTAGTGTTTGTGGACCGTTTGGTAGGGTCAGAGCCGACAGGATGGGTGGGTTTTAGCGTCACTGTCTACACAATGATTTGTAGGTACTATGTCTGCAGATGGTGTTAGGGTCGTGTCATCAGGGGTGTAGGTCAGTGTCATCAGGGGGTTGTAAGGTCAGTGTCATCAGGGGGGTTGTAAGGTCAGTGTAGTCAGGATGGGTTGTAGGGTCACTGTCTTCAGGGTGGGTTGTAAGGTCAGTGTCTTCTAGGTGGGTTGTAAGGTCATGTCTTCAGGGTGGGTTAGTGGGTTGTAAGGTCAGTGTTATCAGGGTGGTTGTTAGGTCAGTGTCTTCAGGGTGGGTTGTAGGGTCAGTGTCTTCAGGGTGGGTTGTACGGTCAGTGTCATCAGGGTGGGTTAGTGGGTTGTAAGGTCAGTGTTATCAGGGTGGATTGTAGGGTCGGTGTCTTTGGTGTGGATTGTAGGGTCAGTGTCTCAGGGTGGGTTCTAAGGTCAGTGTCTTCGGGGTGGGTTAGTGGGTTGTAAGGTCAGTGTTACCAGGGTGGATTGTAGGGTCGGTGTCTTCAGGGTGGGTTCTAAGGTCAGTGTCTTCCGGGTGGGTTGTAAGCTCAGTGTCTTCAGGGTGGGTTGTATGGTCAGTGTCATCAGGGTGGGTTATACGGTCAGTGTCTTCAGGGTGGGTTGTAAGGTCAGTGTCTTCAGGGTGGGTTGGAAGCTCAGTGTCTTCAGGGTGGGTTGTAAGGTCAGTATCTTCAGGGTGGGGTGTAAGGTCAGTGTTATCAAGGTGGGTTGTAAGGTCGATGTCTTCAGTGTGGGCTGTAAGGTTAGTGTTATCAGGGTGGGTTTAAGGTCAGTGTCTTCAGGATGGGTTGGAAGCTCAGTGTCTTCAGGGTGGGTTGTAAGGTCAGTGTCCTTCAGAGTGGGTTGTACGGTCAGTGTCCTTCAGAGTGGGTTGTAAGGTCGGTGTTATCAGGGTGGGTTGTAAGGTAAGTGTCTTCAGGGTGGGTTGTAGGGTCGGTGTTATCAGGGTGAGTTGTAAGGTCAGTGTCTTCAGGGTGGGTTGCAGGGTCGGTGTCTTCAGGGTGGATTGTACGGTCAGTGTTTTCAGGGTAGATTGTAGGGTCGGTGTTTTCAGGGTGGATTGTAGGGTCAGTGTCTTCAGAGTGGATTGTAGGGTCAGCGTCTTCAGGGTGGGTTGTAAGGTCAGTGTCTTCGGGGTGGGTTGTAAGGTCAGTGTCCTTCAGAGTGGGTTGTAAGGTCAGTGTCCTTCAGAGTGGGTTGTAAGGTCAGTATCCTTCAGAGTGGGTTGTAAGGTCGGTGTTATCGGGTGGTTTGTAAGGTCAGTGTCTTCGGGGTGGGTTGTAAGGTCAGTGTCCTTCAGAGTGGGTTGTTAGGTCAGTGTCCTTCAGAGTGGGTTGTAAGGTCAGTGTCCTTCAGAGTGGGTTGTAAGGTCAGTGTCCTTCAGAGTGGGTTGTAAGGTCAATGTCCTTCAGAGTGGGTTGTAAAGTCAATGTCCTTCAGAGTGGGTTGTAAGGTCAGTGTCTTCGGGGTGGGTTGTAGGGTCGGTGTTATCAGGGTGGGTTGTAGGGTCGGTGTTATCAGGGTGGGTTGTAAGGTCAGTGTCTTCAGGGTGGGTTGTAGGGTCGGTGTTATCAGGGTGGGTTGTAGGGTCGGTGTTATCAGGGTGGGTTGTAAGATCAGTGTCTTCAGGGTGGGTTGTAGGGTCGGTGTTATCAGAGTGGGTTGTAGAATGAATATCTTCAGGGTGGGTTGTAGGGTCAGTGTCTTCAGGTGGGTTGTAGGGTCAGTGTCTTCAGGTGGTTGTAAGGTCAGTGTCTGCAGTGTTTGTGTGTGTGTGTGTGTGTGTGTGTGTGTGTGTGTGTGTGTGTGTGTGTGGCGGGCGTGTGTGTGTGTGGTGTGTGTGTGTGTGTGTGTGTGTGTGTGTGTGCATGCATGCCCGCAGGTGCGCGGGCCTTTATGTAACTACTTTCAGTTCATGCATTTTCCTCTGGTGCATGCATGTGCACACAGTATGTGTATGTGTACACCGTGTGCGTGCGTTCGCGCGCGCGCGCGAGCGTGTGTGTGTGCGCATTTTTGTTATCTAAACCACTTGTATTACAGTTCCTGTGATCCGTCCTTGCGCACACACTATGTGTATATCAGTGTGTGTGTGTGTGTGTGTGTGTGTGGTGTGTGGTGTGTGTGTGTGTGTGTGTGTGTGTGAGTGATGACTCACTTGTATGACTTTTCCTATGATTTATACATGCGCAGACAGTAACTGTTCGGGCGACGCTGCATTCGTGTGTGTGTGTGTGTGTGTGTGTGTGTGTGTGTGTGTGTGTGTGTGTGTGTGGCGCGCGCGTGCGCGCGTGCGCGCTCACGCGCATTAATGATATGAACGACTTACATACATGACTGTGCCTGTGATGTGGGAACAACACATGTTCAGCACATGTCACATGCAGTGTGTGAAACATGCCAGTCGTTACATTCTACACGACGTTTCAGCTCCCTCCCCCCCCCCCCCCCGTCACCTGCAGATGTTAATTCTATCAATGCTGTGTCCTGTGGTCGCCTGGTGCCTGGATGGAATAGGTCGTTTGAACCAACTCCTGTTGGCAGTCTGAAAGGGACAGAGGCTGTAACAGAGGAGGGATGTGAGGGAAACAGAGGGATGAGGGGAGGGGAAAGAGAGGGGGGTGGGAGATTGAAATAGTGACATTTTGAGGTAGAGAAAGGGACAGATATACAGAGAGACTGAGGAAGAAAGATATGGGTGAAGGAGATGGTGAAGGGGGGGGGGGGGGAGAGAAGAGAGAGAGAGAGAGAGAGAGAGAGAGAGAGAGAGAGAGAGAAATGTGACATCTGCAAGCGTTTGTGTCAGTATAGATTGTTACCAGTTTGTGCCACTCGTTTTCCGCCAATATAAAAAAGTGCAGTGGAAACGAAGCATGAATGTATGTCTGTCTCTCTAAGTCGGCTGCAAACGGTACTGCTTGGGAGGTACCGTCAAAGGCACTGCCACAGGCACTCTGACAACAGTATTCTTGGGGAGATGCGTTCAAACCTCAAGAAAACAAATATATATTGGTAATTTTAAGGTATTGCCACACGCACACTGGCAATGGTACTGTCGGGGAGGTGCGTCCAAACCGCATGAAAAGAAAACATGTAATAGTGTTAAGGCACAGCCATACAAACTCTGACAACGGTGCTGTTGGAGAGGTGCAATCAAACCTCGTGAACACATGAGCATCGATGCCCTATCACACGTACTCTGTCAACAATACCATTCGGGAGATGCGTTTAAACTTCTATGAAGTCATGATTATGAAGGCAATGTCACATGTACTCTGTCGGCAATACCGCTCGGGACGTATATTTAGATTTCATGAAGACATGACCATTAAGACACTGCCACATGCGTTCTCTCAGCGGTACTGTTAGGGAGGTGTATTCAAACCTCATGAAGACATGAACATTGAGACATTATCATACGTACTCTCTCAGCGATACCGTTCAGGAAGTGCGTTTAAACTTCATGAAGACATGAGCATTAGGCGCTGTCACACGTACTCTGTCAGCATTACTCTTGGGAAGGTCCGTTCAAACTTCATTAAGACAAACCATGTATAAGCATGAAGGTGCTGCCACACGTATTCTGTTAAAAGTACTGCTGGGGCAGACTATTCAAACCTCATGAAGGAAAAGCCAAGTACTGCTGGGGCAGACTATTCAAACGATAAGGTTGGGGAAGTTAGCTCAAAGGTCACGAAGACGCTGACGCTTCATTCTCTAGAAAAGGCCATAGCTCTCTTATGAAGGGAGCGATGTAAAATACAGTCCATGGTTAGGATAAATCGTGCGTTGAATATTGAGAGAATTGTAACAAAAATCCTGTGCCTGCAGCATGTAGAGGGAACTTGAAAATGTATGTAATGAATAAGCCTACTCGGTGAGTAATTTGGCAGCATGAAGGAATAATACATAATACAGGTCTGTTCATAGACTTTTGGGATTCGTATTTATATGCCGATTTTCACGGTTCAATCATTTTATCCCAGCCGTAGGGTCCGTGGTAGCTTAGTGCGTTAATCTACAACTAAAATGTGTATGATTTTATTTCATTGTCCTAACTACGCTATCCTTTATATTCAATCATCTCGAGTGTGTGGTCGATGACCTTCCGCTCCACATAGACCAAACCATCTAGTGACTGTCGCAGTCTAAAATTTTTATTCTGTTTCTTGTCTTTCTTTTCTTTTTTTTTCTTGACATGAAGCTTGAGAAGGTAAGAAGAAGAGGGTGTAACTTGGAAGTCAACAGAGCTACATCACGGCTAGTTTCGTACAGAAACGTACTGCTGAATAGACAAACAAACAAAAACAAAAAAGAAAAGTTTTTTTTTAATTGGAGAAAGAAGAACTGAAGGAAGAAAGAAAGAAAAGAAATCAAATGTTGAAAAGAGGTTATCACAATTTTTGAAAACTTTTCTTCTAAGACAAAGCGTTCCATGTGGATGGGGATGAAAATAAAGTGACTGAACAATGAAAACCATTGTTTAAAAAGAAGTGGGAGAGGAGGGGGGGGGGGGTGTTAAACTACAATTTGCCCTGAATTTACATCATCGGTCTGAATTATGCACAGTTCTGACGAAGGGAGAGATTAACTGTACGTTTACCCAGTGTTGTTGTTGGAAGGCTCCAACTGCAATCGCATGTTACGTAGACATTGACACCAAAACAAAAAATAAAACATAAACCAAAACAAGACTGGATGAAATCGGCCCAGCTGTTATCTTGATGACAGGCAAACACGCACATGAACAGGACTGAAAACGGTGCTTTGTTCACAGAGTCTGCCTCCTTCCTCCCCCCCCCCCTCTCTCTCTCTCTCTCTCTCTCTCTCTCTCTCTCTCTGTCTCTTGTCTCTCTGGTGTGTATGTGTGTGATAAGGTATGTGCGCATGTGTGTGGCAATGTGACTCAGTTGTGTGTGTGTGTGTATGTGTGTGTGTGTGTCTGTGTGTCTGTGTGTCTCTGTGTCTCTGTGTGTGAGAGAGGGAGAGAGACAGATAGACAGCAAACAAACAGACAAATAGAAAATCATGGGAAGCACAGATGCAGTAACGGGAGCTGCACATATTATGAATTCACTTCCTCTAGAGTTTAAACGGGAAAAAATTTCGTTCACTAACATTTCCAAAATTTTAGAGGTAGATATGAATAGTGTACGATACATTTGGTTTTGAAGAAGTTGAATGTTTAACCAAATGCATTTCGTTCTATGCAATGTACTCACGGCCATAAAAAAAAACATCTGTTGCTGCTGCTGTTACCGCTAACTATTAACAACCACTACGTAGTGCCACAATGAAAATACCAGATTTTCCCACCTCTTCTGTCCACACAGATGGCGAGGGGTGTGCCAGCCTTACAACGGCTCAGTCTGTCGCGACCATCTGGCCGGCCAGATGGTCTACCACAACGTCACCGCCCGCTCTTCCACAGCCGCCTTCGCCAGCGACGACGGCAGCGACGACCCCAACGGCCAGCAGGGCGGCGACGGCCAAACGTTCGAGAGCGAGCACGAGAGGATCGTGCAGGAGCTGCTGGAGGAGATGAAGGGCACGGGCATCTTCACCACCATGGAGGGTCAGGAGGACCAGTACTGCCTGAAGCCCGCCCTGGAGCTGCTGTGCCACTACGCTTTTCCCGACTGCCGCTTCACCGAGTCCGGTTACGTCATGCCTGTCCCCGTCTGCAGGTGAGTGGAACGCTATACCTTCTTTCCTGACTGCCGCTTTATGGTGTTTGGTCGTTGTGCATGTCGTCAATTGCAGAAGGGTTGAGGTAATGAATTTTGAAGTCCGCTATACCTTTTTTTCTGACTTCCGCTTTACGGTGTTAGATTGTTATGCCTGTCCTCATTTGCACGAGGGTTAAGGTAAACAAAAGTTTGAAGTCCTACAGTCCAGGACTCCTCCCACTGGTTTAACCTTCGCTGACCCGAATCAGATACCCATGCACAGCTGGGTGCAGAGAGAGGGTCGGGTGGAGAGAGAGGATTTTTCAAGGTCTAGAAAGCGATCGACCCCCCACGGGTGGTTCGAACTCACAGCCGTCAGCTCTGCAGGTAAATGTTCTAACCATTTGACTCCAGGCCTCTCCATGTGGGTGGCTGATGATTGTATTGTGTTAGTGGAGAGGTGGGGAGAACAGAGTAAGGAGAAGGAGGGACGGGGAAGAGTCGGGAGTATGCTTGCTTTATTGCCTAGTCAATCGGCCGATGGATATGTGATGATGTATTCTGTGGACGGCGTGTGTGGCCATGGGTTCTGTTTCTTCGCGTCTTTTCTGACTACGGAATCTGATTACCTGCTTGTGTCATTAGCAGGTAGGTGAACGATGATGATGATTGTAGAAGAGGAAGGGGGGAGGGGCAAAGGAAAGGGGGGAGGGAGGAGTGTGTCTTCCCTGATTGCTGTTGTACGGAGTCTGACTGCGTTATGTCCATACCCATTTGCAGGTGGGTAGCTGATGCTGATATGTGATGTGTTTGTGTGTGAATAGAGAGAGGGAGGGAGAGGGTCGCTATAACTTTGCCCACCGCCGTTTTACGGAGTAAGGAGCCGTTATGCTTGTGTGCCAATCTGTACATGGGAAGATAACAAAGATGGTGTGGTGTGTGTGTGTGTGTGTGTGTGTGTGTGTGTGTGTGTGTGTGTGTGTGTGTGCGTGCGTCGCGCGCGCGCGCGCGCGCGTGTGTGTGTGTGTGTGTGTGTGTGTGTGTTTTTTCTGGTTTAGGGGAGGAGGAGTGAGGAAAGGGGTAACTATGCCTCTCCTCTCTGCCTTTTTACAAAATCTGAATCCATTATGCCATGTATTTTGTAGATGTGTAGATAATGATGATGAGGATTATGTATGTCTGAACCGGGTGTGTAAGGTCGGTCTATTTCCCTTTGCCCTTTTCGGACTGCCGTTTGAGGTGTCTGGATACGCTTGGCTTGTGCCCATTTGTTTCTACACACGTCATCATTTGTGCATCACAGTGTCTGTAGGCTGATTGAAAATGGGCGTGTACATGTTCGTTTCTTTCTGTCTTTAATGCCTAATTCACACGACGGGGTCGCTAAAGTGTGTTTTTTCTGTCACCCTCTACCATTCTCCGGCTTGTGCACACCCAAGTTGGAAAATTAAAGTTGAACAATGAAATGATTTTGAAAAAAATGATAATTCAATTTCTTATATTTCCATGCTTGTTAACGCTTAATTCAATGTTTACTGGCTGTTTGATGACGACAGAGAAGGGATGGGAAGAGGGGGGGGGGGGGGCAATATCTTTGTGGTTGCTTGTCCTCGTTGTCCTCTCGCTGTCCCTCCATGATGATGTTTGCATTTATCATGTGAGCGGGTACTTAAGACATGCATGATCATATATTACATAGGTGTGAGTGTGTGTGTGTGTGTGTGTGTGTGTGTGTGTGTGGTGCGTGCGTGCGTGCTTGCGTGCGTGCGTGTGCGTGCGTGCGTGCGTGCGTGTGTGTGTGCGTGCGTTCGTGCGTCTGAGTGTGCGTGCGTGTGTGTGTGTGTGTGTGTGTGTGTGTGTGTGTGTGTGTGTGTGTCCCCGCATAAGGAAATAAACGTAAGGACAATAAAAACAACACAGCCAGAAAAAAAAGATCGTCGATTCATCTTGTATGCTTGATTTTCATATTCGGAGAAGGCGGGAATGGATAGGGTAGTTGGTATTTTTCGTGACAATGATTTGTACCCAGGGCATAAAGTTTGAAGAGGGTGGAGTCCTTCCGACCGTTTTCACCGTTACGCAAGTCAGCTCACGACGTTGAAAAGATATCGGCTTCTCCACATCAACGCCACCTGTTTAGGCAGCGCGTACAGCAGTTCCTCATTAAATCTGCTGGGATTAATGCGAAAACGGGGGTTCTGCACGGGAGGAAAGGGGTGTACTAATAGGGGTGGTGAGGTGAGTTAGTTCTGAGCAACCAGGTCGATTGAAAACAGAGGGGGAGAAGGGGTAGAGGAGCGAGGAGTGTGAGTGTGGAGCGTTGGTGTTATATAGGTCAATGATTTGAAGGGAAGAGGAAACGGGGCAGACGTCACTCTCGGTACCTCGCGTGAGACTTCCGCTTCTGGTTTTGAAAGAGAGTGTAAGGGAGCGAAAAAAGAAACAAAAAAGAAAAACAAAAAGAAGCGCGCGAATAAGTTGGGTAAAATTGAATTCGTAACTCTCATCAATCGCCATCACCACACACACACACCCTCCTTTCCCTCTTCTCTGCACTTCGCCTGACTTTGTCGTGAACTTGGGTTGATCTGTGATCTCCGGGCAGTTTATTGGGCGCCTGTGTGAACGGCAGGCGTATCCAGTAAAAGTTGTCAGGAAAATGTCTCTTGTTTGTCTGGGGAATCAAGATATGAATCATGTTTTTTTTTTTTTTTTGTTATGGTACACAGATATGTTGTTGATGCAACGTGCGCGCGCCCTGTGTGTGTGTGTGTGTGTGTGTGTGTGTGTGTGTGTGTGTGTGCGCGCGCGCGCGCGCGCGCGCACGCTGGCTCTATATTCCTCTGCTCATAACCTGTGTTGTTGTCGATTTCTCTCGCGATAATTACCGTGTTTATTTCATGTCGTATTCGAACAGCAATGAATTGCTTGTGTATAGGTACGTGAGGGTGTAGTGGAGTTGGGAATGAGTCCGTCCTCTTACATGGACGATCACTGATGTGTTTTAACGCATACTTCGAGCGTTTGGTTCAACAGGAAGTTTGACGTTTTGTTTTGAACGGGATGCAATTTTGAGCTTGTAGAATGAATAGGAAGTATGTTAGAATAGGAAGGAAGGAATAGAGGTAGGGAGATCTAGAGAGGGTCACAGAGGAGGTGTGGGTGGGGACGGATTGAATGGGGACAGTGTGTGTGTGTGTGTGTGTGTGTGTGTGTGTGTGTGTGTGTGTGTGTATACATCCCACCCCTTGCACTGACTACACGGGCATGACAAAGCTCGACTTCCGCTTAAAAAGATATTCTGAACCTAGTGGTGCATTGTTAACCCCAATTGCCAACACGCCCTCTTCCCCCACCCTCACTCCCAGCCCTCTTTTTCTTTAAACACGAGTTTCGTTTAAGTCTAATATGGATGTCACTTTGATGGAATTACCTTCCGCAACTCACTTCCGTCCAAACACTACTTAAAACTTGACGTCGCTGTTTGTGACCATTCCTTGCAAAACAGTTGTTGTTTTTAAGAAGACTAAGCTAAACTCGGACGTAAACGAGGACTACAACGGAAGTATTTCTGGTGCATTCACATAGAAACTGTCAAACTGGCATCACGCAGTCTTTTGTAATTTTTCGGTTCCATTCCTAACTCTGCACACCCCGCCCCCAAGTCTGTTTTCAAGCCCCCCCCCCCCCCCCACCTCTCTACTCCTCCCACCTTTACCCTCTCCTTTCCCTCACATCTCGAAACCCTCCCTACGCTTTAAGTTCCCGTTCGTTCACACCGTCCACACTTTTCTCCATCCACCTGTTTCTTTTCGTCCTTCCAAAGCTTGAGGCAACTTCCGTTCCCACACCAACGACTTTTTTCGACTGGTGTTTCCTCACAACCACTGCCATTCCTCCCCCCTACCCTTTCCTCTCCCTCCCCCTTTGTTGCCCCACCCATGCACTTCAACAGACGCGTTTGTCATGTTCCCATACTGGAAAAGATATCCTTGCATGTGTAGACCAAGGAAAGGCGACTGCGGGGTGTAGCTCCGCTTGACTGTTCTCGGGGTGTATAAAACGGATTGGATGGTGTTCAGGTATATTGTTTTTAGAAAGGGCAGGGGAACACACACACACACACACACACACACACACACACACACACACACACACACATACACACACGCGCGCGCGCGCGCGCGCATGCACGCACGCACGCACACGCGCGTGCGCCCGACGCACGCACAAACACACGTGTGTGGATGTATATGCGCGCGCCCGCGCGTGTATACATGCAGAAAGAAAATCGAAGGAGAGCTTGACAGCAGATCTTCAGAGAAGAAAAAAAAACTCACACACAAACATACGCGCGCGCGCACGCACACACACACACACGAACACACACATACACAAACATACACAACGTACACACGCGCGCGCGCATACGCATGAATGAACGCACACATGCATGCACATGCGCATGCATGCATGCAAGCACGCATAGACGCATGCACGCACGCACGCACGCATATGAACGCGCACGCATATATATATATATAGAGAGAGAGAGAGAGAGGGTGGAGGGGGAAGAAATTCTAGGGAGAGCTTGACTGTAGGTGGTCTTCAGAGGGAAAAAGACCCTCCTCAGATATCAGGCAAGTGCTTCGGTCTTGAATTCCCTTCATTCAATGGGGGCCTGGCCGCATCCAGGTGATGACTCCTCAATGCCCTTCTGCTGCTACAGTTTATTTTTTTTCTTGGCGCTGTCAGGATTTGAACCTGATCCTTCTAGATGAGTGGGCGTCTCAGGATGTTGCTGTTTTAGACCGATGTCTTGCCCACATCGCTATCAGTCTATTGATCTAACTGGGAAAATTTAACAAAACCTTATGAAATTCGCTTCTGTTCCTTCTCAACCAGATACAGTTGGAATGAAATTTTTTCAGTTGCTCCTTGTCGTTCCCGTTAGGGTTCCGGTCCTCTTCTCACCAGAAATCGCCAGGTGTTTCCTAGGCTCAGCCTTTACAAAAATCTAGCTCAATCTCTGTGGCAAGGACTTTGGCTTGGAAGTTGGTTTTACTTAAACTGTTGGCTAGAGTGGTATACTTCACAGCCTTACAGATGTGAGCTTGCGCTATTCTGCTTTCATATTGCACATAGCTGTGGGTTCAATCCGAATCATTTGTTTTGATGAAACTGAGTGAAGTATCCGGTCCCGTGCCGCTCTTTGTTATGGTCTCTGGATGGTTTCCTAATCTGGAAGGTCTCCTTTGCACTCCCAGTCATCCACAACATTAAGTAAACTCTGCTAACCACCTAAATGTTGTGTCTCCATGTGTATCTTCTCCAGCTTACCGCTGCTTTGCATGAACTCAGGAGGGACATATGCCGCCGTTTGTTTGCCTGACAGAGCGGAACTCAAGGTCATCTTATTTCCTTTTCCCTCCGCTCATCAGATTTGAATCCGACGACAGGACGTCATTTCATAAGAGGTGCCATCTGCCATATTTCATTCCAGCTGAGACTCCTGTGAAGTGCGTTTCCCTCATAGTCTGCTGCCCCTGTTGGCCTTGCTGGACTGTATTATAATGTCTCGCTTTGCTTTCCCTTTTGCCTTTGACCATGACTTTATTTCTGTTCACCACAGCCTCAATAGTAGGTTTGTGTATGCCCTCTTATTTTTCTGAACTTGAGGTTTTCCTTTGCCAAGTTCAATGCCTCCTGAACTTCCCATTATCATCAGGCTGGGCTGCAATTAATCCGGTAATCTTGTTTCGTGAGTACTCGGGCATAGAATCCACTTTGCGCCCCTCCGGGATGGATTTCAGGGGTAGCATTGCTTGGCGTCAGTAGAGCGCGATGTCGATGAGACCAGATGAAACACCGAGCTCTTTCCTCGTACATTTGTAGGTCTTGGCCTGTATCGATTCAGCTGTGTTACTGCTGACATTGAATATCAGGAAAGGCCAGAGGAGCTTCAGGATCAACATAAACTGTAGAACCAGACCTTGCATTCGCCAGGGAGCCGACACTGGTCTGTTACCTGCAGGCTTTCTTCTGCCCTTTGCTAGGTTTCATCTTTGCTTGTGTCTTTCAGTGAGCCTCATACCACCATAAAAAAGGTTTTGACTGATTTTTCTGTCACTTTTGAATGGCTTGGAATGGAGTCAGCTACTTTTCCTTTCAGCAGGGAGACGCTTTGTAATTTCTTTGGTGTGAGGCTCGTCCTTAATGAAGCTTCTAACTAGTCTTGATACATCTCGAAAGCCCGTTGGATCGTCCTGTGGAACTGATCCATAGCATTTGCCAGATATCCATAGCATTTGCCAGATGACCCTCACCATGTTGAGATCCCTTTCTCTGCATTAGCTTTTGATTGCTTCCCAAGGATTCCTTTTTGGATTGACAAATCCAAGTATTCATTTTCTAGTTTGTGCTCCAGTGTGCTCTTTCCCATCAGCGCATCCAGTTTGTGGACTATTTTTCCAAATAATTTCTCCCGTGTCTATTGCACTCGTCAGCGATGTAAGTTGAGTTTCTGGCCTTCCTTATCGGGAGTCTGTACAAATTCCTTGTCTGAATAATCAGCGTAGATGTCCTCGGCACTGTGGTTTGAATCCTGGCCATGCTGGCACAGTGCGCTGCTGTTCGTTCATCGGAGTCTTCACGCTGCCCGTGTTTGTTCTACAGATGTTCGGGTCGCGCTCAGTGGAGAGGATCCTCCGACAGACCCATGGGAATTCCACTTGTTCATTAGTCGTGGGCTGTTGTGGATTTCCGGTCATGATTTGGTTGGTGCCGATGGATTCATCATTATTCCCCCCTTTCAGTGATTCATGGGGTTATCTTTCGTTATTGGCGCTGGTGGCAAGTTGGAGAAAGGCAAGGTTGGGACCCAGCCCACAGAGCCCGTAAATTCGTCTTTCACCGTGTCCCACATGGCGCACATGGGTCAGTTAGCACGTGCATACACCACACACACACACACACACACACACACACACACACACACACACACACACACACACACACACAACAGCGCGCGCGCGCGCACATACACACACACACATCAGACACAATCAGGTTATGCTTTTGTTATACCATTACAAAAGGTTGAAAAGATATATTCCATCGGAAAAGGCAGATCAATATTTGTCGCCGAAATGATAGCTATTATTATGGCATTGTCACATTTAATTGACTTGCCACAATCAGTATTTAAAGCAGTTATTTGTGTGGATTCAATGTCTGTTCTGCAAACCATAAAGTTTCCAAATACCGTTTCGAACAACTTTCTTGCAAATGAAATATGTCATCTTATTCATGTCTTAATATGTAAAGGAACTGATGTCACCTTCTGTTGGATACCATCGCATTGTGGTATTTGGGGTAATGAGCTAGCTGATATATGTGCAAAGAGAGGAGCCAGAAATGAAAAGTGCGCCACGGTATTGAATGTTTCCTTTTCTTTACCTGAAGTCAATCAATTATTAAAGCAAACCGTCTGGTGCCGATTCAGAAAACACTACAAAAATACGTTTCTTGGTGTGGCTGATAAAAAACACTCATTAATTAATTATGAACATGTAAACAGCGTTCCTCATTTACAAGTGAAAAATATGTACCAATACAGAAATTTCATTTCAATATTCTATAAATTAAAACTTCATGCCTTAAAAACTAAATATACAAACGAAGCAAAATGTATTTGTGGAGAACGAAGAATAACCAGCAAGCATTTGCTGTTTGACTGTTTACCTCTTCAAGCTCACTTACCACCATTATCAGGCATGTCTTTGTATGATGTCTTTTCAGATTTAAAGCTTGCCTTCAATGTTGTTTTCTCCTTAATTTGTAGTCCAGTTAAGCATTTACTTTAAGATTATTTGCAGTATGTTGTAGGGATGCTTAGTGGGACATTTATATGCACTTAGAAATCCACATTATGCATACACTTACATAGTCACAGACATCTTCTCTCTCTCTCTCTCTCTCTCTCTCTCTCTCTCTCTCTCTCTCTCCTCTCTCTCTCTCTCTCTCTCTCTCTCTCTTCGTCTAATATCACATATGTGAAAAGACGTAAAACTGAAGTACTACTACATAAGACACACACATACACACACACGCCAACACACACGCCTGCATGCACACACACACACACACACACACACACACACACACACACACACACACACAACACATATACACACACGCACGCACGCACGCACGCACGCACGCACGCACGCACGCACGCTCACGCACGCAAGCACGCACGCACGCACGCACGCAAGCACGCACGCACACACACACACACACACACACACACACACACACACACACACACACACACACACACTACTGATGGGAAAAAAAGGATTCATACGACACTTCATTTCCGTAACAGTGCGTGGGAACCGAACTGATCATGGTTAGAAGGTTTTTCCACCCACCGAACTAGAGTTCGCAAACTTTTTGCGACTGCATTTCAAGCGTGGGTCGCAGCAAAGTTCCACGTGGCGCTTCTTC
>CM065726.1:27105725-27153225 GCA_033310375.1 Conus canariensis | reverse complement strand
TGTGCACGGAAGCGGATGTCCATGTGGAAGCAACGCCAGAAGAAATCACAGGTTGGTGTGAACCATGAACATCCAGGGAAATGCTTTGTTTGGGTGTCAAAGAATTATGTCGGATCTGCTGGGGAAAAGATGTGAATTTGACGTGTTCATATTATTACATAGAACCATAAGTGTTCTTGATATTAAAGCTTGCCAGTTATAAAAAAAAAGATTTTTTGTTTTGGTTTTTGACAGTTACAAGGGTTTGAACAAGATCTCTGAAATGTGGTGGTTTGTCTTCACCGATTTTCAGAAATTATATAGTATATTGTCATATCATTGGCTGTAAGTTTTTCTGTTGGATTTACCATTTTATCTCTGTCTTTAAAAGAAAGTGATTCATTGCTTTACTGTCAGGACGTGGAAGTATTTGTGCATGCGCATGTTTGTGTGTGCATGTGAGATGAAGGTAAATCTAAACACATTGTCCAGGATATAGTTTTGCCCATCACACACACACACACACACACACACACACACACACACACACACACACACACAACACACAAGAAGTGCAAACAGGATTTCTTGAAAGTATAGAAAATCTGATTATCTGGGAAAACTAGCTGAACGTGGACATTATTCACATCATCTGGCATGCCTTTTGCACAGACGAGTGTTACGTGGGCACGGGCCAGTGGTACAATGGGACAGTCAACGTGACGAGTTCTGGTCTGACGTGCCAGGCCTGGACAGACAACTACCCTCAGCAGCATGAGCGATCTCCCTTGGTATTCCCCGAGTTGGTAGGGGCAGAGAATTTCTGCCGCAATCCGGGCTCTGAGGAGGACAGGCCATGGTGCTACACTGTGGTCCTGGAAAAACGCTGGGAGTTCTGCGACATTCCCAAGTGTGGTGAGTACTGTCATTTTTTTTATCTTTGTAATTCCAGTACCAACAAAGAATCACCTCTTGTTTGATTTCTTTCTTTTATATTCTCAGGCTGTATCTAGATTTTTGATACACTCCTGACAGTAGGGTCTTATCTTTCTCAGTCTCTCCTCTAGTCAAGAGAATTTCACGTGGATATCCACTGCTATTGGCCAGGCTCAGTGAGGCTAGTAGCTTTAGAGCCTGTTTTCTGGGGTCTGAATTCTAGGTCTGTGGTGACGCTCACATGGTGGGTCAGGACAGTTCTGTGAGGAGACAACAGTGATGTGTTTCCAACAATTAAAAAAAAGCCGATAGTTTTCCTAAAGTTGAGAACTACTTCGTATACCATAAACAGAAAATTACAGACAAAATAACAAGCTATATGAGCGTGAAATGTGGGAGGAAAGGATATTTGGAAGAAATTTTTAGATAAAACTTTTTTTGGAGGGGCAGGAGGGTGCAGGTAGGGGGTATTTCTCCCAAACAAGAGAGGGTAGATAGCTGTTTTCTACCTTTAGTTGGATTCTGATAGACCCAAAGGATAGTTTCTCAGAGAATCACGTTTTGCGTGGTTGGTGTTTCTCTTAGCAGTTAAGATCCAAGACCTGCAAAGTTACAATCCAGGGTTTGCAAGCTAGAAAAATCCTCCGGTCAAAATGACCATCACATCCACTGGCTCAATTACAACTTGTACCTTCCTTGTGAGGGACTTAACATGAAGATGAATGACTGAAAATCATCTCCTTCGTAGTGCACACTACTTTATAATTTCTTTTTTTTTTTTTTTAATTCAAATGAAATCTTTTTTTTATTAGTGGACTTGATAGCTGTTGAGACTTATTATCTGTACAACACACTGTGCAATAGAATCTTTTCTTTCTTTCATTCAAATGTTAAATTGATGTCAGTATAATACAGTTTACACATTTTTTTTCTTTCAGAAGCAATAATGTCTCTGATAATAGCACAACCTGCTGTCTTCTTTCAGGCACGGACAACAGCACACAATCTGGATCCAGCCAGCCAGAAGAATCCCCCAAATTTACACTCGTCGCCATCATCATTATATCAGTTGTTTCAGCTTTTGGAGTCGTCGCCCTTGGCCTGTTCATCGCTCTCATGGTCAGCCTCTTCCGTCGCCGTCGTGGCGGTCATCTAGGCTACAAGGCTGCCGCCAAAGACGATGTGGACGCAGCCATTGCACAGTTACCAGACAATGCAGCCTACCACCAGGTTAGATCAGGGAAGCTGAACCCCAAACTCGAAGGGTACGAATTCCCCAGAAATGACATTGTGTTTCTTCGTGATATAGGTCAAGGTGCCTTTGGCCGTGTGTTCAAAGCCAAGGTGCCGGGATCCAATTCTGGCTCTGGGAGGATAAAAGCTGGGGAATCAGCGCTAATAGCTGTCAAAATGCTGAAAGAAGACGCTTCAGAGGATCTGCAGCTAGACTTCGAGCGTGAAGCGTCTCTCATGGCAGACTTTGATCACCCCAACATTGTGCGTTTGCTAGGGGTGTGTGCCGTGGGCAAACCCATGTGTCTCTTGTTCGAGTTCATGAGCAAAGGAGACCTCAACGAATTCCTCAGGCTGTGCAGTCCAGAACATTTCAGTGTGCGCGCTCCCCGCTCTCGGAACCACACCGTGGACCTTGAGGATGGACTGCGTGTGGAGGTGGAGGATGAAGAGACAGTGGGAGAGGAGGAGGGATTAGAGGAGTCCCCGGCCAGACTGAGCACCACTGAGCAGCTGTACATCGCTCAGCAGGTGGCTGGAGGCATGGCCTACCTGGCCCAGAGAGGTTACGTGCATCGTGATCTGGCCACCCGCAACTGTCTGGTCGGCCACGACCTGGTGGTGAAAATCTCAGACTTTGGTTTAGCCAGGAGCGTTCACAGTGTAGACTACTATCGTGGCAGCGAGCACGACGCCATTCCCATCCGTTGGATGCCTCTGGAGGCCATCCTGTACAACAAGTTCTCCACACAGTCGGACGTCTGGTCCTTCGGGGTGGTTCTGTGGGAGATCTTCGCTTTTGCTCTGCAGCCCTACTACGGGCTGACTCACGACGAGGTAGTGCACTACATCAAAGAGGGCAAGGTGCTGGCACAGCCGGACAGGACACCCCAGCAGGTGTATGACCTCATGAAACAGTGCTGGCACCGCCGTCCCGCCTCTCGCCCGTTCTTCCACACGTTACACAAAACGCTAGAGAACATGCACACCAAGTACGAGAAGAATGAAGTGAAGTTAAAAGAAGTGGTGTGACGAGAACAAATGTGACTCCAAGCTGAACGGTGTTTTGATATCTGGGCGTGTGAACTGTTGGATGGTGATGTGATGTGCAATGGGCAAGGTGAAGGACAGAAGGAACAAGTCAAAGCTAGCCTGTCCAATCTGGAGGGATAGTGTCTTAGTCTGATTTTGAATTGTGGTTGAATGCTGGTTTTTCACATGCTGATTTTTTCCCCACTGTTGAATGCATGTTTCGTTGTACATAAATTATGAATGAGGTTGCCAGTGCGTTTGGTCCAAGTGTAATTTCTTTGATTCTTCATCTTGGTTTCCTTTAAAATTGAACCAACAGGGCTTTAAGCTGTACACTGTATATTTTCCTTTGATTGTGACTTATTGTTATCAAACTATTTCTGTCAAGTCCAATGAGAAAAGTTGAAAATGGACGTCACACGGCTCCGTCTTCTGATTATCTTCAAAATCTGTAGGGATATCTCTCCGTAAATGTTTTTAATAAACCTGCAGAACTCTAGAGGGAAGGTAATCTACCTGAAAGTAAGGAGGAAGATGTAGAGGTAGAAATATTTCTTTTTTGTTTTCCATTCCCCGTGAAAGAGCTTTGAGTCAAAGATGAAGAATAATTGATATTGAGAATGGTCCGAAATGGACCACTTAAAAGTTGAGCTTTACAGAGCAACCTTAACGTCTGACTAATTTCTGCTGTTGGAGAGGCGAGGGTAAGGACACTGGAGGAAGGGGAGGGATTTATATAGAGGTGTGGGTGATGTTAAGGAGAGACTAGCAACTGAGGGAATGGAAAAGGACACAAAAGGATATGTTCTCGCAGAGGTGGCTTTTGCTCCTGGACGAATATGCTTCCCGCCGTCACATCATGAGGAAAATCAGATCGCATGTTGCAACGAACACTGGTTGTGTATAAAAGCACAGATGTTATTACAGATACTTTTTATACAACTGCTGGTAATATGAAAAGAAAAAAATATGCCAGGAAAAAAGAATTAATGTCTTTTAAGGAAGTATATATTCTATATTTGCTGTGTCCCTGGTTTTCGCTTCTCTCCTACAGACTGGACCAATGAAAATGAGCAGTGTTATGTAGGAATTATCTTCAACCATTATCTCCTAAAATTATTTTCATTCTCCTGAAAAAAGACTACATCCTCTGATGATCGAATGTGGATGCCTATATGACAAAAGTGATTGATCAAGAACAGCTATATCTGCAATCATCTTGCATTTTGAACATTACTATTAACTGCTGCCAACCTCTCAAAGTTTTCAGGAATTTTTCTTTTTAAAAAACCATTCCCGAAATCCCACTTTGATGAGAAAAAAAATCCAGGATCTTAAAATTGTGTTTTAAAATGTAGGATTGAGAGGAAGGGGGTCATGTTTGGTAGATGCTGATAAGGTATTGCCGAATGAAGCCCAAGTAGTGGTCTGCGAGAGTAAGCAGTTATATGTCGGGAAGACACGTGCCCTTTTCAAGCGCTGTTGATCAGTGGAAGCAGTAGAGAGTTACATGGTTTAAGTTTAAAGCCAAACTGCCTCCTTTCTCCCCTGGATCTCGAAGTATGATTCCTGGTGATTGGCAGCTATGGCAATCATACATCATCATTAACCATGTCCAGTGTCTTGTTGATTCTCCTCTGTTACTCCTCCCTGCTTCACGAAAGACTTTCAGGTGCATCACATGCTATGTTTACTTCTGAGGCACGTTATTTTGATGTTAGATTCTCAACATTTATAACTTGCTACTTTCCCATCTGAATTGTCATGTTTGCATCCTACATGTACACATTACCAGTTCAAAATCCATATTGGTGTGCCTGTGTGTGTGTGTGTGTGTGTGTGTGTGTGTGTGTGTGTGTGTGTGTGTGTGTGAGAGAGAGAGAGAGAGAGAGAGAGAGAGAGAGAGAGAGAGTACAATAAAAAGATTTTTCGATAGAGCTGGATTCTCTTGTCTCTTTCTGTAAACAAGCCTGTCAAAATTGGCTTGGAGTATTCTTTTTACACTTCCTGAAAAATGTGTGAACATATTTGAATAATCTGAAATGTATTGAAAGACAGGAAAGGGTCGTTTCACACTTTTCCGTCAACAGTTTGATGCAGTTTTGAACTGGAGATTGGTGTGCAACAGATGCATGCCTGTTGACAACTCCCCTTACTGCTTTTTTTTTTTTTTTTTAAGTAACGTCCATAGTAAACTTTCAGGGGAATAGCTCGCATTTCTGTCTGAACAAAAGATCAAATAAATATACACACAAACATATTTATTGGATGCTTACTTAGAGTACATCTCTATGAAAGTGCAAAAAAAAAAAAAAAGTTGGCAGTAGAAGGGCATCTGGGAGTCATGATCTGGATAAGGCCGCCCCCTCCCCCCCCCCCACCCCCACCCCCCTTTAAGGAGCTCAGGGCCGAAGCACTTGTCTGATGGCGGTTTCGTCTTTGAAGACCTTCTGTTGTCAAGCTCTTCCTAGAATTTCTTCCTACATCGTAAACTTTCAGTCGCATAAGTCGCATTTCTGTATGAACAAAAGGTCAAATGAATATACACACAAACATATTTCTTGGATGCTTACTTGGAGTGCATTTCCAAGAATCCCAGTGAAGGAACTATCTTAGCACAAAAACGAAACACACACACACACCCCACACACACACACACACACACACACACACACACACACACATAACTGATCGCTGCTATTGCTACAAATTATTGGAACTTCATCGGGCAGAAACTCCAACCACAAGAACAGTGGATTTTGTTCTTTTCCTCATACCTGTTCAAACAAATGCCTTATTCTCAAATTCTCAAAAGTTGCGTCGTATTGCGTCTTCATTACAACCACAGTCGTCGACTTCGTCGTTTGTCGTGGCCTTGGCTTCGAAACCTGCTTCTTTCACGGCCCTCTGTATTTGCTCTGCCTGTCGAAAAGCTCTATTGACGATTCGCCCGTGAAACCTGCGGCACTTGTACGATTTGTTCTCCGTTCGCGCTTGCCGCCCTCGTGTGAAAATTGGTCCAGCGATAGTCAATTGGGCATTCTGACCATATGCATGTTAATTCCTATATATGGTCTCCAAGGTTTTGGCGAAAGAGTCAGCATCAGCCGCCTGTCCCTGCTACAGCCGTTCTTTGTCGGTTCCAGGGCAAGCGGAGATAGGCCAGTGGCACCCCCCCCCCCCCCCCCCCCCCACACACACACACCCCCAATCCTTCCGCGCTCGCGACCCCAAGGCGCCTTTTACGTGAAGAGGAGCGGTTGGACATGGAAAACCTCGGCGGGCAAGTAGAGTAACTCTTGTTTCCGCGATTAAATTATTACATGCCCTTAACTCCAAATGTTATGGGCCTGTAATTATTTTATCGTGAGAACAAGAGTTACCCTACATGTTTGTTATTTACTGTTTACTGTTACCTGCTTCATTTAAGACTTCCGTTCGGTCCTCTGTAGAATTTGCACCACTGATGTTGCGAATGCTTTGAAAGTTGCTATATGGTCGCTTGTCCAAGGGGGGTTCGTGTTGCAACAGGACGGTCTTTGGGCATCATGCTTGGGAGGACTGGACGCTCTCTAACCGTCGCAAGGAAGACAGGTTCGGTGAGAGTGCAGGAGAACGTGTGTCGAGTAGTCAAAATGGAGATTTTGGGGACAGCGTTGATGAAAATGATAGTGGAAGATGCTGCTATTTCAGCTTCAGTCTGCTCTCGCTAACACTGCCATTGGTAATTTTTGGTTATTGATTAGTGATACTCCCCCTCTTCATATTTTGATTCGACTCCAACCCACCCGTCCCGTCACGGGGGGGGGGGGGGGGGGGGGGGGGGGCTCGTGTGAAGATGATGATACTTTGAGGACGCCGTTTCAACTTATATTGGTGGTACGCCTCTGTCATTCATGAAGAAAAAAAACCAAACTAGTTTCCGGGCGTGTTTGTCTTGTCTTAGGATGTCTTGCGTAGGCACTTTACCCCGAACAGCTCCTTATTGGTTGTGGAAGTCAGGTTGTGTACAGTGTCAGAGAAAACCAGCAGAAAGGGGGTTTACCTCATGGTTTCCCTTTTATCCCAAACATTTTATTGGCTGTATTGTAGTAAGTCTTTTATCCTGATCCATGGATCCCCCCCTCCCCCCCCCTCCCCCTCTCCTTTTATCTTGTCTCACTCCAAAAAAAGGAAATTTTTGCAAGAATGTCGTACGGAAGATTTGGCTCGTGATGACACACATACCTTTCGTTTTTGAGTGAGTAGCAACTTATCTGATTAGTATAATTTATTCTTCGACCAGTTCACTATCAGCTCAACACGTTTGAAAGCATGCTATTCTTCGGGAATTCCCGTAGCAATAACGTTGGTCCAGTTTAATGACAGACGCCGAATATTCCCCGCCAGCCGAAGGGCTTTCTGCAATTTATCTCCTCCATATCTCATTGAGTCTTGATATCTGTGCCCAGTGATTAAGTAACAACAGCAACAACAATAATGATAGTAATAAAAATAATAATAATAACAGAAGAAGGAAAAGAGAAAATGGGACATCTATCACAGAGACTCCTGTTCAATGCCGTTCACCTTCAGGAATTTTTCGAAGTTTCATGAGGTTGTGTATCTACTACTCCTCGCTTCTTTCGGCCCTTTTCCTGTTGTGTATTATATGGATAGGCCTAAAGATTTCCTGATTCTCCCCCCCCCCCCCCCCCCCCCCCCCCCATTGTCATCAGTTCCAGAAGATCCCTGCAGACCCCTCCAAGGCCACTGTTCCTGTTGAAGTAAACTTACTTCTTTAGAAAGCCCCAGTTGCCTCGTCTCTCAGGGTTTTTGCCTTTTTTTTCTCGTTTTCCAAATAGATCAGGAAGTGGACAACATTTACAGACTTCAGCAATACTCATCCCAAATTTTCTATGAAGACAGTGTGCAGGTTATGCGCCCCCATTGTTCCCAAGTCTCAATCTTGTTGTCATTTACTTCCACATCCCAAAATACTTTTGTTTTGCCTTTCAAGGAAGGGTCTTTTCCTTCAAGGCCCAACTCTTCAGCCTGGCTGACTTGTAATCTTGCCTCCTCTGGCCGCTTCGGCATCCGATCTCAGCCCCGATATTCCAAGGTGGGAGCAAATTCACTGTCCTCTCAGAGCACTGAAAGACGACAGAATCAGGCCCCTGGTGCACCCTTTATCGTGTGACAGGCTGACGTGCCACTGTCAGTCTCCAGACGATCAGCTCCTGGCTTAGGCAGGTTATTCACCAGGTTTACAGCTTTGGCCAGAAACCACTTCTCCCCCAGAGCGGATGTCAGGGCACTTGAAGTGTGGGCTCTTTCTGCCACTTGCACCCTCTAGCGAAATGTCGTGGTTCTTGACATCTGCTGGGCAGCAGCTAGAAGTCACAAACTACTTTACACAGAATTTACTTACGTGACATTACCAAAACTACAGGGGCTCTCGATTGTCTTGGGGATGTGGTGGTAGCTCTGAATGTTACCTATCCAGAGTGAATCGGTCATCATTAAACCAAAACATTCCGTAAGTAATATACCTAACCTGCTATTACTTGACCATGATTTTGATCCCCATTTGAATATTACTTGTTTATGCACAGAAAGTGTTTGTGTTTATATGTTATTGGGTCTTCTCCTTTTCCTGATTCTGTCAGTGCTTTCTTTTTAATTCTCTTGCTGGTTATTGAACCTTTGGGGGAGAGCGGGGCTCCCTTTTCGATATTCAGGCATCTGTTTGGACAGGTATTAAGTATGAGAAATAGGAATTTTACTACTAAAAGTAGTTTGCAAAATGCTTACCTGTCTAAACACTAGGACGCCCTCCCACCTCACCGCTTAGTTGGGAAAACGAGGAAAAACTGAGCTAGTTCTATCCTGGCGAAATGTTGTGAACTCGCTCAGGGTGATCACTCTGGCAGGCTTGGTTTGGACCTGAGGTAAGGTTAGCTCCCTGCTGTCCCAATTTTTTTTGTTTGTTGTTGTTGTTGTTGTTTTTTTTTGGGGGGGGGATGGGAGAGATCCTGGTAGTATGGCGTAGTTTCACACCAAGTGGGAACAAGGCATTTATTTAGACACTCTTAGTATTGAAATTCCTTTTCTTTTTATGATTTGTTTTGGTGGATCTATTTTTAGTATGAAGTTGTTTCATGTGGAGGACATGGTCATCCTCTACATTTTCTATTTAGAACTGTACATATTACTAATTAGAAGTGCTTGTATCAACAGTGTCCCAAGTTCACCCCTTTGATTCACATCGTCATGAAATAATCCATAAGCCATATGAACCCCATGCACTGCTTCATGACCTGAACGGCCAAACATGCAGACTTGTTGAATATCAATACACAGAGCTTTCTCCAAGGAAAACAAAAATCCCTGACATTCTTGAAGTCAAGTGGGTATGCTCCTCTTCCTGGGGAAAAAAACAAAACAAAACAAAAAAAACACCATTAAACTTGCTAATGATGTGATCTGTTGCAAATCTGAGCATGGAGTGGTGTACCTTCTACTGTTTGGTCTGACTACATCTGGGAACATTTATTCGCACAGCTTTTGTCAGTCACTTTCACTTTCGCGGCATCTCGCTGGTGCACGATGTTATCGCTTCCACCAGGTAGACATAATAATGGTGACGGCCCGCTTTTGTGAAGAAGTTTACACAAGATTTCATGATGTCGGTGTAGTCTGCTAGCATACCAAAAACACAACCAGTGCTCCACAGAGTCCATTGCCACTGTTTTCCTTCTGTGCCCTCCCCCCCCCCCCCCCCCCCCCCCCCCCCCCCCCAAGATTCTCTGTACATTTCCCTGAAATCTGCCAGTTAGCCGAAAAATGGGTGCCCTGAATACTGTAGACCAAAAAAGTGTGACTGGGGTCACCCAAATGACAGTTAATTCAGTCTTTGCACAAAATGTTAGGTGAAATTGTCTTGACCGACGCTTGGGCAATCGTAACTTCCATAGCTTCTGTTCTCAGTCATGTGCAATAGGACAGAGGGATTGTTGCCAGTTCAGTTACTCATATTCTTAATCTTGAACTTCTCGGATCTGCATCCAAGAGATAACTTCCGACCACTATCTCCCGCAGGAATGGTCATAGACTACACATTTTAGAAGAATGAAGAAAGGATCCCAAACACTTTAGTTTTTAATTGAGGAACGTTATATCCGATAAGAACTTTCAAATGAATGATAGCCTGTACCTGCTGATCCGACATTTTACAATGCAATAGACAACTTAAAATTTGCTATTCAAATGCATTAAATAGGTCAGATCATGGGTCCCCAACTGCGGACTGCAGCTGTAAACTGACTTCAAACAAGAGAGGCGAAATAATATAACCAACTAAAAATCAAGTCTATATTAGAATGTATAATCTCCAATTTTTTTTTGGAACGAAATCTACTGGTTAAAAGTTTGAGAAAGAATATGTAGCCTTTTTTCTGAATAAATGGTTATATTATCCAGACTACAAAATAATAATCTGTGGGCTGTCTGTCACATATACAAACATTCACTAAAACACCTCGGTGCTTGCCAAGAAAGTGCATATACATCAGGACCCAAACGGCCAGTTAGCTGACCATTAAGTGCAATAAACATAAAACTGTCACAACTGGATAGCCTGTTCATTTTCCTTCCAAAAAAGTAAAGGTTTCAAACGCTTTCTTTAAAGTATTTGCATGCAAGAATTTGCTAGCCAAAAAACAGCATTGCAAATAGGAAAAATAATAAATAACAATGAAGGGGGTGTATAAAAGCTGAACATTACGGAGAGGGAGGGAAACACCAGCCCGGTACAGGTGATACACAAGAAGTGATTTGCATTGCTATATTGGTCAGTCGTTTGCACTTTGAAGTTGAAGATGCTAAAACTACGCTATTCGTATTGGTGAAAACCACTTTAAAGTCAAACATTTTTTTCTAATGTGTGGACTCAGGAAGGTGTCACTTTGAGAGTATATAAGAAAAAGAAAACATGAACCACACGTTTCAGCATCACATATTGGAAACTTGTTTTCAAATAGTGCTTCTACAAGAAGCAGAATGTTGAAATTTATCAATTACAGCATGAGCAGGAAGAGACATTGTATCAGATGGAACACAAATCCTCAAACTGACCCCGAACTAGTTCCCTATTGTTTGGTTGATGGTCGACTGTGAGCTGGTCCATTTTGTGGAACAAGGCCAGAAATAGAGAAAACTGTTTGATTAACTAGATGGTAGGGTGTTGAAATTGAAACTTGACCACCCTGGCAAGAAACTGAAGTTATACCTTCAGCAGGACTTTTTGTATGTGTGTGTGTGTGTGTGTGTGTGTGTTTTCAATAAACGCATGCGCGAGCTTCAATCCAAGGGAAACTGTGCAAGCTATGAGCTTGGTCATTTACTGCATGGGGTTATTTCCCGCTGGCAAAAAAAAAAAGTGTAATATTCTCTTTATGTTTTGAGGTAATTTGGAAGTTTTTCCTAAACAACAGGACAGAATGAAGGCAAGTCCCATTTCAAAGGCATTGAAACTTACAAAAAGGTGAAGGATTCGACAGTGAATATGTTGAGATAATGAAAGGAATATTATTGGGAAAAAAGATTCTTTTTTTTAAATTCAGTCTCATGCCCCACTCCAGTGGTATTACCCCTTCCCGCATACACACACATTTCTCATCCCAGCCCCTCTCCAGTTACACCCTGGAGTGTCCTATTGCAGCCGCTGCACTCAAGAGGCAGCTCACCAATGGAGACACTGCAGTGCTGCCAAGTCACTGTGGTGATGTTCAGTGGTGCCTGTTCTGATCCAGCGTAAGCAGGAAACCACTTCAAACTCCTTATTGATGACGGTAGTAGTTTGGTCGCGGTACATGCATGACAAGCATGCTCATCTAGAGAACGCCACCATTTCCACAGTGACAGTCCGTATGAATTCTCTGTTGCAGGCTACTTCGACATGAACTCGCCAAGGCTTGAGCTTTTATAAAAAAATTTTACCTCGTTAGCGAGCATGACACTTACATGATGACCAAAAGCATTCATGTACTACAACATATTATACTTCAGCCTTTCTTCAAACATTCTGATTTCTAGCTGCATAACAATAGAGCAGCAACTGACTAAAACTAGCCCTACTACCGATAGTCTGTTGTGGTATTTTTTGATAATCCCTACAACAGATAGTCTATTGTGACATTTTTTGATAATCTGTTGTGCTGTTATTTGAAATGCATGAAAGTGGGTAAGAGGAGGAGGAGTTGGGGGCTTGTGTGTTTACATGCATGCGTGTTTGTGTATGAATGCAAATTCATAGTATTAGGCCAGGAAGCGCAAGAAGAGAAAGAAAATTTGTCCATGCTATTGTTTCTAGCCAGCACCTTTTACATTTTAGTTCTGGGCATACAATCTTAATTGATAGCTTATATCTCATTCTATTTTCACCGACTCCAACATGTTCCTTCTTTTTTTTTTTTTTTTTTTTTTTACAGCAGGCTTCATTCAATGGGTTTCCTTTTGTTTTCTTTTTTGCGTAAAAGGGAAAAAAGCTTAGAATTAGATCTAGGACTGTAAAAAAAAAAAAAGAAGGTAATTTTGTTCTTTACTCAATTGATATGAATCCAGCATCAAATTTCCACTTTCTGTCCTCCTGCTTAATTTGCTCCATTTCCTTGTCAACCAATGATTATTCTGACAAGATTGCCCGATTGGCTTTGTGCGTTTATACAGAGTAACTGTGCACATATTAGCACCTTACACATTTAATTTTTTTTTCAGTATCAATTGATGTAGAACCAGTTGTAGACTCATATACTGTCCTCATCAATTTCTCTCTCTCTCTCGTCATCTCATGGCTTGTCTTTAGAAAATCCATTTTAATGCCGCATGTGTGTGTTTGTATGCAACTGATATTGAAAGAAGACACCAATAGGGCGACAGCCCTGCTATGATCCTTTGTGGTCAGCTGGGCTATAAGCAACATGAGTTGAACAGAACTGAATCTCATCGCCATCCCTGTCCCTAGAATCGGAATTTTGTGTGAAAGATGTGGCCTAACATGCGTTACAAAGTAGTCCATGCCTATATTGAAAACTAAAATGGTTTAATCCAGTTTGCAAACTACAAATTAGAGGATATTCTGTAGAGTGATCAATGTATTTTGGGGTTCTCAGTGTATGTGTACTAGCTCATGAAGTGTTTGAACCATGAGTAGCTACCTTTTCACCGTCCTAGACAAAGGTCCAATTGTACAGGGGAGAGAACTGTAGCTAAAATATTGAACAATGGAAGGATTGCCTCCCAGATCTTGTCATACATTTTTGTGCTCGCAAGTTCTGTAATCTGTCAACAGAAAACATAGCAGATTTTTTTTTTCCAATTACAAAGTTACAATTTTTTTCCCTTAAATAATAGTCGTTTTACGTTTATGCAGAAAAAAGAAGTGTTGTTAGGAGAAAAAAAATTTGTGAGCAATTCAAAAACTTCGCCAAACTTCTTTTTCCCTCTATCCCATAACTTGTATTTCATACTAGCTACCGTGTGTATACTGTGCATGGTAGGGACTTAAATCATCAGCACAAAGTTTGCGGGCAGACATCATTTGGAGTTTGAGTCCTACCGGCGTCCAACATCAAAATTGCCATTTTTTTGTTACTAATCTTTCAGTTTCTGGTGGTTTCATTGCAGTGTAGAGCTAAAGAGTTAACTGCAGTGTTAGACAACATACACACACATGCACACCACTCCCCTTTTCATCATCTGGAATTGTTATTGTGTGTGGACTTTGAACCAAACTCTAACAAACTTGCTTCACCACACACGTGCCAATGGATGCCTATGCGCTGGTACATAAAAGGACCTTGTCTTCATGCTCTGAAATGCGACTTGGCATTTTCCATGAATCTCATGACTTGATGCTAACTGTATTCTTCTTGCACTGCTCAAGCTTAAACTTTATATGGTCATAATAGGAGTTAACTAGACATCTGTCACTGTTGTGTGTATTTCTAGATAGAAGACTGCTTTTATTGTTCTGTTACATCATGTGATTCAGGTTGGGTTCTAGCATTGTTGTTTTTGTTTTTCTTTTTTCATTTAACATGTCGAGATCATGCACTGATTTCTGTGATGTAATTTTTCTTCTTTCTTTTTAATCTCTTTAAGAATTTTCATATGTGTTTTCGAGAATTTCTTTGCTTGTTTGAATAAACACTTCTATTTTCAAACCTTTTTCTTAGCACACCCTTTTGCATGTGTCTCAGACTTTTAGAACTTACAAGAAGTCTTAAAGTGGATTAACTGTGATTTTTTTTTCCTTAAGTTTATTTTTCTTTCCTTGATGTTTTATAATTTTAAGGAAGTTTGTGAAACAAACTAAAAAAAAAAAGTCTTCATTTAATTTTAAGAAAATATTCCTTTGTCTTATGATCGGTTTGCACCAAAATTGTATGCCCATCACCATGTGGCAAAGGAAGATGCTTAAAACACTCCATAAAAAAGTTGCTGATACTTCTTGTCAAACAGGTTTAAAGTAGAATCTTTTACCTTTGAGATGAGTTTCTCGATGCAAATAATGATATCAGTACTTAAAAGTAGAACATTTTATTAATGATTACTTAAATTGTAGAAGTATTCAATCATTTACTGATCCATGTTAGTCTTGTGATATCCATGCTCCCTATCCTATCTTCCTTCCTGTGCAGCCTCCCTATCTGTCCTTCCCCACGACAACCTGCCCTGTCCCAGTATGCTTGCTTCCTTGCATTGAACATATGTGAAACAAGAAAGAAACATCATCCATGTCTTCCTATCCATTTTGACTTTGGGACCATTGTGACTGAATTTGTTGACTGATAGTTGCGTTTGCCGTGTTAATGTTCACATATGAAAACTGTTTGTTGTGCTTTGCATTTGGTTTTCCCACCTACTAATCATTTCTGCTTTTATGTACATATACTTATCTTTATGTACATATACTTATCTTGGCCACCAGCATGATAGATGCATCTGACCTACATTTTCTACCTCCAGTGATTTTCCATTTTCAAAAATGTTTTACGTTTTTGTAAAAGCCTGTGACAAAGCAGATTTCACACTACACTGAAATCCTTAATCATTTTTATGTCATCTTTGAAATAGATGGTTGTCTAGATATGAAAGAGTGTGTGTGTGTGTGTGTGTGTGTGTGTGTGTGTGTGTGTGTGCGCTCTGTATGCATGCATTTCCAGCACCTCAATAATTCAGAGAGTAGTTAGAACAGATCGTGGTTTGTAAGTGGATGTTTTCCTTTCCCAGATGATGATAAGAGCTATAACAGTCAGCTTGAACTCTGTTGGCTGTATATAACTGGCACGGTTCAGTATTTATGAAAAATGGATAATTTGGTAAAATGCCCCCTTTTTTCTAAAAAGACACCCTAGTTTCTGAGTTTGTTAAATCAACAATTTCTTTTTTTTTGACTGATCTGTCAGCAGAAATGCTCATTCCACACACATAGGTTTAAGTGCATAGATGAGTAAGTTCATGTTGTAACATGTTCACTCCAAATTAACTTTAGACATAACCATTCTGTATCAACATGTCATTCATGTTACTGTTGCTATTTCATTCGATCAGCCACATAACATTTTCAGTTTTCTACAAGGTTTTTTTTTTTTTTTTTGCTGTTTTCAAAAGGTAATGCATGAGTGACGTGAAGTTAACAACTTTGGGAGAATTATTTCAAGCTTATGTTTTGGTCTTGATCTTCTGGGGGATGTTGGGTATCTTAATGAGCTTTTATTGCATGTGCATGCATTTGTGTGTGTGTGCGTGCGTGTCTGTGTATGCATGTAAACATGTTCTCCAAAAGCAGCAGGTATCTAATGTATAACTAATGTATATTGTTAGCGATGTGTACAGTATTGACTGACATTCACAACTGTAAATAATGCATGTGAAAGGCAAAACTGAAATGCTGCTGGGAGGGAGGAAGACGATTAAAAATGAATTTTAAAACTGACCAGCATTTTCTTTTTTACCTGGATGCAAAAATGGATGAGTATATGTGTCTGCATTTGAGTGAGCTGCTCTGAAGAGGAGCCTGTGATGTGTGGATCGTTTCCATCTTTTTTTTTTTTTTCTTTTGTTGTTGTTTAAATCTATCATATTAGTTGTGTGCTCTGTGTGAGATTACGTGCACACTGCTTGTCCCAACTTTCCCATAAGTTCTGTCACACAGCCAGAACCAGAAGTCCGCAGGTCTCTGGAGTCTCCATGGGGACACAAACTTGAGCGAGTTACTGTGCTGCTGCCATCCTACATTAGTGATATTTAGAGTTCTGATTTTACACTGGGCACTGCCTAGTGATCCTCTGCTGACCTGTTATTTATTGAAGGAGTGGAGACCACCATAAAGTCTGCCGACACTGAAGGACTCTGACATGCACTCACTGAAAATATGGCTCCTATGGAAGGTTGTGCATTCTTAGGCAGTTAGTTCTGGTCACACTTCCATATATTGAGTACTAAAGCATGATTCCGTACAATGAAATGTATTTGTTCTTCAGTGTTGGAGAATGTTTTTGTTTTTTTGTTGTATTTTCTTGTCATGAAAACTTGGCAGCAGTCAATATCACATGTCAAATGGCAGACATTTTTTGTCTTCTACCCAGAACTGTAGTGACAGAAATCCCATACACACTAACAAACACGCACACATTTATGAGCAATTTGGATTTCAAACAGCTTTTTACAAATACATAAAAACACTTTCATGTCAAGCAAAAACAGCAGCAACCGAGTGAAACGAAAAGGCGAGTGTATGGAGTATAAGGGAGGGAACAAAATGCTCCAAGACTTTGTACAACTTCTTCAAATACACTGCACACACTTCTTCAGTTTGAGTATTCACTCCTGACAATCTCATGTTTAAGGTCTACAAAAACAAAGAAAGACTACAGCAACCTTTTCCCCTTTGCTGCACCACCACCTCCTATTCAAGGCATAGTGAAACTTCTCAAGATCGATCAACAGGCAACTAAAACATCCCTGGAAAAAATCTTTGAAAGTAGAATGATGGAATATTTCTGGAGAGAGTCTTTACTGGAGGCAAGCGGTGTGATTGGGGGGGGGGGGGGGGGGGGGGGGGTAGGGCATCATGGCATCACAATACTCGCCCACTGCTGTCTCATTCCTAGCAATATTATGCTGAACAAATTAGTAGCAGGGGAAAACAAGCACAGGCTAACAATTCTTCTGTCATTATATAAAAGACTTGGCAAAGATTTGGAAAAAAATTTTTGTCCTAATATTAACACATCCATGCTCCTGTTGCAGCTCACATATCAGCAAACTGAAAAAAAACGATCTGCATCAGGCCCCCCTTCAAGTGAGTCCCAGGCACTGTTATCTTAGAGACTATAATGGTGTTAAATGCCTAACTGAACACACAGAAGACATACCCAACAAATCCTGTTGATGACGCTATTGGCTTGGTCGCAGAGCCATACAGAGTAAACATTCCCTCTGTCCAAGGAGATCCTGTTGACATCTTTCCGCTGACAGACAACCTCTAACCCCCACCCATCCCTTTAATGTGCCATCCTCGACAGGGCTGTTCGCTAAGCATTCTTCCATTATGTGAAATGCCAGTCTGATCTGTCTCATTCGTGTTAACTAATTCCATTACCAGGCAAATTTTTATGACTTTTTCAAATTCTAATATTGATTTCAAGTGCCTTGCGAATCTTCTCACCTTCTGATACTGAAGTCAAGTCATCCACAGAGTGGAAGTGGTGCATAAAATGAACCCAAAAAAAAAAAGAAAAAAAAACATCTTTTTTACAAGGCCACTGCTCTCTATCCCCGCAATTATAACTTACCATGTACTACAAACAACAATGAATGTAATGCAAGCAGTTCAGTTTAAGTGCCAAATCCGCAATATCAGGTCCTCTTGCAATGTTCCAGTTTCTTAGATCTGCTCTCCTCCCACACTATAGGAAGCTACAGTTGCCCTCTCCCTCATTCCCCTACCTTTTATCCACTCACCCTATCCTCCTCCCAATCACCCCTCTCCCCCACTCCCCTACCTTTTTTCCTCTCACACTATCCTCCTCCCAAATTCATTCTGCCAAACTATTGAGAACAATCCTGTTCTCCGAAAGCATCTTTTTGTGCAAGCTACAGATCCTGTACTTATACAGACAATGGGCAAACATTAATCGGATTCTGTACAGTTAAACCTACATGCCCTGACTGATTTACACAAGGAAAACACTCCAGCTGGGGGAGTTGAGGGTAAACAAAATTTACAGGTGCTCAAATGACACACGTACGTCTGAGACATTTATGCATGCCCACAAGTAAAAAAAAAAGTTTTGCATATGAATTTCATTTGCCTTTCTCTCAGATGAAAAATAAAAAATATGACACAGAAAGATGATTTTTCCCGATGTTCTACCTCTGTTTCATCCACTTCACCACTTTCCTGGCTTTGGGAGGCCCTGTTGGGGATAAGCAAACATTCACTCATTTCAGAGGCTGATTTGTCCATTCCAGTGTCAAAGATGATTTCATTTATAACTTGTCTCACAGTCTATCAAGTTCGTTGGCTCATTCTGACCCCCCCCCCCCCCCCCCACCCCACAACCCCTCCACCTTCACCCCTCCCCTATCCAAAACAAAAAAAAACCATATAAAATTGCTTCAAATCACCCTGTAAATTCTGACTGTTATTGAAAGGGAAGAGTAAGTTCCCTTCCTTAATACATATTCATGTTACTCAAACCGGAAGTTAAAGAACGTGTCCACCCTACAATTTGTCAGGTCCAAAACTGCTGGGAGACTGTCGGACCTACAACAGTTAAATCACCAGATAACCCACCACTACAACCAATCATTTC
This sequence comes from Conus canariensis, assembly GCA_033310375.1. Taxonomy (NCBI): domain Eukaryota; kingdom Metazoa; phylum Mollusca; class Gastropoda; order Neogastropoda; family Conidae; genus Conus; species Conus canariensis. The sequence continues at coordinate 27,134,182 of CM065726.1, read as the reverse complement.
AAACTAACAACCAGTCAACCATCAGTTTACACAACATCACAACCAACCACCGCACACAAACAACCACTCAACCATCAGTTTACCCACCACTGCAATCAACCACTGAACACAAGCAACAAGCATCAGATGACCCATCAACACAACGTACTGTTGCACACCAGCAAGCATTCAGTCATCAAATTCTTCAATGACAAAATCCTCCTCCTCAGTTTCCACAGGAGTTGTTTTCACAGTGGACTGACTACCCGGAAGACTCTCCTCCTCCTCCTCCTTCACATCCTCCATCTTCTGGACGGATGACTGGGTCTGAGTAACCAGCCTGGGTTCTGAAGCTATGGACTGTGTTTTCTGCGACATACTCTCCCCTTCAACAATGTCATCATCCACCGCCGCTTTCTCCTCAATCTTCTCCAGGCCCGATCTAAAACACACACACACATGAATATGGTCATCACCTTTTCATAGTTTTTGCTACTTTCTACACAGATTTGAGCTATTCTCTATCTAAAGATGCACCTCTGAAAGTGTTGCTCAAACTTCCTGACCAACCCTAACCATGATTTGCATTCATGATAAACAATATCTGGAGACCAACCATACTTATGTGATGTGCAAAGCTGTCTTAACTTTTTTGTAAAGAACAGGCTTGCTGTTCACAATGTGATTCCTACAGCGGCTGCAGTTATATTTTTGTTTTCAGTTTACAGTGGTGCGCAGAGACATGTCTTGACAACATCATAACCAGGCTTGCACAATTTCACATTCTCATCTAAAAGCTACTTTTCCCCTCAAATTCAAATCCCCCAATCAACAGCAAAAGCATTTGAACAAGAACTCTCGGTTACAAACTGATTTTCTAATCCTGGGCAAGCAAAATTGTCCATATTCACACATGGATGAAAAAACAATCCAGGCTTTTTTTCAACCTTGATTATGGCATGAAGATTTTTTTTTTACTGAAAATATTGATAATCAGACATACCATCATGACAGAACTGTTTCCTCCCTTTGATTGGGTTCCTTTTAAATGGCTGCTGTACTGCATTCTGTGATTAGTCACTGGTTGAGAGGACTACATTTAACTTTGCCAAGATTATGCTGTGGACCATTCACAGTAGTCAAATAACAGGTGGTTGCAATGTACACAAAACATCAGGAAAATGACATTCTTGAGGGTTGTTAGTGGTAATGTAATATGACACACAAGTACTATGTGTAACTCTATAGTCACATTCACCTTTGCAAGCACATCAGAAGTCATGGACTACCTCTTCATAAAAACCAGAACAGAATGCTCATTTAAGGAGGTGCTGTGGCACAGTGGTTAGCACTGTGTATTTTTCGCTAGGAGGCAATGGTTTTGATTCCCATCACAGCTATTTATTTGTAGGATTTTTCTGCCCCGCCTGGTTGAGTGTGACTCTACATTTCATTTTCATAGATTATTTGGGACGGCTTGTGCATTAAGACACTGTCTTTTGAGCCACCTCTGCTACTACTGCTCAAGCACTTGTAACTGCTACTTGACAAGTGCTTCTAGATAAGCCAAAAATAAAATCTTGATAAACTTGTATTGAAAGTGATGATGCATGACTGTCCAGTTACTTTACATAACTGTGGACAATTTAGATAGAATCTTTTCCTCAGGAAGAGGATGTAAAAATCTGGAACAAACTAAAACTTTCAAGAATTTTCTTGAACACACTACATTTTATGATTTTTAAATGTAATTTAATAGCGAACCACCAAGAAAACGTAGACAAACGAATCACAAGAAAAAACAACGTGTTTCAACCTCTTAGGTCTTCTTCAGGCAAGATACAAAACACTCAGGACAACGAAAATGAACCAGCAACCACTTATCTTCATTCAAAGCCCATCTTGCGCTAAAGTGAACGAAGATAAGTGATTGCTGGTTCATTTTCGTTGTCCTGAGTGTTTTGTATCTTGCCTGAAGAAGACCTAAGAGGTTGAAATGCGTCGTTTCCCCGAAGTTGGAGTATGGCTGCCTTAATGGCGGGATAAAAAAGGTCATACACACAAAACTCCACTCCCTTTGTTGGGCAGATGGGTTTAATACTTGCCTGTCTATACAGGGAGTGTCCGCAGGAGTGTCAGCCTGTGTACGCTGAAGAAGAAGAAGGAGAAACGCGTCGTGTTTTGTCTTGTGATTCATTTGCCTATGTTTTCTTGGCGGTTCGCTATTAATTACATTTAAAATTTGTTAAGATTTCCGCCTGCAGTCACCTCACTTTGCAACTAGATCTATATTTCATGAACTGATGCTGTGCAGATGCCTGTATGCATGTTGGCACGCACACCATCATGGCCACCATGACTGAGAGAGAATGCACACTTGCAGATTATGTACAAACAAGAAATTTCCCTTAAAAGTAATTTTGCTCTACATATACATGTACCAGTCCAAACAAATGCCTTTATCCCACCTGGGTATACATCAAGAGGTCTTCCTCTTTCTGTCCTTGTAAATAGAGCTATCGTTCATCATATTATTTCCTGAGGGTCTGGCAACCTTGATTTAGAGGCTTGGGTTTTTTTTTCTTTCTTTTTTTTTTCACCGTATTTACCGTACATCTTCTTACTTAGTCTCACTTTTCTGTGTCCTTGCTGCAGCTCTTTTCAGCACTTTCTCTCATCTCCCACAGCCAATTATGGTCAAATGCACATGTACACAATGATCAATGTCTGCTGCCTGGCAAAGGTGCACCCATTTGGGGAAGGGGAGGTGGGTTTGCCAGTGAAATGTGATCTGTGGCCGTTACATCCAGAACAGTTATCAATTTTCACATTTTCAGTGGCAGATACAAATGCTCTGTGGTAATAGGCATTCCTGACAGTTTAACAGCCCTAAATCAATTGCGACAACTCAAAAAAAGAATGCAGCTGCATGCAACATTTGCAATCAGTTCAACCTCCAGTGATAGTGTGTGAGATGGCCAAGACGTGGGGCGTCAAGGTTGATGCAGGGGTTGAGTCCAGATGTTGGAACAAATGTTAATGGCCACAGTAGTCAGTCAGATTATCTATCACCCACAGACACATGCACAGTAAGCTATATCCACTTCTAGATTTTTCTACAAAATATGGTGTGATTTGGACTAGATTTTCTTTTTTGTTCTTTGTGAATTTGTTCCAAACCAGTATCCCAGTTTCTGGTACTCTATAAACTTCATTTGGTAGTGATGTAGGTTTAGATTGAAAAAAAAAAAAAAAAAAAATAGCCAAAGCGTTAACCAGATTTTGTGTCATTAGGTGTTTAAAAACACAGATAAAAAAAAACAAACTTATGTGTCTTGCCTGAGCAGCTTTCTTACATTCACAAGTCATTTGTACCAACTCCAATACACTTCTTGAGCCTATGTTTATTATTAGTGTTGGTTAACATGAGCGCATTTCTCTTATTCCCTGAAACTTGATTTTAATCGATTGATTGCATTTCACATTGTCTGCATGTTCATCCTAGCTAACAAAGCAAAATCGTACATCTCATAACAAGAGTTTTGTAGTCTGGAATAAAAGACAAGACAAGAGAGAGACAACCTTACCAAAAGGTGTGTGAAACACAGAAAGAAAGAAAGAAAGAAACATAAAACTAGTGCAAAAGTCAGGTGTAAGGACAACATGGCACACATGAACCCTAGACAGACAATTACCTGAAGCTGTAAGAAGACCTCGAGAACTGACAAAGGTTCTGTACAAAAGAAAACTGACCTGCAAATAGAACAAAAACACACTTGGCCCATACATCTTGAGCTAAGAAAATGACCTGCATACAGAAAAAAAAACATTTGACCCATACATCTTGAGCTTGTAAATCCACACACTGAAGCACAGTAACAGCCAAAAGAAAAACAAACCCTGTTACAAAATGCGCAAGTATCATGAGGATAATTATATGCATGCACATAAGATATGCATGTCAAAGATCCAGCAGTTCACATCACTGTTCGAGATGTGGGGGTTATGGGAGGAGGGATGTGTGAAAAACATGAAAATATCCAGCATGCATGAGGATACCTGAAGAGATGATGAACAAAAGTAAACAATGATTAACATGTAATCTGCATCCATAAAGCCCGGAACAGCCATCAACTCTGAAGTTTCTCCATTGACAAATACGACTATTCCAGGACAGTAGGTTTCACTGGTCATAGCTCCCTTATCAGCCAACTAATGTACGCATTAAGTATATATGACATTTCATATTCAAAAGCTACAATCAAAACTTGCCGCTGAAATGGAACGGCTTCCAGATGTCAAGAGATTTACGTCAACAGTGACTTGAATGTCTTCATCAGGTCTGTTTTTCTTTCATGTCATCACTATGATCATTATACCCTTATTACATGTCAAAACTGACATCTAATGACCTTTTACACATCTATTTCTTCCTCAGGTCTGTTTTTCTTTCATGCCATCACTATGATCATTATACCCTTATCACATGTCTAAACTGACATCTAATGACCTTATTACACATCTAATCTGAATGCACTTTGGTGATGGTAGAAGCAGCAGGAGTCAAAGTAGTATTACCAGAATTATAATTCATTTTTTGTGTATCTGATTTTTAAAATACTAACACAAGAGTAAAATTAAAGAAATATATCACCTTGGACGATTGAAAAGTGTTACTGATCTCCCTATCATACCTGGTGCTTTCCTACAATCAGTTTTTGTTTTTTTTTAAACCTGGAGAGCATAATATCATTTGAGATGTTGAACAGTTGAACACACTTTCTTAAAACAGTGGAACTTGACAAGAATGAGAATAAAATACAGCTTCTGACATCAGACTGTTCAGAAATTGTGCGATATAAGATCATCTCAAAATAATGAGTGTATAAAATCGATACAGATGTCACACAGTTCAATGGGTTTCCCCGAATACTTGACAGTCAAAATAATAATTAAAACTTGCAAACTTCAATAACCGAAAGAAAAACTAAAATCATGATTAGAATACAAACTATCGATCCCACCTTTATCCAGTTCCCAATTTCGATTTTACGACTACTCTCCACTCTGACCCCCAGCTAACTTTCTCCCTACCCTCAACATCTACATTCACACATACACACAGAGACATGTAAACAAACGCACGTGCAAGCATGCATACACGCAAGCACTTACACACACACACATACACATACAGTTCAGACAGACGGATGGACTGTTCACAGAGAATGGGCACACATTTAGTATTGAAGAAATGGACATTGGTAAAATTATACTTTCTGATAAAAGATGCATTTTTATGGATTTCTTAGGCATAATTTGGTACACGGTCAGCATGGTGAACAGAGTGAAGAAGTTTACACCAGGTGATGCGAGTCCAGCAAAGAAAAAGCTCAGTGTCTCCAGTGATTCGTTCTGCATGAGGTAATAGACGCAACATGGAGGAGCAACTGGAATGAGACAATGTGAATATTTGAAGTATCTTGCGATGAATTATGAGTGTAAAACATCATTATCAATCTTTGAAAAGTTTGGCAGGTCTGTCCAAAACACTGATGCCAGCACACAAAAATGGTAAAACACAAAGAGAGAACATCAGACATGAAAACATTCATTACATCTATCCAGCCCAAGCCATAGGAGACATGGGAAACAGTTACCCAGACCATGGCTGGGACAGGAGACGAGGGAGGGGTTGGGGGGGGGGGAGGGGGGGGCAGTTACTTAAGTATCAGACAGTGGGGCTGGTCATCAAGGGGGATAAGCAGGCAGAACAGTAGTTACCCGGGTCATGGAGGATGGGGTTGATCAGGTTGATGTAAGGCACAAGTTCGGTCAGCAACACTTCTGGCTCCCAGTGGTAGCCTGCACATGCCAGTGAAAAGTGCGTCACACTGTGCTTAACTTGCCATAATAATCCTACCCCGTAAATAACAAGAAAAACTGTTCAGTTCAATGGTTTTAATAATAAATGTGTATATGCATTCAAGTCATAACACATGCATGAACTTCATGCATGTGTGTATTGAACAGGCCAATATTCAATGTTAGATACCCTCTTTGCTCTCAGATTTTTGCCTGTGTACTCAGCATTAACCCCTCAGTGGGTAATGGCTAGAAAAGTACTGCTCTGAATTAAGTGCTTTAGAAATGATTACCATAAACAATCATATGAGGTTGAAGTTTACATCACAATTATCAACATTAACATCAACATGATCACATTTACTGCTTGATTATTTTTTAATGTTATACATATTAGTCTGACATACTTAGGACTACACATACCTCTGAACAAATGCATGGCAGTGGCTTTGCTTTCTTGGCACTGGAAAATTAATATGACACATCATCAAATGGAGGAAAAGAGAGAAAAGAATGGCAGAAAAGCAGAGCAGACAAAAAAGAAAGCTAACTGAAACCCACTGGGTCCTGTAAAAAGAGTGCTAGTGTTGTAACAATGACCGGCCCACCACTGTTTAAAATGGCATCCTGTCTCATAATATTCTCCTATTTACAGACTTACAAAGAAAAAGAAATACATTCATCTTCTATACTTTACACTAGAGGCAACTGGCATTTGAAGTAAAAAAAAAAAAAATCAGTCCAGTTCATTAAGGCTGCATTACTCTCTTCATTTTGAGGTCTGACAAGTTTTGAAAGAAATCTCTGGCATCTACACACACACACACACACACACACACACACACACACACACTCAGAGCTTGTTACATATCTAAATCAGCTTATGTTTTTTCTTGGCAAAGGAATACATGCCACCAAAAAAAGAAAAAAATTAAGAAAAAAAATAGAGCTGGTGACCTACCTGTCTCTGAACTGTGAACCACTGGGACTTGTGCAGGGGTTTCCAGCCATGGCCTTTGCGGCTGTCTGTGTGCCGGGAAAGTGATGACTGGGAGTGGATCAATCCTCTAGTTGCTACAGAAATGGAATAGTCCTGCAGCTGACCTCGACTCTGCCAAACAAAAAAAAACAAGAGCAGTAGACCAAATGCACACAGTTCACACAATACTGGTTAATGTGTACAGCCAAATGTTCATCAATCTCTTGTCGTGTATCAAAATATTGTTTCCTAATCAATACTCTTTCGTTCTTTGTCGTTTCTGCACAACCGGCTTCCATCCTATCGCAAGTCAGCACAATGTACAGTGTGTAAATTTTCCAGAAAATTCTTATTTGCAGCTTGTTTTCCATATGTTAACCAAATAACTGTAACATGATTACATACTGCAATGGCATATAAAACTATATATATTCAGATTCTTTTAATCAGTAACAAAATGGATTTTTTTTTAAAAAGGGAGACAGGGGATGGACAACTAAAATGCCATTTGTATAGAAACTCATAAAAAAAAAAAGAAATGGGGAGTTTGTATTATACTCCCAGTTTGGCTAGTATACTTACTATGTCAGACCATAGCATTCAACGGCAGTTAGTTAGCTCTGCCAGGCCGAATTTTTTGTGGCTAATGCAGTAATAAGACCATCACGTGACGGCCACCCTACTTCTGCCAGGGAGGAAGCTGGTGTAAACTTCCTGTTCCTCATTCAACTTCGGCCTCCTGCCTAACAAGGACAGGTTTTATTGCTTTGTCTTGCCTACTTGCTTTTGGCCAGTGATTCACCTATCTTGGCACTTTGTTTATTCAGCGCTACACCCCTTTAAATTCACATGCAACCTGTTTCTTGTCACGAAAAAAAAATTGCACCCACCCACAGTGTTAACATTAAACAAAGGAGGTCAATGCTGCTTGTCTTAACTGTGACAGTGCATTACGAATTGCTGCCCTTTTCAGTCCTTCCTGTCTGGATTTCTTCCATTAATCTCTCTCTCACACACACACACACACACACACACACACACACATACACACAGCTGCATTTGATCTACAGAAAGGATGATGGTAAATGCTATTACATCCGTATACACAACTGGATTTCAAAGCAGCTTTGAAATCTAGTTGTGCATGCGGATGTAACAGCATCTAAGCATTTGGTGTTTACCTACTTCTCCTCCCTAATGAGGTAGTATGTCAACTCTGGTTGTGAACCCAACTGCGAAACAGAAACTTGATGGCAGCATATGATATGGTCAAGGGGGTCAAGGTGGATAAGTGGGTGTGGAGAAAAGTCAGAGACGGTGTGGAAGAGGAAGCTGTCATTGGGCTTGAAGACATGTGGAGTTCGAGAAGATTTTTCTTATGCCCTTGTACCAGTTACTTCCTACTTTTTATTTCTTTTCCTTGCATATTCTTTTTTTTTCTTTTTTTTTTCCATTGAATTTTGTTTCAGTCTTTTTTTTTTTACGTTAGACAAAAACTGATGATCCATGTGTTTTTAAAAAAAATCCAAGTCTCCAACTTTCTTCTATGGACTGATGAAACTTCAGTGATCTAGCTCTGCTGACTTCCCAGCTATACCCTGCTACTCCCTAACTGACTTCAGAAAACTACATCACTGACAGAAAAAACATTGGAGCAAGATTTCGGCTGCTCCAAGACTTTAACAATTTGCCAGCATAAGATCTGTCGATCATGCACAAGATGAATGACTTACAGAGGATAGGTGAGTCCTTTAAATGAAATAAATTTGTAAACAGTGTAATTAAGTGAACATATCAAGTTTTCAAACAACAATACAACTAGACTTCAGCTGTTCCAAGAAATTAACAATTTGCCAGCAATAGACCAATCGATAAAACACAAGATAAATGAATTACACAAGATAGACGATTTCATTAAGTGAAATATATTCCTTAACATTATACTTGTAGCTGAACATATTAAGCAACCACATACCTTCAGCAGTCAGTTCATGCTGATCAGGATAAAACTGCATAACTAATAGGAAGCCCTCACACTTATTTTGCCGAGATAGTATCACACTATATGAAAACAGATATCAATCAACTGAAAGCACTCAGTTTACTGTTTTTAAGACACTAATGGGATAAAACAATGATAAAACAATATTGACTCTCTCACAGTGTACTGTGCTGAGAGCAGGTCGGCATCACTGAGGTATTGTGACCCTCGATCTATGTCCTCCACAGACTGAAGGAAGTCCACATAGTTCTGGTGAAGGAAGGTGTTGAAATAATCCCCATTCAGGTGAGTTTTCTCCACCACCTCCTGAACACCACACAACACAGGCACTCTGTCAAGGAACAAGCAAACCATAAAAAGAAGAACGAGCCACCCATTTACACATGAATAACCTGTGCATACAGACAGAACAAGCCATCGATACACATCAACAAGCCATTCATACACGCAGGAACATGTCATCCATACACAAAAGAACACGCCATCAATAAATACAGGAACAAAATATCTGTGCAAATAACAAAACTCAGTCAGCCACACAAGGACAAGCCAGCCACACATTACAGGAATGAATCAACCATACACAAAAAGAAAAAAAAAAAAAAAGGCTAGCCAGCCACACACAAACTACCAAAGCCTCAAAAACACAAAGAATAGCATTTTGTCATTTTAAGCATAATGTTCCACATTTTTAGCTAGGACTTGTATGGGAAATCACAAGTAAGACTCAACAGCACTTTGAATGCACTTTGCTTCAGACATGATATGATAGCAAAGACTATGTTAATCTTGCTAGTTATCGCAGGGCCTATAAAAATTCAAAATGGTCAACAACAAAATCCATTGATAAGACAGCAAAATCGCACTCATTTCTAGCAATTTTTCAGGTTTTTTTCTATTTCTTTTTACTGCACTTGGTTTACACTCTAAAGATCTACATTCTCTCAGTTCTGATTAAGCTGCCACAAAGTTTGTAAAGCAGGTTTTTCTTTGCTTTCAATGTTGTTGTTTTTATTGTGGAACATTTCATCACAAAGTGTAGCAGCATAGTATAGTCAATGAAATCACAGTAGGCTACACCAAAAGTGTAGCACTGGGCAGCTCTGCACACAAAAATAAACCTTCCCTACATAGAATAACAAGCCATCTATAAATAATGGAAATAGTCATCCACACAGGAATAAACCACCAACAGTAGAAAAAAAACATTTGAACAGAAACAAACTACTCACACAAGAATAAACTATTAAGAGGAGAATAAACTATCTACAGGAACACACCTCCACACAGAAATAAATCATCCTCATAGAAAGAAACTATCCACACAGGAATAAACCATCTACACAAGAATAAACGATCCACAATAGAATCATTCATGTAAGAATAAGCAATATACTTAGAAATACTCCATCCATACAGAAACGATACATCCACACAAGAATGAACCATCTACACAGTAACAATTTACACAGAGATATACCATGCACATAGAAAAACCCTGTTCACACTGTAATAAACCATCCACAGAGGAATGTCATTCACACAAAAGCAAACAATCCAGACAGGCAAAAAACAGAAATCCACACTGGAACAAAGTAACAAACGACACAAACAATGGCTCATTTCCTTCAGACCAGTCTGTCAACGCAGATTCGTAGAATACACCCACCCACCTCAGGTGTTAACAGAAGAGGGTCGCGGTCATGGTGACTCAGGTGGGATGGTAAAGAGGGATGGTCCATATTATCCACTGGCTCTCCTCCTGTTTGAGTCAGACACATGAAACCAGTTTGATACTGTCTCTCTCTCACGTTTTTGTCACAACAGAATTATCCGAATGTTCCTTTTCCATGAAGCAAGCTTTCATCAGCAAGGGCACAAGCTATATGAAAGATACTGAGGACTTTTCCTTCGAAAATAGTTAAAACAAGCAAATCAAACAAAAATAGAAGATACAGAGCTTCTGCTTGGACAAAACAAAAAGTCAATTCACATAAGCTAAAAAATGTACGAATGAACATCAAACTGTCAGTGCTATCTGCATGCCTTTGCAAGAAACTGAAATCAAGCAACACCAAAAACACTGTTTTCTCAATAGAAAACTGATAACAAACAAAAAACATTGTTGCTATAGCTTTTTTCTGCAAACCATTTTATACTCAACATTCTGAAACAAATGGGGAAAGAAGAGAAATTTTACCACTAAAAGTAGTTTTACGTAATACATGGCCTTATGTCCAAACAAAGGCCTTATCCCTTCTTGGCAAGGAACATCGCAATATTATCAGAATGGAAAAAAAAAAAAAGACAAAAACAAACAAAACTAAAATAGAAAACCGGAATTATGCTTCCATAGCTGGATAGGGTAGAAAAATGATCACCCTAACTTAGTTCACTTTAATGTGCCATGTTCAAGCTAGCTCAGTTTTCACATCTTTTCCAAAACTGGCAGGAAGATGGCATAGTGTTTAGATGAGTAACTATTTTGTTAAATTAATTTTTGTTGGAAAATTCTTTTTTTGCAGACTTACCTGTCCGAACAAATGCCAGAATATGGAAAAGGATGTATGTTGGGAAGCATGCTCACTCTAATAGGAAGACACTGATCCAACACAAGAATGTCTCCTTACAGTTCCCAAAGCCTTGAACTCCATGCCAGATGCCACTAAGAGACCAAGGTGAAGGTCTCCCATGTTTAGACAGGAGGTGAAAGAATAAATCCCATCTCTCCCTGATGATAACTGCACACCCAAAGGGGCAAACTAGGAATCAGAAATAACATGATTCAGGACAATCCAAAAACTGCAATACTTTTTTTGACCAGAGTGAGAAACCTCGTCACACAGTATCCTCCAGAAAGGACTTTACATGCACCCCCTGCAGAGAGAAAGGGGATGGGTCAAAATGTGAGGGGGGTAAGGTATCTTGTACAACAGACTATGCTTTGATTACTGCAGTTCTAGTCAGAGAAACCTTGGAGTCTGAAATAGAAGCATCACAATCACCATCACCACACTTCACTGTCATCATAGATGTTCCATTCATCTGCGTTCACACTGAAAATGCCTAAATGTCAGATTCTCCCCAAGTCTCCCCCTGAGAGATCACCAAAATTTGTCTTTTCAATAGGAACCCCTGCTGAATCTCCTCCCAGCAGGTAACCGTCCAACCCTGAGCCTTGCCGGAGGAAAGTGAAGTAGCATGTCCCTGACAAAAAGATGTTCCCCGGCTGCTCTTCTTCATTACAGGACACTGAGAGGTTGACAGCGTGGAACGTGAGGGGTGGAGATCCTGGCCTGTCTCCCCAGACCTCTGGACCATTCCAGAACATGCAGAGCTGGGACACGTAGACCCCTCTCCTGCCCAAACTTGGAACTTTAATGCAAACAGAACTTGCAAGAAAGCACAAAGTTGTGCCAGTCCAGTTCTCATACGAGTTGCAAGAAACAAACAGGAACATTTTCTTAGGACACACAGGTCTCATGAGTGTCGGGCACATAGCACCACTTTTGGCAAGATGAATAGACACCTGAGGCCGTAACAGTAGCAGATGGCATGGAGGGTGACACCATAGTGTACAATGGTGGAGCCAACCATTAAAGAGAGACAGCGATAGTACTAATTTGCAAGAATTATCAGCCAAAATTCCCCTTGAGATGTAACGGAGAAAGCATTTTCCCTGTCCTAAGCAAAACAAGCATGAGTGGACTCTTGTGAAACCCATGCGAGCAACAACAAAAAAAAGAAAAAGAAATGAAGTCCACACTCCAGAGCACAGAGGGGATGATGTTCTCTCGCTAAGGAAAAGGAGAAAACTGAGTGAGCTTGAAAATGGCGCAATGAAATGAACTCACCAAGGCAATTACTCTTCTGGCCTACTAGGGAGGCATGATTCGTTCCCTGCTCTCCAGATTTCTTTTTTTTTGAGGGATCCTGACAATGCTCCATGCCAAATATGGATAATGTGTTTGTCTGGACAGGTAAGTACCAGTAAAACTCATTTACTTTTCTAAGTTACCACTCAACCCCTACCCCCAACTTACTCTTAAAATAAAAAATTTTGCCCAGTGCATGGAAGAGAAAGCATGTAGTGTCCTTAGCACCGATGACCACATCCATCTCAGAAGACCCCAAACTGCCACTGTCCTGCTTAGCCAGGCTGCCATACTTCAGGCGACGTCCCGACCCTGAGCTCTCCTTCTTTAGGCTCTTCTGTACTGTCTTCAGCTTGCTCAGATCAAACGTGTCTGAAACATGTACGCAGGTAAATTCATATACATGCATGACATTTTGCAACTTTTCTCTTTTCCTCTAAAAGAATTTAAAATGCTAGTCCACACATCAGGCCACACCGAGTAACTTTTTTTTCCATGGCCTTTCAGAAAAATCCATTTTCAAACTCAAATTTACTTTTCATGGAAACTCATGACTAAGCCCTATGAGCACAAAAGTAATTAAAACCCATCTTTCCTTCTTCACACAATGTAATGATTTTGGATTAAGCATTGCCAACTTTTTTGCTGAAAAGAAATTGCCCACCACTATTTAATTCTCAGTTCAAGCTGCACACCTACAGCATTCAGCTACTTCAAGTAGGCATACAAATTTGGCATCGCTATGACGGTTTGGGAATCAAGAAAAAACAATTTCTAAATGATGCATGTTGCCTCATCCATTCATGTTTTTTTTTTTTTTTTTTTTTTTTTTGCTGTCCCAACCTCTGCGCCACCTCAGAGGCAGTGCACGCACGCCGCTCATTCCGACACCCCGTCCACAGCCACAGCCCGGTCGGCCCCGCCGCAGCCCCGGCACCGGCAATCCACAGGGAGCAGTCAATGTCAAGTCGTCAAGAGGCAACCCACCGGAGGAGACACTGCACTGCTGCCGAGTCACTTCGGTGGTGTTCAGTGGCGCCTGTTCTGATCTAACATACGCAGGACACCACCTACTAAGCCCCCTACTGACGACAATAATTGCTTAGTCGCGGAGCCGGCGTGAGTGAGCTCTCCCTCCGGAGGGCGCCACCACGTCCGTCCAACGACAGCTCCCATGGACTCGCCGATACCGGTGACCCCGACGGAACCAAACCAAGGCCACAGACGTGGAGAGGACATCGAAATTGAGGTCACCATGAGAGCAGGGCATGAAGGGCCACAGAATTTGAGACATTTTTTAATGCTGATCGATGAGAATGAGGATGATTAAGATGATGCTACGGATTTCCATTTCGGTCTGAGACTACATGACAGGGCTGTACTCTACGCTTCCTTTCATAATATATCCCGGCGTCAACCAGGCCCGAGAGATACAGGCACCTGCAGTGTTGGTCAGGAAATTTGAGCAACACTCTCAGAAACGCATCCATTAAGTGGATGAAACTCGACTGTGTGGTCCCAGTCTTCCCAACTGAGTCCGCAGCAACTCAACTCTGGTAGGAGCCGGTCGGGGCAGAAAAACCCACATGACTTCTGATGGATTCGAACCCACGACCTCCCAGCCGGGAGTCCGCGACGCTGACCACTTCGCCACGGCGGCTGGTCATCCATTCATGTTGATAAATATACATTCATAGACAGCAATAAAATAATAATAATAATAAATAAATTGAAATGCAAAAATGATTTCTAATGTCAAACAACTCACCAAGCCCTTAAAGTACCCACCCACTGCTTCCATCCTCCACCACACATTATCCCCCTTAAACATGTGGTAGCTTAATTTTTTTTTCAATGCCAATACAGACCATTTAAAAAATTCTTATATACACAATTTGCATGTGTGTGTGTGTGTGTGTGTGTGTGTGTGTGTGTGTGTGTGTGTGTGTGTGTGCGCGCGTGCGCGTGCGTGCGTGCGTGCGCGCGTGCCTGTGTGTGTGTGTGTGTGAGAGTGACAATTCATCACTGTATGAGTGTACATGTCAGTAAATAAATGTGAGTGACTGGGACAAATCGACAGAAAGACACAAACAGGAAAGGAATGAATGTGTTAACATGTTTACAAATTACTGATTTATCATTACAATGTTTCAGAAAAAAATGTGATGCTTGATTTGCTTGAAATTAAAAAAAAAAATCTTGTTAAAGCTTTTTTTGACTGGTTTGTGATTTTGCCAGTTTCCGCTTTGCCTCCAGTGGCCTTTTCCTTCCTGCTGACTGCATGGTGTAGGGAGCTGACATTTGCAGTAAACCAAAGAAGCACTACTCTATTCTCTCTCACGTCCTGGCAACAAGTCCTGTCACTTGTTTTGATTTTAAACTGCTCGAAAGCTTATCATTCATGTCTCAGAATGAACTATGGTGGCATAGACAGACACACTTTCTCAATTTTTTATGTTTGATGACAGAAAGACCGATTCCCATCTTGGCATTGCTGCAACAGGTACGCGACAGCCTGGTGCACAAGTACAACACTTGAAGCACCATTTCAAAATTTCAAGCGAAAATATTCCAGGCGAGCAGACAATCTGAAATGCTGAAATCATCCTGAAATGATCTAAATCCATTTATTTGTATATTGCTTTAACTGTACTTAACACACATACACGAAAAAAAAAAAGGGTATTTAAATCTCAAGTTCTGGTACCAATGACAATGACAACCACTGACCCTGACGACAGGCGAACTGCAAAGCATTGATGGCAGAGCGGATGTCCCCTGCACTTGACATGGCAATGGATTCCACCACTCGGGCAGATGGCACAGCAAAGTGGCCCTGGCAAAGTGAGGAAGTACTTAATAAAATGGTAACAAGACTGGCTGAGGACATGCACTGAAATCACAGCATGACGGTCAGTATATTTCGCTGTACATGTGTTGTTGTTAAAATTTGACCATTGTGGTTACTTACCTGTTTACAGAAAAATCCAAAATCTATCCATAATCTTAGCACCATCTTCCCATTTCTAAGTAATTTCACACACTGTCACTAAAGTTTCAAGTGAGTGCAGATACACCTATGAGTCTATGCAGCTTTCTGAGTTATTCTCAACAATTCAGCAGCACCTGGGACACTGCACTGTTCACAACAGTCTTGAATGACAGTCATATTTGCCTCTCATTCTATGTCACACTTGACACCAGCTCAAGCACTGTGCAAAAGGCAGCTCAGACCATCATTCTCAAACGGAGTATCATCAGGCTTAAAGCTTCTTCCTAACAACCTGTACGGGAACAAAATATAGGTCACCCTGGACAATCAGTATCATGTGAAACGGTAGATATATGACAGTGGTAATGGGGATATTGTGAGGAATGATAATTTAAAGGCTAAAATCTGTTGCCTACAATCGTACCCAAAGTAAGGTATGTGTTTGTTATTCAAATGAAACATGGTTGATGATAAGCTTTGTTTGGGATCAGTCTGTTCATTCCAAGACATGACTCTTTGATTTGGATTTCAGTCTTAGCATTTTAATTTGTACATAATTCTGACGGCAGACACTGGTTAACTGTTCTTACAAATAAATCCTGCCCATAATTCATTCTTTTGTTTAAAATGATTATAATCATACACTAAGCATTATCAGTCATGACCTGAGATGCTTTGACAAGAGATGGAGTAAAAAATGTTAACTCCAGAATATTTTTCACCTGCATTATCTCAAAGGTAAAATCAGTAAGGATACCAGCCACCGTGGCGAAGTGGTTAGTGTTGTGGACTCCCAGCTGGGAAGTTGTGGGTTCAATTCCATCACAGCCATTTGTTTGTAGGACTTTTCTGCTCCTACCCAGGGCTGAGTTTGTTATGGACTCAACTGAGAAGACTGTGACCACACGGTAGAGTTTCATCAACTTAACTGATGCTTCTCCGAGAGTTTTGCTCAAATTTTCTGACAAACATTGCCGGAGGTCTGTATCTCTCAGGCCTGGTTGATGTCAAATATATCATGAAAGTAAGCCTACAGTACAGCCTTGTCATGCAATTTCATACCAAAATGGAAATCCGTAGCATGATCATCATCATCATCATCATCATCATCTTCATCGATCAGCATAAAAGAAGTTTCAAATTCTGTGGCCCTTCACGCTCTGCTCTCCTGGTGACTTTCAATTTTGATTGCCTCTCCATGTCTGTGGCATTGGTTTGATTCTGTTGGATCACTGGTATTGGCAACTTCACAGGGACTTTCACTAAATGGACGTGATGGTGCCCTCTGGAGGGAGAGCTCACTCACACGGGCTGCACAACTCAGCAATTATTGTCATCAGTAGGGGGCTTATAAAGTGGTGTCCAACATAAGCTAGATCAGAAGAGGCACCACTGAAGTGTCTCAGCAGCAGTACAATGTTTCCTCTCATGGATTGCCTCATGACTATGTAACACTGACAGCCCCCTGTGGATTGCCGGTGACCGGGCTGTGGCGGGTCAGGCCAGGCTGTAGCTGTAGAGGAGGAGTCGGAACAAGTGGTGTGGGTGCAATGCAGAGAAGATGGGACAACAAACAAACAATATAGGAAAAAAAAAATACACACTACTCCTTTAATCTTTTTTTTTCAATCTATGCATGTGCTTGTGTGTGAATGTGCAAGGCTGCACACACTTTTGAGTGTACATTTCATATGAAAGTGACAAAGAAAAGTCTCACAGCAATCTGAGCCTATTAAATCTACTTTCAGAAAAATGTGCATCGACATACCCGCTTCCTAATCTTTTACCAATCCTGTGCCCGTCTATCAAACTTCACCATTACATGACAGATCACAATCTGTGAACTGAACAATTAGTTCAGCATCACTGTACTGTCATCACCAATTGTTCACACAAACTGGAAGCAGAGCAGACCCTCCTACCCTGCCTTCCCCTCCCAATGCCCATCATTACTTTGTCCTAGGGGGTGGCAAGAAAATAAATGCCTTATTTCACATGCATCACTTTACAAATGAACGCTGTATGAAAATGTACCTGCTTTGCCTCCATACTTGCAATCTTGTTCAACACTTTAACCATCATAGTTGGGGCCACTGGGTTAACACTGCACAAAAGCACACGTCTTCAAACATGCGTACAATCATACGTAAATCTCACAGACCTAACAGCAGTAACACAATCATATTCACTGAAGAAGTCTGACTGGTTCCATAAATTCAGGTGTAACTGTGCTTGTGAAACTAAATCCTTATAAACAATATCATTTTAACCTACAAACATTTCAAATAATAAACATTAAACTGCTTAAACATTCTTCACCTGTTTTCTCATGAAAACAACAACAACAAAAAACAGCACAAATAAACAAGGTTTACTTCTGGGCACAAATGACCAGTTCTAATATCAATGTCAGTGGTATGAATTATCAGAAAACAAAAATCAATCTATTTCAAATTTTCAGGAGAAAAAGACAGCAAATGTCACCATGGAATGAACCATAGGTAAACAAAAATCAATCTACCTCAAAATTTCAGCAGAAAAAGAACAGCAACTCTTACTTGATAGTTTCCAAACCCAGCTCCTCTTCAAGACTTGGAGGGAACAGCCGCTGGATGTTAGAACTGCCCTTGGACGCATCACTCACCACAAACACCAGGGGACAGTGTCCACACCGTCTGTATTTCCTAGAGAATACAGCAGAACTCTCATCATGTAAGTTCCTGAAGGCAGGCAGAGGAATTCATCAAAATACACGAGGCAGTGTCATGGTAATTCTCTCATGTTGAGCTTTTTTTGTGTGAAAATGGTTACTGTGTAAACATAGAGACTTTAAAAAGACACTAAACATTGTGGAGTTTGATAAATCAAAGAGAACCCTCCATCCTACCAGTATTAAAACTACCTAATGGGAGGTTCAGTCCCCCTGGCTCCATGACCAATCAATTATTGTCATCAGTAAGAGGTTTTGTAAAAAGGTTTCCTACCTACACTGGATCAGAACACCTCTTAATGATTTAAGCAGCACATTATCTTCTCTGCTAGGATGCCCCTGATCCTTTTCACTCTCTGTAGACTGCTGATGGTGAGAATACAGGAGGATGACATGAGTCTAGCTGTGTACTGCGTGCCCATATGAACAGCAATGCTATAAATGTCACCGAAGCTGCTTTTTAAAAAGAAATAATAAGAATTTCCAGTTTAATGTAAGAATAATCATACTACCACCCCATGATCAACTGGTTGTATGGGTGGTGACTGGCACATGAAAAACAATGTTGTTGATGCTGTTTGTATCACTGCGTGCAGTGTTCACCTCCTCTTTATGTACTCTGGTGCATTCTGAGAACTTCCTATTTCCATACATAACAGCACACTGACATGGATTACAGGATCTAACACAGGAATCTGATCTCCTGCTTATGGATGTAAACAAAGCAGGTTCAGCTACAAGCAGGTGTACATGGACATGAATCTGGGAGACTACAGAATTCTCGGTCCACACTTCATCCACCAAACCTGCCGGATAAACCTGTATGTTAATATGGGGGATTGCGAAATTTTCACTCCATACTTCACTCACCAGGCCAGCTAGGTGTGTACATAATTCATGTTACTCTGGCCATTGCGAAATTCTCACTCCACACTTCACTCACCAGGCCAGCTAGGTGTGTACATAATTCATGTTACTCTGGTCATTGCAAAATTCTCGCTCCACACTTCGGCCACCAGGCTAGCCACATGTTTATCTGGGAGACTGCAGAATTTTTCACTCCACACTTCATCACCTAGGTAGTCTGCAGAATTTTTCACTCCATACTTCATCACCTAGGCAGACTGCAGAATTTTTCACTCCATACTTCATCACCTAGGCAGACTGCAGAATTTTTCACTCCACACTTCATCACCTAGGCAGACTGCAGAATTTGTCACTCCATACTTCATCACCTAGGCAGACTGCAGAATTTTTCACTCCATACTTCATCACCTAGGCAGACTGCAGAATTTTTCACTCCATACTTCATCACCTAGGCAGACTGCAGAATTTTTCACTCCACACTTCATCACCTAGGCAGACTGCAGAATTTTTCACTCCATACTTCATCACCTAGGCAGACTGCAGAATTTTTCACTCCATACTTCATCACCTAGGCAGACTGCAGAATTTTTCATTCCATATTTCATCACCTAGGCAGACAGCAGAATTTTTCATTCCATACTTCATCACCTAGGCAGACAGCAGAATTTTTCATTCCATACTTCATCACCTAGACACTGCCAGATGCACACAGGGGAAACTGCAGAATTCTCACTCAACATTCCATCAATCAGGCACCGCCAGGGGTGCATATGGGAAACTGCAGAATTCTCACTCAACACTCCATCAATCAGGCACTGCTGGGGGTGCATATGGGAAACTGCAGAATTCTCACTCAACACTCCATCCATCAGGCACCGCTGCGGGTGTACATGGGAAACTACAGAATTCTCATTCCACAGTTCACCAACAAGCACTGCTAGGGATGGAACTTACTAGTATTCTCAAACTGAAAGTCCCGTTCCATGCCCACATAACTGTCTTACCTTCCCAGCCAAGACAATATGCACTGGATGATATGCAACCCTTTCATGATATTATGTTTTGACTTGGATACATAACAGTAGAAATAACATCATCAGTTTTGTTAAATAATGTTCATAACACAAAATGATTTTTCTAAGATTGCTTACTGACAGTCAGATCAAAAGAAAAGTTACAGCAAGACTGAGACTGAATACAGACGATTATTATCAAAAAGACAAGTTACAACAAGACTGAACAAGACTATCAGATAAATAAAAGGTCCATCAACTTTGAAAAAAGATCAAAAAGAAAACTGAAAAGACTGACTAAAGACAGCCATGTCCATAAGAAGGTTACAAGAAGATGGAAGACAGTCAAATCAAATCAAAATTTACAAGAAGATTCAATAAAGACAGTCAAATCATAGAGAAAACTTACGAAATTGAACAATGATGGTCAAATCAAATAAAAATTACACGAAGAATGAATAAAAACAATCCAATCAAAACAACCTCATAATGAACATCATACCGCACAACACTGATCTTGTAAGTGTTTGTCATAGTTTCACTTTTATCAGCAACCCAATGCTGTGGGACTGGATTCTACATTTACTTCTGGGATACAAACCCAAAACTCCACAAACCCAGTTCAGGTGGAAGAGAAATGTGAACAAGTGAAAGTGCACAGGAGGAGGAGAAACATTTTGTAACTGTATTCATGCCACTCCCTGGGCTTCAAGGTCAGATACTCTTACCAGCACTAACCTTTCCTTATAGATACACTCTCTTCACTCACCTCACAATGTTATGAAGCTCAGAGGGATCTCTGTAGAATGCGTTTGGAATATCCTAAAACACAGTAACAGATTGACAATACCAAACAAACCACTAATAATGACCATTAACAAACTAATCTTAACCCTGTTAAGCTTTATACATGTTAAATTTCTATAACTGGTAAAATATCTTAAGAGAGAAATGGGTTTTTCCTCTTTTCTCTTTCCTACATGGACACAGAGACATCTACATAGTACAAGGCAATTGACGACCGAGTGTCACAATTCAATGTAATGAAAAATCACATGAAAAAAAAACAACTAAAATGAAGCCATATAAAAACATCCCATGGAGTGCTGAAACCGGAAGGAAAAAAAAAATTGCTACGCAGCAACAATTTGTAATTTCCTGTTCCCAGATGACAAATTAACAGTATTACCACCTCGTAAGTACACTGAATTTGGAACCATGATTATATGACCGAAGTGGGACCATCACCTACAACTTATCGCACACACACACACACAGACAAACACACACACACACACACACACACAAACACACACACACAGACAAACACACACACACACACACACACACACACACACACACACACACCACACACACACAAAACACACACGCACACACACACACAAACGGCCTCCCCTGAGCAGTCTCACCTCCACCAGAATCAGTCTGCCACCACTGTTGGTGGCAAGCAATGAATGGGAGTCCAGTGGCAGGGCCTGGTACTTGTTTGCTCTTAGCAAGAAGTGGCTGAACTGGGACGACTGGGACTGGCTGGAGAACACGTCCACACTGGACCGCTCTGCACAAGTGGAACATTTGGTCAGGGCAGTCTTTTTTTTTCTTTTTTTTTCAAACGAAAGTAAAGCAAGAATAATTTTCTGGAAGTACTAAAGTAAATCCTGAAACACAGAACTCCTCTCCGCCACCCATCCACACTTTCCCTGACCTGTTTGTTGCCATGAAAAAAAACAATCTTTCTGGTTTCATGTAATGGTTTTCCTGTCTGCCCTTTTTTTTTTTCCCTCAATGAACTTTATCACTAGATCTGTCAAGTCATATCCATACTTCTCTGAAAAAGATCTGAGTTTTTCTGACATTGTAAATAAAAAACAAATTAATTAATCAAAAAAAAAAAAAAATATATATATATATATATATGACTGTGTCATACTGAAACTTACCCTGTGTTCTCATCACACAAAAAAGGAAGAAATCGATTCACCAGTGATTATCTAATGAGCAAATTGATAAATACAAATAATCATTACACAATGGAAAGAAACTTAGAGAAATAAACATACACAGAAAAGTAAAATGAGTGAGTAATGTGCACTAAATGTAGTAAGCAAAAGGAACCTACCTGCCCAGTCCAACTGATCCACAGGCCTGAAGTCAGAGTCCCCACCAGCTATGGTTGGGTTGATCCACTCTTGGATGCCCAGTTTCAGCTCAGAGGCCAAGGTTCTGATGACGGCCGTCTTTCCAGCACCCGGGGACCAGTCAACAGCAAGATAGGTGCAGCATGCTACACACATAACAGGATAACACTTAAACCAGCAAGATAGGTGCAGCATGCTAGTATTGCTATGCATGTAACAGGACAGTACTTATACTTACCAGCAAGATAGGTGTAGCATGCTAACAGGATTGTACTTAAACTTACCAGCAAGATAGGTGCAGCATGCTACGAACTTAACAGGATTACACTTAAACTTACCAGCAAGATAGGCGCAGCATGCTACGCACGTAACAGGATAATACTTAAACTTACCAGCAAGATAGGTGCAGCATGCTACCACGTAACAGGATAGTACTTAAACTTACCAGCAAGACAGTAACAAGATAATGCTTTCACCCGCAGTCGGTGAATTAAGTTTCTTACTAGGACTGGTTCCAGGGGGATAAATGCATTGTTTCCCAGGAATAGTCACATCCCATCTGTGTTTGATGCGAGCATCATTTAAGTATTGTTCCTGTCATTTTTTTCCAAACTGCATTTGATAAAATACTATTAGCTTCAGAGACATAAAGAGGTATATTAAAAACACTCAAATCTGATTTCTCAGAAGCTGCCTCTTTGGCACATGCATCAGCCATAGGCAATCTCATCACCACGTAGACTGGAATGGCCAGGACATCTGAACCTCATGTAATGAGCTGATGAATTAAGAAAAGAATTTCTTGTAAGATATCAGGTCTATCTGATGATGATTGATGGTGTCAAGTCATCAGAGCTGACTGTGAATCTGAAAGAATAAGTAGTTTAGTGGGCAGAATACTCATATCTTTAGAGAAGTTTAAAGCCACTATGATAACAAATAACTCAGCTGTGAAAATAGAACACCCCTTTGTTAGGTGAAATCATTTTCTTATATCCAAACCAGGGACAACAAAAGCGGACCCAACTTCAGAGGAATCTGTGACTGAGCCACCAATATAAACGCGAGTATGAAAGCAAAATTTTGTATTGATAAGCTCTACAGCCCTAGAAGCCAGAATGAGAGGGTTATCAGTCTTATTTAAATCTCCATGTGTGTGGATTATCACAGCTCTTTAAGAAAGCCAAGGTGGATGCGGATGACTTCTTCGTCTTTTTCTTTTTCTTCTTCTGCGTACGCAGACTGATACTCCTGCGGACACTCCCTATATGGACAGACAAGTATTAATCCCATCTACCAACAAAGGGAGTGGAGTTTTGTGTGTGTGACCGTTTTTTATCCCGCCATTAAGGCAGCCATACTCCATCTTCAGGGAAGGTGCATGCTATGTGTAACATGTCATCCATACCAACGGCCAAACTGGCCTTCTCTTCCGAAAGTTGGTGATGGGATTTTACATGTGTGCAAGATGTTATGCATGCGTTCACATACGGAACCTCGATTTATAGTCTCATTCGAAGGACTGTATCAGAAATGGAGTCAGAACCAATGTTAACTCCGAGGGAAAAATCCCCCTGTACTGAAACGGCCTGGCGGAGATTCAAACCTGCAACCCTTGGATTACGAGTCCAGCGCTCTACCAACTGAGCTATTCCTGCCCCCGATGTGGATGATGAGGAACCTTGGCAATTTGATCAAATGATAGATCACAGTTCTGGATCAATGGACATGTATACTCTAATAAAGAAGTATGACTTATTTTATTTCTAATCTTCACTTGCTTTATTTCTAATCTATCTTGAAATATAGGTGTCCTCATCAAGTTCAGAGACAACTGAGTCTGGAATGGATCTCACCCTCACCATGAACTTGCAGGCACAGAGTCTTCTGTATTCATCAAGAGGCGATATCCCAGCTTCTTTATACGTCATATCAATAGAAGCCCATCGCGGTAACCCTAAGACTATTTTAAATGCCAAAGAATCAATTCTGGTTATTTTATGTAAATACGGCACGGGAGCCCGTGAAAAAAGCTTTCTAACCATAAAATATGAGAGAACGAACTAAACTGGAGGCAACATGAACAAGATTAGAACCACAATTTATAAGCAGGATACCTGATAAGCGCGCAACAACGCAATTTTCTTCCTTGCTTTTTCAATGAGAAACACATGCGCGCGCACACACGCGTGTGCGCACACACGCGCGCGCGTACACCACCACACACACACCTTTGGGAAGCTCTTTGTCCTGTCCCTCAGCCAGCAATAAATGTCTTCAACTTTCTTCTTGTGCACAGCAAGCTCTTCCTGAAATGGACACAACTAAATTCATTCTCTATGTCATGTACGTAACACATCCAACCATCTGTTTGGAATTGTTCCACTTTGACTTTTTTTTAATAGAGCTTTCATAAAACACATCTGTTCACACAATGTGTCTTCTACATTAGCTGCTTCACTCCAGATTTATCTGAACCTTATATTCATGTGTTAGTACATCCTAAAGCACTTTCAGCACATGCGTTTTCTTACCATTACACTCTGTGAACTACAAAATACTGATCATCGCATAAGCATGCTATGTGCGTGAGTGTGTGCGTGAGTGTGTGTGTGTGTTTGTGTGCGTGTGCATGTCTCTTTGTGTGCACACATGTGTGTGTGCATGTATGCATGCATGCCTTGGGGCATGTCTCTGCGTGTGTGTGTGTGTGTGTGTGTGTGTGTGTGTGTGTGTGTGTGTGTGTGTGTGTGTGTGTGTGCATGTGTGTGTGTGTGTGTGTGTGTGTGTGTGTGTGTGTGTGTGTGTGTGTGTACATGCTTGTGTATGCATGGCAGGAAAAGCAAGTTTGTATCAATGCGCTGGAAGCTGGAAATCGATAATCTGATACTCCTTTTGTAGCTCTGCATATGATCATATAGACTTGATTCTTGAAATGTCACTTGATGCTCCTTGGCCATTTGATTTGTTTCTCCATGCTTAGAAAATGAATGTTTATCATGTGACATTTGTGAAGACCATGTGCTCTCTCACAAGTAGAGCAAGGGGAGGAGGTTGGGTGGTGAAGAAAAGTTCTTCCTGTCACCAGCAGCAAATAATTTGAAATTGATTAAAAAAAAAAAAAAGAAAAAAAGAAAAACTGGCAAGAAAGCCCAGACAGCCTCCTTCTTTTTCCCAAATCCATTAATTTCTCATCTTCAAAACCCAGTAATTCCTTTCATGAACTTGCATGTCCCACTGTTTTCGCTTAGCAGACTTGGCTAGGAAAGAAAGGCAGTTTGAGTGTGACTGAGCCATCACTGTGCCACTTTAACGACCATGGGTACCTGGAGGAAGCATGGACCTCATTTTACTCTACAAGCTAAGTCAGTAACGAAAAAAACAAGTCTTCAGTGTAAGGTTCCTGACAGGACACGCGTCAAGTGGCTCAAAGTCACTACAGGCCAGAAATTCAAAGACTAGTGGCAGAAGTGGTAAACTCCCTTTTAGACACAGACTGAGTCTTGCAGTTCCTAAGAAGGCAGCAAGCAATGTTCCATTAAGAAGGCATCATGGCTAATATCAAGGTCTACCCAAAATATCTATAAGTTTGGCAATGGCTGACCTGAACCTTCGAAAGGTTCTTACCTTCACTCTTACTGAGTAAAACCTCAAAAAAAAAGGCCCACATCCTCAATTTATGCACTTGCCAGGGAAATGCCACCCTGAAAACACCATTTCCAGAAGACCTTCCACTCAGAGTCATACACCTTCAAGGAAGACACTCTTTGCCCCGCCATGATCTTTCCCAAGCATAAAGGGCAAAAACACCTCCCACCAGAGAGGTACTGCCTGATATGTAACTGGCATGTAGAGAGAGGGACACGGAGTCTCCATGCCATCCTCAACCAGAGCTGAATGAACAGGTCTGGTCTCCCTGGCAGTGGCATGGGCCTTTTAATGAAGACTGACAAGAGACTGATCTGACCCTCCCTCCATTTCAGAGGGAAAATGAGGATCACCTGACATTTCTCTCTGGCTACCTTATTCAGAACTATTGGAATGAGGGGAGAGGGAGGAAATGCGAAGCGAACATCCCTTCCTATGAAATCACCTGTGCGTCCACACCAAAGGCTGAAAGGTCTTGAACAGGAGACACAGGAACTGGAAGCTGTTGTTCCCAAGACATGAAAAGTGGACCTGAAAACAGACTTGTTTATAATCCAGTCCAACAGAAGGATCTTACCCTTCCTGGGAAGTCTGCAAGAACAGTCAGTCGCACAGGATGTCTTACAAGAAGTGCAATCTTCATGGACTGGCAGAACAGGAGGATAGAGACAACTAGGTCAGTCGAGGACCTGAAGTAAATGACTCCCTGATTCTTCTGGTATGCCATGGCCAGGGAGTTGTCTGTGTATATAATCATAGCCTTGCACTGGAGACTAGTTGGGAATAGCAAGTGAAATTGCCCTCATTTCTTGAAACTTTATAAGGTCTGACGCTTCCTGGGAAGTCTGATTCCCATGATTAATTTCCAGGAACTGAGGACAGAGTCAACTGCAGGTGGAAATTGAAACAAATTTTGAAAGGAATTTTAAGTAACTCCGCTGGTTAACATGGACAAACAAATTTGTCTTGTAATTTGTTTGTCCATGTTAACCAGCAGAGTTACTTAAAATTCCTTTTAAAATTTACTATTAAATGGTTAGAATCATCACTGATCACACTTATGAACTTTCTACAACTTAGTAATTTTAATATTACACCTCAAGACAATCCACCATGAACTGAGTCAGTCATCATCACATCATAAAGCAACACATCCTCTTAATCTTGGAATAAAACCAGACAATAACAGCAACAACAATGAAAACCATTACTTTTTCAATCATCTATTATGTAATTATACCCCACACACATGAAAAATGAACTACAATTTTCATAACAATGTCTGATTTTGACATTGGATTTCTTAACAGTTCAAACCATCCATGCACTGACTAAAAACAATTCAAAAAGCATCGTATATCTTCAAATATTCGACTTCCCAAGGGTTCCTATAACTTCACCTTCATCTTAGGTTGATGCTTGTCCAGCCACAAGTCACAGCTCGCGGCAGGCTTCAGCTCTTTGCCATGGCTCTTGGACTTCAGCACAGAAACCAGCTTGTGAGCTGGTAAGCTGAGTTCTCGCTGTCGCTTTCTGGATGCAGGCCAGACAAAAAAATCTGCTGCAGCAGGCTTCTCCTGGGATAGAGATGAAGATGGTTTCACAGTTGATGTTTTCCTGTCCTGCGACTGCGAAGAGGATCGAACCTTGGTTGCTTTAGGTTTGCTGGAGCTGGAAGAACTCCGGGATGACGATGGGACAGAAAGGGTCCAAAGTCATCAAACGATGAGGTTACCCAGGATGACATTTTTCTCTGGGACTGTTGTAAGATAGAAAAACAGAAAAGAACAATATTTAAATTGTTCACTAAGATAGAAGAAGCTTTCTTTACACACTTTCTTTCTTGAAGGTAAGATACAAAAAATAAGAGCAATACTTAAAATGTTAACTCAAACAGATGAAGCCTTCTTTACACTCTCTTTCTTGAAGGTTAAAAGTCATTGCTTGTTTCATTTCATAAGTATACAAAACTAAAATAAACTGCAATTTTTCAAATTACTTGACTGAATATCTCATATTTGGGGTATTTTTCCCATAACACATCACTATATGATACTGATTTCCACACATGGTGTCGCTAGATCTCATTACTGAAAAAAATCTAATGCTATACTTCAAATTATATACAGTCAGCTTTGTTGGTACTTTTAAAAATGCGTTCTGATCCACAAAAACTCACACAGACAACTGACTCACCCTCCCTTCTCACCCTTCACACTTACACCTACTTCTCTCTCCTCTTTTTCGTATGTCACTTACTACCTATTACCTACAAGTACAATGTTCCATACTTTCTGAGCTCAACTATTTCACTAACCCTTTCCACTTCCAACAGCACCCTCTTAAATCATCTACACCAACAGAAATA